>JAPDPM010000020.1:14140000-14765000 GCA_032173925.1 Heritiera fomes | reverse complement strand
ATCACGTTACGATGGTTATATGTATAATCATTTTTCATTTACATATTGGCAGTAAACATATCAATTATCTTACTCCTTGGAGTATCATTAATTTCATTTATCAAATCTGACTTAATTTTACATCTCGACACAGTTATGTGATAACCAATACAAATCACTTTCAGTCTTACCTTCGGGAACTATTTCATATTGATGTTCCCTTCTCATCATATAACTTATTTCCTTATTCCACTTTCATTTTTGGTTTTCATATTCCCACTTTTATCTCTTCATATATATATATATATATATATATTATATATTCATCCTTTTTGTCGATTTTCTCGATTGGTATGGTACTATACTGCTAAGATCTTTTAAAATCTTGCATTCCATCATTTCTTTACACTTATCCTTTTACCGACTTTAACTTCTTTCTTTAATTACATCACATTAGTAGAGCAGCTAATCTCATCACTCTTTTATAGATTGGCAGTAATATCTAGCTAGACTCATTAATCTTGTATCTCAATCATTATCTATATATCGTAGACATATTCACTGTTATCCAATCATCTCGAGATCATATATCTCAAGAGGAGATACTGTATAGCCAAATCTCTTATTTGCCAATCTTAACACAATTTCACAATCTTTAAGAGTCTAAGGGTTATACCACAATGCTGCTCATGTTTCATTTGTACTTTAGGCTCTATCAGCATTTCATCAATTTACTCATGTATGGATGCCTCATTCTTTAGGTTTATATACCTCACAAGGTAAATCATTAACCTTGTAACCTCAATAGGAACTCGTAAAATTCACTCCGAGTTTCTAATTATAATCTTACAGACATCAATCTCCAATCTTTTATCTAAGGACGCTTTATACCAAGACAGGTCTTATAAACTCCTCATGCATATCGAATCAGATCCATAAGACATCTATTCCATAATGTAGATGAATATTTGTTCTTCAAAAGAACTTTATTAATGATAGGAATTTAATACATCCTTTTTATTCATCTAATTTTCAATATCATCTGTGCTTCTCTCACTTACACTTATACAGATAACTTTCTTATCCACAATTAATGTTATCGGTATTGCCATCAATCACACCTTATACACGTGCACTTCATTATTCTTTCATTTTTCAGAGTGAATTTCTTAAGCTTTCGGATTCTCCTAAGTTCTCCGATAGAAGCTTAGAATCAGATTTCATATTCAAAATCGAGTCAAAGTTATCTCAATTCCTCCAATTTATATAATTCTAGAAGTTCCATCGAAATTCAAATCCGATGCTTTCTTTAATCCCATCTTTCTTATTAATTCGGACATTTCATCCTCATGCCATTAATAATTCCATTATTATCAATGGATTCAAGATTAACTTGATTTCATCACTATTCAGAGCTTTGCCCAACATAGGGGCAATTTCGTCATTTCGACATTTATTTCTTTCTCCTCAGTATACATTTGAATCAAGGATCTTAATATCTATGTGCTGATAGTACCTCTTCTCGTACTAATATCAGCGATTTGAGATCTTATTCGATTTCGACAGAGAATTCCACTAAAATCTATAATTGAATTATTTTGTATGTAATGTAGCTTTACATCATCAATTTCTCTGTCAAATCACTCAAATCAAACTTCTGTTGGTTTATTTTAACTCCCTGTAAAATTTCAGAGGTAGGGGTATTTTGGTCATTTTTGGCCAAAAATTTTCTCTCTCTTCAAATTACCCTCAATCGATGATCTTAAAGTCTATTTAATGATGATATATCATTCCCCTCCTTATATCATCACTTTCAGGTCTCAGTTCGGTTCGGACCGTAAAGTACTGGTGGGGCCCTCACCGAGTCCTTTCGATTCCTTACCGAACAGGCCTTCAAATAAATTTCAAGATCACCAATTTTCTGGTAATTTCTGAGCCTATTTTCTTCTTTAACATTTTCAATTTATACTTTCTCACTCCCTTTAAATTATTTTACTCTATTTACAATCATTTATTTTCTCTATGTATTTAGACGACACAGTACTACTGGGGATGTTTTAACATTTTTCCTTCCAAAAGTATTCACAGACATCAGGCCAACCATGCTCTGATACCATTAAACCTGTCACATCCCGTTACCGTATTTTTCACCTTATTTTACACGATTCCTTCGGTTGGGCTGTCTGTGATACTTCACTTTTACTAACTGTTAAACAAATGTACAGTACATTGTTTATATTATACACATCCCCTATCTTAATTAATCAGATAAGTAGTACTGCAGATATGTCTAAATACAGAAAATAAATAATCGTACCTCATATAAATCAGTCGATCTGTCACATTGTCCTTTGTGTACAGCCGTAATTCACAATCAATTGATCTCACAATCATTAAAACCTGAAATGTTTAAAATTAAGGGGTGAGCAAACCACGGCTCAGTAAGAGAGTTATATGTCACACTTGATATTCAGCTATCTATATGCTGAAAATATTTTTTTTTCTTCACTTTCTTTAAAATCTTCCTAGCTGGCTCTAGGCACACATGTAGGAAGGATACTACAGTCGGCTAGGGATCCAGATAGAATAAGGTAGGTATTTTAGAATACCATACTTGTCCCGGAACCTAGAAGCAACTGTAGAGAATATCAATTTTGTTGTTTCAAAACGATATAATTTTTGTTTTTCCACAGAGTAAACCACTTGTTCCTTTCCACTTCGGTATACTTCAAAACCCTTGACAGTTCAGTAATAAAAACAGTGGTTTACTTCTCTTCTCTTCTCTTCTCTTCTCTTCAGTACAGTAAAAACAGTACAGTACAGTGATTTGCAAATATCAAATCATTGGATAATTACTTCTTCGATTTTCTTTATCTTAGAAATAATTCTTATGTTACTCTTTTAGAATAAACATTTATTTCTCTTTTCAAATCAATAACCGTATCGTACTAAAGCCTCATAAGAAATGCATTTAAAATAGTCATAGTATCGATATATGCAGAAAACAAATGCCATAATAATGCATTTCATACTTTAAATCATTGTATGAATTCTTTAATGCATATATCTAAAATTCATACTTGTTTCAAACATGCATCATACTTTCGAAACTTAACATCATAATTAATAAAACTTTTCATACAATTCATGGAGACTAGGCAAAATCATATAGCAAGTATGCGGTCATGACACTTACTTCTTCCTCCGAAGAGGGAACGGAATACCTATGGCCATGGTATGGGCTGTAGACCTGATCAGAGTCGTACAGCGAACATGCACCACGAAGGACCAACATACCCACAAAGGATGAAAACATACACAATGTGGGCGAGAACATGCACGACGTGGGCTAAACATATGCCACAAGGGACGGAAACATGCACAATGTGGCAAGCATGACAGGCAATAACATAAACTATAGGAAAGCCTTAGTCTCAAAACTTACTTACATACCATTGATATAAAATAGTAAGGACCGGACGTGCCAGGGTCTAAGTTAGCCTGGGGTTTGCCACTCCGATACTTTTTTCGGAAAACATATACTTAAATCATACAACTGATATAAAATAGTAAGGACCGGGCGTGCCAGGGTCTAAGTTAGCCTGGGGTGTGCCACTCCGATACCTTTTTCGGAAAACATACTTATAGCATTATTGAAAAATATACATAGAAATCATAAATTCGTTTAGCTAATTATCAAAAGACTATGGAATTTAATTTCAGAACGAAATTCATGCTTCAAACATTTCTTTATAAATTGCGATGAAGACAGTTTGAAAAATCATCACTGAACATGTAAAAGGTTAAAACTATCTTTTTTCACCATAAAACATATATGCACGTTTTTCCATGCATTAAATTGAAAACATGATTTTATAATTATCGGAATTCAAATAAATTATTTTTATACTTTATGAAAATAAAATATTTATTTTCTAACTTTAAATTCTCATCTCAATGTTTTCTTTTAAAAACAAGTGTAGGGACCTTTAGTCTCGAAATCATAATTATTCATCCTTTCTTAACCTTTATGGAATATTCATAATTAATTATTTCCATAATTAAACCACAAAGGTTTTCTGTAAAATCAAGTGAATATTTAAGAATATTTGTAAAAATATTCACTTCAGTCTCTTTTTCATTTTCATTTCGTTTCACGTGAAATATCACCTATCAGAATAAATTTAGGTGATTTCCTTTTTTCACCATTTTCAAAACATGAATATTTTAAAATTAATTATCAATATATTCATGTTTTATGAAAACTAATCGATTTCTTGATTTTCATGTTAGAAATCGTTTCACGTGAAATAAAATCTTTTATTTTGGTTTTCGGTGATTTTCGGTAAATTTCAGTAATTTTTTCGATAATTTTTCGGCATTATAACGGCTACCGATTTGGTTAGCCTCCTGCACGAAAATACAGTTTATATTTTCAACCGGTGTTTCATCACAATTTCATCCGATAAACCATCACACTATAAAACCGATAGTTATCAATAGCATTTATAAAATTAAATGCAATTTAAAAACATGGCCGAATATCCTTACAGGCGGCACATGTCTCCCTTACCTGTTTCGGGTTGGCGACTGCCTCTTACCGGTCGCGCCCGTACTCCATCTGTTCCGATTCCTCATCTTGATCATCGAGAGAATTTTTCTGGAATTTAAATTCTAAAATTTAGAATTTTTCTACAATTATTTAAATAAATAAATTATTTAAATAATTTAGTACTTTTCGGGATTTCTTACCGATTCCCGAATTTCCCAGGATTTCCCGGAATTCCCTTTTTTTTTTTCTCTCCTTTTCTTCTTTTTCTTCCTTCTTTCTTTTTCTCTTTTCTTTTTCTTTTTCTTTTTCTTTTTTCTTTTTTTTTTTTTCTTTTCTTTCTTTTTTTTTTTTTTTCCTTGGTCTGACCGGTTCAGACCAGTCAGACCGGTCAACCTTCCTCCACTGCCGGTTCTCCTCCGGCGGCTGATTCTCCGGCGGTTCGGTGGCTCAGCAGCTGGCCGGCGTTGAGACGAAGCTGTCGGTGGCCTCAGCTCAGCCTGGATCGGCGGCACGGCGGCGGATCTACTCGGTTTACCTTCGGTCACTTCTCCTCCTCCGTCGGCCTTCCTCCGCCGTCGTTGGCCTCACCGGTGGCCTCCATCCCATTCCTCTCCTTCCACCGATGCTTCGGTTGTAGTGGCGGCGGCCAATTCCGCCGGCAACCGCCAGATCTAGTTTCGTTTTCTTCCTCGATTTTCCGTCGTTTCGCGTCGATTCCTTCTCCATTTCGCTTCGCCGGCGTTTCCTCCGGCTTCCTCTTGCTTTACCGGCGACGACTTTCTCTTCTCCTCTCTCCCTTTCCTTCTCCGGCGGCCGCTGACGGGGGCGATCTCGCCTGGGGAAGGCAGAATCGGGGTCTTCCCGATTCTGTTTCTCTTTTCTTTTTAGTTCCCTTTCTAAATTAAGTATATACTACATTATATACTATATATCATATATTATACATATAATATTTATCATATATTATACATATAATATTATTTCATGTATAATATAATACAATATAAATATATATATATATTATATAAATTATATATATTGTACATTACAAAAATATATATCTAGTATATATATATGTATATTTATATACTTAAAATTAAATAACATTTATATAAATATTTATATAAATGTCATAATTCCATATATATTGTATTTACAATATATATACATTTAAACTTTAATGTAATTTAATATTTATATTTTCTCAAATATGTATATACTTACATATACATAAAATATCATACTTGAATACATATGTATTATTTAAATTTATCAAATAGTATATATATATTCTTATATATACCAATGTACCTTTAATATATACTATATACCATACAGTATTTAAACACATATGTATTTATATCAAAATACATTTATATAATTTGTAATTATATAACCATATTTTATTCTCATTTCTCATTTTCTTATTTAATTTGGATTTCCATTTATCCAAATTAAATTTCCCTATTCTTTATTTAATTTCCTTCACTTAAATTTCCAAATTTTATCACTTCCTCCATTCTCGGAATTTCCACAATATTCCGATTCTCACAATTTTATTTATTTACTTTAATTTATTTATTTCCTCTTATCTATTTTCTTTAATATTAATTTCTAATATTAATAATTTCCAATAAATGGAAAATTTGCGGTTATCACAGAACCTTACCCCTTAAATCGATGCAAAACCCAGAATTTGTTGAAACAACCCAGACCACTTCCTCACAGCTTTCTTGGATTCACCTCAAAGACTACATGCAATCCACATTTACCCCATCAAACATAGTATTCATGAGGTATAAACTTCCAAAATTGCAAGAAATTCATCTTTCTTACCCAAAGCTCTTGGAACCGAATGCCTCTCCCTCTTGAATCCTTGGTCTTTCCCGGTAAACACACAAGCAGAGGCTAGATCAGGATCCTTTCAAGATTTCCTCTTTTTTTTTTCTTTTTGATTCCTGAATTTTTTCATGAATTTCCCTCTCCATCGTGGCTGTTTAGATAGCTTTCTTTTATTTTCCAAGTCTTTAAATGACTGAGCTTAAAAGAAGGAAAAAAGGGGAAATAGTTAAACCTAGAGTGAGCCCACGTTATTATTTTTTTTCCAGCCCTTGACTTGTGTTACCAGCCCTTTACTCTTGTAACATCAGCTTCTAATAACCCAATTTAATATTAATGGATTAGTAGATAAATAATTATTGTTTCAAGCAAATAATAATGTCTCCTAAACTAACCTTTTTCTTTGAGACATAATTTGGACTATGTTTATATGTCTCCCACTTTTTTATTGTCTTTATAAATTTAATTTCCATATCTTTTATATATATATATACATATATATATATATTTAATTCCCTTATAGTATATCCTATTTAATTAATTAATTTCCTACTTTATATCTTAATACCTATATACTTACATATATATATATATATATATCCACCAATTCTTGACCAAGGTGACTAGGACAGACTCAGCTTCCATAATCTGTCCAAAATTCCAAAATAACCTTAAGTTAGTTAAAATTTACTCTAGTATACTTACGATTAATATCGCAAATAAGGGTTATCACAATCTAAGATAGGCATTATAGGGTGCTAATTTTTCCCTACACGTAAATGAACTCGTGAACCCAAACTCAAAAATATATATAAATTTTTAGAGTCATGTAAGTGACTAATCACACTTAGTAAAAAATATTGGTGGCAACTCCTCATTTAAGTTTAGCGGTTAGATCTAGGACTAAAATCGTTATGTTATCTATAATACAGTAGAGCGAGAGCAAGTTTTAATGGAGTCCTAATTAAAAGAAGTTACCTCTCATCAATGTGTAGTTAATTTTTTTTTATAGAATTACCACTCTTCAAAATAAACCAATAGGATTTTAACAATTTTTTTTTAGATATCCCTTTTTATTAAAAGATGATGTACTTGAGCTACATTAATCTATAATTCTCCTATTTGGCCCATGTATTATATATATCATTATTGAGTAAAAGCAAATAAGAGTCATGATATTTGTATATTATTGTACCAACATACTTCCTTCCATATACTATGTTATCAACTTTCACTTACTTTAAATGAAAAGTGCAACAATGGTCAAACAATAATGTATTGGTCAGAAAAAAATCTTGTTAACATTTATGTAGATCATTCTTGTATATACTAATAGAAATAAAATAGGATATGTATAAATGTTAGAAACAACATTCTAAATTAGTTCAGAGTATCAAATATGTAAACATCGAAATGTCAAACCATAATGTCCATTAGTGATTTTCAATTATACCCATTCATTTAACATGTTCATTAAATATTATAGGCTGTAATGTTTTAGTTAATGAGTCCGCAGCCATAAGATTGGTGCTAATGTCTTCAATTTCGAACTTTTTTCTTTAGCATTCAAGTAATTTAATTTCATATGTTTAGCAGATTTGGAATATTTGTCCTTCTTTGGTTTTGGTCTCTTCAACTTAAAAAATTAAAGGGTTAAAACTTAAAAGCAAAAGGACAATTATTTAATGAAAGATATTAAAGGCTGTCACCATGCACATGTTAATGTGATACCAAGTATCTTGTGTGATCTGTGCAAATACTCTCCCATTAGCCAAAGTGTCAGGGCGCCAGGCTAAAAAGGGCGGTGGGTCTTCACTCGCAACGCATCGCATCCCATCTCCTTGCTTGTGTTTCTGTGTTGGTCCTTGGGATTGGGATTTGGTAACCACTTGGAGAGAATTACGTAGAAGAAATTAAATTAAGAAGGAAAGAAATTAAAGAAAACTAGTTATAAACTATCAACATCCAAAATAACAGAACGAGAGCGACATTCCCTTATTAATGTCTAAACTGAGTTATAATGTTGCTATCCAATATCCACGTCCTCCCTTCTTCTGATTGCTTGAAAATTAAAGACTACTTCCTCATCTTCAATTCTATAGGTCTATTTTTTTAAGGGTTTATATATATATATATATATATATATATATATATAAAATATGCATTAATAGTATGTAATCTTTATACACTGTCAATGCGTCAAAAATTGACATTTCATCAATAAATAAACTAAAAAAATTTAAACCTTTAAAAATAAATACAAATAGTTTTTTCAATTTGCTCGTAAAAGCTTATTGGTCATGTGTCAAAATTTGATATATTGACAGTATATAAAAACTATATACTGTCAGTGCATTGTATATAAATCTTTTTATTTTTAAATAGTTTGTTGATATGGTCAAATCAAACAAGATGAGGATTGTGTTAATTGAGCACACAAATTTGTTCAAACGCAACTGAGGTGACAAAGTTTTTATATATGACATCTCAATTTCATCCATAATTTTCTACCTTTGTTTCCTATGCGTGAGCCATAAAACTAAATGACAAAGTAAATGTAGGAGAGGAGAGTCATTAACTTTACCCACCAAATTTTGCAACATAATTTAATCTACACAATCACGTACATTGTGACGGTAAATTGGTGAGTGAGGAAGTGTTAAATTTTTTATTTCAACAATCAGTTCCCAATACCTTTAAATATCAAAAAGATTAGTTGAGTGTCATAATATAATACTATAAAAAAAATTTCGATAACGATAATCATTTTTTTTTTATTTTAGTGTCAATTACATAATCATCATAACAGTTTTTTAAGAAAAAAATTTAAAAGAATCCCAAAAGTTTCAATCATATTACACTCAATTAATTTTTTTCTAATTTTTTTGTTTGTTTGTTTGACAAATAAGAAGTAACTTTTGTTAGCAATACTCCTTGAACCAACTTTTATTAATATTATTATATATGATTTATATATATATATATGATGCACTGATAGTTTATAAGTTTTATACATTGTTAATACACCATATATAAATCTTATATGAGTTTATATACAAACAAATTGAAAAAAAAATATTTGTATTTACTTTTGACATTTTTTAATTTGTTTATTAACGAGATGTCAATTTTTAGTACATTATTAATATGCAGATGCTATACACTATCAGTGTGTATGTATATATAAACCTTATTATGTATTATGCATTGTATATTATGCATGCACACATGCAATTGCAATGAAAACGGTGTACATTTGCATTTGACTGTTGGAAACTATAAATATATATTTTAACTACAAATAATTACTCGTTTTAATAGTCGTTCATTTAATTACTGAAGTTTTATGTTTCACATTAAGGTTTAAACATGCAAATAAACAAAATAAAAAAAAAAAGAAAGAAGCTTTATGTCTATTTAAAAAGTAAAATTGAAATTAGAAAACTTCATTAAATTTAGGGGAAAAGAAACAAAACGTACAAAGGACAATAAAGCTCATTTTGATTCTGAAGAATGAATGTGGGCCTTCAATGAAAAAAGAAAAAAAAACAGAAACAGTAGCTCGACAAAGCACGTGAACTTCGTAGAAAAACTGGCGGCCATTTTTTATATTTACAAATTTACAGTTTGTAATTTTTTTTTGTTCGTCAAAAAAAATAATAGTGCAAGGGGATTTCATTTTTTGGTACACAGTGCAAGGGATTTCATTACCTTCTTCCCCAACACTCTCAATCTTCCATTCTACCTTCAGAGCGCGTAGATTCCACTCTCCTATTCCCCCACCAGCACCAGTCTTTGCCCGTCATTCTGAATCAAATCCACGTGTAAGTAGGATTATACATACATACATATATATATATATATAAAAGATAATTATTACGTACATCATCGACGATTTTTTTTATTTTACAAATAGAATCAAAATTTTGACACATATTTTATTTTATTTAATTTTTTATTTTTTAAATGTTTTTATATAATATGTGTTATGATCCTATCATCGTTTGTGGAGTAAAAAAATTCTACCACTAATTGTCATTAGATGAAGCCTTGTTAATTATATATACTCATATTATAAAACATAAATACTTAACAAAAGAGATCATGTTAACTTGATTAATTTATATTTTTAGACATAAAATGGTAATTTAATATTTTTTATTAAATAATCTTACTAAATTTCAAAATATTTTAAAATTTAAAAAGGTAGAATCATATAAATATATGTATTTATATATAATGCACTGATAGTGTATAGTTTCTATGCACTATAAATCTCTAGAGATTGATACCTTATCAATATGTAAAATAAAAAATTGCCATGTCCTTAAAAATAAATACAAATAAATTTGGATTTCTATATGTTAATATCTCATCAATAAATTCTTATGAGCAAATTGAAAAAATTATTTGTATTTATTTTAAGGATTTAGCATTTTTTTAGTTAGTTTGTTAATGTGTTGTCAACTTTTGGTGTATTGATAGTGTATAAAGACTATAAACTGTCAGTGCATTATATATAAACTCAATAATTTTTTTTCAATTTGCTCATCGAAGTTATTGATAAGGTGTCAACTGCTTCTGTATTGACCGTATATAGATATTATATATGATCAATGTATCATATATAAATTTTAAATATATTATATTAGAAAATACAAATTTACTTGATAAAGTAAGTCATGTGAATGCTAACATGAACATCGTCTAATGACATGTAGGATATATTTAAAACATATTATCCATTATCATTTACTTTTTAAAATTAATTATCCATTATCTCTCACCTTTTAAATAAATTTTTTAAAAATAATTTTTAATAATATAAATATTCCTTTAGCAATCCCACCACTTTATAAGTTTTACGTCTAAAACTCATTAAAAAATTTAAAAAATATGTGCGTTGATTGGACATAAACTAATTATTCATATATTTCAAGTTTCAACCCTTTATAATAATAAAACTTAAATTATATAAAAAATCTTTTAATTAAATTATTTAAAAAATAAATTAAAGTTACCCTACTTTTATTATAAAATGTAGACTCCTCAATTTATTATTTTTAAAATAAATTCAAAATAAAACAGTGAACTATAACAATCAATAACAAAACGGAAATTAAGTATAACTCTATTTTAATGATACTGCACCTTGAATTGGTTTATATTAATTTTATTATGATTTGATATATTTATTATCATATCTGTATTTTATATAATTATTAGACATGTAAATTAAATAATATTGATTAATGTATTTATATACATATTTATATAAATAAGAATAATTCGTTTATGCTACGGATTACAAAGTTACAAGTAAGAGTTGAAAAAAAATTACTTTTTTCCGATAAGCTTGAATTGAGTTCACTGAAAAACAAGGATTTCCCGTTGGCGCGGGAAATCAGCCAGAAAAAAAAAATTTCCGCGACCCTAAAAACATTACGACGTCCCGGCTGCTTAAAATATTCTTTTAATTACCGATAAGTGGATGGAAAAAGTAAAATAAATTTTTTTCTCAAGTATTTAGATAGGATTTGAGTCCTAAAATCTTTACTGTTGAAGGACTTTACTCTTTATTACTTTAAGCTCGAACAGAATTAATCTCATACTGTAAAACGGATGAAAATACTTGTATTTATACCAAAAAAAATTCTTTTTAGTTTTTTTCTAACAAAAAACTGTTTAAACGGTACATGTTTCCAACCAATCACGCGCTGTAAAAGCGCGTCTTGTTTTTTTGGGTTATTTTAACGTTAGCTGAGAAGAAGATGGATATCCATGACCATGACGAGCACGCACATTGTCATATTTGCAAAGAAAAACTACTGTTTCTGTTTGTTCTTATTTTTCACTTAAAATTATTAAAAAAAAAGTGAAAGAAATGTTGGTAGAGAGAAGAGGAGCTCTGCTCTGCTACACCTTTTTCCACATATTGCTCTGTACTTTCCTTTTTCCTCTGGTATTTTTAATTTGTATTTTATCTTCTTTTTCTGTTTTCCGTTCACAAATTCATGGAATCTTAGCAGTTTGTTTTTTTTTCCTTAATATTTATTTATTTATAGTTAAAAACATTAAAATATAAAAATCTCTACAGCTTTTGTGAAATTTCTTTCAACACTTTTCTCTACCTCATTGGCCTCATTTGCTTCAATTGCCTTCAACATTTCTCTAAAACTTTCTGCCTCTTCAACTTCCTAGTTAGTTCGTTACTTTTTCTCTACTTTTTTTAATCTTTTTTAATAAAGATCTGAAATATACTTATGTACGTACATATACTTGTACATATCTACACACATTTGTGACTGTTTTTAATCTTTACATGTTTTATGCGGTAGACTGGAATTTACGTTTGGTTTTTGTTTTGTTTTTCAGGTTGGAAGTTTGTTCTTATGCGATTAATGGTGTGAAGGAGAGACTTGGAATATTGGAGGATTTTTCAAGTTAATTTTAGAGATCAAGGGGTAGTAAGAGATCTGGTATAGACTGGAAGAATTTGAAAATCATTGTGGGGTTTTTGCTGATCTGTGCAGCCAGGATTTCGTCTGGACTTACCAATCCTGCTGATGGTAAAGCTAGTCTTGCAGTTTTTTTTTTTTAATTTTCTTTTAGTTTAATCTGTTTGGTTACTCAGAAAATGTGGTATAGACGAAGAAAATGAAATATGTGAACGTGAGTTTTATCACTTTCTAAAGCTGTTGGTTTGACTTAGTCAAATAGCTGAATACTGAAAAAGTTTTGATTTCATAAATTTTGCTCTTTAATTATTCCCGTATTCTCTACTTGGAATGAAGCTTTTAGCTGGGATTTTATCTTTCCATTTTCTAGGAGATTATCTGTGGATTTGCATTTGCATTTGCATCTTTTTGAGGCTTAAATGTTTGTGTTTCCAGTTCATCCCAATTCTGTCGGTGCTTTCTAGTTATCATGTGGAGCTTTATATCTAACTACCTGTATTGCTTTGATTGAATTAGTTGCTGCTATTAATAGCTTATATACTGCATTGGGTGCTCCCTTGCTTCCTGGATGGGTTGCTTCTGGTGGAGACCCCTGTGCTGAAGCATGGCAAGGAGTGCAATGTAATGGTTCAGACATAAGAAGCATGTGGGAGGCCCCTTCTTTGACTCTTTAGGTTAATAAATGTTCTGCAACATTGCCGATGTTTACATCCCTAATATGATAGTTTGCTTTTTGCAGAGTTCTAAATGGTGCTAATTTGGGTGGACAACTGGGTGACAACTTAGGAATGTTTGCTTCTATCAAGGCAATGTAAGTGGCATTTTCTTTATCCTCCCACAAGCCAAATTCTGTGCCTATGCCTGTCAAATAAACAATATTTTGATGTTACATAATTGGCTTGAGTGAAGTGACTTCCCAGGCACTTTCATAAAGACGCTTTTTTTTTTTTATAGGGAGGTAGAAGGGGAAGGGGAACTGAAACTTGGACCTAATCCCTCTTTATTCACTGTTATTTGTATCCTTTAACAATGGTCTTCATACTAGGCTATAATGGAAAAAGAGTACACAATGCACTTGGTTGGCACTTATTCTGAATTTAGGTTTTGGATTGATTTCAAGGATTTTAGGAAGTTAAAAAGTATTGACTTTTAAACTTGTTAAACCTAATCTGGTTTCCTCAAACATACGATCTCATATTGAGGAATTTACCAAAGCGGGTTAAACAATTTAATCATGCTTGATACATGCAATTTTTAATGCATTAAGCAATCATATTATCAGCTGCTAAGCGAGTTAATAATGTGCTCTAGATATGCATGGGACATAAGTGAAGGTGTGAGGTATCTCTTCTTCATATTACAGTAATACTATCAGATTTTCTGAAATATTAGATGATACTATTTCTTTCTGATATGTAAAAAAAGACAAAAAAAAAATGTAGGATGGGCATTCTCATTGATTTTTTGTAATTTGTCCTGTTTCAGAGATCTAAGCAACAACCAGATCGGGGGCAATATTCCATCCAATCTGCCTGTTACAATGCAAAACTTGTATGTTTTATCCTCACATAAATTCGTATCTTTTCATTTCTTTAACAAATTCATAATACTCTATAAATTTGTCAGTTTTCTTGCAGCCAACCAGTTCATTGGAAGCATCCCAGATTCACTGTCTTCTTTGACTTTGTTGACAGACATGTGAGGTCTTGCTTCTTTGGTGTTTGAGATTATGCCTAGATGTTCTTTCTTCAAAAAAGAATATATTCCCAACTTTTGTTCTTTTGTGCTGTCAGGTCACTGAATAACAATCTTTTGAGTGGAGAGATACCAGATGTCTTTCAAGCCCTTTCTGGATTGATCAATCTGTAGGTCCCAAATTTCAATTTAATTGTTTATTTCCCGGTTCTTTCTCTAATTTTTTCATAATTGGAGTGAAATGTTTCTTTATAGGGATTTGTCGAATAACAATTTGAGTGGGCAACTGCCTACATCTATGGAGTATTTGTCTCGTCTGACCACTCTGTGAGTTCTCCTTTCTGAATGGCAATTTTGTCTTTGTGGACAATAAAGCTAACTGTCTCACTTGGCAGACGTTTGCAGTTCAATCAGCTGTCTGGGACACTGGATGTTTTACAAGATCTTCCCCTAAGAGATTTGTACACTTCTCTACTATGCCATTTGCAGCTTTTAGAATGAATGTTTGTTTCAATAATTCTTTTACATTTAAAGAACCATATTATAATGGTTTTTAGAAGGAATCTTGGCTAATAATTTTTATCCTGTTTTGAACAGGAACGTAGAAAATAACCTTTTCTCTGGACCCATACCTGAGAAGATGCGAAGCATCCCAAGCTTCAGGTGAGCACTTTGCAATCATTACATTTGAAGAGATTAATCTTTCATTTGTCCATTTAACGCGAGTTCAGATATTGGTTTATGTAGCCTATCCCAATGATAGAGAATCAGAGTAGCAAAATACTTTATTTTTAGTTTTTTAATTGTTTGAGTCTTAGGTTGAAAAGTATTGTGTGTTTAATTTTATTAGTAGGATTAGGATAATAGTGTATTAATAGAGAGTTTGTATCCTATTAGGATTAGGTTTGCTTACTTGCTTATAAATAGGTTTCGTACTCTCCTTAAAAAAAAAAAAAGAGAATAACAATATCGGAATTTTCAGCAAAGTTTTACTCCTTGGTTGTGTGACTCAACCCTTCTTAGGTGAGACTCCTAAGAAACCCTAGGTGAGACTCCTAGACTTTTATTCTTTACTGTTTTAGCTGCAAATTAGTCCCAAATCACACCCTAAACCCTAATTCAAACCTAACTTAGATCTGTCCTACATCAATTGGCGTCATTTGTGGGAAACGAAAAAGAAAATGAGAAAAAAAATCTGAGATTTGAATTGTCTACTCAATTTGTGTCTATGATGGTGACTAGCGCTGAATTAAGTAAGGCTATGAGAGAACTCCAATAAGATCATATGCGTACCAGGGTGCTATGGAGAATATGAATGAACATCTTGATAGTTTACAATAAACTGTTGAAACACTAGCAGCTTCTATGGCACGAATAAAAGCACGTCTATTTCAAGCCCCACAAGGTGTCACACAAGGTGTTCCTATCCAACCTGTTGCTCAACTACATGTAATTGTAGGAATTGTGCCGAGCGACGTGATCATGCTATAGATATAGGAAGGTGAAAGTAGGAGTGGTGGATTTTGAAGGTAAAGTGGATCCAACTTTGTTCTTGATTGGCTTAACTCCCTTGAAGATTATTTTAATTGCTATGATATGTTGGATGAAAAAAGGGTTCGATTTGCCAAGATGAAGCTGATTGGGTTAGCAAAATCTGGTGGTATGGTGTGGAGACTGAAATAACAAGGTTAGGACAGCCCCAAATTCAAACTTGGGAAGAGATGAAGGCTAAGCTCAAAGAAAAGTACTTGCCGCTTAATTATCTTGAGAAGATGCGCAAACAAGTGTATAGCTTACGACAAGGCAACATGTCTGTTGCTGAATACTTGAATAAATTTGATTAGTACAAGATAAGGAGTCAAGTTGTGGAAGATACTTCACAAGCGGCATCACGATTTCAAGCTGGGTTAAGGGTTGATATAAAAAGGGAGATGCTTAGGCAGTCTATCAGCTTAGTAGATTAAGCCTTCCAGCCAACCCTTGATGCAGAACAATATTTGAGCTATTCTACTAGCAAGAGAATGGGTTTTGAAACTAGGGAAATAGAAGCTAAGATGAACTTTGATGCAAATATAGAGAAAGTGACTATCCTTGCTCGTCCTGATGGAACAAGACCTTTGACTAATGTCAACAATCCTAAGAAAGAATATGTTTGTTTTAAGTGTGGGGAGACTGGACACTTTGGGCTTGATTGCCCAACAAAAGGATATATGCATATGGGAGTGGAAAAAGAGGATGAAGAAATTAGAAAGATGATGATAATTCTATTGATTATGGCACTCATGAGGCTAATGATCTTGACTCTGATGGTGTAGTATACATCACTCTTGGTTCGACGTTTCTTGACGGCCCCTAGAATGGAAAAGGAGGATTGGCAATGAACCTCAATATTCCAAACACTTGTTTGTTATGGTGGTCAAGCTAAAAAACTTATCATTGATGGTGGGAGTTCAATGAATGTAGTTTCTACCTTCACTGTTCAGCGTATCAAACTAAAAACTACACCACACCTTTACCCCTATAAAGTGGGTTGGATTGACAGAACCACAATTCTGGTAACACAACGATGCCTTGTATCTTTGAGTTGTGGCGATTATGTTGACTCTATACTTTGTGATGTTATTCCTATGCAAGTTACCCACATTCTTCTTGGTCATCCTTGGCAATATGATTGAGATGTGAGTCACGCTAGTAAGGCAAACACCTATAGTTTCTTTCACCAAAACAAGAATATTGTTCTAAAGCCAATTAGTCTAGAGGATTTCAAGAAGTATGAGAAGAAAAGGACTCTAAGGTTTAGTAAAGTTGTGGAGAGTGAGAAGAAACATCTTCATATTTTCACTAAAAGGTAGTTTGGAATTCTGAACAACAAAAATTACCCAAGATATGCTAATTTAGGAAGGAGGCTTACTGATTTCAATGAAGGTCACATGGTTATGGAGCAGAATAAATCCAAAAGGTGTCCAAGAGGAGTTCACAAGAAGTTTCATTCAAATTATCATCCTTTAAACTTGCCACAATCGAGTTTTTCCCAGTGGGGGAGAATGATGGAGAATGGGAGCAACAAAATATTTTTTTTTAGTTTTTTAATTGTTTTAGAGTCATAGGTTGAAAAGTATTGTGTGTTTAATTTTATTAGTAGGATTAAGATAATAGAGTTTTGATAGAGTTTGTATCCTATTAGGATTAGGTTTGCTTGCTTCCTTATAAATAGTTTTTGTACTCTCTTTAAAAAAACAGAGAATAACAATTTCAAAATTTTTAGTAAAGTTTTGCTCTTTGGTTGTGTGACTCCTAAGAAACCCTAGGTGAGACTCCTAGGCTTTTATTCTTTATTGTTTTAGCAGCATAATTAGCCTCAAATCACACCCTAAACCCTAATTCAAACCTAACTCAGATCTGTCCTATATCACCCAATCTATTGGGATTTGATGATGATGATGATGAATCTTTCTTTTGCCAATTTTAAGCAAGCGCACACCAGTAAAGGTCATGTTTGTTAGATGCACAAGCAATGCCATGGATACAGATATTAGAAATGTTTCTAAGCTTCTAAAATTTAGGGAACTTATATGTTTTAACATTGAGAAATACCATAGAGACCAATTATTTTGCAAGAATTGGTTAAAATCTTGATGATGAATTAATGCACCCTATGGAGCCGAATTTATTATGGCACACTAACTAAACACAATCTTTTGGTAGGGATGGCTCTTGATCCACTTTTCATTTTTCCATAGATGCTATCTAAATGTACTTATTGTATACTGTAGGAAAACGTGATTAATGTACAGCCAGTGTCGGTAAATTAATGTGGAAGTCAATAACTTACAACCTTATTTTTAGGAATTAGTTGAAATCTGATTCCTAGGGATTAGCTTTTAATTGTTCCTAAAATAAAGGGATATCAGATATGTATCACTGATTCCCAGATCTTCTGTTTCTTTCCTAATTTATAGTTACTTATCATACTATTTAAGATTGTAAAATTTAGCCAGAAAAAAATAAGATTATTATTCTTCTTCTTTTCCCTCTGTTATTATTTTCTACATGGTGTCAGAGCTTCTAGGGCTTGATCATGAATTTTAAGGCTGCCATGGTTGGCTCGAATACAGCCTCTTCAGAAACTACTAGTGGCACGACATCTTCAGAGGGAATTTTTCAACCACTTTCAGCTATTTCTTTCACTGAAAATTCTCTTCAGATTACTATTCACAAACTGAATGGTAAAAATTATCTTGAGTGGTCTCAATCCGTGCGTTTGGTGATCGACGGTAAGGGGAAACTTGGGTATTTGAATGGCGAAGTGAAACAGCCAGATATTAGTGATCCCAAATACAAGTATTGCTTTTGTTCACAATCATGACCCTAGACATACAAAACTTGATCCAAAAGCACATAAATGTATTTTTGTAGGCTATCCTACAAATCAAAGAGGTTACAAATGTTTTGATCCAGTTTTGCAAAAAATGTTTGTGTCAATGGATGTCACCTTCTTTGAAGGACAATCATATTATAGCAATTCTCATCTTCAGGGGGAGAGCAGTATTGAAGATGAATTGTTAAATGGTTCTGATTTAACATTTGAGTTTGGTCATGATGATGTTCCAACTAAACAATCTCTTACAGAAAATGAAGAAGAAAACACAAAATTTGGGAAAACAAATGAATTAAATGTTGAAACTGTTGGACAACCTTCATTAGTGCCATCTCAAAATCAAAATACTGAAACAACAGAAATGGGTGCGAAACGATACAAAGGTCTTGTGTATTCAAAGGAGTATCAAGCGCAAAAAAGAAGAGGCACTGTCTTGCAGCACCACCAGGAATCTAATCAGTGGTTAGATCATGAGATCAACAATAACTCTTCAAAAATTCCTGACAATAATCTTCCAGGTAATTCTGTGTCAAATTCTTCAAATCAACTTGATCTTCCCATTGCTCTTAGGAAAGGTGTTAGGTCTTGTACAAAACATCCTTTGCCTAATTTTATATCTTATAAAAATGTGTCATCTCCTTATCGTGCTTTTATTTCACAAGTGTCTAGTGTGGTCATTCCAAATAATGTACAGGAGGCTCTAAATGTTCTTGAGTGGAAAGAAGCTATATTTGAGGAGATGAGAGCTCTGGAGAAGAATGCTACTTGGGAGAAGGTGGATCTGCCACATGGTAAGACAGTTGTTGGCTGTAAATGGGTATTCACTATGAAGTATAATTCAGATGGATCCTTGGAGAGATACAAGGCTCGTTTAGTAGCTAAAGGCTTCACTCAGACTTATGGAGTTGACTACTCTGAAACTTTTTCTCCAGTGGCAAAACTAAATACAGTTCGAGTACTCTTGTCTGTTGCAGCTAACCTTGATTGGCCATTAAATCAGTTGGATGTGAAGAATGCTTTTCTGAATGGAGACCTAGAGGAGGAAGTCTATATGGAGCCTCCACCTGGTTTTATTGAGGGGTTTGGATCCAAGGTATGCAAGCTAAAAAAATCTTTATATGATCTTAAACAGTCACCTAGAGCTTGGTTCGAGAGATTCACAAAGTTTGTTAAAAGCCAAGGCTATAGCCAAGGACAATCTGATCATACCCTTTTCACAAAGAGTTCTGCTAAAGATAAGATCTCAGTTTTAATTGTTTATGTAGATGATATAATCTTGACAGGAGATGATATAGAAGAGATGAGCAGATTAGTCTAGCCAAGGAATTTGAGATTAAAGATTTGGGCCAATTACGATATTTTCTTGGAATGGAAGTTGCAAGATCAAAAAAGGGTATTGTAGTGTCACAACGAAAATATATATTAGATCTCTTGAAAGAAACTGGGATGAGTGGATGCAAACCTTCTGACACCCCAATAGAAGTTAATGCTAAGCTTGGAGAGGTGAAAGATGGTGTTCCAGTTGATACAGGGAGATATCAAAGGCTGGTTAGGAGACTAATTTACTTGTCCCATACTCGACCAGATATTGCTTTTGCTGTGAGCATGGTGAGTCAATTTATGCATTCCCCATATGAGGAACATCTTGAGGCTGTGTATCGAATTCTTCGATATCTGAAGGGTACACCAGGGAAAGGACTCTTCTTCAAGAAGAATGAGAAGAGAGGAATAGAGGTGTATACAGATGCTGATTGGGCAGGTTCAGTCATTGATAGAAGATCAACATCAGGGTACTGTACGTTCCTATATGGCAATTTAGTCACTTGGAGAAGCAAGAAGCAGTGTTGCCAGGAGTAGTGCTGAAGCTGAGTATAGGTCAATGGCTCAAGGAGTTTGTGAGGTACTTTGGCTAAAAAGGGTACTAGAAGAACTTAAGAGGCCAGTTAGTCTTCCTATGAATTTGTACTGTGATAACAAGGCAGCTATCAGCATTGCTTATAATCCAGTTTTACATGACAGGACGAAACATGTTGAGATTGACAGACACTTTATAAAAGAAAAACTTGAAGGAGGAGTAATTTGTACTCCATTTATTCCTACCACACAGTAGGTTGCAGACATTCTAACCAAGGGCTTGGTGAGACAGCAATTTGAGCTTCAAGTTAGCAAGTTGGGCATGACAGACATCTTTGCACCAACTTGAGGGGGAGTGTCGATAAATTAATGTGGAAGTCAATAACTTACAACCTGATTTTTAGGAATTAGTTGAAATCTGATTCCTAGGGATTAGCTTTTAATTGTTCCTAAAATAAAGGGATATCAGATATGTATCACTGATTCCCAGATCTTCTGTTTCTTTCCTAATTTATAGTTACTTATCATACTATTTAAGATTGTAAAATTTAGCCAGAAAAAAAATAAGATTATTATTCTTCTTCTTTTCCCTCTGTTATTATTTTCTACAGCCAGATTTTTAGGAGATTTTGCAACAATTTGTATCCCTAGAATTAGGCTGATTTGGTTAAGAATATTCCATAAATCATGGGATCGATAGCCTAGTTAGTTTCCTTTTCTATTGCTAGGGTTATTATATATATAGCCACTTTGTACATATTTTCTTAATGAGATACAACAAAAATTCTTTTATTTCTCAATTTACGTCATGGTATCAAGAGCTTTAGGTTTTTTCTTGAAAATCAGTCACTTTTTCAGCCTTCATTGCTGATTTTTCTGCAGTTTCTTTTTCAACCTTTATTGTTGATATTTTCTGCAATTTCTTCTTCAGCCTTCATTGCTGATTTTTTTGCCTTAGGCCTTCATAGCCATTTTCTCATCCAGCCTTCATCATCAAAATTTGTTTCTGTTCATCTTTTTAGGCTCGGTTTTGGTTCTCTTGTGCTAGCCTTCATCTCTATTTTTTTTTTTTGCTCTGTTTTCTAAAGAAAAAACAGAGTATTTCACATGTTCTTTTTTACCAGTCTTCATAGCTGGATTTTTCCTCTGTTCTTCATCATTGGTGGTTTCTCTTTGTTGTTTGGCCTTCATTGTCGATTTATCCTTGATTCTCGTCAGTCTTTCAGCAAGTTTTGATTTGTGAAAGATGTCAGAAGTTGCAAAAACAACCCCTGCAGCACCAAAGGAGTCAAGCAGTCTCAACCAAGAAGAGGTCAAGAGGCCGAGATCTCTAATTAGTAACCTTGACAAACCTTCAGGTATTCATTGGTGTATTCAGGTAAGTTTCCATCCTCTATTGGATTAAATGTCTCGGATACAACCTTTGCCAACTCTTGGATCATGGATTCAGAAGCTACCAACCATATGACCCACTCATCGAATGTCTTTTACACATACTCCCTATGTCCAAGCAATAGGAAAATGGCCACAGCTGATGGTTTTTTGACTACTGTAGCAGGTGTAGGAAATGTTAAAATAAGCCCATCATTGACCTTAAAAAATGTTCATGTCCCTAGATTATCCACAAACCTTGTCTCTATCCAAAAGCTTACTCAAGATTTATATTGTAATGTGACTTTTCATCGTAGTCATTGTGTATTTCAGGACAAGGATTCGGGGAAGACGATTGGACATGCTAGAGAACGGGATGGGCTCTACTACCTTGAAGCACTGAGCCAATCAAATATTACCAAGGGCCAATTACTTTCTTTTGTTTCAGAACTTTATTCATCCAATAAAGACAAAGTCTAGCTTCACCATTGCCGACTTGGACATCTATCATTTAGAGTCATTAAAATTCTGTTTCCATCTTTATTTCAAAGTCTAGAAGTTGAGAGCTTTCATTGTGAAGCGTGTGAACTTGCTAAACATAAATGTGTACCTCTTCCAGTAAAGGTCTAGAAGTTGAGAGCTTTCATTGTGAAGCGTGCGAACTTGCTAAACATAAATGTGTACCTCTTCCAATAAGTAATAATAGAAGCTCTCTTCCTTTTTATCTCATTCACAGTGATATTTGAGATCCTTCTACTATTCCTAATGTTTCTGGGGTAAAATGGTTTGTGTCATTCATTGGCGATTGTACTCGTATTACTTGTATTTTCTTGCTTAAACATAAATTTGATGTTAGTACTGTCGTCCCAAATTTTTGTTCCATTATTAAGAACCAATTTGGAGTCTATATGAAAAGGTTTAGGTCAGATAATGCCAGGGACTATTTTAATCAAGTCGTAACTCTTTATTTTCAAAAGGAAGGGATAGTACATGAGTCATCCTATGTCAATACACCACAACAAAATGGAGTTGCAAAAGGAAAAATGGTCATCTCCTTTAGTCAACTCGAGCTCTCTTATTCCAGAAAAACGTGCCTAAATCCTTTTGGGGGGAAGCAGTTCTTACAGCCACTCATCCTATAAATCATTTGCCTTTTAGAGTCTTGGGATTCAAGAGTCTAATGGAAATACTCTCAACATTCTATCCAAACATACACACTACAAATAATCTTGTCCCTAGGATATTTGGGTGTGTGTCATTTGTCCATGTTCATAGTCAAAATAGAGGGAAGCTAGACCCAAGGGTGTTAAAATGCGTATTTGTGGGTTATTCCTCAACTCAAAAAGGGTACAAGTGTTATCACCCTCCATCAAAGAAGTTCTGTCTCAGTGGACATTTCTTTCAATGAACAAGAGCCTTACTTCACCCCACCTTATCTTCGGAGGGAGAATTCCATACTTGAAGATAAGGACAGGGATTTCTTGCTTGATCTGTCGTCACTTCCAATGTCTATGCCAGTATATGAGTCCATGTCATATCTTGTGTTTGAACCCATGCCAAATCCTATGTTTGAACCTGTGCCCGAAATTTCAGAACCTATGCTCAAAATTTCAGAAAATCCCAGCTCTGCCATTGAGAATGTGAGATTTGGCAAGGTGTGCTCAAGGAAGAAGACAACTATCCTTGAATCATTGCAAGTCCAAGAATCCAACCCAGATCTTGAGAATGAGGTAACAATTTCTAATTCTTCATTACAAGTTGATATTGAATCTCATGTAGGCGATGATGACCTAGACCTTCCCATTGTTGTTAAGAAAGGAACTAGAGAGTGCACAAAACGACCTTTATATCCTCTTGCACACTTCCTATCCTTCAAACATTTTTCACCATCACATAGAGCTTTCTGGTTAGCCTGAACACCATTGCCATCCCTACCACCTTATCTGAGGCTTTGTCCAATGAG
The DNA here is from genome assembly GCA_032173925.1 of Heritiera fomes. NCBI lineage: Eukaryota > Viridiplantae > Streptophyta > Magnoliopsida > Malvales > Malvaceae > Heritiera > Heritiera fomes. The sequence continues at coordinate 14,740,911 of JAPDPM010000020.1, read as the reverse complement.
AAAACGAAACAAGCCATGAATGTAGAAATGGAGGCATTGGAGAAGAACAAAATGTGGGAGTTTGTGAAGTTACCACCAGGAAAGAAACCCGTGGGGTGGAAATGGGTCTATACAATGAAATATAGAGCAGATGGGTCAATAGAGAGGTATAAGGCATGGCTGGTAGCCAAGGGCTATACTCAAACCTATGGGATTGACTACCTAGAGACTTTTGCTCCAGTTGCGAAAATGAATACTGTTAGAATCCTGTTGTCATTAGCAGCTAATTATAGTTGGGAGTTACAGCAATTTGATGTCAAGAATGCATTTTTGCATGGAGAACTAGAAGAAGAAATTTATATGGAGGTCCCACCAGGTTAGAGGAATAATTTGGATGCTCATACTGTGTGTAAATTGAAGAAAGCCTTAAATGGACTTAAGCAATCACCACAGGCATGGTTTGGTAGATTTGCAAGAGTTATGATTGCCATGGGGTATAGACAAAGCCAAGGGGATCATACATTGTTCATTAAACACTCGTCTTTAGGGGGAGTCATAGCACTCTTAGTGTATGTTGATGACATAATAGTGACAGGGAATGATGATAAGGAGAGACAGCTTCTAAGTCAGTGTTTGGATAAGGAGTTTGAGATCAAAGCATTAGGAGGGCTAAAATATTTTCTTGGGATTGAGGTGGCTCACTCTAATCAGGGCATTTTTATCTCCCAACAGAAGTATGTTACAGATCTCCCTAAAGAAACGGGCAAGACAGCATGCAAACCAGAAAATATCCTCCAATAGACCCAAATCTTAGACTTGGAATGGCAAAGGAAGATGCTGCAATAGATAAGGAAATGTATCAGCATTTGGTAGGAAAACTCATTTATCTTTCTCATACACGACCGGACATAGCATACGCAGTAAGTGTGATTAGTCAATTCATGCATAGCCCAAAGGAAGTTCATTTGCAAGCAGCACACCGAGTGTTGCAGTATCTCAAAGGGACACCAGGAAAGGGTATTATGTTTAAAAGAAATGGAGGTTTGGTGCTTGAGGCTTACACAGATGTTGATTATGCCAGGTCAATAGTTGACAGGAGGTCAACCATAGGATATTGCACCTTTCTTGGTGGTAACCTCATGACGTGGAGGAGTAAGAAACAACATGTGGTAGCACGGTCTAGTGAAGAGCCAGAATTCCGAGCAATGGCTCAAGTTGTGTGTGAACTACTTTGGTTGAAGATCATCTTGGAAGACTTTAAGATCAAGTGGGATGGCCCAATGAGATTTTATTGTGATAATAAGTCTGCAATTAGCATAGCTCACAACCCAATATAACATGATCGAACGAAGCACATCGAAATTGACAGACACTTCATCAAGGAGAAACTGGAGAATGGGTTGATTTGTACCCCTTATGTGTCTACACATGGCCAACTTGCAGATGTGCTTACTAAAGGGTTAAGTAGCTCAATGTTTCATAGTATTGTATCCAAGCTGGGAATGGAAAACATCTATTCACCAACTTGAGAGGGAGTGTGGGAAAACGTGATTAATGTACAGCCAGATTTTTAGGAGATTTTGCAGCAGTTTGTATCCCTAGAATTAGGCTGATTTGGTTAAGAATATTCCATAAATCATGGGATTTGATAGCCTAGTTAGTTTCCTTTTCTATTGCTAGGGTTATTATATTTATAGCCACTCTGTACATATTTTCTTAATGATAACAGCAGAAAATTCTTTTATTTCTCAATTTATGTCATATACTTCATTTCTTTCTGCTACATTTTGTGTGCTTATATTGAATTTCTCTGCACAGAAAAGATGGAAACCCTTTTAATTCCAGTGTTGCTCCATTGCCTGCTCCCACGACACCATTAGCACCTCCTCATGCGCCACCACATTCTGAAGCACCACCTTCTAATCAAGTGTCAACATCTGATCAAACACCCGGGAAACATGCCGATGGGCCTTCTGCATCAGAGGGATCTAATTCTGGAAGGAAGAAGTTCTTAACTATTAAAAAGGTGGTGTGGATATCAATTGCAGGTGTTTTGTTGTTTATAATATTGGTTCTAGGAGTTCTGCTTTTTATGCCAAAGTGTACCAGAGGAAGGGAAAATGCTGGCAGAATTTTTAAAAGGCATCAAGTAGGTGCATATAAAGGCAATAGAGAGAACCTAGGTGAGGATAGGAGCTTACCCACAACAAGCGGTGAAACAGAGAAAGGCAATTGACTATGCTTTTCCTCCAATTCCATTTAGATATAGAATTTTTGATAGTATTGGTCAGATTTTAATTGTTTAAGAAATAATATATTTTGAAAAATTTGTGAACAGGCCCAAAAGAGGCAGCTATGAGACGAGTGGGAGGTAATCAAACAGAGAGAGGAAGAATGGGGGTGACTGCAAAGCTGCAGAATGAGAAAGAAAGAAATGTGGAAAGATTGGGCACTGCACCAAAGCGATTTGACCATGACATAGACATGAGTAGGTTTGATATGATGTTGATGGATCCCCCCCCCACCACCACCACCAAACCCTCCCCGTCCCCCTCGACCCCCTCCACTACATTTTGAGAAGGTTAGTGTGAAACCAATTGTGCCTGAAGAAGTAACTACTGCAAGACCTTCTATCAAAACTCCAAAGCCATCTATATTTGCAAAGTCTTTCACCATTGCAGCCCTTCAACAATATACAAACAGCTTTTCTCAAGAAAATGTTATAGGAGGTGGCATGTTAGGGAGTGTCTATAGGGCAGAACTTCCGGATGGGAAGGTATATTGTTTATTTTAAATATATTTGGTTTTGTTAGAGTAAAGGTCTTTGCTTTAATAATTTTTTTTAAAGTGTCTGGTACATATCATATACCCATTTCCAATCATTGCTTCATAGAGTTGCTGTTGGAAAAGAAAAATATTAATGCTAGATCTAACTGAAATATTGAGTTACCCTGAGCTGGTAATGCAAATCTTAGTTGTCATAATAACCAATTTTTTGTCAGTTTTGGAATTTATAATGCCATCTTTTACTCTCTCCTTCCTTTTCTTGCTATACCCTGTTGTCCACATTTGCATATATACGCAAGGTTGAATTTGTTTGTATGGTGCCATAGCATATTAAGTAGACATCTTAGATGGTATATATGTATGGAGCAGCTTCATAATCTGATGCATGGTTGTGTTGGATGCATTGGTAGCTACTTGCAGTCAAGAAACTGGACAATAGAGTTGCCAGCCAGCAGAAGGATGATGATTTCATTGAGCTTGTAGAGGATATTGATCGTATCCAGCATGTGAATATTGCCAGGCTGATGGGTTACTGTGCAGAGCATGGTCAAAAGCTTTTGATCTATGAGTATTGCAGTAATGGATCACTACAGAATGCACTGCACTCAGATGATGAATTTAGAAAGAAGCTTTCTTGGAATGTCCGTATTGGTATGGCACTTGGAGCTGCGAAAGCCTTAGAGTAAGTCATCTTACAATTGAGATGAGATTGCTGTTTCTTGCATGGCTTCTTCTCTATTCTTAAGTAGGTTCTGCTTTATATTCAATTGGTTGGGCTGCTATGGGTGGAATCTTTCTTTAAGTGGAAGGGGTTTCATCAGTTACATTTTGCAAATGCTTGAGCAAGATGTTATTAACAAGGAGTTAAATTGTGAAATCTGGTTAGAAGCTCATTGCTCTAGTTCATAAAAACATTAAATCAAAGTTAATAGTTGGAGTAAAATTAAGATAATTATGAACAGGTCAAAAGGAAGCAATGACCAACTGCAGGTGGGAGGTTTTCTGATGAACCTTCTTGTTTTTTCTGTGACCTTTCCGTTCCAAGTAGCTTTATGCTGGACTGGAAAAAGAATTAAGAATGAAATTAATTTAGAAGTCTAGTAATTTATATACTTGATATTGCCATGAAAAACTAAGACACCTGGACAGTTCTTCTATCTTCAGAATGACATAATTGCAGAATATAGAGTACACAGTTTCCTTTTTTTTTTTTTTTGGGGGGGGGGGGGGGTTGTGGGGTGGTGGTGGTGGTAGTGGGTGGGAAATGTTTTTCTTTAATCCTTAAGTTTTATTGTTTGAGCACAAACCATTTTGAGTCCTGATTTTCTTGTTTAATTTGAGAAGGTATCTGCATGAGGCCTGCCAACCACGTGTCATACACAGAAATTTCAAGTCTGCCTATGTTCTCCTCAATGATGATCTCGATGTTCGTGTCTCTGATTGTGGTTTGGCTCCATTAATAGCTTCAGGTTCTGTAAGTCAGGTAGGTTTAAGCTTGAATCACCTAATTATTACCTCTTTGTATATAGGACAGGGGTAAAGCTTGGAACTTTAACGGATTGTACACAAAGTTCATATTTATATTAAGACTGGGTTGTTTGCATTTCGAGAAGCAGCTGTTGTGCAATTAATAAGTTAAAAAATTCCTGAATGAAAAAAAAATTAAACAAAAGAACACATTTTCAAGGAAACATATGTTTTGAGGAAAATAATTGACATTGGTTGGAATATCAAATGGAAGCTGCTGTAATGGTGAATGTCTGACATCAAGGTCTTGAGATAATCTTATATTCTTGTATTTTTTTTCTCTCTTTTTTATTTGCTCAGTTGACCGTTCATCTAGCCTTGTTACCTTTAGTATGAAGAAAAATTTTGGAGGCTTCAGTTGTCTGGTGCTGGCATCATACTGCCACTAAGGATATTTTGAACTTCTTCTTTGGTATAATAATTATTCGGGGGAGTCCCAGGCAATTCTATATCTGGGAGATGAAACAGACCTGTTCACATTACTGCCAGTTTAAGCATAAAAAAGAAGTGGCTCACCTTTCCTCTAATTACTTGTTTACCTAAAGCTGGTTTGAATAGCAGCAAAAAAAACCCCCCTCCCCCCAAGCTTATCTTTTTTGAAATTTGTAGTTATGCTGATCGTTCCTTGTAAACTTTGCTCTTGATGTGTTTGCAGCCAAGAACTAAATCATGTTCTTGCTGGTAATATATGTGCCTCTGAAATCAATAGGTAGCCTTTGTGTATTTAAAAAGATTGAGATAGAAGACAAGCTTTATGTCATATATTCAATAATGGTGTTGGCATTAGTGGTAGCACAATAATAAGCAGCTTCACTTGAGGGCTTCAAGACATTTTCTTTTTGCTTGATGCTAGGAAATTATTGAATCTAAATGCTTATTGTTGAATTTCGTACTCTACCATCATAATATCATTTTTGCTGGGGAAGCTATATAAGTCTTTCTTGGGCATTCAGCTAGCAATTCTGAAACTGTTCTACTTTCAGTTGTCAGGACAACTACAATCGATTTATGGTTGTGGAGCTCCAGAATTTGATTCTGGAATTTATACTTCCCAGAGTGATGTTTACAGCTTTGGAGTATTTATGTTGGAACTCTTAACTGGCAGGAAATCTTATGACAGGTAAAGGGGTGAAACCTTATTGCAGTTTATAATTGTGTGTCCACTTCGATAATCTGATTAATTTATATGTTGTTGGGAATGTTATTTAGGACAAGGAGTAGAGGGGAGCAATTTCTAGTGAGATGGGCAATCCCTCAGCTCCATGATATTGAAGCATTATCTAGGATGGTTGACCCTTCTCTCAATGGAGAATATCCTGCCAAGTCATTGTCACGCTTTGTTGATATCATTTTTCGGTGTGTTCAGGTGAGAATATTTTATATGCCATATATGTGGATGCACAGTTATAACTATTTGCTTATATGCATTCTATCTAGAATGTAAACTTGGTACCAGAACCTAATTTAACCAGACAGAATTGTAGACATACAATAAGCTTTTGAATTGCAGAGCAAATTAGATTGGGACTTGTTACAATAGAATATAGTCTATGATAGCATGACTATAGATTATAGTGAGGGGATGAGAATTGGAATTTATTTTTCTGTATTTGTCTAATTTAACCTGCACTTTCTTTTTTGGATAAGTAAAGATTTCATTTATCCAAAAGAAGCAGAGATGTATCGTGCTACAAAAAGAACATCAAAATAAAGTTTTACTGAAGAACTTAATTCCCCCACTGTAACTGAAAAGGAATTGTCTTTCAGATTACTAAGAGCCCACTGAATTTCAAAATTTCAAAGTTTGACCTACATTTTCTATGCTCATTTGGAATGAAACTTCAATCTTTCACATATTCAAAGGATAATAATTTATATCATAAGGAATTTGTTGAATATGAAGCTCCTAGATATTATACGATACATTTATGTAGGACATCCTGTGTCTAAGTAGCCATCTATCATCTATCCAAACAGTTTCAGTCAAACACAATCTTCTTGTACATACTCTTCTGCATGTCCTCCACAATTCACCAGGACGAAGTATGGTTCTTTATAAATACTAAGCCTGAAAGGTTTGAACGGCAAACCAAAATGATTGAAACCAAACTTAATCTGTTTCTCCATATAGTTAAATTGGTTGACAATATGTAATACTTTTAAATGGTTTTAATTATATATATGATCTTAAATTGCAGGAATGTTTAATAAAGGGTGTCACTTAATTACTAACCTCTATGTTTGCTATATTTCATATCAATGGTGTAACCTGGAATGATTTATTAAAAAGAGAACATATGTAATTAGGGATGTCTCTCAATCTCTCTCCCCAAAGTAGAGTTGTCTAACCTCCACTCATTTTGTAGTCTGAACCAGAATTCAGGCCACCAATGTCTGAAGTTGTTCAAGATCTATTGGACATTATACGAAAGGAGCATCCCGGTAAATGAGTCAAATGGAGACCAACTTATATTATGCAATAAACCTGGTGAAATCAGTTTATGAATGGAAGTCTCGGAGATTTGATCCGTCATCAGATGTTGATCTGAGAAAATATATCCATTGCAAAGAGGGTGCCAGCAAATGCTCCTATTAACACATCCAAGTTACATCCCAAGCTCTTAAGCAAGAGGAGTTTTGAAGGTGATGAACAACGAACCTCATTGGTGTGACTGAACGGTCTGAATTTTCAGGTCTGTTACTTTCTAGTCATTGTATTGAAAATGGTTGTCCTGATTTGGAAGGCAAATTGATAAGGTTCCAGGACCGTGGAAACATTCTCCTTGGAGAGATGCCCTTAGCCTATTTTTTCTGTTTGTTTCTACTGACACTGAGCAAATTGATTTGCTCAGGAGGCTGATCATATTGGTCAAAATTGATTTGTTTCTTTAACCTAATTGATCATTTTGGTCAAGAAAATTGATTTGCTTGGGATTAGCAAATGACTTTGAAATCTGATTACCTTAATGGTTTTTTAGCCTAAGAATATAACATGTTGGTAAAAGAATAATGAATCTTAAATCAAAGTTGCCGGTAGGAAACGTGCAAGGTATGTTTGCAGCAGTCCTCTCTCAAAATACTATTCCATTGTGAAATGCAGCCCTAAACTATAGTACTTAAATCATTACTACTAGTATTTATTTATTTATTTTAAAATTTTGTTGCTGAATCTAAATTTCAATTGTCCAACAACATAAAATAGTATATATAACTTAAAATATATATCATAGTTATTAAATCCAGATACGTATCATATATTGAAATTTTATTTTTGAGAATTGAGTATCGTATCGTAAGATAACAGATAAAAATTTTAATTACAAATAATATATACATGTAATATATATTTATATATGAGTATTTGATATTTTCAATTTTTCATATGTACTAATATACAAGAATAAAAAATATTATGTCAATGAATGCAAAATTATTTAAATAAATGGTTTGTTATTTTTTTAATATAATCTTTCATGTTTTTTATACAATAAAAAATATTAAAATAAGTTGATAAGTTACTCAAAAAAGTTTATATGCTCAAATTTTAATTTTTAATAAATTTAAATGGGACAAAATTATTATTTTCATTAAAATTTTTAATTTTTTGGAGGTAAAATTAATATTTTTATTAAAAATTTTAATTTATCTATTTATTTTTATAAATTTTTAAAAATTCAATCGGGCAATTATTTTTGCAAGATCTCAAGATTTTTTTTTGATTTGAATCCAAATAAAATAAAATGAAATTGGGCTGTTAGTAATTTTGTAAGAAAAATACTTAATTGGACTTAAATTAGATAAAATAAACTATATCATACCGTATTAAGAGTAGTGATACATATCGTACGATATGTATCATGTATCATACAATTCGCTTTTGATTTTTAACAAAAACGATATAGTATATAGATATGTATCGTTTTATATGTGTATCGAAACATATCGTACGATATGTATCGTGTATTGTACGATATTGAAAACTATTATATATATATATATATATATATATATATATATATATATATATAGATACTACGCCCAAAAGAATCAATAAGCTGAAAGTAGATCAATCAAGCTCAGTGTGAAGTCACTTAAATTTGCTAAATGCTCAATCCATTGAGATATTTCTCAATTAAGAATATAATATTTTATTTAATTCAATTAAGGACTAAATGTTTGAGGGGTTGTTCAATTAAGGAGTTTTTGACAGATGAATTACACACGTCAATAAATTTTTGCTGGTGTTATATCAATTTTTCATCATCATTAGAGCCTTTATCCTACTGCTAGAGGTAGGTTACATGAAACAATATACAAATTCATGCTAAATCGTCAGCACAAATTTTCCTCTTTCACTTATTCCTATCTAAGAGAATTTATTCTTTCAACTCTCATATTGTTATATCTTTCCAAATGACTTCCTTCCAAGTTTTTTTCATCTACGTTGTTATATAAATTATTTTATGTTAATTAAAATCTTTAATAGTAATTAAAAATAATATTTTTTCTTTATAAAAAAACATACAATTTCTTTCGCTTCTTTCTCTCTAACTTTTTTTTAGCTTTTATTGAATTTTTGTTAGATTTCAATCAAAATCTGTACTTTTAGTCTCTTTTGTGTAACAAAGCTTTAGTTCAAGAAAAATCAAAAACCTTTTCTTAGGTAGCTTACTTTTGTTCAACTCGAAACCTGTAGCAAAGCTTTGGTTTAAGAATGATTAGAAATTTGGTCTTGGGTCTGCAGCAAGCTTAGGTAGCTGAATTGGTTTTTGGGTGAAACTTGAAATCTGTAGCAGATGTTCAATTGAGTCTTGGGTAGCTTGTTTTGGCTTGAAATATGAGTTCATCTAGCATTTTCAGTTCAAGATTGTAATGGATTTAGTGGATTTTTTAAATTTAATTTAATTTTCTGTTTCCTATAATTTTGGTATTCGATTCTTGATTTTGCATATTTTCAGTCCAAGGTTGTAATGGATTTAGTGAATTTTTTTAATTTAATTTATTTTAATTTTTTGTTTCCTATAATTTGGTATTCGATTCTCGTGATAACCGCTAACTTTCTAAAATTTATATTAAATAATTGTAATTTAATATTAAAACAAATAAATAAGTTAAAGAAAATAAATGAATTTATTTAAGAGATAGAAATATTTGGAAATTCAAAAGTTGATGAAATGACGAGGTAAAGGAAATTTAATTTGGATAAATAGAAATCCAAATTAAATAATAAATGAAAATGTGTATAATTATATTTGGATATTAAAAAAATTCAAATTAAAGAAAATAAGAATGTGTATATTATATATTTGTATAATTAGATTATATAAATATATTTTTATATGGTTTTATAAAAATACATATGGATATTATTATACATTTATGTATATATATATAAATATAAATATATATATATATGAAATATATATTATTTTAAAATTTAAGTATATAGATATATATAAATTATTAATACAAAATATATATTTATATATATATGGAAATATAGTATATTTATATATATATACATAAATATGATTATATTTTCTATTTATATATATTTATAAATATAAATATATATAAAAAAAAAAGAAGAGAAAAATCGCAGCAAGCTTCACGTGGAAGCTTGCTGCACATAAAATTGAAGGAGGTGTGACGGGAAAAGAAAAGAAAATGGGAGAAAAGAGAAGGGATTTAATAAGTAGATCATATGGCATAATTCTATTGATTGAATATTTATAAAAGAAGACAAAAAGGGCTGAAAATATTTGTTTAAACCAGAAATTTCTGGTCTGTTCTACACGGGCAGAACTGATTTACTCTGCTGCAGCTCATTTCCTCTCCCGTTTTCTCAAGTTCTCACCGCCTCCACCATGCCACAACCTTCTCTTCAAACTCTATTTTACTAAGCCTCCTTCCTTAACCTTCCCTTCCATCAAGAAAGCTGTTCAAAGCTGGAAGTATGGTGGACAGATATTAACGTGGAAGGCTGGACTGGGTTGCTGTTCTGCTCTGCTGTTATGGGTAAAGGGGTATGTTCATGTTTTCCTAAGTTATGGCTATGGTATTTATTAGTTTTTAGACATGGAAGATGTGCTTATAGCTTTGGAGTAAATTAGAATTATGAATAGATTCTTCTTGGTAGTTCAGCCATGGAAGAAAATTAAAGGAAAAAGAGGTCTCGGCTAGAAAAAAAAAGGGAAATTTATGGGAAATCAATGTTTTTTGAGTAAGAATTATAGTGAATGATAAGTGAATTTGTTTGAAATTTTGATGGAATGAAAATCTGTCAAAACAGGGGTGAGGCGTGAACCTTGGTACCATTCGGTTAGGGCCTATGCTGAACGGGAATAATGACAGAGTGAATTGGAAGTGGTTGGTATAAATTTTAAGTAAATAGAAGAAGCTTATGGAAATTTATTAAAGAATGAAACCTTAAGAATATGGTGAAGGGATACTCACGGCTGAAAAGAGAAAATGCAGTAACGTTGAAGATGATTTTATTACTTAATGATTCTAAAACTAATATGGTAATGAACAAGGATTAATGATAAAGTTAGATTAAAGAAAAAGGTAAATTTGATACATAGAAGAATATTTAGCTTATGCTTGAAAGTGGAAACATCATAGAAATTTCTAGGGGTTGGAATTTAAGAATAAAACATAAGTGTTAATGAAATTATTTGAGAAATTGAATTTGAAAAGAATGAATTTTAAAGGAGGATTCGGCCTAATGAAGGGGACTAGGATCCATGGTTGGTTTTGATGATTTAAGGATAGATTTAAACTGTAAAAATTATGAGGAGTCTGTCGGTATGCTCGGATTTAAAATACGATGCAAAACGAAGAAATTATATTATACTACCGGTAGAATTTATATTGCAAAAATAATTGCAGTGTCCATTTTGGCTGCATTGAGACATGATTAATAGCTTAAAAATAAGAGTTCAATGAACTAATATTTTGGTTAAATCAATTGCAGCCCGGGAGTTACGGTTTACAAGTGGTGCGCTCGAGAAACGCGTATTTCTCAGACAGGTAAGGGATGCATGTGCAACACTGTAAGGATATTCAGTCTGCATGTTTTAATTACGAAATATTTTATGGAAATATTTTATGAAAATATTGTGATAAATGATTGGTTCAAAAATTGTGGTGATTTATCAGTTGAAAATTTGTGATGATGTACTGGCTGGAAATTATAAACTGTATTTTTCGTTCAGGAGGCTAGCCAATCGGCAGCAGTTATACTGCCGAAAAATTATCGAAAATTACTAAAAATTTCTAGAAAATTTCATAAAATCATAATAAATGATTTTATTTCACGAGAAATGATTTTTAACCACGAAAATCGAGAAAATGAATATTTTCATAAAAACATGAATAAAATGAAAATGATTTTAAATTATTCATGTTTTCGAGAATGGTGATAAGGAAATCACCGAAAATCTTCTTGAGAATGGTGATAATGAAATCACCGAAAATTCTCTTGATATGTAAATTTCACGAAATACGAGATGAAAAATGAAAAGAGATAAAGTGAATATTTTTATATATATTTTATAAATATTCACTAAATGGTTTTATAACCTTTATGGTTTTTAAATGATGAAATTATATATTTTTATAAATTCCATAAAGGCTTTCTGATGATGAAAAATACGGTTTTGAGACTAGATGGCATCCTATCATGCTGATATGTGATATGTGATATGTAACATGTGATATGTAATATGTGATATGTGATATGTAGTCCCGGCCGACACCTGATCAGTGATCCGTCGAGGACAATTATAGACTATGGCCATAGATCTGACATGATTATTCATACCCTTCGGGGTCTATAGCATGATACGAGTAACGACCCAGTGGACGGGCTGGGCGTGCCGCAGTCTCCATATATGATATGTTTTAAATGAAAATGTTTTACATGATATGTGATATGTGAAATGTAAATGTTTTACATGATATGTGATACGTGAAATGAAATGATTTATAGCATTTTTATAAATGCTAATTTCAGTACTGTTTTTAAGTACTATGAAATGATTTTCATATGATATGTGACACGAATATGTAATATGTTTTAAAAAGGAAAGAGGAGGAAAATAAATCTAATATTCTTATTTTAAATTTTAAATTAAATATTAGATTTAAATGATTTATATGTTATACGAAAAAGGTTTAATAGCTGATTTTTCTATTTAAAGTACTGTACTAATTATGGTTGTACAGTAAAACATGAAATGAGTTTTAAATGAGAATGATGAGAATTTAACTAATATTCTTTTCAAAGAAAATTTGAATATTAGTTATTTTATTTAAATGCTTTATTTCATAAAAGCATTATTTGAAAAAGAATATGAAAATGTTACGGAATAAAGAGAAAAGGATTTGAATTTCAAAACAAGAAAGAATATTACTCTCTACAGTTGCTTCTAGGTTCCGGAATAAGATAGGTATTTCAAAATACCTACCTTACTCCATCCGGATCCCTAGCCGACTGTAGTATCCTTCCTACATGCGAGCCTAGAGCCCATAGGAAAAATGAAAAAGATTTTCAGCATATAGGAAGCTGAATATCAAGTATGCATATAATTCCCTTACTGAGCCGTGGTTTGCTCACCCCTTGATTTTAACATTTCAAGTTTTCGAAGACTGAGAGTCTAGCACTTAAAGGATTTTCGACTGCGCATTTGGGGACGATGCGACAGATCGATTTATTTAATAAGGTATGATCAATTATTTTCTGTATTTAGACTTATCGACAGTACTACTTTCTTATGAAGTAGAAATCGGGGATGTAATTCATATTATAATTTAATATGAAATTGTGTATATGTAAAAGAAAAGTAAAGTATCGCAGACAGCCCAACCAAATAAGATGTATAGAATAAGGTGAAAAATAGGGTCACGGGCTGTGACAGATTTAATGATATCAGAGCATGATTGGCCTGATGTCTGTCGATACTTTGGAAAGGAAACATGTTGAAAATGTTAAAATCCCATGTAGTACTGTGTAGTCTAAATACGTATAGAAAATAAATGATTGTAAATTGAGTTAAGTGTTTAGAAGGGGGTGAGAATTATGAATTAAGGATGTCAAAAAGGGAAAACGGGTCAGGAATGATACTGGAAATGGTGATCTTATAGTCTAAATGAAGGTCGGTTCGGTAAGGAACAGAAATGGACTCGGTGAGGGCCCTACCAGTACTTTTCTGTCCGGATCGAATTGAGACCTGAAAGTGATGATATAAAGGAGGGGAATGAAGTATCATCACTAAATAGACATTAAGATCACCGATAAAAGGTATTTTGAGGAGAGAGAAAATTTTTGGCCAAAAAATGACCAAAATACCCCTACCTCCAAAATTTTACTGGGAGTCAAAATAGATAACCAAAAGTTGAAATTGATCGATTTGAAAGAGTAATTGATGATGTAAAGCTGCATTTCATGCAAAATAATTCAATTATAGATTCTATTGGATTTCTCTGTCAAAATCAAAAAAAAAATTTAAACTGCTGATAGTGGTATGAGAAAGGGGTATTATAAAAAAGTGGATAATAAGATCACTGAATTTAAATGTATATTTAGGAGAAAGGAATAAATGTGAAAATGACGAAAATACTCCTATGTGGAATTATGGTTTGAATGGTGATAAAACCAAGTCGATTTTGAATATATTGATAGTAATAGAGTTATTGATGGCATAAAGGACATAATATGAGTATAACGATCCTGATTATAAATTTTACTTACACTTAGATGATTGATGTGACTTGAATGGTTATAGGAAAGTCGCAGGATGAGCGACTCAGTTATTGATCTTTAAGGGTCGGAGTTAAAAGTTTATTAATGAGATGTTGATTATGGGATCGTTGGATATGATGAAAAGTAATATGATTGCTGGAGATGACTGAGAAAGAGATCAGTATAGATGATGAAAGCTATATCAGTACGATTAATTTTGGTTCTATACATTCCTACTATTTTGAGGTATCAAATAGATAATTATAGAATCGAAATATGTTGAAATATGTTTAACGAGATAATGTACTGTATGGAGTAAATGAATTGGAGAATATGCATAAGGACAGTAAGTGATGATAAAAGATAAGGAAGATAACAGCTAACCTAGATTATTAAATGAAAATGATTTAAAATGAATTTCAATAATAAATCGGTTAGCTGTGAAAGGTGTTAATTAAATAATTGCACTTAATACAACATTGTAAATTAAGAGGATTGATATGCTGTGGAGTACAAGAAATAAGCAAATCAAGGCGGAGCAAATGTTAAAATGATTTAAATATTAAATATCTTTGCCTTGAGTGAAATGATAGGACACAAAGATGAATGTCCAAAATGATGAGAGATGAATGATTAAAGAAAGTATCGGATGAGATTTTTGATGAATTTTCAGAGTTATATAGATTGGAGAAATCGAACTAATGTTAACTCGATTATTAATATGAAATTTATTCCTAAGCTTATATCGGAGAATATAGAAGAAATCCGACAAGCTTAAGAAAATAATTTTGGAAAATAATGTGGATAATGAAATTCACAGGTATTTATGTAAAGGATGAAAATACAGATAATATGAATTGAGGATGAATTAAATGGAGTATTAAATACCTATTACGAATAAAGTTCTTATGAAGAACAAATAATCGGCTATATAAAGTGATGCCTTATTTGAATTAATCGGAGATGTATAAGGAGCTTATAAGACCAATCTCTGTACAAGGCATCACTAGAAGGAAAATTGAAAATTGGTGATCATAAAATGATAATGATTAGAACTCGATATAATTTTACGAGTTCCTATTGAGGTTTACAAGGTTAATGAAATACCTTGTGAGGTACATAGGACTAATGAATAAGACAATTATATAAGGATAAAGTGATGGTATACCATACAGCCTAAGGCACAAATGGAAAATGAGTAGCATAGTGGTATAACCCTACAGACTCTCAAAGACAATAGACTATGTGTAAGAAGGGCAAATAGAAGATTTAGCTAGACAGTATCTCTTTCTAAGCTATACGATCTCGAAATGACAGAGCGATGTGGATCTGTCAAGGATGACGAGATAATGATTGAGATATAGAATGGAATGGGTCTAGCTAAATACCGTTGCCAGTCTATATGAGAGTTATGGGTTAGCTGCTCTACATATGTGACTTAAAATTTAATAAGTTTAAGTCAGTGAATGAATAAGTATAAAGAGGATATGTAAAAGGTTAAAGGATTTTATTAGTGGAATATTTTACTACTGATGAAAAGTGATCGAAACAATGATAAAGGAAAAGATGAAAAGGTAATAAGAGGATAAGTACATGATGGTTAGGGAACACGAATATGAAATAGTTCCCAAATTTAAAACTAAAAGAGATTTTGTGGTTATCACATAATTATGGCTAGATGTAAGATCGAGCAAAACTAAATAGAGGAAAAGTAATCATACTCAAAGGAGTAAAGAAATGATCTACATTTTACTGCCAGTAATGTAAATGGAACAAAAAGGAGATATTTATACCACCTTAAAATGATGGAAATAAAGGATTTGTATGGATAATGAGGTGATTAAATTGATAATTATAGATTCAATAATGAAGTTAAATAATGAGAAGATCAAATTATAATTTGATTATGTCGTTATGGAATCTAAATTATCAAAAGAGTATAATTTCAGGTATATTCTAAGATTAAAGTGATAATGAATATACCATAAGAGTAAAAGAGGTAATAAGAATATTACATGGAAAGACGATGTGGAGAGAAAATGATTGTCTCATGATTAAATTATGGTAAAAGATGGTGAATGGTAAAGTCTGCAAATGAACTGCAGCAATTGGATGAAATAAATAGGAAAATGAATATTGAGAATAATGAAGAATCTAAAAGAGATATAATAATATAGAAGTGATTATAAATTGATAGTCTAATGAAATCACTTCTCTATTATCAAACTCTTAGATTCTTTAGTGCCATAGTCGAAATACGATTATAAGAGGATGAGAATGTATGTGAAGTTCCAGTGAGCACTATATGTGATGGGAATCTCTGAGTAGCTATATGTTAATGGGAAATAGCAAAAGACTCTGAGATTCCAAATCTATTGACAGCACCGCTTCGTACATGATGTAAATATCTGAGCGTAGAATGGAAACGCTCGATGATATGTTGAGAGAGCGGATGCATGAGATGTGAAAGCTACTGGACAATTACATACAATTGATTAAAATCGGTAAATGATAATTATCGAAATGTATCGACTTGGCACCAAATAAGAAAGATGGATGGTGAACAATGTGAATCATATGTAATACGAAAAGGAGTGAAAATGGATAACTCCCAATTGATATGAAATTTAAGGGAGTGTAAGTATATGATGAAAGATGATATGCAATAGTATCAAAAGGGATTCTGATGTTGATGGTATACTGGCAATATTACTTAAAAGATGATTGAGAGGACAAGAATGATAAGTTTACAGAAGGGTACCACATTGTAATTTAAGTTAAATTCAGAGGACCGAATTTCTTAAGATGGGGAGAATGTGATAACCGCTAACTTTCTAAAATTTATATTAAATAATTGTAATTTAATATTAAAACAAATAAATAAGTTAAAGAAAATAAATGAATTTATTTAAGAGATAGAAATATTTGGAAATTCGAAAGTTGATGAAATGACGAGGTAGAGGAAATTTAATTTGGATAAATAGAAATCCAAATTAAATAATAAATGAAAATGTGTATAATTATATTTGGATATTAAAAAAATCCAAATTAAAGAAAATAAGAATGTGTATATTATATATTTATATAATTAGATTATATAAATATATTTTTATATGTTTTTATAAAAATACATATGGATATTATTATACATTTATGTATATATATATATATATATATATAAAAATATATATATGAAATATATATTATTTTAAAATTTAAGTATATAGATATATATAAATTATTAATACAAAATATATATTTATATATATATGGAAATATAGTATATTTATATATATGCATAAATATGATTATATTTTCTATTTATATATATTTATAAATATAAATATATATAAAAAAAAAGAAGAGAAAAATCGCAGCAAGCTTCACGTGGAAGCTTGCTGCACATAAAATTGAAGGAGGTGTGACGGGAAAAGAAAAGAAAATGGGAGAAAAGAGAAGAGATTTAATAAGTAGATCATATGGCATAATTCTATTGATTGAATATTTATAAAAGAAGACAAAAAGGGCTGAAAATATTTGTTTAAACCGAAAATTTCTGGTCTGTTCTACACGGGCAGAACTGATTTACTCTGCTGCAGCTCATTTCCTCTCCCGTTTTCTCAAGTTCTCACCGCCTCCACCATGCCACAACCTTCTCTTCAAACTCTATGTTACTAAGCCTCCTTCCTTAACCTTGCTTTCCATCAAGAAAGCTGTTCAAAGCTGGAAGTATGGTGGACAGATATTAACGTGGAAGGCTGGACTGGGTTGCTGTTCTGCTCTGCTGTTATGGGTAAAGGGGTATGTTCATGTTTTCCTAAGTTATGGCTATGGTATTTATTAGTTTTTAGACATGGAAGATGTGCTTATAGCTTTGGAGTAAATTAGAATTATGAATAGATTCTTCTTGGTAGTTCAGCCATGGAAGAAAATTAAAGGAAAAAGAGGTCTCGGTTAGAAAAAAAAAGGGAAATTTATGGGAAATCAATGTTTTTTGAGTAAGAATTATAGTGAATGATAAGTGAATTTGTTTGAAATTTTGATGGAATGAAAATCTGTCAAAACAGGGGTGAGGCGTGAACCTTGGTACCATTCGGTTAGGGCCTATGCTGAACGGGAATAATGACAGAGTGAATTGGAAGTGGTTGGTATAAATTTTAAGTAAATAGAAGAAGCTTATGGAAATTTATTAAAGAATGAAACCTTAAGAATATGGTGAAGGGATACTCACGGCTGAAAAGAGAAAATGCAGTAACGTTGAAGATGATTTTATTACTTAATGATTCTAAAACTAATATGGTAATGAACAAGGATTAATGATAAAGTTAGATTAAAGAAAAAGGTAAATTTGATACATAGAAGAATATTTAGCTTATGCTCGAAAGTGGAAACATCATAGAAATTTCTAGGGGTTGGAATTTAAGAATAAAACATAAGTGTTAATGAAATTATTTGAGAAATTGAATTTGAAAAGAATGAATTTTAAAGGAGGATTCAGCCTAATGAAGGGGACTAGGATCCATGGTTGGTTTTGATGATTTAAGGATAGATTTAAACTGTAAAAATTATGAGGAGTCTATCGGTATGCTCGGATTTAAAATACGATGCAAAACGAAGATATTATATTATACTACCGGTAGAATTTATATTGCAAAAATAATTGCAGTGTCCATTTTGGCTGCATTGAGACATGATTAATAGCTTAAAAATAAGAGTTCAACGAACTAATATTTTGGTTAAATTAATTGCAGCCCGGGAGTTACGGTTTACAAGTGGTGCGCTCGAGAAACACGTATTCCCAGACAGGTAAGGGATGCATGTGAAGCACTGTAAGGATATTCAGTCTGCATGTTTTAATTACGAAATATTTTATGGAAATATTTTATGAAAATATAGCGATAAATGATTGGTTCAAAAATTGTGGTGATTTATCAGTTGAAAATTTGTGATGATGTACTGGCTGAAAATTATAAACTGTATTTTTCGTTCAGGAGGCTAGTCAATCGGCAGCAGTTATACTGCCGAAAAATTATCGAAAATTACTAAAAATTTCTAGAAAATTTCATAAAATCATAATAAATGATTTTATTTCACGAGAAATGATTTTTAACCACGAAAATCGAGAAAATGAATATTTTCATAAAAACATGAATAAAATGAAAATGATTTTAAATTATTCATGTTTTCGAGAATGGTAATAAGGAAATCACCGAAAATCTTCTTGAGAATGGTGATAATGAAATCACCGAAAATTCTCTTGATATGTAAATTTCACGAAATACGAGATGAAAAATGAAAAGAGATAAAGTGAATATTTTTATATATATTTTATAAATATTCACTAAATGGTTTTATAACCTTTATGGTTTTTAAATGATGAAATTATATATTTTTATAAATTCCATAAAGGTTTTCTGATGATGAAAAATACGGTTTTGAGACTAGATGGCATCCTATCATGCTGATATGTGATATATGATATGTAACATGTGATATGTATTATGTGATATGTGATATGTAGTCCCGGCCGACACCTGATCAGTGATCCGTCGAGGACAATTATAGACTATGGCCATAGATCTGACATGATTATTCATACCCTTCGGGGTCTATAGCATGATACGAGTAACGACCCAGTGGACGGGCTGGGCGTGCCGCAGTCTCCATATATGATATGTTTTAAATGAAAATGTTTTACATGATATGTGATATGTGAAATGTAAATGTTTTACATGATATGTGATACGTGAAATGAAATGATTTATAGCATTTTTATAAATGCTAATTTTAGTACTGTTTTTAAGTACTATGAAATGATTTTCATATGATATGTGACACGAATATGTAATATGTTTTAAAAAGGAAAGAGGAGGAAAATAAATCTAATATTCTTATTTTAAATTTTAAATTGAATATTAGATTTAAATGATTTATATGTTATACGAAAAAGGTTTAATAGCTGATTTTGCTATTTACAGTACTGTACTAATTATGGTTGTACAGTAAAACATGAAATGAGTTTTAAATGAGAATGATGAGAATTTAACTAATATTCTTTTCAAAGAAAATTTGAATATTAGTTATTTTATTTAAATGCTTTATTTCGTAAAAGCATTATTTGAAAAAGAATATGAAAATGTTACGGAATAAAGCGGAAAGGATTTGAATTTCAAAACAAGAAAGAATATTACTCTCTACAGTTGCTTCTAGGTTTCGGAATAAGATAGGTATTTCAAAATACTTACCTTATTCCATCCGGATCCCTAGCCGACTGTAGTATCCTTCCTACATGCGAGCCTAGAGCCCATAGGAAAAATGAAAAAGATTTTCAGCATATAGGAAGCTGAATATCAAATATGCATATAATTCCCTTATTGAGCCGTGGTTTGCTCACCCCTTAATTTTAACATTTCAGGTTTTCGAAGACTGAGAGTCTAGCACTTAAAAGATTTTCGACTGCGCATTTGGGGACGATGCGACAGATCGATTTATTTAATAAGGTATGATCATTTATTTTCTGTATTTAGACTTATCGACAGTACTACTTTCTTATGAAGTAGAAATCGAGGATGTAATTCATATTATAATTTAATATGAAATTGTGTATATGTAAAAGAAAAGTAAAGTATCGCAGACAGCCCAACCAAATAAGATGTATAGAATAAGGTGAAAATTATGGTCACGGGCTGTGACAATTCTTGATTTTGCAGTTTGTCAAGAGGTGCATGTTTTGATGTTTGATCATTTAAGCTAATTACAAGTAGTTATCCCATCGCATTTGTTTATAAAGGGGTAACTGTTTTTTATCATTGCAAACGTAGGTTGACTTCATGGACTACCTCAAATGCAAGTGGAAGATTTTATGGTTATTCCTTGTATTAGTAGTTTCTCTCTTTTAAATTTTCACAATGTTTGTCACTCCCGAAATCGTGAAATTTCTAACAATTTTTTTTTTACATTTTCAATACATCAATTATCCTTCGGGTTTGTGTTCGGTGTCACTGTAAGATCATTTCATTTAGTAAGCTATAACTTACTTAGCTCCCTTTTAATTTAGCCATCTAATCTACTATCCTAGTCCATTTGTGTGATGTTATAAAACATTGTATTCATTTATTCCCAATATCATATCATTCATTAAATCCGTCTCAATCCCATCAAATATTATATATATATATATATATATATATCTGAAACTACCAGGTAAATCAAACGAAGTGTAGACTACAATACTTTAACATCTAATTATATAAATTAACTTAGTTCAGATACATCACTTTAGTGTCATTTTGATATTGTTGACATTACACTATATAGTTTACATCCCAAATATATATTAGCTATGCACAGGTTGTTTGGATACAAAAGTATAAATATATCATATACCTCCATTTTGATATAGTAGGCTTCTGAAAGCTCACTCCAGCTAGCCTCAAAAGTAGTAGCGATCATGTATACTGATGAGAAGCTAAAATGATGAGTAAGGGGGTGAGCTTTATGCCTAATAAGAAACACATATAAAAGAATGGATATCATGCTAACTATATACAAGTATCTTATACATATTCCAACAATGACAGTTTGCAATCAATAATATCAGACATAGACTCGGAAGGAATAGATACTATAATCGGTTAGGGATACTGAGTTGAGTAGAAAAGGATGTTTTAAAGCACATCACTTGTTCTAGTTTTTAGGTTCAACTATAGGAGTCCTAAGTGAAACTCACAGAGAATGAATTCATGTATTTTCAAATCAATGTAAATGCAACTCATTACTTTCAAAACCATGACAATGGGAATTAGTAAACGTTTCATTTCAAAACCATGACCTGGAGTTCAAATCGATAACAATCAAAATGATAAAGTTCAATAGGTAATTTATTCTAAATCGATAATAATAAAAGCAATAAAGTTCAATAAACTATATATTCCAATTTGGAGAGCGATCAAAGTGATAACATTCAATAGACAATATATTTCAAATTGATAACAATCAAAATAATAAACTTCATTAGACCATAGATCTTAAATCAATCATATTTCAATTTAAAAAAGTAATTATGGAGATAAGGCAACATTATAATAGAATCATGCGGTTTTCAGATCATCCATATACGGAGGATAAGTGTAGACATATGGCTATAATCAAGGGGTGTCCACAGTGTGCACTGATCAAATAATATCTGGGACTGTTAAAGATGTGATCAATGTCAAATAGAAATGATTACGATTACGATTACAATTAGGCAACTAAAGGAAAGTTCTATATTTCAAAATCATTTGGCTTGATTCCTCGATTTTCAGTAAAACATAATTTATACTTTTCAAAGCAATGCAATAACGATACTTTTCTGAAATACAATTTGAAGAGGAATTTAAGCCCTTTGTCATTTGAAAACAACTATGACAATCCACTATTCTAAAACATAACGATCAATACAAGCAGAAATCAATTTCCAATACTTTCAATAAAAATGATCAATCATTTCAATTAAGCAATTTCTATATCAAAAACATAAACATCACGTGAGCTGTCAATTTCAATATAAAACAATTCAATATCAAAACCACGCTATTTCAAAACATTATGTAGGTAAATGATGCAGCCATACATGATTTAATGCATGTCTACTCGAACCCCTTTCATTAACAATAAAATTTTCTATATACAATTTCAATTAAAATACTTCGATTCAATACGTAACCTATCAATTATTGACTTATTAGTTCCATAAATATTTGCTTTAATGTTTTTCGATAAATCATGTTTATACGAAAAAACAGTAACTTTTGCTTATGGAATTTTTATAAATTTCGATAGCATAACGTTTAAGAAAATGGAACTTCTTGCAAGTAAAACTTCACAATTTTCAACCAATACAACCCATTTCAAATCCACAATTTCCGAGGCAATTCGTTTCAATACATAAAACAATTCAAACACATTTAATTCAATATCATCCAATATTCTTTTGCACAATTCATTTATCAGGGAAAATCATTTCAAAATCAATAAAACCATGTTTCAACACAATCGATTCATTTTTCTATCAAACAATTCGGTACTTTTTGATGCTATACTTTCAATCAAAGTTGATGCATTCTGTACTAGGCAAAAGTTGTAAAAATCTTTAAAAACTTTAGTTAAAATCAAATCTTAGTAATTTACTCATAATATTGTCCTACAGTCCTTTTATATAAGTCCCTTACATTAGCCAAATCAAATAGTCATTTAAACACAATCTTTCAAATTCCAATCATGTCCAAATATCATTCTTGCATCAAAACTATAAGCAATACCATAAGCAATTCAAAACCATAAAATCCATATTTCCTACGTATACTCTACTTGCATCTATCTTACTTTTAAAACATTAAATCATTAAACCTTAGTTCCGTTTTCAATAAACCAAACTAATCAAATGCAAAAATGATATCTTCCTACAACTTCCATATATGTTCCTTACTAAATCAATCACAGTGCCCTTCCAAAACCGAATCCAGTAGCCAAAATGTACTAGTGAGTATATATTCGCTTATATTTTCCTTGCCGCTACTTACTTTTGGGTTGCATATATCATTGGAATGATTTCAATTTCAAAACTGTCTTTACAAAATATTCATAGAATTCATAAACCTTCAATATTTTTTAATACAACGACAAATCCGGTCTACTTCCTATCAGACCCTACTACAACTGCAGTCAAAACGCTTCCTTTTTTTAATCTAACTTCACTAATAGTCTTATTATCATCATCCAAATACTATTCTATAACCAATTTGGTATCAAGTTGAACACACTTTCACTATGTTATTCTCTTGGCAAAAATCACCATCTAACTCTTCACTTCTTATTTTGCAATTCTGACTTCATTAAAGTGTTTATCATATTCTCTACATTAACATATGTTAAAATGGCATCAAACTAAGCAACATGATACACAAGCCTTAGGTGGTCAAAACCCTATAGCTCAGACATGGATTTGTTTCAAAATAACTCCAAAAATAAGCTAAACTACCTTAGAACAGCCACATATATTAAGAAAAATCAAATCTAAAATATCTATCCTTTAATAGCTTGGTGGCAGAATTTTTAAGCTTGCTTTTCATCCATCAAATGGCCTCTTCTATGGGTGATAGAGATAATCAAGAAGAACAACTTTCATTTAGAGTGTTTTAAGGTTTGAAGTGAGTAGCCTGAGGTTTCTCTTTACTTTCTCACACTTAGCCATTTTTTCTCTCTCTTCCCATGTTAATGGCCAGCTATGGTTTAAAGAAAATGATGAAATATCTTCATTATTTATTTATTTAATAATTTAAATATCTTTTAAGTTAATTTACAACTATGCCCTTTTAAAATTTCATAAATTCCATCCATGTCCTAAACTATTTAATAATTGTTTAAATATTTAATTAATTTTCAAAATATTTAATTTACACATAAAATATATATTAATTTAATATATTCTAGTCAAAACTTTGACTTTTGATGGGGTTTGATTGTCTATATTGGTGAAATTACCAAAATAGCCCTTAACTACTTAATCGCGTTATTTTGACATTTTTGTGTGGTTCAGTCTACGAGTTGGAGCTGGGTTAGACTTCTTTTTGACTATAACTATCTATTAGTTAAAAGTCAAATCACATTGATCAATATTTAAAAATATTTTTCAAGCCCATGGACAAAATTATCATTTTTGAATTTGTTTCATGTAAACTAGGTATGCCTAAACGAATGAATTTTAAGATACAGATTCTTACCATCTCAATATTTCGCTATGAATATCAATACTCTAGAGTTTCACCCCAATCTGGATTGTAGAAAATCCCTGTGGGGCCCACGTCGTGGTTTCTCCTATCCTTTACTAAGCACACTATTAACTTTAACTATCTTCGATACTTCGAATTAAACTCCAATGGAGACGAGTTTTGTACCATGGGTAAATTAATCTCCAAGTATCAATAATATACTCTTTCAGCGTCATTTCAAATCATAACTTATCCTGCATAGGTTTACGTTCAATTCCTCCGACATTCTTACTATTCGGGAATTTTAGCGATTAACCTTCTCCTTTACTTTTTCATAATCTTTAACTTTTGGAATTTATTGGGAAAATATGGTCCTCACAGTGTTAGTGTTTTTGAAGTGAACATTTTGTTTAAAATGTTAGCAAAGCCTAACCAAAAGATTAACAACATAAGGCTAATTGTGATATTAACAATATAAGAATGAAAATAATAATCTTTTTTGTTTTGGTTCTAGGGTACTGTTTGTGTTTTTCATTTATAGTATGACCCAAGATTTTGTGATAGAGTAAGGGAGATTATTAATGACCAATGAGTTAAGGAGGAGAGAAAAGATGTTGTATGATCAAGTTAAAGATTTGAAGAATCAAGTGTCACAACTGAAGGATAATGCTATAGATTGTGTTGAAACTAAAATTATTAAAGAAACTTTTTAGCTGAAGAGAGAACTTAGTGTTTTAAGGTTGAAATTCAAAGAAAAAGATGGTTGCAAAAGATAGAAAGTGATTGTTTTTATGGTGTTAGTAGATGTTGTTTTTACAATGTTTGTGTTTATTTTAATGACAAAAAAAGAGAGAAAATTTGTATGCTTGGTTTAGGGTTATAAATCATAATTAGATTTGTAAATGTGCAATAGATCAGTAATTAAATGAATGAAACTTTGTCTATTATTTTCCTTTTTTTGTGTTTATTTTTTCATGTTTGTTATGTAAACATGACTGTGGCAAAACTTCTTTGTCAATGCCTGATTTTGATGCACTTGGATATCTAATATCTGTAACAAAACTTGTTTTTAATTTCACTTAAACATGAAAGGTAATTTACAAAAAAAAATTCATTTAAACTTATGAAGATTATATAATTTCATTCCATAAACTATAAGGTCTGTCAAATTGAAGTTGAAGATCAACCTAATATAAGTATAATAACAACTATAGAAAAACAGCTGCTCTTTAATATTTCTATATAAGTTACAGCTATAGTTTTTTTTTGTTCTCAACTTGAATAAACTGACATAATCATAAAGACAGACAAAAGAAACAATATAAACAAAAACATCAGGTCCTCCACATCTTTTGTTTTCCTTTCATTCATTTTTTCTATATTTTGACTCTCTTAAGTAACAGTTAGATCTTCAACCATTTGCCTTTTTCACTTACCCTTTGATGTCTAACCACCAATGGATGTTAGTTTTTTACTTTGTAACTTAGGTTGTGAAAAGAAAAAAAATATAAATATGCTATCATTTTAATCACCAAAATATATAAAAATTCATAATATACGTTTAAAATTTGTCCTTTTATGGCTGTTTGTAGGAATGTAAATGGGTACCTTATAAATGGGTATCCTGTACTATCCAATCCGGTTAAGTAGAGTTAGGGTAGTTAATAATTGGGGTCGGATAGGGTTCGAGTAGTAATTTTACTACCCATCACAAGTTCGAATAGAGGTTTTAGGGTACCTTACTACCCAAACCTAATTACAAATAATAATATTTAAAAATTATTATATACATTTTTATTTATAAAATATTTTTTATTAATATAATACTTAATTAAATTAATTCATTAAGTATTTTAATTATGGTTTTTAATATTAATTTTTTTATGAGTTAATTTAAATTTTTTAATTTAATTTTTCTTAATAATATGCATTAAAATTAATGTTAAATTTAAATTTAAAGTCAAACTTTAACTTAATAAATAGGTATTTAAGCGGATTCGAATAGTTAAATGGGTAGTTCTTATGTTATATGGGTAGGGTTCGGGTAGTAAAAATCAAGATATTGGGATATTTAATCGGGTTCAGGTATTAAGATATATAATCAGGTTTGGGTACCTCAAAGTTAATTGGTATCTGCCTTTTTACATCTCTAGTTGTTTGTATATATTCCATGTCCTTCTATTCTTTTTTTTCTTGCTTTTGGTAGATGCTATTACAAGTGGTTTTCCCATGTTGAAATGGCCCTTCTCTTACTAGTTCTTCTACAAGATTTGGTTTTAGACAATGGACTTCAACTTACTCCACCAATCATGCCATAAAGTCCTCCATTCCCATCTGTGAAACATTTGCTAGTTGATTTGCTTGGCTGTCTAAAAATATTTCACTAACAATAATGACTGGGATTGATTTCCCTTCCATTCCGATTTGTGCACGTGTAAATGAATTCCCAAATACAGATGCAGATGTAGAAGCAAAAGCTAACCCAGATGATGAGATAGATGTTGAAGAACTGTAGGCAGAGGCAAAGATAGAGGCTGAGGTTGAGGTTGAGGCCTCACCCAGTCTTTTCTTATTTCTTCTTCTTTCTCTTGCAACATCAGCTAACTCTACATCATCAACTAACTCCACATTTACTATAATACAATCACTTTGGTCAAAGTTGTCTCCAAATGTATGCCTTTGTGATGCTTGTTGCCTTAGAAAGTGTTACGACTCGAAGATTGTGTCTTATTACTTAATTATAGTGGATTTTGCTTTCTTCAATTTAGTTTGTCAACATGTAGTGTAGTACAAAGTGTATAAGCAGATAACTACCTGCCCTATTTTGAGTTCTTAGCTCAAAACTCCAGTCTAAGTATCTGTATAAAATTCATATTCTTCATAAAGTCCTAGAACTATCCACAATCATAGTTCACTTCAAATATCTATAATTCCATTTATAATTCACAATCATAGATAAAACTATTCACTTCCAAACATTATAACGGTAAATCCATATCTATTGGATACAATTTAACTTCATATCAAAAAGCATCTACATAAAGTGGCAATTTTTCATTAAGCTAGTTTACATCTCATTGTAAAGTACTATACAAAAGCTACCTGAAAATAACATAGCATACAACAAAAAATATTTATATACCCAAAAGAATAAAAAACATATGCCTTGAAAAGTTGAGACTATATTTCAGGTCTATTGCATTTTCAAATAGATCTGAAATACTCTCTCAACTCAGAGCTCAATCTATAAAAGGGATTTAATGGAATTTAGTGAACGAGGGCTCAGTAGTCATCTATACAAGTGCAAATGTAGGATTATATTGTTCTAGATGCGAATGCATGATACCTTATGTACTACAGTTTATAGCTTGGTATATGATTTTACTATTCATATGTATTCTGATTTGGATAATTTTGTATAGTATTATAGTGTGAGATGTGACATGTATGAATTTATGCTTATGTACGTAAATGGGATTAAATAGAGATGTAAACAAATATTTTTCGGATTAAGTAGTGAATAGAGCAAAAAATATTGTATTATTTGGTTTTAAATTTTTTTAACGACCTTTGAGGTCTCCAAAAATTTTAAAACTTTCTAGAATATTCAATCAAGCTACAAGACAGTGCAATAGGCTGTTTCGGGCTAAAGATATTAGGATATGAATAGTATTTTGACTTACAGTCTAAAATCTGTCACAAGAAAATTTTCGTAGTTAAGTGGAATATAATAAAAAATGAGATTTATGAGATTTTTAAGCCATGAATTGAACTAGGACCTAAGGTAACTAGCATTGAATCGAGATTGGTGAATAGTAACTTGAAATTGAGTGATTTAGACTTTCGCTACACAAATCACAGTTAAGAGAAAAGGAAAAGTTTGCCCTGAATTTTGTACTTTCGCATAAATGATAAGTAAATAAGATACTATCACATCTTTTGAGGCATGACAACTTATTAGATGTAACGACCCGTTACCACATTTTTCACTTTAATTTACACAATTTATCCTACTGGGCTGTCTGTGATACTTCACTTGATTTCTTATGTTAAACAATTTCATAAAATATTGTTTATATTACATACATCCCCTATCTTACTTAATAAGCAAGTAGTACTGCATACATGTCTAAATACAGAAAATAAATAATCGTACCTCATATAAATCAGACGGTCTGTCACATTGTCCGTTATGTGCAGCCGTAATCCACAACCATTGGATCTCATAATCATTAAAAACCTGAAATGTTTAAAATTAAGGGGTGAGCAAACCACGGCTCAGTAAGAGAGTTATATGTCACACTTGATATTCAGCTATCTATATGCTGAAAATATTTTTTTTCATTTTCTTTAAAATCTTTCTAGCTGGCTCTAGGCACACATGTAGGAAGGATACTACAGTCGGCTAGGGATCCAGATAGAATAAGGTAGGTATTTTAGAATACCATACTTGTTCTGGAACCTAGAAGCAACTGTAGAGAGTACTAAATCGATTGTTTTCAAAACGATATAATTTTCGTTTTTCCACAAAGTAAACCACTTATCTCTTTTTACTTCAGTATACTTTAAAACACGTGGCAGTTCAGTAATAAAAATAGTGGTTTACTTCTCTTCTCTTCAGTACAGTAAAAACAGTACAGTACAGTGATTTGTAAATATCCAATCATTGGATAATTACTTCTTCGATTATTTCTATTTTAGAAATAATTCCTATGTTATTCTTTTAGAATAAACATTTATTACTCTTTTCAAATCAGTAACCGTATCGTACATCAGTAAAACAGTATATTGAGAAAAGCAGTAATTCGATATGGTTCAATTAGTAAACAGTAAATAGTAGCTACCAATTCAGAAAACATATAAGGTAGCTTTCAGTTCAGTAAACAGTAAATGGTAGCTTTTAGTTCAGTAAAACAGTAATCAATGGCTACCATTTCAGTAAACAGTACAATACAGTTCAGTAACACAGTATTTTGGTACGGTCTTTCATCAGTAACAGTAAATAGTGCAGTAAACAGTACAGTAAATAGGATTCCGTAAATCCTTTCAGTAAACAGTAAGTGAGACTAGAGATCACCTTACAATCAAATCATGCTATCTTGTCCACTAGGGACACAGTAATAGTAATGAGATCTATGGCCATGATCTATAATATGTCCTCGGTGTACGCTTGCTAGGCGACAATCCGGGACGTTGATGACTAGCTGGTCAATCAGCCACGTGATAGTAACAGTATATGTGATGCATGAAGCTCGGGGCCTAAGTCTCAAAACAGTGTAAAAACCGTACCTTAGCCTTTATGGATTTTAAACACAGTAAATCAAATATCCATAAGGCTCATATGTAAATATAATCACCTTTATGAAATGTATAAAATAAATAACATTTTTCAAATTATTTCATAAAGGTATATATCATGTTTTCCATACGATGAAGACAGTTTGCAAAATCATCACTGAAAGTATAGAAGGGCAAAACTGTCTTTTTCCACAGTAAAACACATATGCATGCTTTTCTATGCATTCAATTGAAAACATGGTTTTATAATTATCGAAATTTCAAACAAATCATTTTTATAATTTATAAAAATAAATTATTTGTTTTCTAACTTTAAATTCTCATCACCATGTTTTCTTCTAAAACATGTGTAGAGACCTCTAGTCTTAAAATCATAGTTTTTCTTCATTTTTTAACCTTTATGGAATTTTCATAATTAATTATTTCCATAATTAAAATCATAAAGGTTTTATGTAAAATCAAGTGAATATTTAAGAATATTTATAAAAATATTCACTTCAGTCTCTTTTTCATTTTCATCTTGTTTCACGTGAAATATCACCTACCGGGTGAATTTTCGGTGATTTCCTTTTCACCATTCTCGAAAACATGAATATTTTACAATTAAATGTCACTATATTCATGTTTTATGAAATTTATTTAATTTCTCGATTTTCGTACTCGAAAATCGATTCACGTGAAATCAAATCTTTTATTTTGGTTTTCGGTAAATTTCAGTAATTTTTCGATAATTTTTCAGCAGTATAATGGCCGCCGATTTGGCTAGCCTCCTGCACGGAAAATACAATTTATATTTCGCATCTGGTGTTTCACCACAATTTGAAACCAATAAATCACCACAATTTTCAAAACTAATCATTATAAATTTCATTTATAAATTAAATGCATAATTTAAAACATGTGGCCGAATATCCTTACAGGCGGCACATGTCTCTCTTACCTGTTTCGGGTCGGCGATTGCCTCTCGAAGGTCGCGCCCGTGTTCGCCTCGCCCGATTCCATCGGGTTCATTCATCGAGGATATTTTCTGGAAATTAAATTCTAAAATTTAAAATTTTTTCATAATTATTTAAATAAATAAATTATTTAAATAATTTAATACTTTCCGGGATTTCTTACCGACTCTCGTAATTCTCGGGATTTCCCGTAATTTCCGAATTCTCGAGAATTTTCCAAATTTTTGAAATTCCTTTTCTTTTCTCTTTCTTCTTTTTCTTTTTCTTTTCTTTTTCTTTTTCCTTTTTCTCCTTTTTCTCGACCAAACCGGTCTGCTCCTTCCTCGCCGGTTCCACGCCGACGGTCGGTTCTCCGGCGGCTCGGTGGCTCCTCAGCTGGCCAATGGCACAGCGAACCTGCTGGTGGTCTCCATTCGGCATGGATCGGCGGCACGGCGGCGGATCTACTCGGTTTCTCTTTTCCTCCGTCGGCCTTCCTCCGCCATCGTTGGCCTCACCGGTGGCTCTCTTCTCCTTCCTCTTACCTCCATCGAGGTCTAGGTGGCTGTGGCGATGCCAAGATCGGCCGGCACCGCCGTTTTCTTCTTCTCCTTCCTTCCTGGCTTCCACCGATTTCTCCTTTGATTTTCCTTCCTCTTTTCTCCTTTCCCGCCGCTGGCCACCTCTTTCCTCCCTCTGGCCGATGGCGTTTCTTCCTTCTCCCTCGCCGACAGTGGCAGCTTCGCCGCTGTCGGCCTCTCTGGGAGGATCTGGTTCCTCCCGATCTTTCCTTTCTTTTGTTTATTTCCCTATTTAGTATATGTAATATATATTATATATTATACTTATATAATATATATCACATAATATAATACATATATATTCCATACTATACTATATATGTTATACATATAATAGTATTTATTTATATATTATATTGCAATATATATATTTATATTATATATAAAGACATATATTTTATATTATAAAATATATATCTAATATATATATGTGTATTTACATACTTAAAATTAAATACCTTTACACATATATTTTTATATTATAAAATATATATCTAATATATATATGTGTATTTACATACTTAAAATTAAATACCTTTACACATATATTTTTATATATATATATATATATATATTAAAATACAATACATATTGTATTTACAATATATTTTTTAAACTTTAATGTAAATCGATATTTACATTTCTCAATTACATGTATATATATATAAATATATATATATATATATATATATTTATATACATAAGAGATTATACTGAAAAACATATGTATTATTTAAATTCGCCAAATAGTATATATATATATACACATGTATACCAATGTATAATTATATATATACCATACAGTATTTTAAACACATATGTATTTGTATAAAAATACATTTATATAATATATAATTATATAAATATATTTCCTATTTTCTTATTTAATTTGGATTTCCATTTATCCAAATTAAATTTTCCTCTCTTCTTTATTTTCATAATTCCAACCTTATTTTTTTCGATTTAATTTTCCTTCACTCGGATTTCCACCATCCGTTCCTTTCTCAATTCTCAAGATTTTTCACTAATATCCCGTTTTCACAATTTTATTTATTTTCAATAATTATAATTTTCAATAAATGAAAAATTTACAGTTATCACATCCTCCTCACCTTAAGAAATTCGGTCCTCCGAATTTAACTTAACTTAGAAGGTGGTACATGTCATATACTTACGACTTTATCCTTTAGATCAACTTTTACATAATTACTGCCAGCATACTTTCAACATCAAAAATACTTTAGACCACTATATGCTGTCTTTCATCACATATATCTATACTCCTATAAGTTCATTCACCAAATTGGGAGTTATCAATCTCATTTCTCTTTTCACATAAGAGTCCATGCACAGTATTCTTCATGTCACAGCTGATTTATGCTGTTCATCATCTATTCTTCTCACTTAGTGCCAAGTCGATATAATTTGGTACTATCATGTACTCAGGTCAATTAGTTGTATGTAATTGTCCCAGTAGCTTATACATCTCATGCATACGCTCTCTTATGGAGCATTTACATCTCATGCTCATATATATATACACATTAGTATGGAGCGGTGCTATCAATACACTTGGGATCTCAAAGCCTTTTGCTATTCTCTCATTAGCATATGGCAACTCAGAGACTCCCATCACATGTAAGGCTTACTGGAACTGTACATACACATTCACATCGTTTAACACTTATACTTCAACTAAGGCACTAGAGAATTTAGAAGTCTGATAATGGAAAGTGATTCTATTTAGATCATCAGTCTTTAATCACTTCCATATCATCATTTCTCTTTTGGATTCTTTATTGTCCACAATATTCATTTTATCAAGGCGGCATCTCACTTGCAGACTTTATTATGGATTATTTCTTACAATCACAAATCATGAGACAATCATATTCTCTTCATGTAGTATGGTCTTTACATCTCTTTTCATAATTTAGATTCCACAATTGAATCCTCAATTTATATATTTAATCACCACATCATCTATATACTTCCACCGTTTCTATCATGTTACGGTGGTTATATGTATTATCATTTTTCATTTATATACTGGCAGTAAAATAACACGTGTCATTCATTTTACTTCTTTGAGTATCATTACTTTCACTTATCAAATCTGGCTTGATTTTTTTTATATGATAACCAACACAAATCACTTTCAGTCTTACCTTCTGGAATTGTTTCATATTGATGTTCCCTTCTCATCATGCAATTTATTTCCTTATTCCACTTTCATTTTTTGTTTTCATATTCCCACTTTTATCTTTTCATGTTTTTACTCTCATCCTTTTAGTCGGTTTTCTCAATTAGTATGGTACTATACTGCTAAGATCTTTTAACATCTTGCATACCATCTTTTCTTCCCACTTATCCATTTATTGACGCTAATTTCTTTCATTATATCCCATTAGTAGAGCAGCTAATCCCATAACTCTTTTATATATTGGCATTAGTATCTAGCTAGACTCATTATTTTCGTATCTCAATTCTTATCTCTCTATCATAGACAGATTCATTGTCATTCTGTTATCTCGAGATCATATATCTCAGAAAGAAATATTGTCTAGCCAAGTCTCTTAGTTGCCAATCTTAACTTATAAATTACAATCTTTAAGAGTCCGTAGGGTCATATAACCAAGTTGCTCATATTCCATTTGTGTCTTAAATATTTCGGCATCTCGCCACTTTATCTTTATATGAATGCCTCAATCATTAGGCTTATGTATATATCATAAGGTATTTCATTAACCTTGTAAACCTCAATAGGCACTCGTAAAATTCACTCCGAGTTCTAATCAACATCTTATGGACATTAGTCTCCAATCTTTTATCAAATGACGCTTTATATTGAGGCTAGTCTTATAAACTCCTCATATCTCTGATTAGATCCATAAAGCGTCCATTTTCATGTAGATGAATACTCGTTCTTGACAAGAACTTATTAGATGGTAAACATTTACTATATCACTTTCATTCATCTACATATTGAGGTCATCTGTATTTCTCTCGTTTACACTTATACAGACAACTTCATTATTCTCAATTTCACTATCTGTGTTTTCGTCATTCAGACCTTTACACATGAATTCCATTATTCACATCTTTTCCAGAGTTATTTTCTTAAGCTTTTCGGATCCTTTCTATATTTTCCAATATAAGCTTATAAGTAGATTTCATATCCACAATCGAGTCAATGTTAGCTCGATTTCTCCAATCTATATAACTCTGGAAGTTCTATCGGAAATCAAATCCGATACTTTCTTTAATTACACATCTCTTATCATCTTGGACATTTCATCCTTGTGTCCTTTCATTTACATTGTGTATTCTCAAGGCAGAGACATTCGATATTCAAATCATTTTGAATTATTCTCCACCTTAATTCACTTATTTCCGTATATCTCACAGCATTACTAATCTCAATCTAGTAAGCTGTGGTACGTACAACAGTTAGCAACACATGTTACAGCTAACCAATTTATTATCATCGTAATTTACTTTAAAATCAATTTCATTTAATAAATTCAGGTTTAATTCCCTTGAGTATATTATCCGCGAGGTTTGAACCCTGGTACCCGTACGTACTTAGTTCTTTACACTCGTGTTACCATTGAAATAATTGTAAGAGCCCCGCTCGTTCGTATCGGCCGTCGGCGAGCATCCCCTAGGCGATCCTTTCACCCCAGGTTTACCCTTACAAGTGAATCAGCTATAACATAGTTCGTTCGCACCTCACAACACATGATCCACTATGAGTCGCCCATCACAGTTCTGTCTCAAGGGTCCTGAAGGACTTAGGTTAGCTGTCATCTTCTTTTTATCACTTTACTGCTCTTATATATATTCACCAATTCATAGTACTTCATACAATATATTAATTTGCAAGGCATATCTCAAATGTTCAGGTTCTATAATTAATTATTCTTTTAATATTTCAGAATAAGTATAAATATATAGAACCTCAGTCAACAGTACTGTTATGGATTTCATTATCTATACTATTCACCTTCTAGTCATTTTCTGTCATTATTTCACTTCTCATAATATTCAACGATCCCGTAATAATTATCCGAGTTGATACACTCAAAATTCAGGCCCTTACAATCAATAACCAGGCCAATCATCTTGCGACATTCCACTACACTATTATTGGATCGCATCATATAAGGCCTCGGCCCGTCCGCCGTCCGCCTTTACATATGTGTACTGTCCTCTTTGAGAATGCCCAGCCCGTTCACTAGGTCACCTCTCAAGGTTTTATCATAAGGCCTAGCCCGTTCACTAGGTCACTTACAGTTTGCTTCCGTAATCTAAGTGTCAGTGGAATTAGTAATAGGGATCGATATATCCATATGACATCCTCTATGCCATTAATAACTCCATTATCATCAATGGATTCAAGATCTACTTAGTTTTATCACGATTCAGACTTTGCCCAACATAGGGGCATTTTCGTCATTTTGACATTTATTCCTTTCTCCTCAGTATACATTTGAATCAATGAACTGATCATTTATGTGCTGATAGTATCCTTTCTCATACTAATATCAGCAATTTAAGATCTTATTTGATTTCGATAGAGAAGTCCACTAAATTCCATAATTGGATTATTCTACATGTAATTCAGCTTTATATCATCAATTTCTCTGTCAAATCAATCAAATCCAACCTCTGTAGGTCTATTATGACTCCCAGTAAAATTTTGGAGTCAGGGGTATTTTGGTCATTTTTTGCTAAAAATTTTCTCTCCCTTCAAATTACCCTCAATCGGTGATCTTAAAATCTATTTAATGATGATATGTCATTCCCCTCCTTCATACCATCATTTTCAGGTCTCAGTTCGATCCGGACCGTAAAGTACTGGTGGGGCCCTCAACGAGTCCTTTCGATTCGTTACCGAACAGGCCTTCATTTAGATGATAAGAATCACCAATTTTCTGGTAATTTCTGAGCCTATTATTTCTTTAACATTCTCAATTTACACTTTCTCACTCCCTTTAAATCATTTTACTTAATTCACAATCATTTATTTTCTCTATGTATTCAGACAACACAGTACCATCGGGGATGTTTAACACTTTTCCTTTCAAAAGTATCCACAGACATCAGGCCAACCATGCTCTGATACTATTAAATCTGTAACGACCCGTTACCACATTTTTCACCTTAATTTACACAATTTATCCGGTTGGGCTGTCTGTGATACTTCACTTGATTTCTTATGTTAAACAATTTCATAAAATATTCTTTATATTACATACATCCCATATCTTACTTAATAAGCAAGTAGTACTGCATACATGTCTAAATACAGAAAAAAATGATCGTATCTCATATAAATCAGTCTGTCTGTCACATTGTCCTTTATGTGCAGCCGTAATCCATAACCATTGGATCTCATAATCATTAAAAACCTGAAATGTTTAAAATTAAGGGGTGAGCAAACCATGGCTCAGTAAGAGAGTTATATGTCACACTTGATATTCAGCTATCTATATGCTGAAAATAATTTTTTTCACTTTTTTTAAAATCTTTCTAGCTGGCTCTAGGCACACATGTAGGAAGGATACTACAGTCGACTAGGGATCCAGATAGAATAAGGAAGGCATTTTAGAATACCATACTTGTTCCGAAACCTAGAAGCAACTGTAGAGAGTACTAAATCGATTGTTTTCAAAAAGATATTTTTCGTTTTTCCACAAAGTAAACCACTTATCTCTTTTTACTTAAGTATACTTTAAAACACGTGGCAGTTCAGTAATAAAAATAGTGGTTTACTTCTCTTCTCTTCAGTACAGTAAAAACAGTACAGTACAGTGATTTGTAAATATCCAATCATTGGATAATTACTTCTTCGATTATTTCTATTTTAGAAATAATTCCTATGTTATTCTTTTAGAATAAACATTTATTTCCCTTTTCAAATCAGTAACCGTATCGTACATCAGTAAAACAGTATATTCAGTAAAACAGTTATTCGATACGGTTCAATCAGTAGACAGTAAACAGTAGCTACCAGTTCAAAAAACAGTATAAGGTAGCTTTCAGTTTAGTAAACAGTAAATGGTAGCTTTTAGTTCAGTAAAACAGTAATCAATGGCTACCATTTCAGTAACACAGTATTTTGGTACGGTCTTTCATCGGTAACAGTAAATAGTAAACAGTAGTTCAGTACAGTAAACAATACAGTAAATGGGATTTCGTAAATCCTTTCAATAAACAGTAAACAGTAAGTGAGACTAGGCATCACCCTACAATCAAATCATGCTATCTTATCCACTAGGGACACAGTAACAGTAATGAGATCTATGGCCATGATCTATAATATGTCGTCGGTGTACGCTTGCTAGGCGACAATCCGGGACGCTAATGAGTAGCTGGTCAATCAGTCACGTGATAGTAACAGTATATGTGATGCATGAAGCTCGGGGCCTAAGTCTCAAAACAGTGTAAAAATCGTACCTTAGCCTTTATGGATTTTAAACACAGTAAATCAAATATCCATAAGGCTCACATGTAAATATAATAACCTTTATGAAATTTATAAAGTAAATAACATTTTCAAATTATTTCATAAAGGTATATATCATATTTTCCATACGATGAAGACAGTTTGCAAAATCATCACTGAAAGTATAGAAGGGCAAAACTGTCTTTTTCCATAGTAAAACACTTATGCACGCTTTTCTGTGCATTCAATCGAAAACATGGTTTTATAAATATCGGAATTTCAAACAAATCATTTTTATAATTTATGAAAATAAATTATTTATTTTCTAACTTTAAATTCCCATCACCATGTTTTCTTCTAAAACACGTGTAGAGACCTCTAGTCTCAAAATCGTAGTTTTTCTTCATTTCTTAACCTTTATGAAATTTTCATAATTAATTATTTCCATAATTAAAATCATAAAGGTTTTATGTAAAATCAAGTGAATATTTAAGAATATTTATAAAAATACTCACTTCAGTCACTTTTTCATTTTCATCTCGTTTCACGTGAAATATTACCTACTGGGTGAATTTTCGGTGATTTCCTTTTCACCATTCTCGAAAACATGAATATTTTACAATTAAATATCACTATATTCATGTTTTATGAAATTTATTTAATTTCTCGATTTTCATACCCGAAAATCGATTCACGTGAAATCAAATCTTTTATTTTGGTTTTCGGTAAATTTCAGTAATTTTTCGATAATTTTTCGGCGGTATAACGGCCGCCGATTTGGCTAGCCTCCTGCCAAAAAATACAGTTTATATTTCGCAAATGGTATTTAACCACAATTTGAAACCAATAAATCACCACAATTTTCAAAACTAATCATTATAAATTGTATTTATAAATTAAATGCATAATTTAAAACATGTGGCCGAATATCCTTACAGGTGGCACATGTCTTCCTTACCTGTTTCGGGTCGGCGACTGCCTCTCGAAGGTCGTGCCCGTGTTCGCCTCGCCTGATTCAATCGGCTCGGTCATCGAGGATATTTTCTGGAAATTAAATTCTAAAATTTAGAATTTTTTCATAATTATTTAAATAAATAAATTATTTAAATAATTTAATACTTTTCGGGATTTCTTACCGACTCCCATAATTCTCGGGATTTTTCCTAATTTTCGAATTCTCGAGATTTTTTCAAATTCACGAAATTCCTTTTCTTTTCTCTTTCTTCTTTTTCTTCCTTCTTTCTTTTTCTCTTTTCTTTTCTTTTTCTCTTTTCTTTTCTTTTTCTTTTTCCTTTTTCTTTCTTTTTCTTTTTATTTTTCCTTTTTCTCCTTTTTCCCGACCAGACCGGTCTGCCTCCTTCCTTGCCGGTTCCATGCCGGCGGCAGGTTCTCCGGCGGTTTGATGGCTCCTCAGCTGGCCGACAGCACAGCGAACCTGCTGGTGGTCTCCGTTCGGCCTGGATCGGCGGCACGACGACGGATCTACTCGGTTTTGCCTCAGTTTCTCTTTTCCTCCGTCGGCCTTCCTCCGCCGTCGTTGGCCTCACGACTGCTCTCTTCTCATTCCCCTTACTCCGTCGAGGTCTAGGTGGCTGTGGCGGTGCCAAGATCGGCCGGCACCGCCGTTTTCTTCTTCTCCTTCCTTTCCAGCTTTCGCCGATTTCTCCTTCGATTTTCTTTCCTCTTTTCTCCTTTCCCGCCGCCGGCCACCTCTTTCCTCCCTCTGGCAGGTGGCGTTTCTTCCTTCTCTCTCGCCGGCGGTGGTCGCTTCGCCGTCGTCGGCCCCTCTGGGAGGGTCGGGTTCCTCCCAATCTTTCCTTTCTTTTGTTTATTTCCCTATTTAGTATATGTAATATATATTATATATTATACTTATATAATATATATCACATAATATAATACATATATATTCCATACTATACTATATATGTTATACATATAATAGTATTTATTTATATATTATATTGCAATATATATATTTATATTATATATAAAGACATATATATATTATATTATAAAATATATATCTAATATATATATATATATATATATATATGTGTGTGTGTGTGTATTTACATACTTAAAATTAAATACCTTTACACATATATATATATATATATATAAAATACAATACATATTGTGTTTACAATATAAATATATATATTTTCAAACTTTAATGTAAATCGATATTTACATTTCTCAATTACATGTATATATATATATATATATATATATTTATATATACATAAGAGATTAAACTGAAAAACATATGTATTATTTAAATTTGCCAAATAGTATATATATACACATGTATACCAATGTATAATTATATATATACCATACAGTATTTTAAACACATATGTATTTGTATAAAAATACA
Source organism: Heritiera fomes (assembly GCA_032173925.1). Taxonomy (NCBI): domain Eukaryota; kingdom Viridiplantae; phylum Streptophyta; class Magnoliopsida; order Malvales; family Malvaceae; genus Heritiera; species Heritiera fomes. The sequence goes on along the minus strand of JAPDPM010000020.1, from coordinate 14,700,477 downwards.
TTTATATAATATATAATTATATAAACATATTTCCTATTTTCTTATTTTCTTATTTAATTTGGATTTCCATTTATCCAAATTAAATTTTCCTCTCTTCCTTATTTTCATAATTCCAACCTTATTTTTTTCGATTTAATTTTCCTTCACTCGGATTTCCACCATTCGTTCCTTTCTCAATTCTCGAGATTTTTCACTAATATCCCGTTCTCACAATTTTATTTATTTTCAATATTTATAATTTTCAATAAATGAAAAATTTACAGTTATCACATTAGAGTATAAGTTTATAGAACATGGCCAGTTGCGGGAGCTCCAGTTGGCGATGTCACTTAAGTGTCTATGCAAATGCTTTCCTGTGTCAAAATCGTAAGCTATAGGTTTGGTGTTTTGGGTCATGCTCAAACATACAATTAAAATTGTGAAGTGGAATAAGGTGGAATTTAAACAAAGAAATATCAAAACAACCACTATAGGATCATGTGTGGTAACGCATTCAAGAAATCAATTTGGAATATCAAACATATAATAGAGTTCAAAACTTTTACCTTGTCTAGAGATGTCATAATCTTTAGATTTTGATCTCCTTATAGAACTTGTACACCAAGGCTAGGTTGTTGCAAACCAAAGATGTCCAATTGTTAGACCTTTAATGGTACCTATATAAGTTGTGAACAACATCTTCACAAAAGCTGAGTGGAATTACAAAGGTTACCATGCTAGCAACTTAAGTATAATATACTCACCACCCAAGATTCACAATCTTGAAAAATGTAATCTTGAGGGAGAACTCTTTCTTTCAAAGCAAGAATGCAATCACAAAGACCTCAGAAGAAAATTAACACAAGGAGTTGCACAACTCTTGTACTTGCCATTTTTTGTAGGTCAAATCCACATAGTTAATTTGCCTCAAGTCAAAATTAAATAAAGTAGGGAAAGGATTCATGAACTATCAAGGAAGCTGAACATAGAAAAATCAAATTTTAATTCCTTGCTCCAGCGACAACTTACAGGGAAAAACTCCTTGTACTTGCCACAACTTCCTAAGGAAAAATCCATGTCCTTGATCACAATTCACAAATAGAGAATGGTCAGAATGGCTTCAATTCTCACGCAATAGATCTCTATACTAGCTGAAATTCATAGGAATTATTACCTTACTTGCCTTACACTCTAATTCATGTTCATTTTCTAAAAATAATAATAATAATAATAAAAATAATAATAGAAAATAATAAAAATAAAAGAAGAAATAAAATTAAAATATGAAGAAAATTATTATTGATAAAAATGAATGTACATTATTCTAATAATAAGATTACAAAGGGGGTTATACTTAAATAATATTTTGAAAATCTTTAGATTAATAAATTTTTTTTACTATCTAGTCAGCTTAATAAAAAGATTTAAAAGGAATTTTTGACAAAAATAATTTATGTTCTTTTAACTCAAATAATAAAAAATAAAGAATAATAAAATGATAAATTAGAATAATAAGAATGAATTGGGTAAAATAATTAAAGGTAAGTTTTTTTTCTTAAGACATTAAAATGAATCCATCGACTGACCCTCTTTAAGACAGCCACATAGTATTTTTTGAATACCCTTGAGGTGAAGAAGATTTTTTAAGTGGTCGTACCAGCTTAATGTAAGATACTTAGAAATATTTGCCAATATTAATTATATCGAAACTAAACATCAACACAAGCAAATTTAGAAGATAACCTAAGATTAAGTAATACCATTTTAGGATAGGCGTTATGGGGATGCTAATGTTTTCTCACATGTAACCTTACTTTAGGACCTTAGGATCTTTGAACATAGACTAAGCCTTATCCATAGTTTGAATAAGTGACCAATCACACATATGTAGAATGGCTAGTTGCAACTCCTGGTTTTGTGTTAAGCGAGTTAGGTTCTATGATTTAGCACGTTTTGACAACCATATATCCCATAGTATATTAACTCAACATATTCTTTACGAAATAACATATAATTATTCTTGCATGCATCTATTTTAACATAACCAAGGCCGAATTTCTCCATCTTCTTATTCATTTCATAGAAGTTATACGATAAATTATCATCTGGTGGTAGCATACCCTTCATAATCCACAACAAGTGCTTGAAACATGCTTTCCTTAGATTAATTTCTGACTTACAACTTAGATATTGTGATACAACAAATAATATTTTGTGCGTTGACAACCTAACCATAATGGTTTGTGTCAATTATTCAAAAGAGAATAAAAGTATTTAGTGGATGAATTCGATTGTTGCACCTCAAATCTTGACTCATTAACATAATTAGCATATGAGTCAACATCTGAATAAAAAGCATCTATAACCATTCTAACATATGGATTTTGTTCCTCAAACACCTTAGACATTAGATCGACCTAATCATTTGTACTTCTTGAAGACAATCCTTGTCGAACTTCTCAGAGTTTATCTTAATTGGTATACATAAAAAACTTTGTAATAAAGGTGTTTACACACACTATCTATGAGAACCCTATTTTTCCAATAACCAATATAAGTTAATCATTATGGAGATCGAAAAGTGAAGGTTAATTGCCAAAATTTCCAAATTAATGGTAATGTTGGAGGAAAATTTGACGTGGGCCCCATTGGGATTTCTACAATCCAGATTGGGGCGAAACTCTAGAGTACTGATATTTGGAACGAAATAATGAGACAATAAGAATCTGTGTCTCAAAATCCGTCCGTTAGAACATGTCTTGGAAAGTGTGTAACAAATTCAAAAATGACAATTATGTCCATAGGCCAAAAAAACATTTGTGAATAACAGTCAATCTAGTTTTACTTTGGACCAACAGAAAATGATAGTTAACCCCTTGTGTGAAGAAGTATAACCTATCTCTAATCTGTAGACTAAATCACACGAAAAGACTAAAAACTACATGATGAACAATTCAGACTATTTTAATAATTTCACCATTTTGATCGGTCAAACCCTATTAGAAGTCAAAGCTTTGACTAAGTTAGGTTAATAAATATAATTGTCATGGAAGTAAAATTTTTTGGAAATTAAATTAAATATTTAAATGAATATTAAAATAGTTGGGATATAAAGGAAATTTTTAAATTTGTAAAGGGAAAAATGGTAATTTGATGGAAAAGATATTATAAAAGCTTAAAAATCTTGCCATCTTCATCATTCTTGGCCAGCCATGCATGGAAGGAGAGAGAAAGCTAGGTGTTTCACACTTTTAGAAAGAGAAAGCTTACAAAACCCTAGTATACAAGCCCCAAACTGAAAAACTCACTAAATGAAAGTTGTTCCTCTCATCAAGCTCTATCACATACCTTGGAATCAACTTGTGTAGAGGCCATTTTCATGGTGAAAAAACCACTTAAGGATTCTACCAAAGAGAAAGTTGATAGAAAGCTTATATAACTTTGATTACTCTTAATTCCTCTTAATATATATTAGTGTTTTAAGGTTGTATAACAAGTGTATGATGTTAAAATTGATTAAAACCAATTGTAAGAGCACTTTAGGGTTTTGACCATGAAGGGATCCTAGTGAAACCATGCTTAATTTCATGCAAAAATTGTGTAGAATTAATGTAGAATAAGTGTAAAGCATGAATCTAGCTTTAAATTGTTGAAATTAAGTGTGGTGAGAGAAGGAGAATTTGGTCAAGTGAAGGGGATAGGGCAACCATGTCTAGTTTAATGTAAAATGGGTCTAAGAATATTGTATAAATTAATACAAGACTATTAGTGAGGTTAAAATTGAAAAAAGAGGTGTTTTGACGATAGTTGCAGTTGTAGGCACGGGTAAGTAGACTAGTTTTGTTATTGTATTAGAAAATATGACAGATATTAAAGAGTTGTACAATCTTTATAACTAAAACACTAAAGTTTGACTGTATTTGAATACTATTTTGTAGTTGGAAAAGTGAGGATTGTTAAGTGAAGATTGACCAATATATGCTGGTTTATAAATTTTGGTGCTGCCAAATTGTGCTAGTAAACTGTGTTTGTATGGTAAAGGATATATATAGAAAACATATGAATATTATGACTGCATTAGAAAAGACTAAATGAAACAGCATAATTGAATAGTGAAATTGTATTGAGATTGATTGATTGGATTGTGTGACTTGAATTGATTGACTGGATTGCGTGACTTGAACTAATATATGGGACTGTGTGATTTCAAAAGAGTGATTGAATTGAGTGATTACTATTGTGACTGATTTGGCAATGAGAATTGGATTTGTGGCTATTGAACTGTGCTTTAAATGCAAGAGGGTTAGGATAGATAACATCGTTATGTTGGTAAAATTTTGTAAACTGATCTTAATACCATAAATTGATAATGAGATATTGCTAGTGTAGGAAAGGATGATGGAAAAGAGTGATTAATTAAGTTAATATTAAGGCTTATAGATGTGGATATATTTGTAACACTATTTGGAAAGGATTTTTAATGATTTCAATACTTTCCATAAAATGAATAAGCTTTGGAATTATTTTTATCCATAAATAAAATATTTTGAACACTGTTTATTGTATGGAGAATATTTTATATTGTATAATGCTTTTATTGAATTTTACCTCTTTAAATGCAACTGTCCTTCATTTTATAAATTTATGGACTGACTAAAGATAAGTTTTGATTTAACATTGTCAAATGCGAAGTGTTTTTTGACTGGTTTTATGAAATGTGTTAACAAAAGTTGTGAACATCTGACTAAAGTGAATGCTTTAAATGTTTTAGATTGATTGACTTTGTTTTACTGAAAGCTTTAAGTGTTTGACTGAAGAAAATGTTTGAATATTGTGAACTTATTGAAAGGGGTTTTACTGAAAGTTTCATTTATCTAACAGAAGCTAATGTTTTGAATGCTTTGAATTAACTAACACTGTTTTACTGGAAGTATTTATTTTGTGACGAAAGTTAATGATTTGATTGTTTTGGATTTGACTGAATGTATTGAACGACATATTTTGATTTTTGAACTGTATGATTTTAAAATGAAACTTAGTTCCCAAAAGCTTATATTTTGACTGTATTATTGTATTATGTTTTGAAAGCATAAAGTATTGTTTTATTGTTTCATGGGAATCAGGTAAATGTTTTAAGATTGTTGTCTGCCCATAGTTGCCTTCTGGTAATCATGCCATATTAACTAAACTGCACTGTACTGTTTGTTGTTAAACCTTAAGCAAGTCTACAACCATCTCTGTATCATCTACTTAGTGGTGTTGTGGGGTGCACTATTTGTTGTTGACCCTGAGCAAGTTTTTAGCAATCCTCAGGATGTCACTAGCTCCGTGACACTAGATGGACACCACTATAACTATGGCCATATGTCTTACTGTTACTGTTACTTCTTGTTGGGACACTAACATTGCATAATTCTATTAGGTGTTGCCTCATCTCCACTGAATTGATTACTAAACTACTTACTGAACGGTGTACTATACAGCTTACTAATGGGTTTACTAAACCATTTACTAACTGTTTACCAATCTATCTATTGAACTGTTCACTGATTTTTTTCTGAACTACATACTGATTGGTTTACTGAATTGACCACTGAACAGTTTACTAAATTGTTTATTAATCGTTTTACTAAACTATTTACAGAATGACTTACTGAATGATTTGTTGAACAATTTACTGAAACTGCATACTAAACTATTAATTAAGTGCTTACTGAATGCATATATGTATGTACTGTTGATTTGACTGATTTTAAATTATAAATGATTGATAAAAATTGTTTACTGTATAGTATTGTCATTGAAACATTTGAAGGTTTTGACACTGATTTAATGTCATGTTCCTTTTTACTGGAAATACGAACCAAAATTTTTCCTTTTTCATTTTCTTGGTTAGGCTATGCGTAGTGTCTCAAATTTATTCTTAAGCTAAATTTACATTAGCTAAATCAATATCCTTTAATCCTTTTGGTCCCAATTCAAATTTCTAAGTATGCAAGCACATTAAAATTATATTACATAGTAAAATTGTGAGACCCGACTTTATTACACTGTACACTATACTTTGTGAATTATTTAGTGGAATTAAATAAAGATTGAATGAATTTCCACTCTCAATTTGGAGTTATTGGAATTGTAAATTATAGTATGGTGTATATGATTTGAAATGAATATAAATGGAGGAATTGAAAACATAAACTAAGAGAAGAAAATAAAGTCCAAAACCGTATGGAAATTGGACTACACTTGAGTTTTCATGGTGATACAAGGCTGGACAGTAGTGTTTGTGAGGTAAATTGTGGTGTAAAAATGAGATAAATGATAGAGATAAAGAGGAAACAAATTGCAATGACATAGTCAAGAAATATAATATGAAAGGAAGATAAGTTAGAAATGAAAAGTGCATAATTTTATTGGCTGAAATGGGTCAAAAAGAAGAAACATGTAGCAGAAAACGAGAGGTAGTCTTGTATGATGGTTTCATGTGAATGCATTTAAGGATAAGAAACAAGAAGAGAAGGGAATAATAAATGTGCCGTGAAAGTTGACCTGCTCGTCCGTTTTTTTTTGTAGCCCTCGTACTGCATAATTGAGACTATAGTAAGAAGGGGGAAATAAAGTCAAAACGGACTGCAGTAGGAAAGCTTCTTCACCGTTCCTTGTTGCTGTTTTTCTTCATCAATTTAATGCATGTAAGACTTGAAGGGATGAAACATGAAGGGATATGTGAACAGGTGGTAAATTCTTATTGGATTTGCATGGCTATATAAGAAGGAATACATGGGAAAATCGACTTATGCAACCTTCTTCTTCGAAAACTACTCTACTGCTTCTCGCCCATTATGTTTTACTGCAAGTTTAGGTCTTGTCACTTCCGTTCCTTTCATACGTGAGCCATGAAATTTCATCCTTTAGTTAGCTTGTAACGACCCGTTACCACATTTTTCACCTTATTTTACACAATTTATCCGGTTGGGCTGTCTGTGATACTTCACTTTACACTTGATGTTAAACAATTTAATAAAATATTGTTAATACTATACACATCCCCTATCTTAATTACAAATATGTAGTACTGTAGACATGTCTAAATACAAAAAATAAATGATCATACCTGATATATCTTAGTCGGTCTGTCACATTATCCATTACGTGCAGCCGTAATCCACAAATATTGGATCTCACCATCATCAAAACCTGAAATGTTAAAATTGGGGAGTGAGAAAACCACGGCTCAGTAAGAGAGTTATATGTCACACTTGATATTCAGCTATCTATATGCTGAAAATAATTTTTTTTTCAGTTTCTTTAAAATCTTTCTAGCTGGCTCTAGGCACACATGTAGGAAGGATACTAAAGTCAGCTAGGGATCTAGATAGAGTAAGGCAGGTATTTTGAAATACCTGACTTTTTCCGAAACCTAGAAGCAACTGTAGAGAGTACTAATTCCGTTGTTTTCAAAACGATAAACTTTTCGTTTTTCCACAGAGTAAACCACTTATTTCTTTTCACATTCAGTATACTTTAAAACACGTGACAGTTCAGTAGTAAAACAGTGGTTTACTTCTCTCCTCTTCAATACAATAAAACACTTGACAGTACAGTGATTTGTAAATATCCAATCATTGGATAGTTACTTCTTCGATTATTTCTTTCTTAGAAATAATTCTTATGTTATTCCTTTAGAATAAACATTTATTTCTCTTTTCAAATCAGTAACCGTATCGTACATCAGCAAAACAGTATATTCAGTAAAACAGTAATTCGATACGGTTCAATCAGTAGACAGTAAACAATAGCTACCAGTTCAAAAAATAGTATAAGGTAGCTTTCAATTCAGTAAACAGTAAATGGTAGCTTTTAGTTCAGTAAAACAGTAATCAATGGCTACCATTTTAGTAAACAGTACAGTTCAGTAGCACAGTATTTTGGTACAGTCTTTCATCAGTAACAGTAAACAGTAAATAGTAAACAGTAGTTCAGTACAGTAAACAGTACAGCAAATAGGATTCCGTAAATCCTTTCAGTAAACAGTAAACAGTAAGTGAGACTAGACATCACCCTACAATTAAATCATGCTATCTCATCCACTAGGGACACAGTAACAGTAATGAGATCTATGGCCATGATCTATAATATGTCCTCGGTGTATGCTTGCTAGGAGACAATCCGGGACGCTGATGACTAGCTAGTAAATCAGCCACGTGACAGTAACAGTACATGTGATGCATGAAACTCAGGGCCTAAGTCTCAAAACAGAGTAAAAATCGTACCTTAGCCTTTATGGATTTCAAATACCGTAAATCAAATATCCATAAGGCTCACATATAAATATAATCACCTTTATGAAATTTATAAAATAAATAACATTTTTCAAATTATTTCATAAAGGTATATATCCTGTTTTCCATACGATGAAGACAGTTTGAAAAATCATCACTGAAATTATAGAAGGGCAAAACTGTCTTTTTCCACAGTAAAACACATATGCACGCTTTTTCGTGCATTCAATCGAAAACATGGTTTTATAATTATCGGAATTTCAAACAAATCATTTTTTATAATTTATGAAAATAAATTATTTATTTTCTAACTTTAAATTCCCATAATCATGTTTTCTTCTAAAAACACGTGTAGAGACCTCTAGTCTCGAAATCATAGTTTTTCTTCATTTCTTAACATTTATGAAATTTTCATAATTAATTATTTCCATAATTAAAATCATAAAGGTTTTATGTAAAATCAAGTGAATATTTAAGAATATTTATAAAAATATTCACTTCAGTCGTTTTTTCATTTTCGTCTCGTTTCACGTGAAATATCACCTACCGAGTGAATTTTCGGTGATTTCCTTTTTACCATTCTCGAAAACATGAATATTTTAAAATTAAATATAACTATATTCATGTTTTATGAAATTTATTTAATTTCTCGATTTTCGGGAATTTTCGTACCCGAAAATCGTTTCACGTGAAATCAACTGTTTACTATACTATATCGTAAACTGTTTAGCCAGTGATTTGAATATTAAAGATTGTTCACTATATCCACTATTTTCTTACTGGGTATGCTGTTAGGGAAAATAAACATTTTGTGGTATATAGTTTTGGTTTTATAAAGCAGCATACGACTCCTTTACTGAGCACGTTGTTGCTTACCCCCTTATTTCCACAAAACAGGTTATTGATTTGGATTAAAAGGTTTACCATCTAGAGTTATCGGTTGCAGCAGATATATGATATTGAAGGTACATTATATTCTTTTATATATTCAGTAAAATTGTACAGTACTACTTTGAGTAAAAAGAGAATGTAGGTGATCTCAAAATTTATGAGGTATTCATATTTCTATTTTGGTACTGAAATAAAAGTACCATTTATTTCTTAAAGGGTTAATAGAATGTTAAGCATCACAGACAGTCCAATCGGTAAAAATGTGTGAATAAGAGTAAAATATGTGACTTACTGTAGATTCGGGATGTTACAGATTTAATAGTATCAGAGCAGGGTTGGTCAGATGTCTAGGGGTGCTTGAAACGAAAAGTGAATAGTAAACATTCCCTGTAGTATTGTATAGTTTGAATGTATAAAGGAATCAAGTGATTATAAACTGAGTTAATTGTTTAAAATGATGTGAAAGTTGGTGAATTAAGGGTTACAAAAAAAAGATTGTAATTTGAAAATTTTGCATGAAATAGGTGATCTTATGGTTTTATTCGAGGTCTGTTCGGTATGGTACAAAGAGGAACTCGGTAAGGGCTCCACTAGGACTTTTTTGTCTGAATTGAACTAAGACCTTGAGATAATGATATTGGAGTGGAATAAAATATCATCAGTTATAGACCTTAAGATCGCCTGCTTGAAGGTATCTTGAAGGGAGAGAAATAAATGGGGAAATGACGAATATGCCCCTATATTGAAGTAATGTCTTTGAATCATAGTTGACTAAATTTATTCAGGATTGATTGATGGTAATAGAGTAAGTGATGGTGTAAAGAATATATTACATGTTTAATGGTCCCTACTGTGAGCCCCACTTATACTTTGATGAGTAATGCAACCTAGAGTGTATACTGTGGGAGGTCGCGAGATAGTCGGCCCTGTTATGGATTTTTAGGGCTTGAATTAAACATGAAAATATGGGGTATATGGGTTAGGGATTATTTAATATTAAGAAAAGTGATACACTTACTGAGCGTGATTTAGATAAGTGAATTGATGCGAAATATATGTTATATGATTTGAAAATTTTACGTATGTGTTTTAGAGTATACATAGTGGATTAGCAGGATGTAAATGATGAAACATCCAAGATGGTATGAGGTTATGTTATGATTTAAAAGTTATTGAAGGTAACTTCAAATAAATTTCTAGAATAGAATAGATTTGAGAGATCATTGACATGATTTACAGTATGGATTCCATTTCGAAGCTCTTATCAGAGAATATAAAGGAGTTCGAAGAGCTTAAGAAATTACTCCGAAAAATTGTGGATAAAGAATTTATTTTATAATAGTGTTCAGAGGAAACACTGATGATCTTGTTAGAAAGAGTATATGGAATTCCTAAGATCAATCTTTGAACAGGGTGTCAACAGATAAAAGCTTAATGATTGATGTTTATAAGATGATGTTCAGAACTCGATATAATTTTAACAAGATCTTGATGGTGCCTATGAGGTTAATGAAATATTTTGTGATGTATGTGAGTTTAATGAATGATATATTTGATCACATACAGATAAAATATAATAGCATATAACCATGATGTGAATATATTTCCATTCATTTGAAGGAAATAAGCAGCACCCTTGAATAATTTCACAAACTCCTGGAAAACCGAATAAAATAAATGATTGGTTGAGAAATTTGTAGGATTAGCTGCTTCACTGATATGATACATACATGTGAGAAAATTAAATAGGAGTGGATGAATATAAGGGAGTATAGTATTCAACAATGTTAAAAGATTTTAATGGAAGAGTACTAAACCATTTGGAAAAGCAATTGAAGTGATAGATGTGAAAGGATGAAAATGTATTAAAAGACAAATCATATGATGATAAAGGAACACGAATTATGAGGTAGTTCCCAAATCTAAGATTGACTATAATTTCCTCTGATTTTCATGTGGTTATGGCTAGATATAAGATCGAGCCAGATTAACAAATGAAATTTTATTATACTCAGAGGAGTAAATAAACGAAGTACTGCCAGTCATGTAAATGAATATATAGATATACATATGTATTGGAATGGTGAAATTGCATGATTAATGTGGAGACGGAATTGGTATTTGGATAATTTCAATTACAGAATTTGATTGTGAAAAGATTACATCCTTAGGTACAATATATAATTAAGTGATACTATATGTACCATGAGAATGAGAGATGTAATGATAACTAAATGTGAAAAGAGATGTCATGGAAAATTATTACCTAATATCTCAATTACTGTAATTGATGGTTAATATTAAAGTCTGCAAGTGAAGTGTAGTCTTAGCTAAACTGTGAAGATGAGTATTGTGGTATAGTAAAGAACTCAAAAGAACCATGATGTTACAGAAGTGACTATAGATTGTTTGACCAAATTGATTCACTTCTACATCATCCAGTTTCTTGATCTCTTGAGTGCTCTAGTTGATAGGTATATTTGTGAAAACGATGAGAATGTATGTGAAGTTCTAGTGAGCGAGTATATGGGATAGGGATCCTTGATTTGCCACATGCTTTTGGGAAATAGCAAAAGGCTTTGGGATTCCAAATTTATTGTTAGCACCGTTTCTTATAGATGTAAATATCCGAGTGCATTGTGTGGATGCTCAATGATATAATGAGAGCGAGTGCACTAGATTTAAAAAGCTACTGGGACAATTACATACGATTGATTAAAATCGTTTAAATGATAATCACCAAATTATTATTGACTTAGCACCAAATGAGATAATAAGTGATAAATAGTGTGAATTAATTACTGTATAAAGAGAAAGTGAAAATTGTTAACTCCCAAAGATGATAAATAATTACAGGGAGTATAAATTGATTGTGAAAGAGGAAATGTGGAATTTAGAGGAAATTTGAATTGTAAAAGTATACTTACAGTCTTATCTCAAAGACAGGATTAACTGAAAGTTAGAAATTATATAAGGAGGAAAAATACCTATATTGGTGATACTTCCTAAATTAAGTGAAATTCGGAGAACTCATAAATGATATGATGCTATCTGGATAATTATGGACAAATTAACTAAGTTTTCTCATTCCTTGCCTATAAAATCTACAGATCCAAATAGTGCCTTAGCCAAATTATATGTTAGGGAGATAATGAGATTTTCTAGTGTTCCAGTGAGCATCACATCCGACAGGGAGTCCTGCTTCGCATCTCATTGTTAAGAGAAATTTCAGGAGACCATGTGATCCCAACTGTATTTCTGCATTGCATTTTATCTGCAAACTGACAGACAGTCCGAGCGTACGGTACAGACACTCGAGGATATGCGTGAGCATGTGCATTTGATGTTAGAGACTCCTGGGATGATCATCTACCCTGGCAGAGATTACTTATAGTACTGTACTAATTATGGTTGTACAGTAAAACATGAAATGAGTTTTAAACGAGAATGATGAGAATTTAACTAATATTCTTTTTAAAGAAAATATGAATATTAGTTATTTTATTTAAATGCTTTATTTCATAAAAGCATTATTTGAAAAAGAATAAGAAAATGTTACGGAATAAAGAGGAAAGGATTTGAATTTCAAAACAAGAAAGAATATTACTCTCTACAGTTGCTTCTAGGTTCCGGAACAGGATAGGTATTTCAAAATACCTATCTTACTCCATCCGGATCCCTAGCCGACTGTAGTATCCTTCCTACATGCGAGCCTAGAGCCCATATGAAAAATGAAAAAGTTTTTCAGCATATAGATAGCTGAGTATCAAGTGAGGCATATAATTCCCTTACTGAGCCGTGGTTTGCTCACCCCTTAATTTTAACATTTCAGGTTTTCGAAGACCGAGAGTCTAGCAGTAAAACAATTTTCGACTGCGCATTCTGGGACGATGCGACAGGTCGATTTAATTAATAAGGTATGATCATTTATTTTCTGTATTTAGACATATTCACAGTACTACTTTCTTATGAAGTAAGATAGGGGATGTAATTCATATTATAATTTAATATGAAATTGTTTATATGTAAAGAAAAAGTAAAGTATCGCAGACAGCCCAACCATATAAGATGTATAGAATAAGGTGAAAAATAGGGTCACGGGCTGTGACAATCGACTTTTCGACAGCACTATAAGTGATTCATTTCTTTCGGGCTGCAAATAATTTCACCAACATTATTAACTCACTTAACTTAAATTTTTAAGCTGTTTTATACTTCTAATTCCAGCCATATTGTACATGAAAATATTAAATCAGTGTAAATTCTACCCGTGTTAAAACACAACTTCTTCGTTTTAAGTTTGATTTTAAATCTGATTGCACTGGTGGATTCCTCATAATTTCTACAGTATTATAGCAGCCTAAATTCATCAAATGCAACCACAAAACCCCTTCCGCTTTCAATGGCCGAATGGTCCCTTAAGCAAAATTCATGGAGTTTCATCATTTTATCACTAAATTAATGTTTATACATGTTCATTCTCTCACTTAACACCATTTTCATACATCAAACCACATGGATTCTTCATGTTCTTCTCAAGACTGAAACCCCAAGATGTACATTTGTGAGATCTCATTTTCTTATACTATAGTTGTACATGTGTATGAACAAATTATCAATAAAGAAATTATTTATAATATTTTGAGGAATTAAATATATAAGAATAGTATCTCTCACATAGAAAAATTTTAAATCTTAGATGAAAAATATAGATATGGAAATTATTACATAAAGGATGAAATAAATAATTAAATGGATATTGCAAATTTTAATTTGGACAAAATGGAAGAGTGTTGGCGGCATGGAGAAATGAAAGAATAAGAAGAAAGAAAAGGAAGTTTCGGTTGATCTAAATGGCTAATAAAAGTAAAGGTTAATTTTCTTGACTTCATACATGGGAACACTAGACTTTTGACAACCTAAGATATAATAGAAAAGGAAGCATGACTTCGGTTTGGACAAGTGAATAATAGGAAAACAAGAGAATAAAATATGAAGTAACCAATAAAGGAAGACACAAGAAAGTCTTCCTCACGTTTTTGTCCTAGGTTGGCAGAAGCTATAACAATGACTTTGGTTCATTTCCTTGCTTTATCGAAGACCAAACCATAACATTGACTTGTGTTGATTTTTGCTGCACCAAAGAGTAAGCAATAACAAGATAAGAAAAGAACTAAAGCAAGGAAAAGATGGGAAAGTCAGAAAACGTGGGCTGCATGAAAGAAAAGAGAGTGTAGCCGGTTGGAGAAGAAGAAGCATTAAACAAAAGAAAAGATATAAACATTAAAGAAGGGTTTTAATGAAGTTGGCAAAAAGTCCAACAAATATATATTTTGTGCTATAAAATCCTCTTTCCATCGTGACCTTCATCTCCAGCCATTCTCATCACCGAAAATTGCTCTGTTTTATTTCAACTGTGTAGCCTACTATCCATAGCAAAACCATGCCTAACCTTTAATGAATAAACCAAGCTTTTGGAAGGAAAACAGACCTTGGATATTAAGCTTACAAAACCTCAAAGAAGCTAGCACAAAAACCCTCAAAACAGGAGGCAATTCACGTGGACAGATTTGTTCTTTTATACAGGTAATGTCCAACTCAGTTTTTAAGATTTTTATCCTTTGATTTTGCATGTAATGATCAAGAATATGTTAGTCACAGCCTTGTTTGAAGTAAATACATGTAGAATGAAAACCCTAGTTCAATAAGGAGAATTTAGAATGAAAATAGGATGATGCTAATGGTGATTTACGTGAAGATGGAATGCAAAATAGGCATGAACCGAAAACAAGCTGGAAAATTAAGAACCGAACCAGTCAAGGGAAATATGAAAAGGAAATAAAAACCTATAAGTTATGTACTAGGGTTGAATAAGTTAAGAAAGAGTGAGTTGATAGGAAATGAATACCACGTGAACCTTGAAGAAAAAGAGGAGAAGTTGTCGGCTTGAATAGAAATGAAGCAGAAAATAATTAAAGCTTGGTTGAAGAAGTTGTGAATTACGTGAGTTGAAGAAGAAGAAGAAGAAAAATAAACCAATAAAATGATGTTCCTTAAAGTCAAAGAAAATGGCTGGAAGAAAGAAAGTAAATGGCTGGTTGTATATCCGAAAATGCAAAGGGATTATGTGACAGATTCATGCAGCCGAAAATGAGGAAAAATTGGGTAGCTTGGCTGACTTTTTGGCTGACTTCTAGGTGTGTGAATGCTAGAATATTAACAACCTAAGACATACTAGACATGACCATTATATAGATACCTAAGAAAGCCAACGTAAAATACAAACAGAAACAGAAAATGGAAGAAGACTCACGTTGGTCAGTAAACAATAGGAAAGAAAGAAAATAAAAATAAAAGAGAGAAGAAAAGCTAGCTTGGTTGACTATGTGTGTGAGAATATTAGACTTTTGGCAACCTAAAACATGCTAGATATGACCATGAAGTAGGAACCAAATGGATGCCAACGTGAACTACACAAAAACAGAAAAGAAAGAAGGCCATGCATGCAGCCATCGTGAATTGGATAAAAAGATGAAATAGAAAGTTAGCTTTAGGTTGACTAAATGATGTGATGAATTAGTTATGAAGTTAAATTAAACATACATCACAAAGGAATAAAATTTCCTAACCTACATGTAGCCAACGGGAAGTGAATAAAAGGGAAAGAAAGTTCATGGTTTGGGGTCAACAAATGGTAGGAAAATGAAAAGCAAAAAGGGAATTTTTATAAGTTATACTGAAAATTAATTACAGTAAAACTGTTATCTTGCAGTTTATAATTCGGAGAGATAGGAAGCACATGGGTGCAACATAAGGCATTGATCTACAGTGTATTGAGGTAAGGGATGTAATTTAAAGTTGTGATGGTATCCCTTACTTTCATTGCAAATTTTAAAGAAATGCCTGAAGCATGAATTTTATTCCGAAGTTAATTTTCATGATCTTTTAATTTGTTAAATGAACTTTATAACTTCTATGTATATTTTTCCATAATGTTTTAAGTATGATATGAAATAAATATGTTTTCCGAAAAAGGTATCGGAGTGGCAAACCCCAGGCTAACTTAGACCCTGGCACGCCCGGTCCTTACTATTTTATATCAATTGTATGATTTAAGAATTTACATAAGTAAGTAAGTTTTGAGACTAAGGCTTTCCTATAGTTTATGTTACTGCCTGTCATGCTTGCCACATTGTGGCATAAGTTTAGCCACGTCGTGCATGTCCTCGCCCACATTGTGTATGATTACATCCTTTGTGGGTATGTTGGTCCTTCGTGGTGCATGTTCGCTGTACGACTCTGATCAGGTCTACAGCCCATACCATGGCCATAGGTATTATGTTCCCTCTTCGGAGGAAGAAGTAAGTGTCATGACCCGCATACTAGCTATATGATTCTGCCTAGTCTCCATGAACTGTATGATATGTTCTATTAATTTTGAATTTAAATTTTTAAAGTAAGATGCATGTTTGATCAAGTATGAATTTTGGTATATATGTATTAAAGAATTCATATAATGTTTAAAAGTATGAAATCCATTATTATGGCATTTGTTTTCTGCATATATATATAGATGCTATGACTATTTTAAATGCATTTCTTACGGGGCTTTCCAAAAAGCTCACCCCCCTACTCTACCAGATTATTTGCAGTGATCAACCCTTTGCCTGTTGCGCATATGATGTAGACTGAGGGATACGTCTCTCCTCCGACTACTTTTTTTGTACTTACGTAAGGTATACTCATATTTTAATACCAGACATCCGGTATGGCACAGATATTTGTATATAAATAATACTTTTGGGATGTAATAGATATTGTATGAATGTAAGCGTTACCTGGAGGAAAAAAAAATCAATATAATGTGAATGAAATATTTTATAAAAATATTGTGATGTTGCTGTGGTTAAAAAGTATGATGAGATACTGGCAGGAATACAACCCAAGTAAGAAATTAACTCAAGTAAAAAAAAAAAAAATTAGCCCAAAACTTCTACGTTTCCGGGATGTGACAACATTGAGCATGATTCAATGAGATTTAAACAAAACTAACACTAGATTCATGTTTAGCATGCTTAAAAACATCAAAATCCACCATTAAAATTAAATGAAACTTCATGGATAATAAAAGGTACCTTTGGCCGAATTCTTTGGGCTACCATTTCTCTTGATCGTGTCACTCATTCCACGAGATATTGGCATGGTTGAAGAGAGGATGATAAGTAGAACATTTTTGTATAAGGAAATTTGTTGAAATTTTATGATTTTAATGGTGTTATTTAAGATTGCTTTTCTTTTCTTTACATTTCCTTTCATGGTGGCATGAAAGAAAGGAGGAAGAAGCATGAATAGTGGCTGGCCAAAGCTGATGGGAGAATTTAGAGTCTTCTAAAATAGGGTAAAATTACCAAAATGCCTTTAGTTATGAGAATTTCAAACAAAATTACCCTTAAGCTTCCGTAATTTTTCTAACTATGTCCAAAAATTCAGATTCCATCACCAAAAATTATTATTAAACATATTTTAATGAATAAAGGTGGTTTGGTTCGAGTTTAACCTACCGTGAAAGAAATTATGAAAATACCCTTCTCGGGCCAATCGTGTAAATTTCTTATCTAACCACCGATTCGATCTATCTATTTGACATAGCCTAGGACTTATTTTCATGTAGAATATCATGCTATATTTACTTGTTCCAAATTCATTTTAGTTTAGGCACAATTTATGAAAATGCCATAGGGCTATGTCCTGAATCGTTATTTTCTAAATTGTTGGCACGCTTTCCAAAAATAATATAGATAAGGGATTTTAGACTTGAAATTCTTACCTTATGCTTATTTTGCCCTCTGGACACTGTCTGGAAAGTTTCACATCCATCGGGCATTGTAGGGCCAATGGGGCCGACATCACTATTTCACTTATACCTTGCAGAATACTCAGGAATTGCACAGTGATTAAATGTCTGACACATGTACAGTAATGGAATGCATGGCTCTCACAAAAAATCATGCAATTTGAATAAGTCGAATAGACATATGGCCATAGTCCAAAGGGGTCTGTAGCAAGTTCTGATCAGGTGTCAACTGGGCCTATTGTGGATTGGATTATTGTCACACAGCTCGAAATACTACTGTAGACTAGATCAAGGTCACACAGTAGTCTGAAAGTCAAATACCACTGTGGATTGGATCAAGTTCACATAGTAATCCATAAGTTATAATACTATGGTGATTTTAGTCAGTCATGTCTCAAAACACACACACACACACACACACACACATATGTATATATATATATATATATATATATATATATCGAAATCTTGAATTCAAATAACATTTTCAAGCTTCACAAAAATTCACAAATAAATAAATATAATTTCTTTCAAAAATAGATAATCTTATAATTATTCATAAATATTTTCTAAAATTCTATATTTGTGGTAAATACTTGAAAGTCAGAAATTTGGATAAAATTTATAATTATTTTCCAATCATGCAATTTAAAAAGATTTTCCCAAAAACAAAATTTCCTAGAAAATTGCTTTTTTGAAAGCGTCATTAAATTCTAGCCAACTCGTAAAAAAACTAATATTTTTATTAAAATGCGACAACGCAACAATATAAATATCTAAAACCTCTTGAAAAGCAACGCAGTTTATAAAGCCAAGGCAATTAATTTTAAAATCGTTCAATATCCCCTACGTTCCTTATATAAATCCCTTACCTAACGATTGCTCACGCTTTGTTCTATCACTCCCGTAATGGAATTTCGATAGCACGCGCGTATCACCAACCAACCTCCAATTTACTCTCGAACTACAGAAAATCATTAAAATAATTAAATTCCCAAAATTAGTACCACCGAATATTTATAAGCCCTTGGTTCTTCTAATTTTCTAATTCAACTATAATTTTGATCTATTTCGCTCCGACGCCAAAATTACAAGTACTACCAATTCAACTCCGTTTTTTATTCCGACTTCACCAGTAATATTATATTTATTTTTACAATATTTTAGAATCATTTTTTAATTAAATTAGGCTTGGTAAGCCTTTCCTTCCTACTCGGCCGAACACACCTTAACACAGTTCTTTCATGATTTGGCAAATTTAATCACCTTAACCTTGTTTTTCCTAACCTTTACAAGAGTATAACTTGAATTTAATCACATTAAGCTTCACCGTCATGAAATCTCAAAGTGGCCAAATACTCCTCTACACACAACAAATGATTCAAGCCTCAAACTTGCCATATTCATGCTTCTTAAGACTTCCACATCACTCTTACATCACTTGATCATCTAGCAATGAAACCTATGCTTAAGAATCCTTAAGGCTGAAACCCTATAGGCATGTTTCTAAGTGTTCTTCATCAATCCAATGCCATACACATTGATGGAGATCCACTCGCTCGTGATGTTCGTGATGCTAAGGATCCATTGGTCATCTAAGGAGGTCCAATTACTCGAGCTCGAGCCAAGAAGACGCAACAAGCCTTGGCCTCATTAATGCAACAAGCTCTGGCATCATTGAAGTGTCAAGGAAGCTTCCATGAAGAGTCCCAAGACATCTATACTTGCTTGGAAGCCCAAACGACATGAGCATGGTTTACTGTCTTATTTTAGCTTAACAATAAGATGGGCTAAGTGTTTGAATAGCCCACGTTTGAGTTTTGTTGTGTCTTGGACTATTTATTTTATGTAACTAGGTTTAGGCATGAATTTCGGTTTAGTCCTATTTTCTGTTGGTGTTAATTCTAGCCCACTTGTTTATGGGCTTAAGTGCTAGGTATTATTATAAATACCTTGTAAATGCTATTGATGAGCAGATTAGTTTTGAATTTCAGAATTTGAGTGTGCCTTTCTCTTGGGTTCCCTCTCAATTAGGCTAATCAAGGTCTTCTTTCTTGTGGCGCCTCCTTTTTCACCATCCACCATTACTATACCTTAGGTTCTCGAATTCTTATTCGTAGGGTCAAGGTCCAATACCTTTGGATTCGAGTCTCTTTAGGCTTCGGGTCTAGGTTTTTAGAAGTTGTCATTCTTCATCCTTGCTTCAGTCCCGTTGCGTTTTCAGCTCCTTCAAATTCCAAGCTACGTTTTCTCTTGTCCGTGCGCATCAGTTGGCATTAGAGCTCAAGTTTCGATTTCTGGTTTGTCTGTGTCACTCACTTTTCGATTTCTGGTTTGTCTGTGACAGTCTCTTTTTGATTTCTGGTTTGTCAGTGCGTCACTCACTTTTCAATCACAACCCTAGTTGCATCCCTCAAAAAAAAACCCTAGCCGCATCCCTCCAAAAACCCTAGCCATACTTCTTCAGCCATTTATTTCAACGCTAGTCGCACCCCTACTCTTTTCAAGGAAACCGCAACCTCAAATTTAAAAATAAAAAGAGGAAAAAAACAAAGAATTCGAAGAAAAAAAAAGAATTCGAAAAAAATTGTTGCAATACTGTTCAAACAGAAAAATTTGGTTGAGTTAGGAGGCGTGCGAGCCTGTTTTAAAGAAAATGACGAAAGAAAACGAACCTGGTAGACTTTGTTTCACAGGCCACACCCTATCTTGGCCAAATTCCATAGTTTTCCTATAGTTTTAGGCCATTTTTCATTTTTTTTGTCCTTCTAGTGATTTTTTTATTTTTTTCTATTTTTATTTTATTTTATTTTTTCTTTCTTTGAGTCACCCTAACCGCACCTTTCTGTGAAAAACAACAAAAGGGAGAAGAATTCAAAAAAAAAAGGAAAATACTTGGTGACAATACTTGGTGAATTAGTTGATTCTGCGAGGTTGATTCTTTGACTGAGTCTCTAGTGAGATTGTGAACCTGTAGAGTTAAGGTAGAGTAAGGGAAAAAGGCATGAGTGTGTGAGAAACATTAGTAGAGAAAAGCCAAATTACTTGAGTGAAACATGAGTGTAAACACGTGAGGATATCTTTGTTGAAAATGTCTTCTGAAGGTGATCAGTTCGACTTTAAAAATATTGAATTCATACTTCAGGCAATGCAACAACAGTTCTAACGGATGGACGTGAAATTCAATGACATTCATGATAAGTTGAACCAACATGAAGCTCGGTTTGCAAAGATCCAACAAGGTGATACTTCTCGTCTAAAAAGTAAGGTTGTTGCCAATGACGAGTATGATGATAATGTTGGGTATGATTCGAACGGAGAGTCTGGGATAGATAGACATCATAGAAGATACCATGGGTATCAAGATCGAGTTGATAGAGCCCGTGATAGAGGCAAGGAGAAGATGGATGGAAACCTTGGCAGTATAAAATTGAAGATTCCTCCTTTCCAAGGCAAGAATGATCCTGAGGCATATTTGGAGTGGGAAAGGAAGATTGAAATGGTGTTTGACTGCCACCACTACTCCGAGGAAAAGAAGGTCAAACTTGCAGCAATTGAGTTCACAGAGTATGCTATGGTTTGGTGGGATCAGTTAGTCACTAGTAGAAGAAGATATGGTGATCCTCCAGTGTCTACATGGGATGAGATGAAGCGCCTCATGAGGAAGAGATTTGTTCCTACTCATTACTACAGAGAGTTATACCAGAAGCTCCAAGGTCTTACCCAGGGCTCAAAGAGTGTTAAGGATTACTACAAAGAGATGGAAATAACCATGATCCAAGCCAATATCCAGGAGGATGCAGAAGCTACTATGGCTCGTTTTCTCCAAGGCTTAAATCGTGAGATTGCCAATGTAGTAGAGTTGCAGCATTACATGGATTTAGAGGAGATGCTGCATGTGGCCATCAAAGTGGAAAGGCAACTCAAAAGGAAAGGTACATCCCGTTTTACTTCTAGTTCAGTTCTTGTTTGGAAATCTAACACCTTTCATAGGGATGATAAGCCTGTGCCTACGCCAAAGTCAGAGAGCTTTGCTAAGCCCAAGTTTGCGGGCCCTCCAAAGCCCAAGACTGAATCTGCCCAAGCATCCCAAAGCAGGACACGTGACATTAAGTGTTTCAAGTGTTTAGGTCATGGACATATTGCCTCTCAGTGTCCCAATCGTAGAGTTATGATCATGCTTGGGAATGGAGATGTTGAGAGTGAAGGTTCTGAAATCGGTGTAGAAGATGAGATGCCTGCGTTAGAAGATGTTGACGAAGAAGAAGTTGTTGAGTATGATGCTCAGGGTGAAGCACTTGTTGCTAGGCGTGCTCTTACTACTCATGTGAAGTTTGAAGATGAGGCACAACGCGAGAACATCTTCCATACAAGATGCCATATTAGTGACAAGGTATGTACTGTAATCATTAATGGTGGGAGCTATACTAATGTTGCTAGCACATACCTTGTTGATAAATTAAAGTTGCCCACTACCAAGCATCACCACCCATATAAGTTGTAGTGGATTAATAACTGTGGCGAAGTGAACGTGGTGAAGCAAGTCTTGTTCCTTTTCGTATTGGAAGGTATCGAGATGAGGTGTTGTGTGACGTGGTGCCTATGCAAGCTAGCCACCTATTGCTGGGTAGACCGTGGTAGTATGATCAGAGAGTCATCCACGACGGTTACACTAACCATTACTCCTTTACTATGGATGGCAAGAAGATTGCTCTTGCTCCCCTTAGCCCCAAGGAGATTTATGAGGACCAATTAAGGCTAAAGGAGCAACATGACGAGCAAAGGAAAAAAGCTAAAGAAAAGAAGGAAAACAAGGACAACAAAACAGTGAGTTGCTATGCCAAACCCCAAGATGTGAAGACTGCATTTCTTGCTAAGTCTCCTATCCTATTACTCTTATTTACAGATTCTTATTTTATTGATGCTGAACTCCATGATACTTTGCCTACTGATGTTGTCTCATTGTTGCAGGAGTTCGAGGATGTACTCCCTGAGGAGATCCCAAGTGGATTACCACCGATTCGTGGGATCGAGTACATGATTGACCTTATCCCCGAAGCTGCCATTCCTAACCGTCCAGCCTACAGAAGTAATCCCGAGGAGACGAAGGAGCTTCAAAGGCAAGTTGAGGAGCTCATGAGAAAAGGTTATGTGAGAGAGAGCATGAGTCCATGCATCGTGCCCGTGCTACTTGTGCCAAAAAAAAGATGGGACGTGGAGGATGTGCGTTGACTGCCGAGCTGTCAACAAAATCACTGTAAAGTACCGCTATCCTATTCCTAGGCTAGATGACATGCTTGATGAGTTGCATGGTGCATGCATGTTTTCTAAAGTCGATTTAAAGAGCGGATATCACCAAATTCGTATGAAAGAAGGTGATGAATGGAAAACCGCATTTAAGACTAAACATGGTCTCTACGAGTGGTTAGTTATGCCTTTTGGCTTGACTAATGCACCTAGTACATTCATGCGATTAATGAACCATGTTTTACGTGATTTCATTGGTAAGTATGAGGTTGTCTATTTTGATGATATTTTGATCTACAGTAAGAGTCTGCATGAGCATGTTGAGCATCTTAGGAATGTTCTTACTATTTTGAGGAATGAAAGTTTGTATGCCAATCTTAAGAAATGTACATTCTGCACTAATAAGATTGTTTTCCTTGGGTATGTAGTTTCTTCACATGGCATTTCTGTTGATAATGAGAAGGTAAAGGCAATTAAAGATTGGCCTGTACCTAAGTCTGTTTCTGAGGTGCGTAGTTTCCATGGTTTAGCTAGTTTCTATCGTCGATTCATTAGAGATTTTAGCACTATAGCTGCACCTTCGATCGAAGTGGTCAAAAAGAATGTTGCATTTCATTGGGGTCCTGCACAAGAGCATGCTTTTAATTTGCTTAAGGATAAACTTTGTTCTGCTCCTTTGTTATCTCTGCCTGATTTTAATAAAACTTTTGAGATTGAGTGCGATGCCTCAGGTATAGGTATTGGAGCTGTGCTTATGTAGGAAAAACGTCCAATTGCTTTGTTTAGTGAGAAGTTAAATGGAGCAGCACTTAACTATCCCACATATGACAAGGAGATGTACACGTTAGTGAGGGCCTTAGAGACATGGCAACATTACTTGTGGCCCAAAGAATTCGTCATCCACACTGATCACGAGTCCTTGAAACATCTAAAAAGACAGAGTAAGCTGAATAGGCGTCATGCCAAGTGGATAGAGTTCATTGAGACATTCCCGTACGTGATCAAGTACAAACAAGGTAAAGAGAATGTCGTAACTGATGCGTTATCTCGTAGGTATACTCTTATCACTAGTCTTGATGCTAAACTTTGAGGATTTGAGTATATCAAAGAACAATATGCTGATGATGTTGATTTTGGTAATGTTTATGATGCATGTGCTACATCTGGCTTTGGCAAGTTCTTTAGGCACGATGGGTTCTTATTTAAAGAAAATAAATTATGTGTGCCTAGGAGTTCATTGCGCGAGCTGTTAGTTAGAGAAGCCCATAGTGGAGGATTAATGGGTCACTTCGGGGTTAGGAAAACTCTAGCTGTTTTGCAAGAACATTTCTTTTAGCTTAACATGAGGAGAGACGTAGAGAGATTATGTGATAGATGCATTTCATGTAGGCAAGCTAAATCTAGAGTTCATAATCATGGTTTATATACTCCTTTACCCATTCCTACTACTCCGTGGACTGATATCTCTATAGATTTCGTTTTGGGCTTGCCTAAAACAAAACACGGTAGAGATTCTATTTTTGTTGTGGTTGACAGGTTCTCTAAGATGGCTCATTTCATCGCTTGCCATAAGACGGATGATGCGAGCAATGTTGCTGACCTTTTCTTCAAAGAGATAGTATGTCTACATGGTATACCGAGGACCATTGTTTCTGATCGAGATGCCAAGTTCCTTAGTTACTTGTGGAAGACGTTATGGGGACAGTTGAGAACTAAATTGTTATTCTCCACCACTTGTCACCTCCAGACTGATGGACAGACTGAGGTTGTCAACCGAACCCTATCTACATTATTGAGGTCCATTATTCAAAAGAATTTGAAGAATTGGGAAGATTGCTTGCCACATGTGGAGTTTGCATATAACCGCAGTGTCCACTCTACTATGAGTTGCTCTCCATTCGAAGTTGTTTATGGCTTCAATCCTCTTACTCCCTTGGATTTGTTGCCATTACCTAGTGCTGAGCAGAGTAACTTGGATGGAGAACAGAAAGCTAAGTTTGTGAAGCAACTCTATGAGAGAGTACATCAAGCTATTGAAAAGAAGACTGAGCAGTATACCACCCAAGCAAATAAGCATCGAAAGAAAGTAGTCTTTGAGCCTGCTGATTGGGTTTGGGTGCATATGAGAAAGGAGAGGTTTCCTGTTCAGCGACGAACCAAGCTGCATCGCCGAGGAGATGCACCATTCCAAGTCATAGAGAAGATCAACGATAATGCCTACCGATTGGATCTTCCTGGTGAGTATGGTGTATCTGCTACTTTTAATGTTTCTAATCTTTCTTCCTTTTCTTTTGATGAAGGTATATGCGATTTGAGGACAAATCCTTTTGAGGAGAGGGGGAATGATGAAGATCCACTCGCTTGTGATGCTAAGGATCCATTGGTCATCCAAGGAGGTCCAATTACCCGAGCTCGAGCCAAGAAGACGCAACAAGCCCTGGCCTCATTAATGCAACAAGCTCTGGCATCATTGAAGTGTCAAGGAAGCTTCCATAAAGAGTCCCAAGACATCTATACTTGCTTGGAAGCCTAAACGACATGAGCATGGTTTATTGTCTTATTTTAGCTTAACAATAAGATGGGCTAAGTGTTTGAATAGCCCACGTTTGAGTCTTGTTGTGTCTTGGACTATTTATTTTATGTAACTAGGTTTAGGCATGAATTTGGGTTTAGTCTTATTTTCTGTTGGTGTTAATTTCAACCTACTTGTTTATGGGCTTAAGTGCTAGGTATTATTATAAATACCTTGTAAACGCTATTGATGAGCAGATCAGTTTTGAATTTCAGAATTTGAGTGTGCCTTTCTCTTGGGTTCCCTCTCAACTAGGCTTATCAAGGTCTTCTTCCTTGTGGCGCCTCCTTTTTCACCATCCACCATTACTATACCTTAGGTTCTCGAATTCTTATTCGTAGGGTCAAGGTCCAATACCTTTGGGTTTGAGTCTCTTTAGGCTTCGGGTCTAGGTTTTCAGAAGTTGTCATTCTTCATCCTTGCTTCAGTCCCGTTGCGTTTTCAGCTCCTTCAAATTCCAAGCTACGTTTTCTCTTGTCCTTGTGCATCACACATGCTTATCTACCTTAGAACAATCATATATAATTAGGAAAAATCAAAACAAAATTTAAAGTCTAGAGATTACCTAGTGGCCGAAACTTCCAAGCTCTTTTTTACCAAGTAAATGGCCTCCTCTATTTATGATCTCGAGGTATGTTGTTAAGCTCCTTGAGATTAACAACTTTTCCTTTTGGAAGTTTTTGGTTTGAGGTGGTTTTGATAGGGTTTCTCTAAGGAGTTTACACTTAGGCTTGGAATAAAAGTGGAAATGGTGGAAGAGGAGAGTGGCGTAGATAAAAAAAATAGGAAGATGATGTGCACAGTTTTGATGAGAAAAGAAATAAAGAGTGGCTAGCCCTTATGCAAGAAATTCAAAGAGAGAAAAATATCCAAATTTCTTTAATCATTTAGGACAACAACTTGTCTTATTTTATTTCCTTCAATTCTTGCTTCCTTTCTTCTCAAATCGTAGCATATATTAGAAACATGGAGAGTGGTTGGCAAGCTTGAATAAAAATGGTCAAAATATCCCCATGATTTAAGGAAA
Source organism: Heritiera fomes (assembly GCA_032173925.1). Classification (NCBI taxonomy): domain Eukaryota; kingdom Viridiplantae; phylum Streptophyta; class Magnoliopsida; order Malvales; family Malvaceae; genus Heritiera; species Heritiera fomes. The sequence continues at coordinate 14,673,625 of JAPDPM010000020.1, read as the reverse complement.
ATGTCTTAAGGAATGAAATAAAATATTAGTACTAGTCATCTCACCTTAACTTATTTTTATATGTACAAAATGTTAAAATTTCCTTTTTATTTCTTTCATGAAATGTGAGGGTGATGAGAGGAGTGATAAGTGGCTGGAAAGGTTAACTAAATTGTGGAACTATGGCTGGCAATGTGGACGGAAATAAGGTATATTTTATATTCACTTATGTCACATGTCTTAAATTCATAACTCCCTACAATTTCTTAAGAGAATGGCGAGAGAGAGAATAGAGAGGTAGTGTGTGGCCGGCAATGGTGAGGAAAATAAGAAGAAGTGTTAGCAATGGTGAGGAAAATATGGAGAGTTGTCTTGTACTTAGGCATTTAAAATGAAGTGAAAAGAAATAAACAATTACTACAAGCTTTTCCTACTTTTCTTACTTTTATATACTTGAATTCAACATTTCTCTTTTATTTTCCTACACCAACATGTGAGGAGATGAGTGGAAAGTCAAGAGGCTAGCAATCCATGAAGAAAATATGGAGGAAATCAAAGTATTTTAATATTAAGTTGACTAATGTAGGAATAGGTGACTATTTAAATAGTATCCTACAATTTATTATTAATATTCATGTATTAAATTCAAAATATTCATACTTTATTTTAATTTATTATTTCAATTAATATTTTCAACACTTATTATATTTAATATTGTCAAATTTGACTCCAAATTAATGGTGGGACCGACCATACTTGTGAAATTACCAAATTACCCTTCTTAATTCCTTTAATCCCACTTATGTCCTAACCTTTACAAAATGATTCAAACTAATTTATTAAATTTCCAAATATTCTTATTCACCTTCAGAATATATTTAATTAATATTTTATAATTCAAACTTTTACTAAGAGATTTGACCGGTCCAAATAATGAAATTACTAATATACCCATATTTAATCTTTTAAGGTACTTTCATGTGATTTCATTCTACAATTTGAAACTGGACGAGACTTCATCACATAAGGGTTTATCTATCATATTCAATGTGTCCAAATTTATTGTTGGCAATATTTGATAGTACTTTCCCGACCTAAGAGCAAAATCGTAGTTATGCATTGTCAGGACCCGAAGGCCACGACGTTTACTTGATACTCATACTTTTCTTAGTCTACAAATTTATGTACTAAATTTTTCCTTTTCATTTTACGGTTTGTATTCGGTGTTAGTGTAGTTACTATACTATCTAAGTGAACTATAGTCATTTCACATAAATATTAAACTAGCGAGGAAACGGTTCTAAGTTACATCCCGACTTATAACAAAATATGTATTGTGCATCAATTAAAGTCTTACATATAAACAAGCGTTTTATAAAGAGCGTATACCTCAAAGGCTAGTACCAAGCCTAGATATCGTATTCGGAGGCCCACTCAAAAGCCCTCATGGCAGAGTTTAACTCAATAATCTGAAAAGAGATGAAATTAAGTAGGGTGAGCAAAACCACAGCTCAGTAAGATACTAATATAAATGCAGGAGTAGAATTATACTGTCTTAACTGTAATGCATATGACCTGCAAATTTGCAATTATAGTTCATCATTTCGATCGATAACATCTCATTATCTCAATTCCTGTCATTTGTCTATCACTCAGACTTCTAAATAAATCAATATTCACTTTCAATCTTCTTGTCCTTATACCACGATGTATCGCACAACAATGCATCGTGTATCATTTGAATATCATATACTATTAATCCATGCTCACATCAATCTCATCGTGTATCATGTTTAATTGAGATATCCTATCAAGTCGCTTTACATTTAACAATTATACTCCTTTATTACATCAATTCATATCACTTTTCATGTGGGAACTTATGATCACGATAATGTAAGGTCATAATTCTCTTCATATCAATCTTATGCTCATGTACCGTATAATATCATGACATCATATAGTTAGAATATTGTTATGTCATGACTTAGCTTACAAAACTTATGCAAGCTTTACTATATCAGATGACCATCATTTGAAATCATATTACATATACTTTTAAAGCATGTTTGAACATGTAGATTCTCAATTCATTTCATATTTACCTTTAAGACAAGGTTGAAAGCATGCAAAATTCTCTTTTTATATCATGTCAAATCAAAACATGTCTTTTCATATCATTTCAAATCAAAACGTGCATATTTGTCTTTTCATATCATATCAAATCAAAACATGCACATTTCTATTTTCATATCATGTCAATTTAAAACATGTCTTTTCACTTTTCATATCATGTCAATTCAAAACATGTCTTTTCATATTGTTTCAAATCAAAACGTGCACATTTCTCTTTTCATATCATGTCAATTCAAAACATGTCTTTTTATATCATTTCAAATGGAAACGTACACATTTCTCTTTTCATATCATGTGTAATCAAGTACGATGTCGAAACACATTTCTTATACTATGATATCATATTAGTTAGAGTTCATATCAATTTAAAAGCATACTCTAAACTGCATATTAGATCGGTTTGAGACTAGGCTAGATCTCTAATGCTCTATCAATAAAGACTTAGATCACTGTAGCTAGTAGTGAAATCATATCATCGTCCCCTGGAAACCAACTAGGGCGCTATCTATGGCCATATACCTCATCTCTCTCAGCCCCACGGATCAGGTGTGACTGAGCCCTGTCCACGACTATTGTCGGACAAGCATCTCTGCCTAATGAGTAATCTCCAATTAAGCAGTTTTCACTATGCTTTATTGAGTTTAATTCTCTTAGGGTGCCTACAGTCTCATAAAACATTTAAATCTTTAGCTTTTCTTGTCAAAGATCATTTAAAGCATATGGTATCATTATGTAAGAGGTTTTATATATAAAATATATATATCTACCATATACTTTCCTTTCAAAACTAATCAATACTTTACAGTATTCATATAAACATTATTATAATGTTTCAAGTTGTAACAAGGCTACTTAAATGCGATGCAAATTCAATCATGAGTTCAAAACAATGAACTATCATTTTCGTAAAATATATCATTTAATTATGGTGTTAACTATAATCCAAATTCCTTATTTCCATCCTTTTGATTTCAATCGAATCATAACTAATAGGTAATTTCGATATTCACTATGGTTCCTTGATATTCAATATCATTTTGCAATAATTATCAACTATAAAAATCAGTTGTACATTTCATCATTCAATACTAGGACCACCACTGTCAATATGAGTCTTCTTAGTATCTCTGAATATTTAAATGTCACATTTCTATATAGCCATTAAGATACTGGAATTATGCAATTACCGATATCATCACTCAGGACCTATTCCAGAGTCAACATTGAGGATATAAAATCACAAGATCAATAGTCATCTATCAATCCATCTATGGTTTAACATATTGGCACTCGTTCATTATTCCGACTTGATGCCCAATTTCATCTAGTATCACCAAATCAAATCACAGTTTTTAGATCAATTTTCATATGACCTGTATAATATAATACCATGCTAGAATTATCTATAAAGGTATTATCAAATCAATCTTAGTTTAGCAGTTTACCCACTTAAGAGATTTGACCAATTTTCACTATCAAACAGTGTTCCAAAACATTTTATATCAGAATATCGAACTTATACAATTGTCGATCTTATTATTCAAGACCTATTCCAAAGTTATAACCGAAATCATATGATCACATGTTTGACACTCATTTATTTGAATCTAGCAATGATTGGATCATATCGTAATTCAACCTAAATTTCAATAAAATTATGTATGCACAAGTCATACATTTGTTATAACATCGATCCATCGTATACCACAATGTTAATACTAAGACCCCTACCACAAGTGTAGGTCCGCTTATTATCTCACGTATATTCGAAAATATGATTGTAATATAATAAAATCATCTTAACATTGACCTCTTGCAATGTCCATGTCATCACGTTCAAAACTACTCTGACATCAAGAAATCAAAATCAATTAATTCTAAAATCATCGCTATATCGATAATTCCACAATTCAATCGTTCAACCATCTAACTTACAACCTCGATATTCTCTTCCAAGCTATATCATATAATCATCGCTACTTTTATCAATGATCTGACTAATCGATATTCCACCTCAATCTCGACTTGATAACCAATTCGTGATATTACGATAAATCCAATTATCGATTCTATAAGGCTTACATCGTGTAACTCATCATGTTATCATACTCAATCATTTACCTTCTCAGCTATTTCAAAGATCAAGTTTTCTGGCAACATGATAAAGTCCTTTCAAAACTTATCTCTCGATAAATCTTTCCAAAATTCCATTTACACTAGAAAACTTAACCTTGTTCATCAAACATTTTCATATAAAATTCGACAGCATAACGACTTAATTTTATCAGAACCTCCTGCAAGGAAATACAGTTTATAACCACACAGCCATTGATTTTCACCATTTATTTATCTCTTACTAAGACCCCTACCACCAATTGTAGGTCCTCTTAGCATTTAAAAATCATTTCAATAATCATTCATCATCAGGATCACAATTCCAAAACATACAATATAACACTACCACTACTTTATAAAAGTATCTTACCTAGTGTTAGAGTTGACAATGTAATCTCTCCCAATTCGTTCATGCTCTAATTGTTCTTGTATAATTTCTACAAGTCCAAATTCCACATTTAGACTCATGTAGAATTATTCAATAAAATAATAATAATAATAATAATAATAATAATAATAATAATAATAATAATAATAATAATTTTTACAAATTTCCTACCCATTTTCTCTTTCTTCCGTCATCTTCTTTTTCCTTTTTCTTTTTCTTTTCCTTTTCTTTCTTCTTTCTTCTTTTTCTTTTTCTTTTCTTTTCTTTTCTTTTTTCTTCTTTTCTGGTCTGAACCGATTCGGTAGGGTCAAACCGGTTCAGCCAGTTCAGTCTTTGCTGGCCAGTTCAGCCACTGGCGACCACCCATTCCGGCCGTTCAGCCACCAGCGGCCACCCATTCCGGCGGTTCAGCCACTGCGAAGCTTGCTGGGGTGGCGACTAGGCTGGATCTGGCCTCTTTTTCCCAAGCGGTGGTGCGACAGTGGCAGATCTGGAGGTGGGTTTTTCGGCCTCTTTCTCTTCCATTTTCTCCTCCCTTTTTCGTTTTCCTCTTCTCCGGTGGCCTCCTCTTCTTTCCTTTTCCTCTGCTGGCGGCGCGGGTGCCGTGGCGATGGCCAGATCGACGGCACCGCCACTTTTCTCTTTTCCTTTTTCCTTCCCTTTCGGCCTTCATTTCTCCCGATTTCTTCTCTCCTTTCCTTGTCCTTTCCCTTTGGCGGCAGCTTCCTTCTCTTCCTTTCCTCGTCAACGACGACTTCCCTCTCTCTCTCTCGGCTGACGGCATTGGCATTCTTCCTTGGAGGCTCTCCTCTGTTTGTAACAGAGGAGGAAAATGGGAGGGAATCGGGATACCCGATTCTCGCCCCCTTTTCTTTCTTTTTTTAATTATATTTATAAATAAATATTTATAAATATAATTATTAATTAATAATAATATATATACACATTTTTTTCTTAAATTTTGGATTTCTTATTATCCAAAATAATTATACTCATTTTCATCTCTTTAATATTTGGATCTCTTAATATTAAAAAATTATTCAAAATAATTTCCTCAACTTCATCACTTCATCAAATTCGGGAATTCCAACAATTTTCCCATCTCGTAAATAAATTTATTTATTTACTTTCGCTTATTTATTTGCATAAAAATTAAATTCAAGAGTAATTTAATACCAAACACAGAAAAATTCTCGGTTATCACATGCATAACTTTTGGCACGTTTCCTAAGACATGGACTAGTGAAAGGATTCGAGATACAAATACTTACCATTGTCATATTTCACTCCAAAATCATTCTTGTGAGGTTCTTATCCCTTCAGGCCTTGAAATTCTCAATGGGACCCACAATCCACTTATCCCTTAAAACACCAATTTCATAATAAATTCATTTACTAACTTTAAGTTTAACTATTCTACTTCCAAAAATTAAATTATATAAAGAAGAGAAATTGGAAATCTCACATCCTCCCCACCTTAAGAGAATTTGGTCCCCAAAATTCAAATATCCATGGACTCAAAATTTCGAAAGTTTTTTGACAATTGTTTCACGATTTTCCTCTTGAAGGATTTGCTTACGTAATATAAGACTATAAGAAAATATCTTATGATTACTGTCTAATAGTTAATCAAGTCAATATGAATTTCGATGCAAAGTAATTAAATCCATAGTTAAATCCTTAATGCCAATTTCAAAAAGGCAAACACTGAATTAAAATTTCATGAACTCCATATCTGGTCTATCTTTTAAACAAGTCTAACATGTAGTTCTTCTCTTATGGATCCATGAAACTTCATCTAGTAAGCTTCAATCAAAACTCCTAACTGTCCTTAATCTAATAACAAAATTGAAAATAATTTTATTTCAAATTCTGTATAGTCTAAGAACAAAACTTTCTAACTTTTCAATCTCTAAATTCGTAACTTAACTCATACTTTTGCTGCACACTCTGATATCTCATTTAAATATTGTGACAGCTCAAATTTCTCTATTCTCCCTATCTCTTGGAAGTGCTGAATGAGAATATTAAGTATAATTTTAAAAACTAATCTTCATGTATGGTGCAGTTATCGAGAAAATTGCCAAGTGGGCCCCATAGGGCAATCCATAACTTGGATACTCTCTGAAATGGAAAAATATAAAAATTGGGCCCAAAATTTCTAAAGGTCAATAAGACCATTTTTTTCGAATTCTTTAAGATGAGTATACCTTAGTTTAAGTGCAACAGATTCGAAAATGATAATCATGTCCATATCCCGGAAGAATTTTTCTGAATAACAGTCAAACCAAATTGACTTTGGACCTACAGACTATTATAGGATAATCCTTGCGTAAAGAAGTTTCACATGGATCCAGCCTGTGAACTGAATTATGCAAAAGTGCTAAAAACAACGCGAATGAAACTAAAAGTACTTGTATAGGGGTAGTTTGGTAATTTCACTACCCATGACTATGCTTGACCTAAATACATAGAAAATAACCACCTTGGAAGTCAATAATTGACTATGTTTGACCCAAATACATAGAAAATAATAAAAATAAAATATTAAATTTGAATTTAAAAAAATTAAATTAATGATAGGATATAAATGAAAATAATGAAATTATGCAAGGGATAATGGTCATTTAGCATGGGGGCTGGTCAAAATTGTCAATGTTGACCAAAATTAACCTAAATAACTAAAATTTAATTAAATAAAATTTAAAAATCTGATATTAAAAAGAATAAGATATTTTAGTGGCAAATGTGTAAAATTTGGAAGTTTAAAGGGGTAAATTGGTCACTCCATAATTGGGGCTGAAAATATCCATAAAAATCTGCCCAAAATCCAAAATTTTTTGGTTATTCTCTCTGCCTAAATCGACTCCCATGTAATAGCTCTTTCTCCTCCCATTTTCTTTCTCACGTCACTTTTCTCCTCCATGTAAAATCCTTCCTTCAAGCTCCCAACTCATCAAGCATCCTTAACAAACCTTATTCCCCATCACCATGGCTATCTAAAGCTGGAAGTGGCTGGATAGAAAACAATGTACGGAGGCTACCATGGCTACTATCCAATTCAGTTTGGAGGAAGGTATGAAATGGTGATGATTCTTGTTATGCCAACCATGGTTATATGTTGTTTTATGTTAGGATTACAAGTTTATATCATTAGAATGAGATAAAATCAGATTTTGGAGTCTTATGTTGATTCGGTTATGGATGGGAAATGATGAAATTATTGTGATTTTAATGGAGTTTAGGTAAGATTTAGTAAGAAATGATGAATGGAACTTGATTAGAATATGTGTGTAGGGATAAATTGCAAAATCATATGAAGTGGTGTGATGATGAAACCCAGCAAGCCATGATGTGGGCTGGAAAATGGTGATGATGTTTTGGTAAATTGAAGATGCTTGATGAAAGTCTTAAGTGAGTAAATGGTATTTGTACAATTAGAATTGAATATGAATAAAGGAGGAAAATAATGCAGATGACTCTATATGAACATTCAGCCATGAAGAATGAAAAAGAAATAGAGTTGTGATTTTAATAAATGATAAACATAGAATTAATATAGTGATGAATAATGATTAATTGTAAATTTTAATTTGAGAAAATAATGAATGAAAAATAATAAGAATAATTACACGAAAATTTCGGTCAAAGTATAAATTATAAAATGGAATCCTTTGATTTAAAAAAAAATTAAAGAATGGTATTTAAATGATAACAAGACTATTGTTAAGATTTTAATATATAAAGAGTAAGTAGAAAAATAATTATGGAATAAGAATTGAGGAAAGAATGAATTTTTGGATATAGGAACTTATTTGACCCAACTTTCAAGATGAGTCTTTATGCCAAATTTTATGGGTAAAGAATAATGAATTCAGATTAATAAAGATTATTGGTGAAACTAATAATTGGAAAAAGAATAAGATTTTGACAAATGTAAAATTTGACAAGATTTAATACATGAGTTTCTCATTGTGAGATCTGATTTTACTGTACTGTACATGTAATATGTAATTAATCTTTTAGAAAAAAAATTGGTGCTAAGTGGTTCCAAGTGAAAGTGTGATGTGGGCCCCACTTACTTTTTTATATATTCAGATGGGCTCGAGACTAAAAATGCTACGTACAATGTTGTAATAAAATATAATATGATAATTTTGAGGTTTAAAATCATTGAATTATATTATTATGAATTTGTATGAATTATTTTGTGAAGTTGGAAAACAAATTGGAAAATGACAAATACGTCTCGAGGGCATTTTCGTAAATTATGCTCAAACTAAAATGAGTTGGGATGAAGTAAAAATACCATGATATTCTACATAAAAATGAGAATAAGATAGTGTCATGAGATTTATCGAAAACGTGGTGAAGTGAGAGAAATTTGCTGGCGGGTTATAGGGGTAAAATCGTAATTTCTCACTATCTATGTACCGCGCGTCAACGAAACCACTTCCAATCATCAAGATATGTTTAATATGACCATTTGGAACTGGAATCTGAAAATTTGGAGTGCATTTACATGGTTTTTACGCTAGCGGGACCGTAAAGGCAAAATCGTCCAAAATTTTCATAATCAAGGGCATTTTGGTAATTTTACCCAATTCCAGAATTTTCCACTCAATTAATTCTGTTGAGAGCTGGCACTATTCATCATCTTTCTTATTACCTCCCACGCCATAGCCAAAGGAAGAAAGAAAGAAGAAAACTTCAAACAATTCTATCTCACTATCTACACCAAATTTCCAACTAGGAAAATATTCCTCTCTCTCTCCTCTACATTTTTGCACCAATATCTCATCTTATAAGGCTCTATACAAGGAGAAATACACTCTCAAAGTTTCAGCCAAGTAAGGTGAGTTTACCATTTCTTGTGATTTCTTTAAAACTAATAGTAGATTTCTATAGTTTTAAGTGTGATAAGTATGATTATATCATTAGAATCAATTGAAATGAGCTAAATGAGATGATGCCATGGCAAGAGGATTTTGTCCAACGTGGGAACCTAGGGGATTCATGAGTTTTCATGCATGAAATGCATGCCAAAATGAAGCTTAAGCATGATAGAATATGAATTAGCCATTAAATTGTTGAAATGCACAAGGAATCTCAAGAAGTGCTATTTGGCCAAGGTGACGGGGATTTGATTCATGGCTGTTCTTGATGTTTTGAGGGTAGATTTAAACTGTAGAAATTATGAGGAGTCTGTCGATATGCTCGGATTTAAAATTCGACGCAAAACAAAAAAGTTACGTTATACTACTGGTAGAATTTATACAACAAAAATATTTGTAGTGTATAATGTGGCTGCATTATGATATGAACTATAGCTTAAAAATAAGTATTTAATAAGCTAATAATTTTGAAGGAATTAATTGCAGTCCAAGAATTATGATTTTCGTGTGGTGCTATCGGGAAATGCGTTATCGACAGATAGGTAAGAGACGCGTATGTGATTTGTAAGGATATCCGAATGCATGTTTTTCATGCTATGAATTTTATAAAATTATTTGGAAAGTGGATTGCCTCAAATTGCTATGAATTTGTGGTTATATGGCTGGTTGAACTGTGTTTGAAAGTACAGGAAGGCTAGGACACTGGAAATCGTTATGTTGCCAAAATTCATTAAAAAATATTTCTAAAAATGACATAAAATATTTTGATGCATTATTGATTTCTACCCTAGCCTTAAAAGTGAGGAATTGATTATTTTCCATAAATGGTGAATTTACTGAAAATCATTTATTAAATATTCATGTTATTGATTTCGGTAAAAGTTAAATTATCGAAAATTTCTCTCACATGTTTTATAGTGGAATATGTGATGGGTAAAGTAAAATGGTGAATAGTGAATATTTTATAAATTATTTTCAGTATAATATTCACTATTTTATTATGATTTTCCTTTATGGACTGATTGAAGTTTTATCATGTGTAATGTTTTCCATAAAGGCTTTATCACTACGTAAATATTGTTTTGAGACTAAAACGTATCTACATGTGTTTTATAATGAGAAATGTGTTTGGTGGAATTACTTTTAACTTTGGAAAATAAATATTTTTATTTTTCCATAAGTATGAAACTACCGAAAATGATTTCCAGTAACCTTGAATTTAAAGTTTTGGAAAGAAAGCATGGAAACACATGTGTATGTATTCCACGGTGAAAAGGAACAGTTACGAGATTTTATTACTACAGTGTAATTATTTTATAAACTGTTTTCATCGTATGAGATATTGTGATTTATACCTTTATGGATTTTCTCAAAGATTTTATTGATTTTACTTAATTCCATAAAGGTGATGAGATTTCTTATACATTGTTTTGAGATTGATAGGCCCCATATCATGCTCACGTGTTTCATGTGTTACTCATGTGTGAAGCTGTTGACATTAAGCTGTCCTCAACGTCCCAGTTGACACCTATTTAGTGTACGGCCGAGGACATTTATAGATTATGGTCATAGATCTCACGTGTTTATTATACTATTCCTTATAGGGATCTCACGTGTTCATTATTAATCCCTACAGGACTTATAGCATGATATCATTTGGGTGTTGCTTGGTTTCCACTATGATTTCACGTGTTAGTATTGATTATGGTGATATTTTCTGGAACTGTGATGATTTCTAAAGTGTTTTTACTACTAAACTATTATCATATTTGAACAGTTTATTTTTACTATTACACGTGTTTAAAGTGATGATTTCAATGGTGGAAATCTAGTGATTTTCAAGTGTTGAATCAAATGATTTGATAAGTTTTTTTACTGTGAGACCTGTTTTTAATGTACTGTACAAGATATTTTGTAATTATTTAATTAATGAAAAATAATTTATTTTGTGAAATTAAGTAAATTAGTTATGTGGGCCCCACTTTAATTTTTATGGTTTTGATGGATTCAAGACTAATAATATAGTATACTGTGGGTGAAATAAATATGAAATAATGATTTTGAGGCATAAAAATAATTTTTATATTATTTGGAATTATTTTGTGAATTTTGGAAAACGAATTTGAAAATGATGGATACGTCCCGAGGGCATTTTCTTAAATTACGCCCAAACTAAAATGAGTTGGGATGAAATAAAAATACCATGAGATTCTACATGAAAAGAAGAATAACATGTGCCAAGAGTTTAATTAAAATAGTGATTTAATTGAAAAATTTCGTCGGCAGTCCACAAGGGGTAAAATCATAATTTCTCATTACCGGTGCACCGCGCGTCAACAAAACTAGTTCCATTCATCAAGGTACATTAAATGTGATTGATTGGTGCTGGAATCTGAATTTTTGGAGTCCAATTACACGGGTTTTACGACTACGGAGGTATAAGGACAAATTGTCCAAAAATTTATTTAAGTAATGGCATTTTGGTAAATAGCCACTATCTAGAATATTCTCCAGCATAAAAACAAACTTGCAGTTGGCACCTCCTTCATCCTTCTTCAACCTCACGACATGCCTCCATTGCTAACTAAGGAAGAAAACTTCAAGCTTCCAAAAACACCTTAAACCTTTAAGATTTCAATTTGCCTATTTCTAGCAAAATTACTCCTCATCTCATGCTCTATCAAACCCACCCAAAAAAACATTGAAAAATTGAAAATCCAAGGAGAAAAGGAAGGCAAGGGAATTCGAGTAAGGTAAGATGATGCCATGTCTTATTTTTTTTATTTAATTCTAAAGTTGTATTTTAGAGCTTAATCTAGGGTGTAGAAAAAGATGGTGGCATTGGATTTACATAATCTTGGCTCAATAAAATTTTAACATTTTTGTGGGTCTCGGTGTGCTTGTGAACATAAGGATATCATGCATTTTCTTGCATAAAAATGATAAGAAATGATAGAATGAAATGGAATAAAAAGGTTAGGAAGCTTAGATTACTTAAAAGGATTAAATTCATGAAAATGGGTACAAGGAAGCTTTGAGCCATGGGGTCTTTGGAACTGTTATCATGCTGCATTTTATGGTTGGAACATGGAAAATGACTGTAGAAATTATGAGAAGAAGACTGGTGAAATTGGATTCGAAATCGGAGCTAAAACAGGAAAGTTAAGGTTTACTATCAGTATAATTTATACTGGTTAATCATAGGCAGTATAATTAATGGCTGCATTTTATGAAAGTCAATAGACTAAAATTAAGGGAAAATTAATGATAATTTTTGGTAAACTTATTTAGCAATCGGGATTTATGGTTTACAGTTGGTGCTACCGAACGAGTCTGTATCGCTATACGGTAAGGGAGAAGTGTGTGAGTTGTAAGGATATAGTGAATTGCATGATTTGTTAAGTATGATTTTATGAAATTATTGGAATGATGAAATGCTTTGAGAATCATGCAAATTATGGTATACGGCTGGTTTTATATATTGTATTTTAAGTGCAGGAGGTTAGGAAAATACAGTTGTTATGCTGCCGAAAAATTACTTCAAATTATTCTAAAATAGCATAAAATATTTTAGATACATAATTTGAGTGAATTGTGAATTTTGGAATTTATTGCCATCAACTTTCCATAATTTGGACTTTTATTGAAAAATGTTAAATTAAATATTCATGTTATGAATATTTATTAAAGTGAGAATAAAAATATATTATTTAAAATGTTTTATATTTAAAAAGAATATTTATGAGATTTCTCACTAAAATCATGAATATTTATTGACTGTTTTCACTGTATTATTATAAATGAATTTATTACCTTTTTGGAATATTTATTTAATTAAATGATAATTTTTATTAAAATTCCTTAAAGGTATGTCATATGGAAATTAAATGATTTTGAGACTTTAGGCCCCAACTTCATGCTCACTGTTACTGTACTGTCACGGGCTGATTGACCTACCAAGTCATCAGCAGTCCCGGGGTCACCTGACAAGTGTACTCTGTGGATGCCTTATAGACTATGGCCATAGATCTAACTGTATACTGTTACTATTTCCCTTCAGGGATAATTAAAGCATGATTGATTTAGGGTGTTGCCTAGTCTCCACCTACTGTTAAATGATTACTGAACTGTGTTTTACTTAATACTGTATACTGTACTGTACTGAAATTACTGTTTGCTGAAATGAAGTTTACTAATTACTGTTTACTGAACTATACTGAAACCATTGTTTATTGAAATGAAAATATTTAAGATATTATTTCTAAATTAGAAATAATTGCTAAACTGTTTATCTACTGATTTCTAAAGAGATTCATTTACTGTACTGAAGTGACTGTATACTATTTCTACGATTTAAAAACTTTACTGTTTACTGTACTATTTCACTATTGTACTGTCACATGTTTTAAAGTGCTACTGAAGTGATGAAAATAAATGATTTATTCCATTTATAATTATTGAAAATATCCAATTTAATTATTTTGTTTATAAAAATTTATAAAATCACTCCCTATAGTCACTCTAGGTTTTTAGGACAAGACAAGTATTTCAAAATACCTTTCCATACTCCATCTGGATTTCTCGATAGTATCCTTCCCTCTACTGTGCTTAGTTGACCGATAGGAAAGAAAAATATTTTCTAGCATATAGGTTTCATTATATCAAGCTTGCATACGACTCTTTTACTGAGCACGTTGTCGCTCACCCCTTTATTTCCACTCCACAGCTTATTGTATTTGGATAAGAGACATACCATCCAGATTTATCGGCTGTGATTTCGGTTACCTGAGTCAACATATTTACGATCTTGAAGGTATTTTATTTTCCTTTATATATTCAGAAATTTAGTACGGTACTACTTTAATTGTAAGTAGAATACAGGGGATGTAAATATGATAAGGAATAATGTAATATTCATATTCCGAATTTGTAAGTTAAATAAAATTCACTGTTTATTACTATTACTGTTTAAGTGATTAAGGCATCGCAGATGGCCCAACCGTCAAATATCTATACAAATGAGTGATTTACTGTATATTCATACTGTTACAGTTTTAATGGCATCAGAGTGAGGTTGGTCTGATGTCTGTCGGTGCCCTAAGATAAAAGTGAAATAGTAAACATCCCCTGTAGTACTATATGATCTGAATGTATATAACTAATGGAAAGTGAAATAAATTGTATTTGTGGTGCAGATATGAGTGGAAGGAGGGTAACGCGCTCAATTAGGGGTAGAGGTAGAGGTAAGGCAAAGCAGACTCTAGAGCCCCATACATCTAAGCTAGTATTGGAGCCCGCCCCAGGACCTGCTCACCCATAGCAGTCGGAGAGCCTTAATAGTCGTATGACGAGGATGGAAAGGATGTTAGCCGACTTTATGGCTATGTATCAGGCAGATAAAACTGTGGATATGGCGGAGAGAGATAGAGCAGCAGCTCCTGCAACTCCAGTAGTAGCACCACCCCTACCTCAACAGGCACCAGTAGTGCCCGAGCCACAACCTATTCCACCACGGGCACCTCAGCCACAGGTAGTTCCATCACAGCCACCACTTCAGCAGCCCAGGGATGTGGAGTCATATTGTGGTGTTACTATGGTGCGGTCATTCCGGAAGTTGGATCCGTCAAAGTTTAAGGGTACCAGGGATCTGTTGGTGGCGGAACAGTGGGTTAATATGGTAGAGAAGTTATTCAGGTATATGAGGTGTACTGTGACCGAAAAGGTAGGTCTGGCAATGTTCCAGTTGACGGATGATGCAGAGCACTGGTGGAAGGCTACACATACAGTATTGCTTGCTCAACATCAAGTGGTGACCTGGGACATATTTGTTGAGGCTTTCAGACAACAATACATCCCCAACACTGCTCAGCAGAGATTACAATAGGAGTTTTTGGATTTGGTTCAGGGGAGTCTGTCTGTTGATGAGTATGAGGCTAGATTCACCACACTGAGCAAATTTGATCCTTAGGCTAGAGTTGACGAGAGGCATAAGATTGATCGGTTTAAGGCAGGTTTGAGGCCCTCTATCAGATCTAAGCTAGCCCTGTTCGATATTCAAACTTATGATGAGGTTATACGACGGGCACAGCTATGTGAGAGGGACTTTAAGCAATACTATACCGATGTTAGTGGTAAGGGTAAGGCTAAAGGTAAAGGAAAGGCTAAGAGAGCTTATGAGGACAGATCGGGTAGGGAGCAGCCTAAGAGGGCTAAGTCTTCGAGCATCCAGATTACTGAAGGGCGATTTACGAGATCAGCAGCTTCAGCCCCTGCTACTGACCCTGTCACGCCCGATCTTTCTTAATATCTTACGGAAGCCTAAATTGCGGAATTAATTTTTTTTTTCTTATATCACTATTCATTTGTAGGTGAATATGTAGGCCAATCTCAATTTCATATAACTCCCTTGATATATCTAGGCACATCTACCAACATACATAATGACAATTCAAAAAGTATATTGATCGTCATATTCTAATAATACATAATCTAGCTTACATCCCAGACTCTTCACATAAGTATATATATGTACAATCAAAAGAATTCCAATACACTATGCCATCATCCATCTCTATCTATACAAACCGCTGGGAGCCATATACCTTAAACTGTGCAGGGAAGTCCACTCTCAAGAAGCTTCCCAAGCCAAAAAGAACAGTCGCTGTATCGATCACTCTGAAAGGGAGGGGAAAGAAGAGGGGAGTGAGTCATAAACTCAGTAAGTAACAACAATAAGCAACTAAATTATACCAAGCATCCCTCATTTATGAAAGCTAATACAAATCACTTTCAAATAAATCAAATCAATTATGCTGCATCAAACTTAAAACACAGTATGGAACTTAATAGCAAATCATAATCAAATATGGAGTTCCATCATTAGACTAGAAGTCTTAATATCAAACCATACTTAAAGTATGCAGTGAAGTCAATAAAACAAATCATAGTACCAAGAGAGTTCACAGAGTATCAGTCGATGCTACTTAGAGCGAACAAACCCACGGTAGCTAACCGTAGCAAACTCCCATAAAGGGCGCTGCCTATGCATAGACCAATCAAACCCTGGCTCATTGCGCATATGAAACCGGGACTTGTCCAAACGTAATATACGGGACAAGCCAAACGTCTCCGAGGCTAATGCTCGAGAAACAGTGCTCTAAGTCAATCAAATGTGTCTACAAAGTTCTCAAGGTACAATGCCCTGAGGTCTTAATACCTCGGGTCTAAAACACATATCCGGTAGTCTTAAAACAAATCTCATTCTTCCCTGACTTCATAGCGATCATTGTAGTTTATAAGGAAGTACTTCAACAAACAAGACTCACAAGGCATTTAAAAAAACATTAACAAGGTTACAACACAAAGTATAAAATCATATTAAGTCAGGATTTAATTTGAATCTTTAAAACATTTAAAATATTTCTTGTGTATATAATACGCGCAAACAATACATTTCTTGTGAGCCCATCACTTGTTTAGAAACCATTTCTAGTAAAGCAAAATCAACAGTCAAGGGAAGACATCTCATATGCAGCATTCATTTGGTTTCAATTGCCAAATTCCAAGAGTTTATAGCATTAAGCAAATTGGATGCAAGTAGTCACTTAGGGTTACTTACAGTACTTCTTTAGCTTCTGAATCGATTCTCCCTCGCCTACTATTCTTGCAGTGTTGATTGATTTCGGGTCAAACTTGGTCCATAGGACAACCCTCTACATAATACATAGTAGATAGAAATCAATCTCGATACCTCCATCAATCTCAATACTTCCAATCATAAGCTAACATTAAGCATTGTATAACTCAATAAGAAACAGTACTTGGCAAGGTTTCCAGAATTATTCAAATATTACTAGCACTAATTAATGTCTTTTTGTTTACTTGAACTACTTATAACCCACTTGGTCCATTTTTGCTCTTTAAGGTTTTGGACCTTATGGTATTGTGCTAGCTTTAAGTGTAAATTCCAGAGCCTAACTGTCAAACTATAATTTTTTTATATTACTTCTAGCTCAAATCCCTATTTAGACATATAAGGCTCATTTCCTAATTCATTTTGTGCCATTTCCCATCAATTTTTAGACTTTGGTCCAAATCTGTCACAGTAGGCAGGATAATTTCCTGACCTGTGTTCAGTAAAATGTATATTGCCAAATATAGGGATATGAGATCTGTATAAACCCAATACCATGTCAATCATAACTCATTTATCTTTCTGAACATGTAAGGTTTGCAGTCATATTCCATCTGAGTCATTTTCCAAGAATTTTTGAAGTTTCCAGTAAACTGTCTATAACTGGCAGTGAGCATCCTGCAGTCATGTATACATGGCTTAAGCTACATCATTCCAAATCTAAAATTTCCAAAACTAGATGAAAGTTAATTCATTTCCCTATTTAGAAATGTAAAGTTCATAATTTAATTCTTCCTATATCAACACCAGAATTTTCCCAAAGTTTCAGTATGTTCAGTAAATTCCTGACACAGTATCACACTGACCAATCTGCACAAATCATCACATATCTGGTCATAGGAGTATCAAAATGATGCAAACCCAGAACCATCATGCTCCTAACTTAAATACCCTTTTTATACATGTAAGACTTGCACCCTAATTCAATTTAGGCCATTTGCTATGATTTTCCAAAGTCAGGACTGTGATTCACGTTTCTGGACAGAACACCCTGCACTCATTTGGGCATAACTCAAGCTACAGAAATCCAATTCAAGAAATTCCAAAACCAACTTTCTTGTAACTTAAAGGGACATAATTCATAATTTTTCCAGAATTTTCCTGCATGTAGTACTATTAAACTGCTCATTTTCATCTCCACTCAGACAGAACAGCAAATTTCCAGATTCACATCAAGTCAGAATTTTTTTGTTTATCTTTATCTAACAATAGCCATTTACATTTAGCTCATCACAATATCATATTCATGCATAATAATTAACCATTACAGGGTTAGAAACTTACCCCCTTAATTTGATGCACAAACAGAAACTGTTGACACCATCTCAGTCCATTCCTCACAGCTTGTTTGCTGTCACACCTAGAGACATCAATGCTAAACCAGTAAACATATTGCATTCTATTTCCATAGATTAATTCCAACAAAACACATATTGACTCACCCTAGTTCCTTACCTCTGATATCTTGCCCTGAAATCCCAATTAAATCTGCTGTAATTTAGGTTTTCAACCCCTCACTTCTTCAATCAACAATGGCAACTCTTCTCACTTCTTCTCCTTCACTTCTTTTGCCCTAATCTTATTGAACCAAAACTCCCATTGCATCCATGGCTCACAATTTCTTTGGTCAGCTTCTAGCATGAAACTTCCTCCATCAATTTCGTTGTTTGCCTCCTTAACCACGAAATCCCTAGATCAGTTTCTGTCCTTGGGTGAAATGGAAGAGTGTTTGGAGGAGAACTTCAATCTATGGCTGGAAATGAGGGAGGAGGAAGAGGGTTTTCTTGATGGTGGCTGTCGACATTTTTTTGCTGGAGAAGTTGCTCTTCTTTGTTTCGGTTTGGGGAGGAAAACAGAAGGGAAAACGTGGGTCATTAATTCCAGACTTTAACTTATGTTTTCCCAGCCCTTTTCTCCCTTATATTACCAGCCTTTGATTTGTTTTACTAGCCTTTGACTTGCAACATCAGCCCTTGATTATTTGCCAGCCCCTTTAGCTTGTATTTCCAGCCCTTGATTATTTGCCAGCCTTTAACTTGTATTTCCAGCCCTCAATTATCACCTCTAATAACCCAATTTAACATAAAGGGATTAGTAGATAATTAACTATTGTTTCAAGCCATAATAATAATGTCTTCCATTTTCATATTGTCTTAATAATTCTAATTTCCATAACTTATATACATATGTATATTTATACATATATATATATATTTAATTCTCTCATAGTATATCTTAATCAATTTGTTCCTTTCCAACTTATGCCTTAATACATACATACTCACATTTACATATTCATCGCTCCTTGACCAAGATGGCTCGGACATTCTCAACTTCCATAATCTGTCCAAATTCCAAAATAACCTCAAGTCAGTCAAAATTACTCTAGTATACTTATGATAGATATCGGAATTAAGGGTTATTACATTCTTCCCACCTTGGAAAATTTGGTCCCCAAATTTGAGTACCGTTACTTCAAAACAAGTGAGGATACCTCTCCTTCATTAGATTCTCTACTTCCCAGGTGGCTTCTTCCTCCGAATGCCTTTGCCACAATACCTTCACTAGTGGAATAGTTTTGGATCTTAGCACCTTCTCCTTGCGATCTAAGATCCTGACAGGCTTCTCTTCATATGTGAGATCATCCCGAATATCTAACTCTCCATAATCTACCACGTGAGAAGGATCCGGGTGGTATTTCCTTAACATTGACACGTGAAACACGTTGTGCACACCCGCTAGCTGTGGTGGTAGAGCCAACCTGTATGCCACTTCACCTACCTTCTCTAAAATCTCGAATGGTCCCACATACCTCGGGCTAAGTTTGCCTTTCTTCCCGAATCTCATAATGCCCTTCGAAGGAGAAACTTTCAAAAATACTGAATCACCAACTTCAAACTCCAAACGGCTCCTCCGATTATCGGCATATGACTTTTGCCTACTCTGGGCAGTCTTAAGTCTATCACGAATAAGCTTTATTCTGTCCGAAGCTTGCTGAACCAGGTCAGGTGCAAACAATTTTCTGTCTCCCACTTCTTCCCATCCAACTGGAGACCGACACTTTCTCCCGTACAGTGCTTCATATGGGGCCATCCCTATACTCGAGTGGAAGCTATTGTTGTATGCAAATTCTGCTAATGGCAAGTGTTCATCCCAAGAGCCTTTGTAATCAAGTGCACACGCTCTCAACATGTCCTCGAGAGTCTGAATGGTTCTCTCGGACTGACCATCAGTCTGAGGATGGTAAGCGGTGCTTAAGTGTAACCGAGTTCCCATTGCTTCTTGAAACTTCTCCCAAAATCTAGAAGTGAATCGAGGATCTCGATCAGACACAATGCTCACCGGGACACCATGTAACCGAACAATTTCCCGAACATAGAGATTGGCCAAGGCACCGAGTGAATCCGTAGCCTTCATGGCTAAAAAGTGAGCTGATTTGGTTAGTCTATCCACTATCACCCAAATGGCATCATGCTGTCTCTTAGTCCTTGGAAGACCTAGCACGAAGTCCATGGTGATGTGCTCCCATTTCCAGCTCGGAATAGACAATGGTTGAAGCAACCCCGCGGGCCTTTGATGTTCAACCTTCACCTGCTGACAGACTAGACATTTTGCAACAAAATCGGCAATATCTTTCTTCATTCCAGACCAATAGTATAAGCTACGCATGTTCTGGTACATTTTGGTACTACCAGGGTGCATAGCATATTTCGAGCTATGAGCTTCCTCCAAAATCAACTTCTTTAACTCTGAATCATTCGAAACATACATTCGGCCCTTATACCTTAAAATGCCATCATTGCCGAACCTAAACTCTGTCTCTTCATTTTGGTTCCCTTCATTTCCACAAACAATCTCTTTCAATCGAGGATCCTCTTTTTGCTTTTGACGGATTCGATCAATCAATTCAGGCTCTAACCTCATACTGGCCATCATACAACCCTCTCCAACGAGTTCTATATCTAATCTCAAGTCTGCAAACTGCTGTAGCATACACCATTCCTGAACCATCAACATCGAGACCATAGCAGTGCCTTTCCTACTCAACGCATCTGCTACAACATTAGCCTTGCCTGGATGGTTAAGAATTTCACAGTCGTAGTCCTTCAACAACTCCATCCATCTCCGCTGCCGCATATTCAATTCTTTTTTGGGAGAATAAGTACTTCAGACTTTTATGATCTGTAAAAATCTGAAATGTTTCCCCATAGAGATAATGGCGCCAAATCTTGAGTGCAAACACTACGGCAGCAAGCTCTAGGTCGTGTGTCGGATAATTCTTCTCATGGTCCTTCAACTGACGAGAACCATAAGCTATTACCTTCCCGTGCTGCATTAAGACACACCCTAATCCTTGATACGAAGCATCACTGTAGATAGCAAAACCTCCTGACCCACTAGGAATAGTCAGTATTGGAGCAGAGGTAAGCCGCCTCTTCAACTCCTGAAAGCTATTTTCACATGCCTCATTCCAATCAAAGTTCACTCCTTTCCGAGTGAGTCGATGCAGTGGGGTAGCAATCTTGGAGAAACCTTCTACAAATTTCCTGTAATAACCTGCTAAACCTAAGAAACTTCGAACGTCTGTTACAGTCTGAGGCCTTCCCCACTTCACAATAGCTTCAATCTTGGACGGATCTACTGACACCCCGTCCTTTGACACAATATGCCCCAGAAAAGCAATCTGATCCAACCAGAAGTCACATTTACTGAGCTTAGCATACAACTCCTTGTCTCTAAGGACTTGGAGCACTGTTCGTAAATGCTGTTCGTGCTCGTCTTTTGACTTGGAGTATACTAGGATGTCGTCTATGAAGACAACACAAATAAGTCTAAGAAAGGCTTGAACACCTCATTCATTAAGCTCATGAAAGCCGCTGGTGCATTTGTCAAGCCAAATGGCATCACTAGAAATTCATAATGGCCATATCTAGTCCGAAAGGCCGTCTTAGAAACATCATCCTCTCGAATCCTCAGTTGATGATAGCCGGATCGAAGGTCTATCTTAGAAAACACCGTAGCACCCTTCAACTGATCGAATAGATCATCAATCCTCGGTAATGGGTACTTGTTCCTAATTGTTGCCTTGTTGAGTAATCTGTAATCAATACACAGTCTTAGACTCCCATCCTTCTTTCTAACAAACAACACCGGTGCACCCCAGGGAGATACGCTCGGACGTATAAATCCCTTATCAAGTAGCTCTTGCAACTGCTTCTTTAATTCATCCAGTTCCACAAAAGCCATTCTATAAGGTGCCCTTGATATAGGCTGAGTACCCGGGACTAAGTCGATGGTGAACTCAGTCTCTCGCTTGGGTGGTAAGCCTGGCAAGTCATCAGGGAATACATCTGGAAACTCTCTGACGATTGGTATATCCTTTAATTCAGGATGTTCCTTGGAGGCATCTTCCACAAAGGCTAAATACCCTTCACAAACATCATGCATTCTTAGGTAAAATAATCAAACAAAAACAATCATCACTTATTATTACTTATCAAAAGAGATTACAACAGTTTCAGGTAGGGAGAACATCACTATTTTCTTATAACAATCTAACCAAGCATGATGTCTAGCTAGCCAATCCATTCCTAGGATTACATCAAAATCTTTCATATTTAACAAAATCAAATCGACTAGCAGACTCCTATCTCCCACCTTAACCTCACAATCCCTATATACAATATCAGTTATATGGTTTTCCTTTAGGGGAGTGCTCACATGAAGCGGACGATCTAACCTCACAGGTTCTAATTTAATCTTGCTAGCAAAATATGGAGCAATAAAGGAATGAGTAGAACCAGAGTCTATTAAAACATAAGCTTCAAGATTAGCAATAGTAAGCTTACCTTTAACCACGGAGTCTCTTCCCTGTGCAGAAGCCTCATCCAATGCAAAGACTCGACCCTGAGCTACTGGCTTCTTGCCCTTATCCACTACTTTACCCTTGTCACCAGTCGAATGCTCAAAGGCCCTTTCTACAGTCTTGCGGTAGGGACAATCTCTGACCATATGTCCCTGTTTCCCGCAGTGGAAACAAGCTCCTGTCTCCCTATAACAAGGTTTAGTACCATGATTGCTTCCACACTTAGGACAAGTTGGACCCCTCTTAGTCTCATCCCCTTTCGGTTTGGTTCCCACTGTCTTCTGCCTCTTTTCTAGCTGCTTGCCCTTGTAGGGCTTTCTATCATCGACCCTCTTATCTTTTCCCTTGTTCCTCCACTTAGACCCATATTCCTGCTGAATTAGGTCGTGTTCAAGCTCGACCATCTGAGCTCGTCTGAGAGCTTCTGCAAAATCAGTGATATCTAGCACTGCCATCTTACTCTGAATTGCGGGTTTCAATCCCGAAATGAACTTGATGGTCTTAGCTTTCTCATCCTTGGATGCTAGAAGGTCATACCGACACAAAGCTGAGAACTTTGACTCATATTCATCCACGGTGTTGGAACCCTGAGTCAATTTCAGAAAATCTGCCTGTTTCTTTCTTTGAGCAGGCTCGGGAATATACTGCTTAAAGAAGCTCTCCAGAAAAGCTTCCCATGTGATCTCCGGGTTCTGACTTGTCAACAATTTCTCAGCTGATTCCCACCAAACCTCTGCTTTCTCTCGGAACATAAATACCGCTAATCTCACTTTTTCAGTAGAACTATAGCCCATACACTTGAACAATTTCTCTAACTGTTTGACCCATTCTTCGGCTACATCCGGGTCCTTTTCACCCTTAAAAGTGGGCGGATTCATCTTCTGAAATTGCCGAAGCCTATTCATGTTCCTATCTACCTGATCTCCAACCTGTGGTGGTGGCACTAGAGGTGGTAGAGGTTGTGGGGCTACAGGTGGCTGCGGTGGTGCTGGTGGCTGTGGTGGT
Organism: Heritiera fomes; assembly: GCA_032173925.1. Classification (NCBI taxonomy): domain Eukaryota; kingdom Viridiplantae; phylum Streptophyta; class Magnoliopsida; order Malvales; family Malvaceae; genus Heritiera; species Heritiera fomes. Next base: position 14,649,548 of record JAPDPM010000020.1, on the reverse strand, counting down.
ACAGCCGGTTGTTGCTGTGGAGCAGCCTGAGGTTGTGGCACAGGAGGAGGGACTTGTGCCTGTGCCTGAGCTTGAGCTGGAGGCTGATTAGAGTTGCCTCTGAATTGTTGCGCTATCAAAGCCGCAAGATTTTGGACTGTTTGCTGTAATTCTCCCACAGTCCTCGATAACTGGCCCACTTCTGTATTAAGATCTGGGGCCCGAGGAGGCTGTGGTGGAGGCGGGGGAGTAGGAGACCTGGACCGCTCTGTAGGAAGAACTCGTTGTGGTCTACCTCTCCTCTTCATTATCACTTACTTCCTGTCACATTAACAACAATTAGTACAGTTTATATGGCAACCGCAACTCAAAGATAGACATAGGCACAGTGCATAGGGATGTAAGCTAACTTTATCGACCTACACAGACACGAACAAACCCGCTCTGATACCAAACTGTCACGCCCGATCTTTCTTAATATCTTACGGAAGCCTAAATTGCGGAATTAATTTTTTTTTTCTTATATCACTATTCATTTGTAGGTGAATATGTAGGCCAATCTCAATTTCATATAACTCCCTTGATATATCTAGGCACATCTACCAACATACATAATGACAATTCAAAAAGTATATTGATCGTCATATTCTAATAATACATAATCTAGCTTACATCCCAGACTCTTCACATAAGTATATATATGTACAATCAAAAGAATTCCAATACACTATGCCATCATCCATCTCTATCTATACAAACCGCTGGGAGCCATATACCTTAAACTGTGCAGGGAAGTCCACTCTCAAGAAGCTTCCCAAGCCAAAAAGAACAGTCGCTGTATCGATCACTCTGAAAGGGAGGGGAAAGAAGAGGGGAGTGAGTCATAAACTCAGTAAGTAACAACAATAAGCAACTAAATTATACCAAGCATCCCTCATTTATGAAAGCTAATACAAATCACTTTCAAATAAATCAAATCAATTATGCTGCATCAAACTTAAAACACAGTATGGAACTTAATAGCAAATCATAATCAAATATGGAGTTCCATCATTAGACTAGAAGTCTTAATATCAAACCATACTTAAAGTATGCAGTGAAGTCAATAAAACAAATCATAGTACCAAGAGAGTTCACAGAGTATCAGTCGATGCTACTTAGAGCGAACAAACCCACGGTAGCTAACCGTAGCAAACTCCCATAAAGGGCGCTGCCTATGCATAGACCAATCAAACCCTGGCTCATTGCGCATATGAAACCGGGACCTGTCCAAACGTAATATACGGGACAAGCCAAACGTCTCCGAGGCTAATGCTCGAGAAACAGTGCTCTAAGTCAATCAAATGTGTCTACAAAGTTCTCAAGGTACAATGCCCTGAGGTCTTAATACCTCGGGTCTAAAACACATATCCGGTAGTCTTAAAACAAATCTCATTCTTCCCTGACTTCATAGCGATCATTGTAGTTTATAAGGAAGTACTTCAACAAACAAGACTCACAAGGCATTTAAAAAAACATTAACAAGGTTACAACACAAAGTATAAAATCATATTAAGTCAGGATTTAATTTGAATCTTTAAAACATTTAAAATATTTCTTGTGTATATAATACGCGCAAACAATACATTTCTTGTGAGCCCATCACTTGTTTAGAAACCATTTCTAGTAAAGCAAAATCAACAGTCAAGGGAAGACATCTCATATGCAGCATTCATTTGGTTTCAATTGCCAAATTCCAAGAGTTTATAGCATTAAGCAAATTGGATGCAAGTAGTCACTTAGGGTTACTTACAGTACTTCTTTAGCTTCTGAATCGATTCTCCCTCGCCTATTATTCTTGCAGTGTTGATTGATTTCGGGTCAAACTTGGTCCATAGGACAACCCTCTACATAATACATAGTAGATAGAAATCAATCTCGATACCTCCATCAATCTCAATACTTCCAAGCATAAGCTAACATTAAGCATTGTATAACTCAATAAGAAACAGTACTTGGCAAGGTTTCCAGAATTATTCAAATATTACTAGCACTAATTAATGTCTTTTTGTTTACTTGAACTACTTATAACCCACTTGGTCCATTTTTGCTCTTTAAGGTTTTGGACCTTATGGTATTGTGCTAGCTTTAAGTGTAAATTCCAGAGCCTAACTGTCAAACTATAATTTTTTTATATTACTTCTAGCTCAAATCCCTATTTAGACATATAAGGCTCATTTCCTAATTCATTTTGTGCCATTTCCCATCAATTTTTAGACTTTGGTCCAAATCTGTCACAGTAGGCAGGATAATTTCCTGACCTGTGTTCAGTAAAATGTATATTGCCAAATATAGGGATATGAGATCTGTATAAACCCAATACCATGTCAATCATGACTCATTTATCTTTCTGAACATGTAAGGTTTGCAGTCATATTCCATCTGAGTCATTTTCCAAGAATTTTTGAAGTTTCCAGTAAACTGTCTATAACTGGCAGTGAGCATCCTGCAGTCATGTATACATGGCTTAAGCTACATCATTTCAAATCTAAAATTTCCAAAACTATATGAAAGTTAATTCATTTCCCTATTTAGAAATGTAAAGTTCATAATTTAATTCTTCCTATATCAACAGCAGAATTTTCCCAAAGTTTCAGTATGTTCAGTAAATTCCTGACACAGTATCACACTGACCAATCTGCACAAATCATCACATATCTGGTCATAGGAGTATCAAAATGATGCAAACCCAGAACCATCATGCTCCTAACTTAAATACCCTTTTTATACATGTAAGACTTGCACCCTAATTCAATTTAGGCCATTTGCTATGATTTTCCAAAGTCAGGACTGTGATTCACGTTTCTGGACAGAACACCCTGCACTCATTTGGGCATAACTCAAGCTACAGAAATCCAATTCAAGTAATTCCAAAACCAACTTTCTTGTAACTTAAAGGGACATAATTCATAATTTTTCCAGAATTTTCCTGCATGTAGAACTATTAAACTGCTCATTTTCATCTCCACTCAGACAGAACAGCAAATTTCCAGATTCACATCAAGTCAGAATTTTTTTGTTTATCTTTATCTAACAATAGCCATTTACATTTAGCTCATCACAATATCATATTCATGCATAATAATTAACCATTACAGGGTTAGAAACTTACCCCCTTAATTTGATGCACAAACAGAAACTGTTGACACCATCTCAGTCCATTCCTCACAGCTTGTTTGCTGTCACACCTAGAGACATCAATGCTAAACCAGTAAACATATTGCATTCTATTTCCATAGATTAATTCCAACAAAACACATATTGACTCACCCTAGTTCCTTACCTCTGATATCTTGCCCTGAAATCCCAATTAAATCTGCTGTAATTTAGGTTTTCAACCCCTCACTTCTTCAATCAACAATGGCAACTCTTCTCACTTCTTCTCCTTCACTTCTTTTGCCCTAATCTTATTGAACCAAAACTCCCATTGCATCCATGGCTCACAATTTCTTTGGTCAGCTTCTAGCATGAAACTTCCTCCATCAATTTCGTTGTTTGCCTCCTTAACCACGAAATCCCTAGATCAGTTTCTGTCCTTGGGTGAAATGGAAGAGTGTTTGGAGGAGAACTTCAATCTATGGCTGGAAATGAGGGAGGAGGAAGAGGGTTTTCTTGATGGTGGCTGTCGACATTTTTTTGCTGGAGAAGTTGCTCTTCTTTGTTTCGGTTTGGGGAGGAAAACAGAAGGGAAAACGTGGGTCATTAATTCCAGACTTTAACTTATGTTTTCCCAGCCCTTTTCTCCCTTATATTACCAGCCTTTGATTTGTTTTACTAGCCTTTGACTTGCAACATCAGCCCTTGATTATTTGCCAGCCCCTTTAGCTTATATTTCCAGCCCTTGATTATTTGCCAGCCTTTAACTTGTATTTCCAGCCCTCAATTATCACCTCTAATAACCCAATTTAACATAAAGGGATTAGTAGATAATTAACTATTGTTTCAAGCCATAATAATAATGTCTTCCATTTTCATATTGTCTTAATAATTCTAATTTCCATAACTTATATACATATGTATATTTATACATATATATATATATATTTAATTCTCTCATAATATATCTTAATCAATTTGTTCCTTTCCAACTTATGCCTTAATACATACATACTCACATTTACATATTCATCGCTCCTTGACCAAGATGGCTCGGACATTCTCAACTTCCATAATCTGTCCAAATTCCAAAATAACCTCAAGTCAGTCAAAATTACTCTAGTATACTTATGATAGATATCGGAATTAAGGGTTATTACAGGCCCCACTTCACTCAGAGGAGTACTTTGACCAGATGTGGACATTGTGGTAGGTTGCATGGTTCACGTCACTGTTCTTTACTGACTAAGGCATGCTTCAGATATGGACAGATGGGGCATCTGGTTAGGGATTGCTTGATGCTCAGAGAGTCTGCTGCTTCCACTGTTCCTCTCGCAGCTCCATAGTTACCAACACCGACAGCTCCGAGTGAGTCGGAGAAAGCTATACCCTCACAGCCTAGGCGTGCAATAGCAACAGAAAAGGGGAAGAAGGCTGTGACACAGGGATGGGTGTACGTGTTGGATCAGGAGACTGCCGATGCTTCTATTGATGTGATTAAAGGTAAAGTATATATCTTTGAGATTCCAGTACTTGCCTTATTTGATACGGGTTCTACCCATTCATTTTTGTCACCTACATGTGCTAACAGGACCCTCGTAGAACTGGAGCCACTAGGGTATACCTTACAAGTTAATACCCCATTTAAAGAATCACAGATGACGAATATTGTATATAGGAACTGTAAAGTGACTGTAGGAGAGAAGGAAACGACAGCTGACCTGATTTTGTTAAATATGTATGATTTTGATGTAATCCTAGGGATAGATTGGTTAGCTACAAATCATGTTAGTTTGGACTGTTATACTAAATTTATCACCTTCTCTCAACCTGAAAAGTACATTATAAAGTTATTTGTAAATTAATAAAAGTGATGTGGATATATATTTACTGAATGATATGTGTACTGAATCGTGTAATTGTGTGTGAATATATGTGAAGGTTTTATTGCTTGTGTGGAGGACGTAGAAAGGAAACGTCCAAAGTTGCACGAGATTCCTGTGGTCAGGGACTTCTCGGATGTATTTCCAGGGTTACCATCGGATCGAGAGATGGAGTTTATGATCGATTTGGTACCCGGTATGGAGTCAATTTCTAGACTCCCATATCGGATGGTACTAACGGAGTTAGAGGAGCTTAAGAAGCAGCTCCAGGAGCTTTTGGATAGGGGATTCATACGTCCCAATGTGTCACCATGGGGTGCTCCAGTGTTATTTGTCTTGAAGAAGGATGGTAGTCTTCGGTTGTGTATCGACTATAGGATGTTAAACAGGGCTACCATTAAGAATAAATATCCCCTGCCCAGGATTGATGATTTGTTTGATTAGCTCATGGGTGCACAAGTGGTATCCAAGATAGATCTACGATCAGGCTATCATCAGTTGAAGATTCGGGAGTTAGATGTTCATAGGACAGCATTTCGGACTCGGTACAGACATTATGAGTTCCTAGTGATTCCTTTTGGTTTGATGAATGCCCCTGCAGCGTTTATGAGCTTGATGAACGAGGTATTCAAGCCATTTTTGGATAAGTTTGTTATAGTTTTCATCGATGACATATTGATTTACTCTAAGTCTCCAAAGGAGCACGAGCAGCATTTGTATATAGTTCTGTAGAGCCTCAGGGACAGGAGGTTGTGTGCGAAGTTTAGTAAATGCGAATTTTGGCTAGATCACATTATTTTTTTGGGACACATGGTGTCGAAGGACGGGGTGTCTGTTGATCCGTCCAAGGTAGAGGCCATTGTACAGTGGGAGAGGCCTAAGAGTGTGACTAAGATACGGAGTTTTCTAGGTCTAGTCGGATATTATCATTGGTTCATGGAGGGATTTTCTAGATTAGCTGCTCCATTGACACGACTCACACTTAAGGATGTGAAGTTCAAGTGGAATGACGCGTGTGAGCGCAATTTTCAAGAGTTAAAGCGGAGACTGACTGCTGCTCCCATGCTTGCCCTTCCCAACAGATCGGGTGGATTTACTGTTTATACTGATGCTTTCGCTCAGGGATCGGGATGTGTACTTATGTAGCATGGTCGGGTTATCACTTATAGTTCTCGGAAGTTAAAAGATCATGAGAGGAATTACCCGACGCATGATTTAGAGTTAGCCACAGTAGTGTTTGCACTGAAGATTTGGCGGCATTATCTATATAGGGAGAAATTTTAGGTTTATACAGACCATAAGAGTCTGAAATATCTTTTCTCGCAGTGAGAGTTGAACATGAGATAGCGACGATGGATAGAGCTGTTAAAAGATTATGATTGCGAGATTTTATATCACCCGAGGAAGGCTAATGTAATGGCAGATGCACTGAGACGCAAGCATGTTGGCATGGTATCATACATGATGATCAGGGAGCATGATCTTATAGAGCAGTTTTCAAGCCTCAGTTTGAGTGTGATCTTCTCTGATAGATATGGGTTCACGACTAGTTTCAGAATAGAGCCAGATTTGATGGATTGTATCAGAGAAGCTTAGAGGAGGGATACTTATTGCATCGAGGTTGCCAGCCAGATTCAGATGGGAGTACAATCGGACCTCGAGATTGGCACCGATGGTATACTGAGGTTCAGGGGCAGGATCTGTGTTCCCAATGATCAACAGTTAAGAGATTTGATCTTATTAGAGGCTCATACCTCCAGGTATACTTTACATCCGGATAGTACTAAGATGTACCAGAATCTTCGGAGGGTATATTGGTGCCTAAGATGAAGAAAGACATCGCTGACTATGTTGCAAGATGTCTTACATGCCAGCAGATTAAGATTGAGCATCAAAAGCCTGCAGGTATGTTACGACCCTTATAGATTCCTACTTGGAAATGGGAGCACGTGACTATAGATTTTATTATGGGTTTACCATGGACCCGAAGAGGGTATGATGCTATTTGGGAGATAGTGGATAGATTGACTAAGTCTGCTCATTTCTTGGCCATTAAGTCTACTGATCCAGTTAGTGCCTTAGCCGATCTATATGTCAGGGAGATAGTGAGGTTGCATGGTGTTCCAGTGAGCATCACTTCAAATAGGGATTCTTGGTTCACATCTCATTTCTGGAAGAGATTTTAGGAGACCATGGGATCCCAGTTGAATTTCAGCACCGCTTTCCATCCGCAGACTGATGGAAAGTCCGAGCGTACGATACAGATGCTCGAGGATTTGTTAAGAGCATGTGCACTGGATTTAAAAACTCATGGGACGATCACTTACCTCTAGCAGAATTTGCCTATAATAATAGCTATCATACGAGCATCGGCATGGCACCTTACGAGGCATTGTATGGCAGATGATGCAGATCCCTGATAACATGGGAAGAAGTGGGACACCGTAAGTTATTATCTCCTGATTTGGTCAAGCAAGCTTCCCGAAATGTACAGGTGATTTATGAGAGACTAAAGATGGTTCAAAGTCGGCAGAAGAGCTATGCTGTGAGACCCAATTTTATTATACTGTATAGCATATTGTAAATGATGATAACCAAAATAAATTATTTAGTAGAATTAACTAATTATTGAGTATGCAATTCCACTTTACATTATGGAATTTTTGGAAATTTAATTTTTGGAATTATGAGCTTAATAGCAAACAAAGGAGGTGAAGAAAAGCCAAGGAAGATGGACAACACACCAACAATGTTACTACACTTAGTATATTCAGTTGGAAAGAATTGCTAGGCAAAGCAATTCAAGTCATCGATAAAATGGTATGTAATAAGTACTAATTAAACATAACATGATGCTTAGAAGATTATTGGAGGAAGCTTTGAAAATGAAACATGAAGGAAAGTCAAGAAAAAAGGCTAGGAGTGGACTTCACGCCACTTTGCTTCTCCTTGTACCAATCGGTTTAGACAACAAATAGCTTAACCGATTTACATGCAATGTGAAAGATAATTAATGGCAAAGAGATTAAAGTCAACATGGGAAATTTTGTATTGGTTTAAGAATATGACAAGGAAGAAAATAGGTCAATGGGCAGCAGAAAATTTGCTACTGCACGCCACTTCTGTTAGAAGGAAAAACCGGCTGTGTTGGATGAATTGAGAAGAAAAGAATCTCAGCACATCATCCTTTGGCTGCAGCTTTTATCTACAAATTAATGAATGTAGAATATTGTTACCATGCCGTACCTTTGGCTACCATTTTTCTTCAACAATTAATGAGCTAAAGGACAAGGAAAGTGATGAGCAAAGAGATTGGAAGCTACAAGACTTAATAGACGGCTATAAAGTTGATTAAGCTAAACAAAATGTAATACAATTCTCTTCAAGATCGACATTACCGATTTCTCTTGCCTCATCTTAGTTCATTTCTTCCTCATTTACTTGACAAGAATTCCTCTTTTGCTACCTAAGCATCCAGTCTTCCTTCATGTATTTTCCTTAACTCATAAAACCATCCAAGTAAATCAAGGAGAGGAGGACTAACGTAGGGAACAACAAAACAAATTGTGAGTTGTGTTGGCTCAATCAAACAAGGTAAATAAAGTTCCAGCCAATGTTCATGTATTTAATCCTTGATTTATGATGATGATATGTTAATTAGGTGAGGTATGTGCATATTACTTGACATAAGAACATGTAGCAATTTACTATGATGGAACTATAGGTTGTTGATGGTGTTAAGGAATAAATAAAACAAGAACAAATATGAAGATTTAAGTGCTGGAAACGTTGTAAAAGTGATGAGAAATATGCGAGCTCAGCTATTATGGGCGAGCTAAATAATATGGAGCGTGGTAGTGGGCGAGGTCGCCATATGCTAGTTTAATTTATAGGCGAGCCCACCTCTGAATAAAAACTGTGTATGGCGAACTCACATGCATAGGCATGGCGAGTTGAATTGTGGGCGATCTCACATGCATAGGCATGGCGAGTTGAGTTGTGGGCGATCTCACATGCATAAGCATGGCGAGTTGAATTTTGGGTGATCTCTCACGCATAAGCCAATATATGAATGGCGAGTTATATTGGGCGAGCTAGAGGATTAGCCTCAAGTCTCACCAAAGTATTGGAAAGATTCGAACAGAATATACTGATAATCTTGATAATTTATTTTGCAGTCAGGAATTGAGAAGTGATAAAGGCGATCGGGAAGCTAGGCTTCGTAAGACCAGGTAAGGGAGTAGTATGTCAAGTGAAATGCATGTCCTGTGGAATAAAATGTTATAAAAATATTGAGAAAATGATTTGGTTTGAGACATGCATTAGTTTGATAAACTATTTTCACAGACCATGAGTTGGGCGAGCTATAAAGCTGACCCCTATGTTGTTTCTGGGTGAGCCAAAGAAAGGCGATCCCTGTTTTAATAAAATTCGGGTGAGCCAAAGATAGGTGACCCCTGTTTTAATAAAATCCGGGCGAGCCAAAGATAGGCGACACTTTTGTAATGTTTTGGGCGAGCCAAAGATAGGCGACCCCTATTTTAATAAAATCCGGGCGAGCCAAAGATAGGCGACCCCTTTTGTGATAGTTCGGGGGAGCCAAAAGTGCGTGACCCCTTGGTTTTGAAAGACTAGTGTTTATGGGCGATCCTTAATAATCTTATGGGTGACCTCGAACCATTGAGTTATATTTCAGCCTTCGGGCGAATATTTTTATGGGCGAGCTGACCATGGGCAAGCCATAATGGGCGAGCTGACCATGGGCGAGCAGCAATGGGCAAGCTGACTATGGGCGAGCCGGTTTAACTTGTGTTTTTCTTACACAAAAAATGGTGAAATAACTGGCTATTTTTACTATGTTTTGCAAATAGAAAATATAATACCTTTTTTGAAAACAATCAGTTTACAGAAATGATGAAATATGTGAAATAATTCCTTCAAGGTTCTTTATGAGATATAAAATGATTTTTTAGACTTTAGGCCCCGAGTTTCAGGCATTACTATTTCACGAAGCTGATTGACTCGCCAAGTCATCAGAGGTCTCGAGGTCACCTAGCAAGTGTACCCGAGGACCACCTATAGATTGTGGCCATAGATCTACTATATCCTTGGGGGGATGATTACTATGTTCCTTTGGGAACGATGATAGCATGATTTAATTGTAGGGTGATGCCTAGTCTCAACTTATTGATTTCTGTTTACTGAAAGGATTTATTGAATCATTTTACTATTTACTATACTATATTGTAAACTATTTAGCTAGTGAATTGAATATTAAAGACTGTTTACTATATCCACTGTTTTCCTACTGGGTATGTTGTTAGGGAAAAAGAAACGTTTTGTGGGATATAGTTTTATTTTTATAAGCAGCATACACCTTCCTTACTAAGCACGTTATCGCTCACCCCTTATTTCCCACTCCACAGGTTGTTGATCTTAGATTAAGAGAATTACTTTCCAGAGATTATCGACTGCTAGAGTCAGCAGATTTTTTATATCGAAGGTATATGACTTTCTTTTATATATTCAGTAAATTTGCACAGTACTACTTTGAGTAGAAGGGAATGTATATATATATCTTATGGAAATAATGTAATAATGCATACTTCCATATTGGTACAATGAATAAGAGGACTAATTTTACTAAAGTGATTAATGGATGGTTAAGCGTCACAGATAGCCCAACCGGTGAAAATGTGTGATTTATAAGTAAACATTATGTTATACTGTGGATTTGGGATGTGACATATGCAGATACTAGACGCCGGCCACTAGAGTTTTCAACGAGTGATTATGTATTTTTCAAGGTTTTCACCATTTAAAGGCATAATGAGATTTGGAAAAAAGGGAAAATTGAGTCTTCGATACATTAGACCCTTCGAGATCTTAGATCGCGTGGGAGATGTGGCATACAGATTGGCACTACCTATATAGTTGTCAAGTGTGCATAATGTTTTTCATATCTCGATGTTGAGGAAGTACCATCCAGATCCAAAAACACCTTAAACCTTTAAGATTTCAATTTGCCTATTTCTAGCAAAATTACTCCCCGTCTCATGCTCTATCAAACCCACCTAAAAACACATTGAAAAATTGAAAATCCAAGGAGAAAAGGGAGGCAAGGGAATTCGGCTAAGGTAAGATGATGCCATGTCTTTTTGTTTTATTTAATTCTAAAGTTGTATTCTAGCTTAATCTAAGGTGTAGAAAAAGATGGTGGCATTGGATTTACATAATCTTGGCTCAATAAAATTTTGCCATTTTTGCGGGTCTCGGTGTGCTTGTGAACATAGGGATATCATGCATTTTCTTGCATAAAAATGGTAAGAAATGATAGAATGAAATGGAATAAGAAGGTTAGGAAACTTAGATTACTTAAAAGGATTAAATTCATGAAAATGGGTATAAGGAAGCTTTTGGCCATAGGGTCTTTGGGATTGTTACCATGCTGCATTTTATGGTTTGAACATGGAAAATGACTGTAGAAATTAAGAGAAGAAGATTGGTGAAATTGGATTCGAAATCGGAGCTAAAATGGGAAAGTTAAGGTTTACTACCGATATAATTTGTACTGGATAATCATAGGCAGTATAATTAATGGCTGCATTTTATGAAAGTCAATAGACTAAAATCAAGGGAAAATTAATGATAATTTTTGGTAAATTTATTTTGCAGCCGGGATTTACGGTTTACGATTGCTGCTATCGAATGAGTCGGTATCGCTAGACAAGGGAGAAGTGTGCGAGTTGTAAGGATATAGTGAATTGCTTGATTTGTTAAGTATCATTTTATGAAATTATTGGAATGATGAAATGCTTTGAGAATCATGTAAATTGTGGTATACGGCTGGTTTTATAGACTGTATTTTAAGTGCAGGAGGTTAGGAAAACGCATTTATTATGCTGTCGAAAAATTACCGAAAATTATTCTAAAATAGCATAAAATATTTTAGATACATAATTTGAGTGAATTGTGAATTTTTGAATTTATTGCCATCAACTTTCCATAATTTGGACTTTTATTGAAAAATGTTAAATTAAATATTCATGTTATGAATTTTTATTAAAGTGAGAATAAAAACATATTATTTAAAATGTTTTATATTTAAAAAAAATATTTATGAGATTTCTCACTAAAATCATGAATATTTATTGACAATTTTCACTGTATTATTATAAATGAATTTATTACCTTTTTGGAATATTTATTTAATTAAATGATAATTTTTATTAAAATTCCTTAAAGGTATTTCATATGGAAATTAAATGATTTTGAGACTTTAGGCCCCAACTTCATGCTCACTGTTACTGTACTGTCACGTGGCTGATTGACCTGCCAAGTCATCAGCAGTCTCGGGATCACCTAGCAAGTGTACTCTGTGGATGCCCTATAGACTATGGCTATAGATCTAACTGTATACTGTTACTGTTTCCCTTCGGGGATAATTAAAGCATGATTGGTTTAGGGTGTTGCCTAGTCTCTACCTACTATTAAATGATTATTGAACTATGTTTTATTGAATACTGTTTACTGTACTGTACTGAAATTACTGTTTACTAAAATGAAGTTTACTGAAATTACTGTTTACTAAAATGAAGTTTACTGATTACTGTTTGCTGAACTATACTAAAACCACTGTTTATTGAAATGAAAATATTTAAGATATTATTTCTAAATTAGAAATAATTACTAAACTATTTATCTACTGATTTCTAAAGAGATTCATTTACTGTATCGAAGTGACTGTATACTATTTCTACGATTTAAAAACTTTACTGTTTCACTATTGTACTGTTACATGTTTTAAAATGCTATTGAAGTGATGAAAATAAATGGTTTATTCCATTTATAATTATTGAAAATATCCAATTAAATTGTTTTGTTTATAACAATTTATAAAATGACTCTCTATAGTCGTTCTGGGTTTCTGGGACAAGACAAGTATTTCAAAATACCTTCCATGCTCCATCTGGATTTCCCAGCCGACTATAGTAAGTAAACCGTTAGGAAAGAAAAATATTTTCTAGCACATAGGTTTCATTATATCAAGCTTGCATATGACTCTTTTACTGAGCACATTGTCGCTCATCCCTTTATTTCCACTCCACAGGTTATTGTATTTGGGTATGAGACATATCATCCAGATTTATAGACTGTGATTTCGGTTACCCGAGTCAGCAGATTTACGATCTTAGAGGTATTTTATTTTCTTTTATATATTCAAAAATTTAGTACGGTATTACTTTAATTATAAGTAGAATACAGGGGATGTAAATATGATAAGGAATAATGTAATATTCATATTCCGAATTTGTAAGTTAAATAAAATTCACTGTTTATTACTGTTACTGTTTAAGTGATTAAGGCATCGCATACGGCCCAACTGTCAAATATCTGTAAAAATGAGTGATTTACTGTATATTCATACTATTACATTTACTCAATTATATAAGATATTTATATGCAGTAAATTTTAAATAAGATTTATATGAAATTAAATTTCTACTCCTTATAGTCGATTTAGGTTTTCGGGACAAGACAGGTATTTCAAAATACCTTCCATGCTCTATTTGGATTTCTCGGCCAACTATAGTATCCTTTTCTTTTAGTGTGCCTAGCATATCGATAGGAAACTACAGGATTTTATTGCATATAGTTTTCGTGGTATCAAAATTGCATACAACTCTCTTACTGAGCTGTGGTTTGCTCACTCCTTTACTTTCATCATCACAGATTTGATGTATGGTATAGCTGAAGTACCAAACAATGGATTTAGCTGCGCTTTGAGTAACTCAAAGTATCGTATAATGGATTCCGGAGGTATCATGTTAACATTTGTATGTTCAGACATATTTATACAATACGACTTGTTGTAAATTCAATTTCAGGGGACGTAAACTAACTCTTACAGTTGTGAATATTAATTGGTAATAAATAAATGTTGTCTAAATTGTTTTACTATTATAGACGAACAGTGTTTAAAGACATTATAGACAGCCCAACCGATTCACGTGTATGAAAATGTGTGAAAAAGTGTAAAATACTGTGTACTTGGACTGTGACACTCATGTAATATTCTATAATTTAATAATTAAAGAATAATATTGTCACAGCCCGTGACCCTATTTTTCACCTTATTCTATACATCTTATTTGGTTGGGCTGTCTGCGATACTTTACTTTTCTTTTACATATAAACAATTTCATATAAAATTATAATATGAATTACATCCCCTATCTTAATTCATAAGGAAGTAGTACTGTAGATAAGTCTAAATACAGAAAATAAATTATCATACCTTATTAAATAAATCAAGCTGTCGCATCGTCCCCAAATGCACAGCTGAAGTCCTTTAGATGTCAGACTCTTAGTCTTTGAAAACCTAAAATGTTAAAATTAAGAGTTGAGCAAACCACGGCTCAGTAAGGGAATTATATACCTCACTTGGTATTTAGCTATCTATATGCTGAAAAACTTTTTCACTTTTCCTATGGGGGCTCTAGGCACACATGTAGGAAGAATACTACAGTCGGCTAGGGATCCGGATGGAGTAAGGCAGGTATTTTGAAATACCTGTCATGTCCCGGAACCTAGAAGCAACTATAGAGAGTAATAAATTTCATTTTGTTTGAAATTTAAATCCTTTTTCTTTTTTATTCCATATCGATTTCATATTCTTTTCAAAATAATGCTTTTATAAAATAAAGCATTTAAATAAAGTAATTGATATTCATATATTCTTTGAAAAGAATTTTAGTTAAATCATCATCATTCTCATTTAAAACTCGTTTCATGTTTTACTGTACAATCATAATTAGTACAGTACTTTAAATAGCAAAATAAGTTATTTAAATTTTTTTCGTATAACATATAAATCGTTTAAATCTAATAATCAATTTAAAAATTAAAATAAGAATATTAGATTTATTTCCCTTCTTTTTCCTTTTGAAAACATATTACATGTTCATATCACATGTCATATGAAATCATCTCGTAGTACTAAAATCAGTACCGTAATAAGCATTATGTAAAATGTTGTAAATCACTTTCATTCAACTTATCACATATCATGTAAAACATTTACACTTCACGTATCACATATCATATAAAACATTTCATATATGGAGACTGAGGCACGCCCAGCCCATCCACTGGGTCATTACTCATATCATGCTATAGAGCTCGAAGGGTATAAAATAATCATGTCAGATCTATGACCATAGTCTATAATTGTGTTACATCCCGTGACCACATTTTTCACGTATTTCTATACAACTTACCCAATTGGGCTGTCTGTGATACTTCACTTTTTCATTTACTATTAAACAATTTCGTATAAAATTATAATATGAATTACATCCCCAATCTTAATTCTTAAGAAAGTTGTACTGAAAGTAAGTCTAAATACAGAAAATAAAAGACCATACCTCATATTATAAATCAAGCTGTCGCAATGTCCCCAAATGCACAGCCAAAATGCTCGTATGTCAAATCTCTTAGTCCTCGAAAATCTAAAATGTTAATATTGGGGAGTGAGCAAACCACGGCTCAGTAAGAGAGTTATATGCAACACTTGATATTCGACTACCTATATGCTGAAAATAATTTTTCACTTTCTTTAAATCTTCCTAGAGGCTCTAGGCTCACATGTAGGAAGGATACTACAGTCGGCTAGGGATCCGAATGGAGTAAGGCAGGTATTTTGAAATACCTGTCTTGTCCCAGAACCTAGAAGCAACTGTAGAGAGTACTATATTCCTTGTTCTCAAAACGATATAATTTTCGTTTTCACAGAGTAAACTACTTATTTCTTTTCACTTCCGTATAATTTAAAACACGTGACAGTTCAGTAATAAAACAATAGTTTACTTTCTTTCTCATCAGTACAGTAACTGTATCTTACAGTCCAGTAAAACAGTAATATTCAATACAGTATCATTTGGTAAAACAGTATCTTGCAAATTAGTAAAACGGTAACCAGTAGCTACCAATTCAATAAACAGTATACGGCAGCTTTCAGTTCAATATCATGGAGACCAGGCAACACCCTAAATATATCATGCTATAATAATATCATCCCTAATAGGGGAAACACATGAGATCTATGGCCATAGTCTATGGGGTCCTCAGTGTGCACTGATCAGGTGTCCATTGGGACGCTGATAATAGGATCAATATCTATCAGCACTAACACGTGACACGTGAGCATGATATGAGGCCTAACAGTCTCAAAACAGTAAACAAGTGATATAAACCCCATTTATGAAATCAATTTCATTGAATATAAATTCCATCAATCCACAAATATTCATAAGGAAAATATTTTCATCTTATGAATCACAATTTATAAAATATTCATATAGGGGTCATCATTCCCGAAAATGTTCTAAACATTATAGAACAGTATAAATCACATTTTTCATACAGTGAAAACAGTTTATAAAATAATCACTGTAAAATATAAAAGGTCATAACTGTCCTTTTTCACCGTAAAACATATACGCATGCTTTTCCGTGCTTTCTATCGAAAACATGATTTTCAAAGTTATCGAGATTCAAATCAATTATTTTTATGATTTATGAAAAATTAAAATATTTATTTTTCAAATCAACACTCCCGTCCCGTGTTTTCTCTGTAAACACTTGCGGAGACCTTTTAGTCTCAAAACACTGTTTTCCACCTTTAATTACCTTTATGGAATTTTCTATAAACACTTATTTTCACAATTGAACCCATAAAGGTTATTTATAAAATCAAGTGAATATTTGAAGAAATATTAGTAAAATATTCAGTTTGGTCCTTTTCATTTTTAACCTCGTTTCACGTGAAATATCACCTAACGGGATAAATTTAGGTGATTTCCTTTTTCACCATTTTCAAAAACATGAATATTTTAAAATTAATTATAAGTATATTCATGTTTTATGAAAACTAATCGATTTCTCAATTTTCGTGTTGAAAATCGTTTCTCGTAATGTAAAATCATTTATTATGATTTTCAGTAATTTTCTAAGGTTTTTCGGCAGTATAATGGCTGCCGATTGGCTAGCCTCTTGCACGGAAAATACAGTTTATATTTCCAACCGGTAAATCACCACAACTTTCCAACCAATCATTGTCAACAGCATTTATAAAATTAAATGCATATTTAAAACATGCATACTGAATATCCTTACAAGCTACACATAACTCCCTTACCTGTCTTAGGTCGGCTACTACCTCTCGAAGGTCGTGCCCGTGTTCACCTCGCCCGATTCCATCGTCTCATTCACTGATAACGATTCTGGAAATCAAATTCTAAATTTTAGAATTTTTCTCAATTTATTTAAATAAATAAATTATTTAAATAATTTAACACTTTTTGAGATTCTTACTGATTCCTGTAATTCTTGGGATTTCTTGTAATTCCCGAATTCTCGAGAATTTTTCAAATTCTCGGAATTCCTTTTCTTTTTCCTCTTTCTTCTTTTTCCTCTTTTCTTCTTTTTCCTCTTTTCTTTCTTTTTCTCTTTTCTTTTCTTTTTCTTTTTCCTTTTGCCTTTTCTTTTTTTTCCTTTCTTTTCCTGGCCGGTTCAGGCCATTCAGACCGGTCAGATCTCCTCCATGGCCGGTTCTCCTCTGACGGCTGGTTCTCCAGCGGTTCGGACTTCCCTCAGCTGGCCGACGCCACGGCGAGCTTGGATCTGGCCTCCGTTCGGTCTGGATCGACGGCAAGGTGACGGATCTACTCCATTGTTGGCTCGGTTTCTCTCCTCCTCCATCGGCCTTCCTTCGCCGTCGTTGGCCTCACAGGTGGCCTCCTTTTCCTTCCCCTCACCTTCGTCGAGGTCGAGGTGGCTGTGGCGGTGCCAAGACCGTCCGGCACCGCCGTTTTCTCTTCTCCTTTCCTTCGATTTTCTCCGTCGGTTTTCTCTCGATTTTTCCTCCTTTTCCGTTTCGGGCTGTCGCCGGTCACCTCCCTCTTCTTTCTCCTTCACTGGCGTTGCCCTCCCTTTCCTTCTCTCTCTCCTTTCTCCGGCACAGTGGCCGGTCACCCTTCGGGGGGAAGAATCGGGTTTCCCGATTCTTCCTTTTGTTTCTTCTTCCTATTTTTGTTTTCTTTACTCTTTTTAGTATATAATTACTATATTATATACTATAATTTATATTTTATACATATAATATAATGTATACTATATATTATATATTATACATATAATATATTCCACATATATTATACATATAATATTGGTATTTAATATATAGTATTGTACTATATATTATATAAAGATATATATTATATATTAATAAAATGCAAATATATTTAATATATATATGTATATATATATTTTATGTATATTAGCATTTATATATATCTTTACATAATTGTAGAAAATACAATATATATTGTATTTACAATATATATTTATTCTAACTTTAATATAAATTAATATTTATATTTCTTTACCTGTGTATATATATACAAAAAATATTATATTCATATACATATGTATTATTCAAATTTATACAATAGTATATATATTTATATATACTTCTGTATATTAATATATATTATATAGTATTTCAATACATATGTATTTATATAAAATTTATTTATATAATTTATAATTATATAAATATATTTCATATTTATTCCTCGTTTTTCTTATTTAATTTGGATTTCAATTTATCCAAATTAAATTTCCTTCTCTTCTATATTTTCCATAATTCCAATCTTATTTTTCCGATTTAAATTTTCCTTTACTCGGATTTCCACCATCCGTTCCTTTCTCAATTCTCGGGATTTTCACCAATATCCCGTTCTCACAATTTTATTTATTTCCATTGATTTATTTTCTCCAATATTTATTTTCAATAAATGGAAAATTTACGGTTATCACATTCTCCCCACCTTAAGAAATTCGGTCCTCCGAATTTAACTTAAGTTCAAAGGTGGTACATTCTATATACTTACAACTTTTGTCCCTTAGATCAACTTTTACACAATTACTGCCAGCATACTTCCATTGTCAAAATTACTTTTAGACCACAACGTGCGGTCTTTCATCATATATCTATACTCCCATAAATTCATTTATCAATTCGGGAGTTGTTCATTTCCACTCTTTTCACATAAGAGTCCATTCACACTCTTTTCACATAAGAGTCTATACACAATATTTTTCATATTACAACAGATCTATGATGTTCATCATCCATTTTTCTCACTTAGTGCCGAGTCGATAAAATTTGGTACTATCTTGTACAAATGTCAATCAGTTGTATGTAATTGTCCCAGCAGCTTTCACATCTCGTGCACTCGCTCTCTCAATATATGCTCAAGCGTCCAAATATTATGCTCGAGCATTTTCATCAGTACGGAGCGGTACTATCAGTACACTTGGGATCTCAAAGCCTTTTGCTATGTCTCGTTAGCATATGGCAACTCAGAGACTACCATCACATGTAATGCTCACTGGAACTGTACACATACATTTCCACTGTTTCACACTCACACTTCGACTAAGGCACTAGAGAATCTAGGAGTCTGATAGTGGAAAAGCGATTCCATTTAGACAATCAGTCTTTAATCACTTCCATATCGTCATATCTCTTTTGAATTCTTTATTGTCCATAATATCCATTTTCACATTTATTCCATCAAGGCTGCATCTCATTGCAGAGTCTACTGTTAATCATCTCTTGTTCTTATGGTATATTCAACGTCACTTAAATTTTAGAATATACTTGAGAATGTAATCTTCTCATAATTTAAATTCTAAGTAGAATATTGAAATCCTCAATTTCATCACCACATTATCCATATAATTCCACCATTTCTATTACATTACTGGCAGTAAAAAGTTAAATCATTTATTTACTCCTTTGAGTATCATTTATTTCCACCTGTCAAGTGTGACTTGATTTTACATCTAGCCACGGTTATGTGATAACCAAATGAAATCACCTTTAGTCTTAATTTCGGGAACTACTTTAGGTTCCCTACTCATCATGTTACTTACTTTCTTATTTCGTTTTCGTTTTCATATTTTCATCAATTTAGTCGGTTTTCTCGAGTGGTATGGTATTCTACAGTAAAATCGCTTAACATTTTGCATACCATCTTTTCTTCTCACTTATCCATTTACCGACTTTTCTTTCTCTAATTATATCTCATTAGTAGAGCAGCTAGTCCCATAACTTTTTTATATATTGGCAGTAGTATCTAGGTAGACTTACTACTTTGGTATCTCCATCATTATCTCTCTATCAGAGACAGATTCACTGTCATTCTATCATTTCGAGATCATATATCTTTGAAAGAGATACTGTTTATCCAAATCTCTTATTCACCAATCTTAACATAAGTCCACAGTCTCTGAGAGTTTAAATGATTATATATCATGATGCTGCTCCTGTTCCATTTGTATCCTTAACTATTTCGATATCTCACTCCTTAGGTTTATATACCTCACAAGGTAATTCATTAACCTTGAAACATCAATAGGAACTCGTAAAATTTCATCGAGTTTCAAACATTATTTCATGGACCTCAGTCTCCAACTTTTATCTAATGACGTTTTATACAGAGGCTAGTCTTATGAACTCCTCCTGTATCTCTGATCAGATCAATAAAGCGTCCATTTTCATGTAGATGATCACTTGTTCTTCAAAGAACTTTATTAAATAATTAGAATTTAATATACCGTTTAAATCCATCTACATATCACGGTCATCTGTGCTTCTCTCATTTGCACTTATACAGATACTTCATTAACCTCAAATCACACTATCTGTATTTCCATCAATCACACCTTTACAAGTGAATTTCATTATTCACACATTTTCTAAAGTTGTTGTAAAGCTTTCAGAATCTTTCTATATCCTCCGATATAAGCTCAGAATTAAATTTCATATAATCCCTCGAGTTAGTGTTAGCTCGATTTCTCCAATCCATACAACTCTGAAAAATCTATCGGGCATTACATCCGATACTTTCTTTAATCACTCACCTCTTATCATCTTGGACATTTCATCCTCATGTCCTATCATTTTCACTGTGTATCCTCAAGGTAGAGAAAGTTAATATTCAAATCATTTTGAAATATTCTCCATCTTGATTTCATTATTTGTACTATTCACTTTCTCAGTCATTTTCTATAGTCATCTCACTTTTCATAATATCCAACGATCCTGTAATAAATATCCAATTCAATACATTCTTAATTCAGGCCCTTACAATCAGTAACCGGGCTAATCATCTTGTGACATTCCACTATACACTAATGGGATCGCATCATACAAGGCCTCGGCTCATCCGCCGTCCACCCGTACATATCTATACCATCCTCTTTTGGCGAGCACACTAGCTCCCTCAAGGATCTGTCATGAGGCCTAGCCCGTTCACTAGGTCACTCACAATTCGCGTCCATAATCTAAGTGTAAGTGGAATCAGTAATAGGGATCGTTATATTTGTTGGATTATGCCCTTAGAACCATTCATTAGATGATTGACTTTGGCATTTTTTATGTATCATGACATTTTATTTATTATAGCTCATTATTATATTTGTCTTATAACTGTGTAATGTAATCTTTTATGATAATGTCCTTAGAATAGTAATAACACACTATTCTTAAAATATCCCTAGTCAAGTATTATTGTGAACAAGGATAACAATGTACGATAAGACTAGTATGTGGTTGACTAATGACCATTGTCATGGATATAGGATATCAAGTCATCACATAGGTACATGTTAAAGAACTATGTACTGGATCGACCCTCCATGAGAACGCTACCTGGATTGTTATATGAGTGTCATAAGCGATTCTCATAGTGATGATGGTGTATGTGATCCTTTGACTTGAGATCATCAGAGATCCCAACATAGAGAATTGCATACTTTAATGCTGCTAGATGTCATTCGTAACAAGATGGACTATAAGGTAGTAATTGGGTATGCCTTGATCTATGTAGAGGGATGTTGAGTGATCAAGATAGGATTTATCCCTCTTATATAACAAGAGTGATGTCTTGGGCCCTTTGATAGAGTGAGACTAAGAAATGCATGGCCGTGCTCGAATAAGTCAATATGAGATATTGATTTTATTTGTTTAATTAGTCTACTCAAGAATCAAGAAACGCTAATTAGACTATACAAGTGTGACACATTCCATGACTTGTGTCTAATCAAGACATCAAAGGATAAAGGGATTAGACTACACGGTAACATCTATCACTAGTAAGGTTATGTCGAGTCATTGACATTCTCGTTACATGGGTAGTAATGATGTGTTGCTAGATACCGCTCATTGCCTGTGACAATTTTGTCATTGCCATTGTTTTGAGAACCTATTGGGTCGCACACTTAGAACGGATCAATGAGGAGCTTAATTAATCCTATTCTGAATTGGATTAAGGATATATCTAATCCTATTCTGAATTTGATTAAGAATATAGTTAATCCTATTCTAAGTAGGATTAGAGTTCTATTTGGCAGTAAATTTTAGGGTAAAATTTACTGCTTATAAAAGGATGTTTTTCTAAAACAGAGCCGTACAATTAAAAATAGAAAAGGTATTCTTTTAATCGAAGCTAGCAAATCGATTATAAGAATCAAAAACGCTCTTTAAGGCTTCTGATCGTGAGACGTTCAAGAGTCGTGAGATCCGTTCGTGTGGATACCATAGAGGCAGGAACGAAAAGTTGTTGCTTGTGACTCGACCAACAACAGAAAATCAGAGAAAACGTTAGGTAAAATCTCGAAACCCTAATCAGGCAACTCTCCGAATCGATCCTGGTGGAGGCCGAATGATTTATATTCCACTGCGTGTTTGTTTCGGCTTCCTTCAATATTCATATTACATCCTCTATGCCATTAATGACTCCATCACCATTAATGGATTCAAGATTAACTTGGTTTTATCACTATTCAGAACTTCGCCCAACATAGGGGTATTTTCGTCATTTTGACATTTATTTCTTTCTTCTCAGTATACATTGAAATCAATGATCTCATTATCCAGGTTCTGATATTATCCTTTCTCATACTTATATCAGCAATTTAGATCTTATTCAATTTTGACAAAGAAATCCATTAAAATCCATAATTGGATTATTTTGCTTGTAATGCAGCTTTATATCATCAATTTCTCTGTCAGATCAACCAATTTCAACCTCTGTTGGTTTATTTTAACTCCCTGTAAAATTTTGGAGCTAGGGGTATTTTGGTTATTTTTGGCTAAAAATTTTCTCTCTCTTCAAATTACCTTCAATCGGTGATCTTAAGGTCTATTTAATGATGATATTTCACTCCCCTCCTTTATATCATCACTTTCAGATTTCAGTTCGATCCGGACAGAAAAGTACTGGTGAGGCCCTCACCGAGTTCTTTCGGTTCCTTACCGAACAAGCTTTCATTTAGATCATAAGATCACCATTTTTTTGTAATTTCTAAGTCTATTATTTCTCTTTAATATTCTCAATTTACACTTTCTCACTCCCTTCAAATCATTTTACTCAATTTGCAATCATTTATTTTCTTTATGTAGTTAGACTACACAGTACTACAGCGGATGTTAACATTTTTCAACACATTTCTTCTCCAAAAGTATCGACAGACATCAAGCCAATCATGCTTTGATACCATTAAATCTGTCACATCCCGTGACCACATTTTTCACGTATTTCTATACAACTTATCCAGTTGGGCTGTCTGTGATACTCCACTTTTTCATTTACTATTAAACAATTTCGTATAAAATTATAATATGAATTACATCTCCTATCTTAATTCTCAAGAAAGTAGTACTGAAAGTAAATCTAAATACAGAAAATAAATGATCATACCTCATATTATAAATCAAGCTGCCGCAATGTCCCCAAATGCACAGCCGAAATGCTCGTATGTCAAATCTCTTAGTCCTCGAAAATCTGAAATGTTAATATTAGGGAGTGAGCAAACCACGGCTCAGTAAGAGAGTTATATGCAACACTTGATATTCAGCTACCTATATGTTGAAAATAGTTTTTCACTTTCTTTAAATCTTCCTAGAGGCTCTAGGCTCACATGTAGGAAGGATACTACAGTCGGCTAGGGATCCGAATGGAGTAAGGCAGGTATTTTGAAATACTTGTCTTGTCCCGGAACCTAGAAGCAACTGTAGAGAGTACTATATTCCTTGTTCTCAAAACGATATAATTTTCGTTTTCACAAAGTAAACCACTTATTTCTTTTCACTTCCGTATAATTTAAAACACGTTACAGTTCATTAATAAAACAGTAGTTTACTTTCTTTCTCATTAGTACAGTAACTGTATCTTACAGTCCAGTAAAACAGTAATATTCAATACAGTATCATTTGGTAAAACAGTATCTTGCAAATTAGTAAAACGGTAACCAATAGCTACCAATTCAATAAACAGTATACGGCAGCTTTCAGTTCAATATCATGGAGACCAGGCAACACCCTAAATATATCATGCTATAATAATATCATCCCTAATAGGGGAAACACATGAGATCTATGGCCATAGTCTATGGGGTCCTCAGTGTGCACTGATCAGGTGTCCATTGGGACGCTGATAATAGGATCAATATCTATCAGCACTAACACGTGACACGTGAGCATGATATGAGGCCTAACAGTCTCAAAACAGTAAACAAGTGATATAAACCCCATTTATGAAATCAATTTCATTGAATATAAATTCCATCAATCCACAAATATTCATAAGGAAAATATTTTCATCTTATGAATCACAATTTATAAAATATTCATATAGGGGTCATCATTCCCGAAAATGTTCTAAACATTATAGAATAGTATAAATCACATTTTTCATACAGTGAAAACAGTTTATAAAATAATCACTATAAAATATAAAAGGTCATAACTGTCCTTTTTCACCGTAAAACATATACGCATGCTTTTCCGTGCTTTCTATCGAAAACATGATTTTCAAAGTTATCGAGATTCAAATCAATTATTTTTATGATTTATGAAAAATTAAAATATTTATTTTTCAAATCAACACTCCCGTCCCATGTTTTCTCTGTAAACACTTGCGGAGACCTTTTAGTCTCAAAACACTGTTTTCCACCTTTAATTACCTTTATGGAATTTTCTATAAACACTTATTTTCACAATTGAACCCATAAAGGTTATTTATAAAATCAAGTGAATATTTGAAGAAACATTAGTAAAATATTCACTTTGGTCCTTTTCATTTTTCACCTCGTTTCACGTGAAATATCACCTATTGGGATAAATTTAGGTGATTTCCTTTTTCACCATTTTCAAAAACATGAATATTTTAAAATTAATTATAAGTATATTCATGTTTTATGAAAACCAATCAATTTTTCGATTTTCGTGTTGAAAATCGTTTCTCGCAATGTAAAGTCATTTATTATGATTTTCAGTAATTTTCTAAGATTTTTCGGCAGTATAACGGCTACCGATTGTCTAGCCTCCTGCACGAAAAATACAATTTATATTTCCAACCGGTAAATCACCACAACTTTCCAACCAATCATTGTCAACAGCATTTATAAAATTAAATGCATATTTAAAACATGCATACTGAATATCCTTACAGACTACACATGCCTCCCTTACCTGTCTCGGGTAGGCGACTGCCTCTCGAAGGTCACGCCCGTGTTCATCTCGCCCGATTCCATCATCTCATTCACTGCTAACGATTCTGGAAATCAAATTCTAAATTTTAGAATTTTTCTCAATTTATTTAAATAAATAAATTATTTAAATAATTTAACACATTTCGGGATTCTTACTGATTCTTGTAATTCTCGGGATTTCTAGTAATTCTCGAATTCTCGGGAATTTTCCAAATTCCTGGAATTCCTTTTCTTTTTCCTCTTTCTTCTTTTTCCTCTTTTCTTCTTTTTCCTCTTTTCTTTCTTTTTCTCTTTTCTTTTCTTTTTCTTTTTCCTTATTCCTTTTCTTTTTTTTCCTTTCTTTTCCTGGCCGGTTCAAGCCATTCAGACCGGTCAGATCTCCTCCATGGCCGGTTCTCCGGTGGTTCGGACTTCCCTCAGCTGGCCGACGCCACGGCGAGCTTGGATCTGGCCTCCGTTCGATCTGGATCGGCGGCAAGGCGACGGTTCTACTCGATTTTTGGCTCGGTTTCTCTCCTCTTCCGTCGGCCTTCCTCCGCCGTCGTTAGCCTCACAAGTGGCCTCCTTTTCCTTCCCCTCACCTTCGTTGAGGTCAAGGTGGCTGTGGAGGTGCCAAGATCGGCCGGCACCACCGTTTTCTCTTCTCCTTTCCTTCGATTTTCTCCGTCAGTTTTCTCTCGATTTTTCCTCCTTTTCCGTTTCGGGCTGTCGCCAGTCACCTCCCTCTTCTTTCTCCTTCACCGGCGTCGCCCTCCCTTTCCTTCTCTCTTTCTCCTTTCTCCGGCACAATGGCCGGTCGCCCTTCGAGGGGGAAGAATCGGGTTCCCGATTCTTCCTTCTATTTCTTCTTCCGATTTTTGTTTTCTTTACTATTTTTAGTATATAATTACTATATTATATACTATAATTTATATTTTATACATATAATATAATGTATACTATATATTATATATTATACATATAATATATTCCACATATATTATACATATAATATTGGTATTTAATATATAGTATTGTACTATATATATTATATAAAGATATATATTATATTAATAAAATGCAAATATATTTAATATATATGTATATATATTTTATATAAATTAGCATTTTATATATATCTTTACATAATTGTAGAAAATACAATATATTTTGTATTTACAATATATATTTATTCTAACTTTAATATAAATTAATATTTATATTTCTTTACCTGTGTATATATATATATACAGAAAATATTATATTCATATACATATGTATTATTCAAATTTATACAATAGTATATATATTTATATATACTTCTGTATATTAATATATACTATATAGTATTTCAATACATATGTATTTATATAAAATTATATTTATATAATTTATAATTATATAAATATATTTCATATTTATTCCTCGTTTTTCTTATTTAATTTGGATTTCAATTTATTCAAATTAAATTTCCTTCTCTTCTATATTTTCCATAATTCCAATCTTATTTTTCCGATTTAAATTTTCCTTTACTCGGATTTCCACCATCCGTTCCTTTCTCAATTCTCGGGATTTTCACCAATATCTCGTTCTCATAATTTTATTTATTTTCACTGATTTATTTTCTCCAATATTTATTTCCAATAAATGAAAAATTTACGGTTATCACAAATTGTCCTTGGCGGATCACTGATCAGGTGTCGGCCGAGACTACATATCACATGTCACATATCACATATCACATATCACATATAAGCATGATAAAGTTGCCAACTAGTCTCAAAACCGTATTTTTCATCATAAAATAAACCTTTATGGAATTTATAAAAATATATAATTTCATAATTTAAAACCATAAAGGTTATAAAACCATTTACTAAATATTTAAGAAATGTATATATAAAAATATTCACTTTATTTCTCTTCATTTTTCATCATGTATTACGTGTAATTTACATATCAAGAGAATTTTCAGTAATTTCATTATCACCATTCTCGACAACATGAATATTTTAAAATCACTTTCATTTTATTCATGTTTTTATGAAAATATTCATTTTCTCGATTTTCGTGGTTGAAAATCATTTCTCGTGACATAAAATCATTTATTATGATTTTCGATAATTTTTTAATATTTTTCAGCAGTATAACGGCTGCTGATTAGCTAGCCTCATGCACGGAAAATACAGTTTATATTTTCAACCAGTACGTCATCACAAATTTTCAGCCGATGAATCATCACAACATTTCCATAAAATAATTTATAATTTAAAAACATGCAGACTAAATATCCTTACAGTGCTGCACATGCATCCCTTACCGATTCTGGGTTGGCGACTTCCTCGTTATCGGTCGCGCCCGTGTTCATCTCTTCTGATTCCATCATCTAGTTCGCCGAGAATAATTTTCTGGAATTCAAATTCTAAAAACTAGAATTTTTCCATAATTTATTTAAATTAATTACTCAGAAATAATTTCCGAAATCCTTACCGAATGTCCAGGATTTTCTGGATTTTCGAATACCAGGAAATTTTTGAATTCCCGAAAATTCTCCCTTTTTCTCTCTCTTTCTTCTTTTCCTCTTTTCTTTACTTTTCTTTTCTTTCTCTTTTCCTTTTCTTTTCTTTCTTCTTTTTCTTTTCTTTTTCTTTTCTTTTTTTTCCTTTTCTTTCCCTTTTTCCTGGTCTGAACCTGTTCAAACCGGTTCAGACTAGTCTAGCCTCCCCTCACCGGCGGTTATCCTCCGGTGGCTGGTTCTCCGGTGGTTCGGCATCTCCACTGCTGGCGGACATCACGGCGAAGTTATGGCTGGTCTTCGTTCAACCCAGATCGACGGCATGGCGACGAATCTGGCGGCGAGGGTCTTAGCTTCTTCCTCCCCTTTTTCTTCCTTCCTCCGTCATTTTCCTTCTCGCCGGTGGTCTCCTTCTCCTTCCCCTTACCTCCGTCGAGCTCGAGGTTGGGGTGGCGATGCCTAGATCGGCTGGCACCGCCCCTTTCCTTTCTTCCTTTCTTTCCTTTTCCACCTCGCTTCGTTTCGTTTCTGTTTCCGTTTTTGGCTATCGCTGGCGGCGTCTCCCTTCCTCGTCGACTGGCGACCTCGCCCCCATCATCTCTCTTCTGTCCTCTCACCACCGACGGAATCGGCTCCCCTTCGACGGAGAAGAACGGGAAATCGAGAATACCCGACTCCCGTTCTGTTTTCTCCTCTTTTTTCTTTTTTTTCTGTTATATATTTAATATATATATATATATGATATTTATAATTATAATATAATTAATATATGTATATAATTATACTATAAGTAATTATGTATAGATATACATATATTTTATTTTTATAATATATCTATATCTATATCTATACATTTTTAGTTAAAATACCATTCATATAGATATTTATATTCATATATATATACATAAATATGTATAATAATAATGTACATACATATTTATTCAATGATATAAAATGGTATATCAACATATAATATATACATATATTCCACATATGATTATATCTATTTATTCAAAATATATTTATATAATATCATTATATAAATATATAAAAATACATATTTTTATTTCTCATTAAATTTGGATTTCTCAATATTCAAATTTATTTTCCCCCATTTATAATTTCTCCATTCTATTCCTTCATCAAATTTTTTTAAAATAAATCGATATTCCAATTCTTGTGAATAATTTATTTATTTATTTATGTTTCTCTATTTGCTTTAATATTAAATTTACAAATATTTAATATTAATTTTAGAAAATTAGCGGTTATCACATTCTCCCCACCTTAAGAAATTTGGTCCTCCGAATTTCACTTAAGTTAAAGGTGGTACCATTCCGTATTCATATTGTTCTTAACCTCTAAATCATCCTTTAAATCATACTGCTAGCATAATTTTTAAAATTTTTTTATCAAATCACTTTTATACCACTACATATCGTCTTTCACCATATATTTATACTCCCTAAGAATTACTTTATCAATTTAGGAGTTATCAATTTCCACTCCTTTTCATATAGGTTAAAGCCCAATCTATGCCTCTAAATCTTATTGGGTTTGACTAAGCCAATGTCCTGATTTGATTTAGTAAAGTTTGACCCAATACACTTGGAGATAACTCTTATCTCATGCAACGTGAATTCTTAAGGTAGGTATAGCCTTGACTGAGCCAAAGTAGCATAATACCGAACAAAGTCTCTTTCACGTGGACAGTATTGGAAGGCATCTTTATTGGTTATATTTGACTTAATATTTATTTTGAGGGATTTTAATTTTACCGTCTCACCTACCATGCTTTTCTAACATATATATCAACATATATAAGTAAAATCATAAAATTAAACGGAACATAGTTATGGCATTTCTATTACAAGAACTTAGGGATACATTGTTTTCTAAATGCCTTCTTGGTTTCCCTTTAAGCGTCACCTTGGCTTTAAACCATCTAAGCTTCAAATGTTACACATTTTACAAGATAATCCTAATTTATCCACTTAACTTATTACATAAATAAATTACAAATAAAATCAAGGCTCTTAGGCTTTAATTAAATCTATTTAAAAAAATGCAAACCTAGTCCCATAACCATGCACCATGCATTCATCCATATCACATACGAATCAAGCAGCAAGCATACATAGCAATATCACATATTAATTTGCATGCTTCCTAATTAAAATCTAATTTTAATTAATCAAACTTTAATTTAATGGGCATCAAGGGCTGTTTTAATTTAATTTTAATTCTCAAAATTCAATTTTGGCTTAATTGAAATTTTAATCTTATTAAAATATCAAAAACCATTGGATAACTCTTATCCAATCTAATATAGAAAATGTTTTATTTTAAAAAAATTATCAAGATAACCCTTTTGAAATTTCAATCACATTAAAATCTAAAAAACTATTGGACAACTCTTATCCAATTTTGATTTTAAAAAATATCTTTCCTTAAAATATTTTTAATTTAAAACTCTTATCAGGATAACTTTTATCCTAATTTATTTTAATTAAAATATTTTAAATAAATAAAATAATTAAAGTTATATGTTTTTTTGGAGGGTAGAAACTATAGGTTTTCATGTAGGGTTTTTGTCAAAACTATTTTAACAACTACTCTAATATCAATTATATTAGATAAAAGCCTGTAAGGTTTCTGTCAAACAATTTTGACAACTACCTTAATAACAGCTCCAATAAGTATATTAGAAGTTGTAATCATAACTTACATTAAAGCCTACAGGGTTTGTGCCTAACAATTTTGACAACTACTTTAATATCAATTATATTAGATAAAAACCTGTAGGGTTTCTGTCAAACAATTTTGACAATTACTCTAATATCAATTATATTAGATAAAAGCACACAGGATTTTTGTCAAACAATTTTGATAATTACTCTAATATCAATTAGATAAAAGCCTACAGGGTTTCTGTAAACAATTTTGACAACATTTTGATTACAAGTTTGAAAAAAATTCAAATATAACTCTTAATTCAACAAATCCCTACAGGGTTTTTTTTAAATCTATAATTGTCTTACAATGATTGTAGGGTTGCCCAAAGGAATTTTGAAAATTAAAATTAAAAGTAAAAAACTTATAAGAAAAAAAAAGGCATCACCACGAATCAAATTCTCTACCCCAAAAGGCATTTGCACACCACCTCGGATACCACCGTAATTGTTAGCTTTAAATTGACATATGTATTTTGAAATGACAAAAACTTAAGTAAGCTTTAATGTTTCATTCATATTGTAAATTTGCTTTATCACACATGATTATCTCAAACTGTCACATCCCGTAACCACATTTTTTTCACGTAAAATACACAACTTATCCGGTTGGGCTGTCTGTGATACTTCACTTTTCATATTCATTTAACTATTAAATATAAAATGTATATTATCAATTACATCCCCTATTTTGATTCTCAAGAAAGTAGTACTGAAAGTAAGTCTAAATACAGAAAATAAATGATCATACCTCATATTATAAATCAAGCTGTCGCAGTGTCTCCAAATGCGCAGCTCGAAATCCTCAGATGTCAGATCCCTTAGTCCTCGAAAATCTGAAATTTTAATATTAAGGGGTGAGCAAACCACGGCTCAGTAAGAGAGTTATATGCAACACTTGATATTCAGCTACCTATATGCTGAAAATAATTTTCTTCACTTTCTTTAAATCCTCCTAGAGGCTCTAGGCTCACATGTAGGAAGGATACTACAGTCGGCTAGGGATCCGGATGGAGTAAGGCAGGTATTTTAGAATACCTGGCTTGTGCTGGAACCTAGAAGCAACTGTAGAGAGTAATTGTTTTCTTTTGATATTCAAATCCTAGTAAAACATTAAATATTCACGTGATAAAACACTTAAGTAAATAAATAAGGAATTTATGTTCCTTTCACAAATACTCTTTTCCATAATTGTAAAACACTGTAAAATATTTAGTTTAACACGTAATATATCAAAAGCTCAGTAGCTGTAAATAATTTAGTACCAGCAAAAGTTCAGTGAAAAGTACAATCATCAATACAATATTATGGAGACTAGGCAACACCCTAAATATATCATGTTATAAAATCATCCCAAATAGGGGAAACACATGAGATCTATGGCCATAGTCTATGGGGTCCTCAGTGTGCACTGATCAGGTGTCCACTGGGACGCTGATAATAGGATCAGTATCTATCAGCACTAACACGTGACACGTGAGCATGATATGGGGCCTAACAGTCTCAAAACAGTAAACACGTGATATAAACCCCATTTATTAAATCACTTTCACTGAATGTAAGTTCAATCAATCCATAAATATTCATAAGGAAAATATTTTCATCTTATGAATAACAATTTATAAAATATTCATACTGGGGTCATCATTCCCGAAAATGTCTTAAACATTATAGAAAGTATAAATCACATTTTTCATACGGTGAAAACAGTTTATAAAATAATCACTGTAAAATATAAAAGATCATAACTGACCTTTTTCATCGTAACACATATACGCACGCTTTTCCATGCTTTCATTCGAAAACATGGTTTTCAAAGTTATCGGGATTCAAATCAATCATTTTTATGATTTATGGAAAATTAAAATATTTATTTTTCAAATCAACACTCTCGTCCCATATTTTCTCTGTAAACACATGCGGAGACTTTTTAGACTCAAAACACTATTTTTCACCTTTAATTACCTTTATGAAATTTTCTATAAACACTTGTTCTCACCATTGAACACATAAATGTTATTTATAAAATCAAGTGAATATTTGAAGAAAGATTAGTAAAATATTCACTTTGGTCCTTTTTTCATTTTACACCTCGTTTCACGTGAAATATCACCTATCGGAATAAATTTAGGTGATTTCCTTTTTTCACCATTTTCAAAACATGAATATTTTAAAATTAATTATCAATATATTCATGTTTTATGAAAACTAATCGATTTCTCGATTTTCGTGTTAGAAATCGTTTCTCATGATGAAAAATCATTTATTGTGATTTTCGGTAATTTTTCTAATAATTTTCGGCAGTATATCGGCTGCCGATTGGCTAGCCTCCTGCACAAAAAATACAGTTTAAATCTCAACTGGTAATTCACCACAATTCCAAACCGATAAATCACCATAATTTGCAACCAATCACTGTAAATTGCATTTATAAAATTTAAATGCATAATTTAAAACTTGTGTGCCGATATCCTTATAGGCTGCACATGTCTCCTTACCTGTCTCAGGTCGACGACTGCCTCTCGAAGGTCGCGCCCGTGTTCACCTCGCCCGATTCCATCGGCTCGGTTATCGAGGGAATTTTCTGAAATTAAAATTCCAAAAATTAGAATTTTTTCATAATTTATTCAAATTAATTATTCGGAATTAATTTCCGAAATCCTTACCGAGTGCTCGGGATTTTCCGGATTTTCGAATTCTCGGGAATTTTCCAAATTCCCGAAATTCCTTTTCTTTTCCTCATTCTTCTTTTTCTTTCTTCTTTCTTTTTCTCTTTTCTTTTCTTTTCTTTTTCTTTTTCCTTTTTCTTTTCTTTTTCTTTTTCTTTTTCCTTTTTCTTTCTTCCCAGCCGGACCGGTCACCTCCCCTCACCGCCGGTTCTTCACCGGTGACCGGTTCTCCGGCGGTTCAACGGCTCAACAGCTGGCCGGCGTGACGACGAAGCCGGATCTGGCCTCTGTTCATCCCGAATCGGCGGCACGGCGGCAGACCTACTCGGTTTAGGTTCGGTTTCTTCTCCTCCTCCGTCGGCCTTCCTCCGCCGTCGTTGGCCTTACCGGTGGCCTCCATCCCATTCCTCTCCTTCCGCCGGTGCTTCAGCTGTAGTGGCGGCGGCCAATTCCGCCGGCACCGCCAGATCTGGTTTTCGTTTTCTTCCGGTTTCCTCCGCCGCGTTTTCTCCCATGTTTCCGCTTCTGTTTCTTTCCTTCCTCCGTCGACGTCGCCTCCTCTTCCAGCCCTTGGCTCGCCGGCGACATCACTCCTCTCTCCTCTCCTTTTTTTTTTCTCCGGCGAAGGGCCGGTCGCTCCTCGGGAAAGCAGAATCGGGATCCTTCCCGATTCTGGTTATGTTTCCTTTTTTTTATTTTTAATTATAATTATATTATAAATATAATTATATTATTTTATTATATAGTACTATGTACTATATAATATATAAATATATATTATATATTAATAATATATATTTACACATAAAATATATATATTTCCATGTACTTTAAATTAAATAGCATTTATATATATATATATAAATGTAATATAAAAATATATATTGTATTTACAATATATATACATATAAACTTTAATGTAAAATAACATTTACATTTTCTATATATGTATGTGTATATATATTTATATATACATAAAATGTTATACTTGTATACATATGTACTATTTAAATTAATAAAATAATATATATATATATATATATAAATATACCATTGTATATTAATATATACTATATAGTATTTCAGTACATATGTATTTGTACAAAAATATATTTATATAATATAAAATTATATATAAATATATTTCATTTTCTTTTCTCATTTTATTTATTTAATTTGGATTTCCATTATCCAAATTAAATTTCCTCTTCTCCTTATTTTCCATAATTTCTCATCTTATTTATCTTTCACTCGAATTTCTCAATCCTTCACTTCCTCAATTCTCGAAATTCCCACAATATTCCGATTCTCACAATTTTATTTATTTATTTATTTCCAATAAATGAAAAATTACGGTTATCACATTCTCCCCACCTTAAGAAATTTGGTCCTCCGAATTTATCTTAAGTCACAAGGTGGTACATTCCGTATACTTACGACTTCTGACCTCTAGGTCATCCTCTAAGTAATACTGCCAGTACACTTTCAACATCAAGAGTATTTTAGATCACTACATGTTGTCTTTCATCATATATGTTTATTTTTCAAATCAAGAGTTATTCATTTTCACTCTTTTCACATAAGAGTCAACGCACAGTGTTTTTCATGTCACAGCTGCTCTATGCTGTTCATTATCCATTCTTCTCACTTAGTGCCAAGTCGATATAGTTTAAAACTATCAATTACACATGTCACCCAGTTATATGTAATTGTCCCAGTAGCTTATACATCTCATGCACACGCTCTCTCAATATTATGGAGCGTTTACATCTCACGCTCATATATGTATACATCAGTATGGAGCAGTGCTATCAGTACACTCAGGATCTCAAAGCCTTTTGCTATTTCTCATTAAGCATATGGCAACTCAGAGACTCCCATCACATGTAAGGCTCACTGGAACTATACATACTTTCACACCGTTTCACACTCATACTTCAACTATGGCACTAGAGAATCTAAGAGTCTGATAATGGAAAGTGATTCTATTTAGATCTTCAATCTTTAATCACTTCTATATCATCATTTCTCTTTTGGACTCTTTATTGTCCACGATATTCATTTTCACATTTGTTCCACCAAGGCTGCATCTCATTACAGACTTTACTATTGATCATCTCTTACAATCATAGATCAGGAGACTATCATGTTCTCTTCATGTAGTATGGTCTTTACGTCTCTTTTCATAATTTAGATTCCACAATTGAATCCTCAATTTATATATTTAATCACCACATCATCTATACACTTTCACCATTTCTATCATGTTACGGTGTTTATATGTATAATCATCATTTTTTTATACTGGCAGTAAACATATCAATTATCTTACTCCTTTGAGTACCATTATTTTCGCTTATCAAATCTGGGTTGTTTTTACATATTGTCATTGTCATGTGATGACCATCACAAGATTACTTTTCGATCTTAATTTCGGGAACTATTTCATGTTCCCTACTCAGCATGCAACTTATTTTCTTATTCCACTTTCATTTTCATTTCCATATTTCCACTTTTATCATTTCAGTCGGTTTTCTCAAGTGGTATGGTATTCTACAGTATAACCTCTTTACATTTTGCATACCATCTTCTCCTCCCACTTATTCGTTTACCGACTTTAGTTTCTTTAATTATGTCTCATTAGTAGAGCAGCTAGTCCTAACACTCTTCTATAGACTGACAATAATATCTAGCTAGACTCCTTATTAATTTCGTATCTCCCAGGAAGAGACACTGTCTAGCCAAATCTCTTATTAGCCAATCTTAACACAAATCTACAATCTTTAAGAGTTTAAAGGATTATATATCATAATGCTGCTCCTGTTCCATGTGTATCTTTAACTATTTCGATATCTCACTCCTCAGGTTTATATACCTCACAAGGTAATTCATTAACCTTGAAACCTCAATAGGAACTTGTAAAATTTCGTCGAGTTCTAAACATTATTTCATGGACCTTAGTCTCCAACTTTTCTCTAATGACACTTATACACGTGCATTTCATTATTTTCACATTTTCCAGAGTGGATTTCTTAAGCTTTCGGATTCTTCTATGTTCTCCGATATAAGCTTAAAATTAGAGTTCATATCATCAACCGAGTCAATGTTAGCTCGATTTCTCCAATCTATACAACTCTGAAAAAATTATCAAGGATCATATCCGATATTTTCTTTAGTCACACATCTCTTATTATTTCGGACATTTCATCTCATGTCCTATCATTTTCACTATATATCCTCAAGGTAAAAACATTTAATATTCAAATTATTTTGAATTATTATCCACCTTGATTTCATTATTTGTACTATTCACTTTCTCAGTCATTTTCTGTATTCATTTCACTTTTCATAATATCTAACGATCCCGTAATAATTCAATACACTCTGAATTTCGGCCCTTACAGTCTACAACCAAGCCAATCATCTTATGACATTCCACTATACACTCATTGGATTGCAACATGTAAGGCCTCGGCCCGTCCGCCGTCTGCCTGTACATATCTATACCGTTCTTTTTTGGCGAGCACACTGGCCCCCTCAAGGATTTATCATGAGGCCCAGTCCGTTCACTAGGTCACTTACCATTCGTGTCCATAATCTACGTGTAAGTGGAATCAATAATAGGGATCGTTATATTCATATCATCTCCTCTATACCATTAATAACTCCATTACTATCAATGGATTCAAAATTACTCGATTTCATCACTATTCAAAGCTTTGCCCAACATAGGGGCATTTTCATCATTTCGACATTTATTTCTTTCTCCTCAGTATACATGGGAATCAATGATCTCATTATCCATGTACTGATATTGTCCTTTCTGATACTTATATCCGCAATTTAGATCCTATTCGATTTCGACAGAGAAGTTCACTAAAATCCATAATTGGAATATTTTGCTTGTAATGCAGTTTTATACCATCAATTTCTCTGTCAGATCAATCAATTCCAACCTCTGTTGGTCTATCTTAACTCCCGATAAAATTTTGGAGTCAGGGGTATTTTGGTCATTTTTTACCAAAAATTTTCTCTCTCTTCAAATTACCCTTAATCGGTGATCTTAATGTCTATTTAATGATGATACTTCATTCCCCTCCTTTATATCATCACTTTCAGGTCTTAGTTCGATCCGAACCGAAAAGTACTGGTGGGGCCCTCATCGAGTCCGTTCGGTTCCTTACCGAACAAGCCTTCATTTAGATTATAAGAATCACCAATCTTTCGGTAATTTCTAAGCCTATTATTTTTTTAACATTCTCAATTCACACTTTCTCACTCCCTTTAAATCATTTTACTGAATTGACAATCATTTATTTTCTCTATGTATTTAGACGACACAGTACTACCAGGGATGTTTAACACTTTTCCTTCCAAAAGTATCAACAGACATCAGGCCAACCTTGCTCTGATACCATTAAATATGTCACATCCCGTGACCACATTTTTTTCATGTAAAATACACAACTTATCCGGTTGGGCTGTCTGTGATACTTCACTTTTCAGATTCATTTAACTATTAAATATAAAATGTATATTATCAATTACATCCCCTATTTTGATTCTCAAGAAAGTAGTACTGAAAGTAAGTCTAAATACAGAAAATAAATGATCATACCTCATATTATAAATCAAGCTGTCGCAATGTCTCCAAATGCGCAGCTCGAAATCCTCAGATGTCAGATCCCTTAGTCCTCGAAAATCTGAAATGTTAATATTAAGGGGTGAGCAAACCACGGCTCAGTAAGAGAGTTATATGCAACACTTGATATTCAGCTACCTATATGCTGAAAATAATTTTCTTCACTTTCTTTAAATCCTCCTAGAGGCTCTAGGCTCACATGTAGGAAGGATACTACAGTCGGCTAGGGATCCGGATGGAGTAAGGCAGGTATTTTAGAATACCTGGCTTGTCCCGAAACCTGGAAGCAACTGTAGAGAGTAATTGTTTTCTTTTGATATTCAAATCCTAGTAAAACATTAAATATTCACGTGATAAAACACTTAAGTAAATAAATAAGGAATTCATGTTCCTTTCACAAATACTCTTTTCCACAATTGTAAAACACCGTAAAATATTTAGTTTAACACGTAATATATCAAAAGCTCAGTAGCTGTAAATAATTTAGTACCAGCAAAAGTTCAGTGAAAAGTACAATCATCAGTACAATATTATGGAGACTAGGCAACACCCTAAATATATCATGCTATAAAATCATCCCAAATAGGGGAAACACATGAGATCTATGGCCATAGTCTATGGGGTCCTCAGTGTGCACTGATCAGGTGTCCACTGGGACGCTGATAATAGGATCAGTATCTATCAGCACTAACATGTGACACGTGAGCATGATATGGGGCCTAACAGTCTCAAAACAGTAAACACGTGATATAAACCCCATTTATTAAATCACTTTCACTGAATGTAAGTTCAATCAATCCATAAATATTCATAAGGAAAATATTTTCATCTTATGAATAACAATTTATAAAATATTCATACTGGGGTCATCATTCCCGAAAATGTCTTAAACATTATAGAAAGTATAAATCACATTTTTCATACGGTGAAAACAGTTTATAAAATAATCACTGTAAAATATAAAAGATCATAACTGTCCTTTTTCACCGTAACACATATACGCACGCTTTTCCGTGCTTTCACTCGAAAACATGGTTTTCAAAGTTATCGGGATTCAAATCAATCATTTTTATGATTTATGGAAAATTAAAATATTTATTTTTCAAATCAACACTCTCGTCCCATATTTTCTCTGTAAACACATGCGGAGACTTTTTAGCCTCAAAACACTATTTTCCACCTTTAATTACCTTTATGAAATTTTCTATAAACACTTGTTCTCACCATTGAACCCATAAATGTTATTTATAAAATCAAGTGAATATTTGAAGAAAGATTAGTAAAATATTCACTTTGATCCTTTTTCATTTTACACCTCGTTTCACGTGAAATATCACCTATCGGAATAAATTTAGGTGATTTCCTTTTTTCACCATTTTCAAAACATGAATATTTTAAAATTAATTATCAATATATGCATGTTTTATGAAAACTAATCGATTTCTCGATTTTCGTGTTAGAAATCGTTTCTCGTGATGAAAAATCATTTATTGTGATTTTCGGTAATTTTTCTAATAATTTTCGGCAGTATATCGGCTGCCGATTGGCTAGCCTCCTACACAAAAAATACAGTTTAAAACTCAACTGGTAATTCACCACAATTCCAAACCGATAAATCACCATAATTTGCAACCAATCACTGTAAATTGCATTTATAAAATTTAAATGCATAATTTAAAACATGTGTGCCGATATCCTTACAGGCTGCACATGTCTCCCTTACCTGTCTCAGGTCGACGACTGCCTCTCGAAGGTCGCGCCGTGTTCACCTCGCCCGATTCCATCGACTCGGTTATCGAGGGAATTTTATGGAATTTAAATTTCAAAAATTAGAATTTTTCCATAATTTATTCAAATTAATTATTCGGAATTAATTTTCGAAATCCTTACCGAGTGCTCAGGATTTTCCGAATTTTCGAATTCTCGGGAATTTTCCAAATTCCCGAAATTCTTTTTCTTTTCCTCTTTCTTCTTTTTCTTTCTTCCTTCTTTTTCTCTTTTCTTTTCTTTTCTTTTTCTTTTTCCTTTTTCTTTTCTTTTTCTTTTTCTTTTTCCTTTTTCTTTCTTCCCAGCCGGACCGGTCACCTCCCCTCACCGCCGGTTCTTCACCGGTGACCGGTTCTCCGGCGGTTCAACGGCTCAACAGCTGGCCGGCGTGACGACGAAGCCGGATCTGGCCTTTGTTCATCCCGAATCGACGGCACGGCTGCAGACTTACTCGGTTTAGGTTCGGTTTCTTCTCCTCCTCCGTCGGCCTTCCTCCGCCGTCGTTGGCCTCACCGGTGGCCTCCATCCCATTCCTCTCCTTCCGCCGGTGCTTCAGCTGTAGTGGCGGCGGCCAATTCCGCCGGCACCGCCAGATCTGGTTTTTGTTTTCTTCCGGTTTCCTCCGCCGCGTTTTCTCCCATGTTTCCGCTTCTGTTTCTTTCCTTCCTCCGTCGCCGTCGCCTCCTCTTCCAGACCTTGGCTCGCCGGCGACATCACTCCTCTCTCCTCTCCTTTTTTTTTTCTCCGGCGAAGGGCCGGTCGCTCCTCGGGAAATCAGAATCGGGATCCTTCCCGATTCTGGTTATGTTTCCTTTTTTTATTTTTAATTATAATTATATTATAAATATAATTATATTATTTTATTATATAGTACTATGTACTATATACTATATAAATATATATTATATATTAATAATATATATTTACACATAAAATATATATATTTCCATGTACTTTAAATTAAATAGCATATATATATAAATGTAATATAAAAATATATATTGTATTTACAATATATATACATATAAACTTTAATGTAAAATAACATTTACATTTTCTATATATGTATGTGTATCCTTGGCAAGGTCACAACAATTCCTCAAAAAATAGCTCAAGATGGATTCAACAAATCAAGGCAAAGCATTCTCAAGCAAAAGAGTTTTGTAAGATTAAATTCTATATTCTCAAAACTCATATTTGCTAAAATTATTTGTATGATTCAATGAGGCATTTTGTTAATGATCCTTGATGCATTGTGAGTTGAATGATTGAACAAAAGGCATGATAAATGATTTTTGGTTATTTTGTGGACAATTCTTGATGATTGGATAAAAAGCATGTAATATGATTTTGAAATGATTATTGGATTTTTTGTAATTTGAGCAAGTTTGCAATGTGTTGATAATTTATATTCTTGCTCCAAAAAATGTCAAATATGTCATACATGCAAAATGTCATGTCATGAGCATTAATGAGGAATTTATATATTAGAAATCATGGCATGATGTTCACAAGTGTGGTGATATGATGATATGTGCTTAAAATCTATGTGAACATGTTTGTTTTGGCATATTTGTGTTTCCCAATGCTTTGTTTTAAAATGACCTCTTTTGAGACCAAAAATGCATTTTATGGTGCAAATTCTTCCAAAATTGTGAAATCTATTGTTAAATGATTTTGCATCCATATTTTTCATTCATACAAGTCCAAAATCATGTTACACAAATGTTTAAACTTTTACTTGGACTTAAAATACTCAAAAATGAAGTTTTAGCACCTCAAAAGTTGAATTTTCTGTCAAAATTCTGCAGAAATTGAATGAGGGATCAATCCCTCCACATGCAGGATCGATCCTCTTGCCAAAATATGCTGAAATACAGCTTCTGGTTTTAAGGGATCAATCCCCCTCCTCTAGGGATCGATCCCCCCAAAGGGAAAATGCTTTCCCTGCACATTTTAACTGAATTTGAGAAGAATTTTTCATTTTCTTGATAGTTTCTTTCATCTCAACTTAAAATTCATTGCTTTAATTTTTTTATGATATTTTAATATGAAAAATCACTTTTCATTGGTTTCATGCCTCAGCCTCAACAATTGGTACTATTTTCAACAATTAATATCTTCATTCCTTGAACTTAAAAGTGCAAATTCATATTTCTTGTTAAAGACATTTATGAAATGCATAAATCTTGAAATACTCTTGAATCATATTTTTAATAAATGCTTAAACATTATTTTAAGAATTGTTTCAAGAATTTGTGGATATATTTGAGAATTTGATGAACATGTGCATGATAGATAATGACTTCTTTGGTTAATCTTAGTCAAGCATGCTTAGAGGACTTTATCTCATAGCTTGACTTGCCTATCCACCACCAGGCTTCGTGATAACTATACATTTAGTGGAATATAAATAATTAAAGGTCAATATATATATATATATATATATATATATGCTTGAATGATAAAATGATTATAATTTGACCTTAATGATAGAATTCAAATATGACTTAGGTGAATAAAACACTTGAGATAATAGAGTCATAATTGTCTTTGGCCTACAATTTGTGATTATAAATGGATCTTAAATGTTCAAATGTATGAAAATTTGTCATCCATGAAATTAAATTTTTCTTATGGCCAAAATTTTCAAGAACTTAGGCTTTAATAACAACATCAACATTCAAGAATAAATGCAAACTTGAACAAATGCAATTTGATTGATATCCATGCATTGATTCTTGATTGTTTTAATGTTAATCTTGCATGATTACCTAAGTGGAATCAATAATCATGTCTATGTGATGAGAAAATTTGTTTTCATGAAATTATGTACTTGACCTCACTCATAGATTGTGAAATTTGATGGTGTGTGATTGTGCTCTTGCATGTTTGGCTTAATTATTCACTTAACATGAGTACACCACACATAACAATTAACATCATGCAAAAAGTTTAAGTCAATCATTTGTAATAATTGGTATGAGCTTTAAATTGATAATTCTTCTCCTTTTTTTTAGAGTGAAATGACAAATAGAGAAAAATCTATTTAAGACATTTTGCATGAGATAACTTTTGTGCTAGAACCTGTGGTTAATTGATATATGTATTAATTCTAAGCACATTCTTACTGATATGTCATCTAATTTCAGCTCATAATCATGATTTATTGACATGCACCTTAGTTGGACTTTAGAGAACATTTTATATTTCTAGGTGCATGTTAAAATTAAAATAAGTAAGTTAGATAAATTAGTAGATAATTTATAAACAACTTGATTCATTACCTACCAATTGAGAACTTCTTGCAAAATTAATTATGAACAATTGGTATAGAATCATAAGCAATGTCACTTGCATGCTCAAACATCTCATAATTTTTTATGGACATTAACTTATTTATTTGTGCTATTGTCCCATGTACTAACACGTTTCTTGGTGGATGGAATATATTTCTTGGTTCTCACATTTATTCGGCCATATTTTTAGGGGGAGCATAATTTTTCTTTTCTTTTTGCTATGACAAAAAGGGGCAGAAATAATGGGGTTTGGAAAATTTTTTTTAAAACCATGCTTTATTTTAGGGGGAGTATTTTATCAAAGAATTTTCAAAGCAAATTTACCTTAAGTTTTGTCATATCAAAAAGGGGGAGATTGTTAGCTTTAAATTGACATATGTATTTTGAAATGACAAAAACTTAAGTAAGCTTTAATGTTTCATTCATATTGTAAATTTGCTTTATCACACATGATTCTCTCCAACCATGACCATGATTTAATTATATATTCTTATTGGTCTTAATACTTTACAAAATGAGTTTGAATATTTTCATCAAAGTAATTTTCTCAAGAATATATTAAACACAAGTTTAGAAAATTACTTAATAAGTTTTTGACTAAGTTTTGACTTCAGAAAGTCAAGAAAAACTCCCATAAAACTCATAAATGTTTTAGGGTAAATTAAAACCAAATATCACATCAATTCTA
Organism: Heritiera fomes; assembly: GCA_032173925.1. Lineage (NCBI taxonomy): Eukaryota > Viridiplantae > Streptophyta > Magnoliopsida > Malvales > Malvaceae > Heritiera > Heritiera fomes. The sequence continues at coordinate 14,605,635 of JAPDPM010000020.1, read as the reverse complement.
ACCCAAAATGGCCCAGAAAAATGCAGGAACAAGTTGAGGGATAGATCCCCCATGTTGAGGGATCCGTCTTAAAGTGGCAAAATGCTCCAGGAAGCATAATTGAAGCATGAGATCAATCCCTTCATGGCAGAATGCCTTAAAGGCGTGGAATAAAGCATGAGATCAATCCCTTAGGGCATAGGATCGATCCCCTACCTCGAAAAAGCACTCCAATGGCTAGTTTTGTGAGATACAACGGTAACTTTTGTTTTTGGCTCCAACCAACATCAAGAAAACATCCAAGGGACTATAAATAGAGGCTTGGAAGCACAAGAAAGAAGTGAGAGCAACCAAGACATATCATTCTTCAATTTCTTCATCTTCTTCAAGCATTTCAAAGAGTTTAAGAGCTAGAATTCAATATCTTCTATCATTCTCATCTTCCTTGTATATATTAGCACAAATATTGTATAGGTTTTTCTTTGTACTTAACCTTTGTAATCATTTGCCTATCTAGAGGTATCTCTTTGATTACACAAACTAGAAAACCCATTCACAATTTGTAAAAGGGAGTGAACCCTTGAGTGCTTCATTGTAAGTGAGGATTGGGTAAAAGGTTTTCTCCTTGAGCCATAAAAGGGAGAGGTTGTAAGGTTTCCTTCTTGAGCCCGAAAAAAAAAGAGGAAAGGTTTTCTCCTTAAGCCCAGAAAAAGGAGAGGTGTAAAGGTTTCTCTTGAGCCCTGAAAAAGAGAGAGGTTTCTCTTGAGCCTACGAAAAAGACGGATTGTAAAGACAAATTCAAGTTAGTGAATTTAGGAAAAATCCTTGGGAGCATCTCAAGATAGAGGACGTAGGCAAGGTTGCCGAACCTCTATAAATCACTTGTGTACATTTCTCTTTCCATTCTCTCTTTATTTACTTGCAATTATATTTGTGCTTATTGTATTGAATTTGGATTGCATGCTTGCATAGCCTAGAGAACTTAGAAAACATTAATATAGGCTAGTGAATTTAGAAGAATCGAAAAACGAACTAAAGGTTAGTTAAAAACCGATTCACCCCCCTCTCGGTATTGTTATAGAGCCAACAATAATGTTTCGTTGTATCAGTTTATCATGTCATACATGAAAAGGAAGCAGCAAATTAAAAACAACAAAACCAAAAATCACCAAGATCATACAACAAATTGCTTTCGAGATAGAATCTTACCATTTCGATGTTGCTTCTGTGGGAAGTTCAACCCTTTTGGATTCGATAGCCCATGAATAGCCCTTGGTTCATCGTTAACTTAAGACTCCTAGTTGAGAGAAGCCCTCTAACGGTATCTAGATGAGTAAGATGTAAAACAGGACCTTTGCCTGAGACAAGGTGTAATTAGTGACAACGGGAGGAGGAATGGAATTGTTTAATGAGTGCTAGCTCCAAGAGGTAAAGTGGCTATCAAAGAATGTTTTATCTAACTTTTAGACGTAATGTTGTTTATAGAATGGTTCTTAACAAAACCCCAACAAGGCTTTAGCCTTAGTCCAATTAGATGGGTCTTTTTGGGCTTGTTAAAATTACTTAATCCGAATCTAATTGACTCGTAGGGCATACTCTAATAGTTACAATGTTGGAATTGTAGAAAAGCTATAAAGCGAGACTTTGTAGACGATTAAATGACAACCGCCAATATAGCTAAACTAAAGGCACTTGCATAGTGTTTCGGTTTAAGGAAGATGGTAAGCAAATGCCAATTGTATTTTATAAATTTTTAAAATTGTACTAGATCGACACTAAGCCATCTTAATAATATTAGAATATGTAGCTTGATGTTTAGGCAGTGATTTCAAGTTCAGCTAAGCTCAGCGCGTAAACGCAAAGCTCAATAGCAGTAAAACGTTTATTTAACGTAGAAGTAGAATTATATTGTATGGGTCGATATATGATGGTATGATGTTTCGAATACCTAGAAATTAGACTTAACTAAGAGATTTGGAATAGTATAACTGAGGTTGTTAATATGGTATAATATAATAGATGATATGATGAAATTGTGATTTAACAAAACGAAATGCAGGTGAGACATAGAGCTTGATAAGGTACCGTAGTGATGCAATGATAACAGGAAAATGATTCAATGTGGCATTGACCTATAGGCAACTCTAGGCAAAAATGATATTGCATAAATGGACTTCATGGGCATTGTACTATACTGTTTTAAACCCATTTGTTTAATTTCATCACATTTAAGCATGCTTCGTTTATAACTTGAAATTTTGAAAGGATTCATTCGTGTAATACTTATATAGATTTCTCCCTTATTTTTGGCCCTTAAAACCCCTGATTCACCACTATTTTGGCGGCCTTAAAACTCCTTAAATGGCCACCTCATTTGTACCGATCCATTACCACATTTTTCATGTTATTCTACACTACTTATCCGGTTGGGCTGTCTGCGATGCTTCAGTTTTCATTAAATGTAAAACAATTTTATACTACATTGTTAACAATATACACATCCCCTATCTTATTTACAAAAATGTAGTACTGTAGACATGTCTAAATATAGAAAATAAATGATCGTACCTCATATATCTTAGTCGGTCTGTCATATTGTCCTTTGTGTACAGCCGTAATCCATAAATATCGGGTCTCACAATCATTAAACCTGAAATGTTAAAATTGTGGAGTGATCAAACCACGGCTCAGTAAGAGAGTTATATGTCACACTTGATATTCGGCTACCTATATGTTGAAAAACTTTTTCACTTTCTTTTAAATCTTCCTAGTTGGCTCTAGGCTCACATGTAGGAAGGATACTACAGTCGGCTAGGGATCCAGATAGAGTAAGGCAAGTATTTTAAAATACCTAACTTGTTCCGGAACCTAGAAGCAACTGTAGAGAGTACTATGTCAATTATTCTCCAAACGATATAATATTCGTTTTCGTAAAGTAAATCATTTATTTCTTTTCACTTCAGTATATTTTAAAACACGTGACAGTTCAGTAGTAAAATAATGGTTTACTTCTGTTCTCGTCAGTACAGTTAAAACACGTGATAGTACAGTGGTTTATAAATATCCAAAACTGTTGGATCAGTAAACCGTAGTTTTCGGTACTATTTATTAATTCAGTACCATACTACTCAGTAAAACCGTATCTTATAGCTCAGTAAAACAGTAATATTCAGTAAAACAGTATTTCGATACAGTTTAGTTATAAAACAGTAAACAATAGCTACCAATTCAGAAAACAGTATGCGGTAGCTTTCAGTTCAGTAAACAGTAAATGGTAGCTTTTAGTCCAGTAAAACAGTAATCAGTGGCTACCATTCAGTATACAGTACAGTTCCGTAAACAGTGTTTTGGTACGATTTTTTTATCAGTAAACAGTACAGTACAGTAAATAGGATTTCGTAAATCCTTTCAGTAAACAATAAAAAATAAGCAGTAAGTGAGACTAAGCAACACCCTACAAGTAAATCATGCTATCATCATCCATTAAGGGACACAGTAACAGTAATGAGATCTATGGCTATGATCTATAATATATCCTTGGTGTACACTTGCTAGGTGACAATCCGGGACGTTGGTGACTAGCTAATCAATCAGCCACGTGACAGTAACAGTATGGTATGATGCAAGAAGCTCGGGGCCAAGTCTTAAAACAGTATAAAAACCATAACATAGCCTTTATGGATTTAAAACACAGTAAATCGAATTATTTCACAATTATCCATAAGGCTCACATGTATAAATCATCACCTTTATGAAATTTATAATTTAAATATCATTTCTCAAAATATTTCATAAAGGTATAAATCATGTTTTCCATACGGTGAAAACAGTTATAAAATCGTCACACTAAAAACACATCTCGTGATTGTGTCTTTTTCACCGAAAAAAAACATATATATGCACGCTTTTCAGCGTTTTCTTTCCAAAACATGATTTTCAAAGTTATCAGGATTCAAATCAATTATTTTTATGATTTATGAAAAATTAAAATATTTATTTTCCAAATCAACGCTCCCGTCACCATGTTTTCTTCTAAAAACACGTGTAGAGACCTCTAGTCTCGAAATCATAGTTTTCCATCATTTCTTAACCTTTATGGAATTTATGTTATTAATTATTTTCATAATGAAAACCATAAAGTTTTGATATGAAATCAAATGAATATTTAAGAAACATTTATAAAATATTTACTTCAGTCTTTTTCAGTTTCCATCTCGTTTCATGTGAAAATCACCTACCGGGTGAATTTTCGGTGATTTCCTTTTCACCATTCTCGAAAACATGAATATTTTAAAATTAAACTTCCGTATATTCATGTTTTATGAAAAATACTTGATTTCTCGATTTTTGTGTTTGAAAATCGTTTTTCATGAAATCAAATCACTTATTATAATTTTCGGTAAATTTCGGTAGTATATCGGCTGCCGATTGGCTAGCCTCCTGCACAGAAATACAATTTATATTTTCAACCAGTATTTCACCACAATTTCCAAATTGATAAATCACCACAACTTTCAACTAATCATTGTCAATTGCATTTATAAAATTTAAATGCATAACTTAAAACATGTGGCAGAATATCCTTACAGGCGGCACATATCTCCCTTACCTGTCTCAGGTCGGCGACCGCCTAGTTCGTCGCGCCCGTGTTCACCTCGCCCAATTTCCTTGGCTCGGTCATCGAGGAAATTTTTTGGAAATTAAATTCTAAAATTTAAAGTTTTTTCATAATTTATTAAAATAAATCACTCGAATTTAATTTTCGAATTTCTTACCGAATTTTCGTAATTTTCGAGTTTTCCAAATTTCCCGGGATTTCTCGAATTCTCAAAAATTCCTTTTCTTTCTCTTTTCTTCTTTTCCTCTTTTCTTTCTCTTTCTTTTTCTTTTCTTTTTCTTTTTCTTTTTCCTTTTTCTTTTCTTTTCTTTTTTTTTCCTTTTTCTTTTCTTCTTTTTTTTCCTTTCTTTTTCTTCTTTTTTTTTCCTTTCTTTTCCGGTCAGACCGATTCAGACCAGTCAACTTCCTCTCGTCGTCGGTTCTCCTCCGGCGGTCGGTTCTCCAGTGGTTCGGTGGCTCTACAACTAGCCGGCGTCAAGGCGAACTTGCCTGTGGCATCCGTTGGGCATGGATCGGCGGCACGGCGGCAGATTTACTCGGTTTTGGTTAGGTTTCTTCTCCTCCTCGTTCCTCCTCCCTCGGCCGCCATTGGCCTCACCGGTGGCTCCCTCCTTCTTCCCCTCACCTTCGTCGAGGTTCGGGTGGCGGTGTTTCTCTTCGGCTTTCTCCGCCAGTTTCGCCTCTGTTTCTTTCCTTTCTTCCGCCGTTTTTCCTTCCGTCGCCGATCAAGCTTCCTTCTCCTCTTCCCTCACCGACGACTACCACCCTTGTCTCTCTTTCTTTCTCCGACGACACTAGCCGGTTACCACTGGGGAGGAAGAATCGGGATCCTTCCCGATTTTCCTTCTCCATTTTCCTTTTTATTTTGTTTAATTACATATAATTATATCTATATACTATATATTATACATATAATATGTTATTTTATATATTATATAGATATATATATTTTATATATGGATATATATTATGTATTAACACAATATATATTTAATATATATTTATATATTTTAAAATAATTTAAATAACATTTATATATATCTATATAAATATAATAATACATTACATATTGTATTCACAATATAGATATATACAACTTTAATGTAAAATATATTAATTGTATACATATGTATTATTTAATGTATAAAATAGTTTATATACATATATATACCACTGTATAATAATATATACTATATATAGCATTTAAATACATATGTATCTGTACAAGAATACATTTATATAATATATAATTATATAAATATATTTCTTATTCTTTTTTCTTTTTCTTATTTAATTTGGATTTCAATTTATCCAAATTAAATTTCTTCCTTTCATTATTTTCCATAATTCCTCATCTTATACTTATTTCCAATTTAATTTTCTTCGCTCGAATTTCCCGATCCTTCACTTCCTTAATTCTCGGGATTTTCACTGATATTCCGATCTTATAATTTTATTCATTTATTTCAACTCATCTCTTTTCGTTAATATTAATTTCCAATAAAAGGAAAATTTTACGGTTATCACATTCTCCCCACCTTAAGAAATTCGGTCCTCCGAATTTAACTTAAGTCCAAAGGTGGTGTATTTGTCTACTTGTCGTTTCTGACCTCTAACCGCTAGATCATCTTTAAGTAATACTGCCAGCATACTTTAAACATCAAGATTACTTTTAGACCATTACATGTTGTCTTTCATCATATAGTATATATTTGTACTCCTATAAGTTTATTTCTCAAATCAGGAGTTATTCATTTCCATTCTTTTCACATAAAAGTCCATTACACTATTTTTCATATCACAGCTGATCTATGCTGTTCATCATCCATTTTTCTTACTTAGTGCCAAGTCGATATAGTTTGGTACTATCATGTACTCATGTCAATCAGTTGTACGTAATTGTTCCAGTAGCTTTCACATCTTGTGCATCTGCTCTCTCAATCTTCAAGTGTTCCATATTACGCTAAGATATTTACATCAGTACGAAGCGATGCTATTAGTACACTTGGGATCTCAAAGCCTTTTGCTATTTCCTATTAGCATATGGCAACTCAGAGACTCCCATCACATGTAATGCTCACTTGAACTGTATATACACATTCACACTGTTTCACACTTATATTTTGGCTATGGCACTAGAGAATCTCGGAGTCTGATAATGGAAAGTGATTCTATTTAGATCATCAGTCTTTAATCACTTCCATATCATAATATTTCTTTTGAACTTTTTATTGTCCACAATATTAATTTTCTCATTTATTTCATCAAGGCTGCATCTCATTGCAGACTTTACTGGTGATCATCTCTTATATACATAAATCAGGAGATAATCATTTCTCTTTATATTTCTTTTCATGTAGTATGGTCATTCGATTATTAAATCCTCAAATTATCTATTTAATCCTCACATTATTTATACAATTCCACCATTTCAAAGTGTGGATATGTGTATATATAACACTTTTCTGTTTATATATACTGGCAGTAATTAATACCCGTCATTTATCTTACTCCTTTGAGTATCATTAGTTTCACTTGTCAAATTTGGCTTGATTTTACATCTAGCCACAGTCATGTGATAACCAATCCTGAATTCACCTTCAGACGCAATTTCTGGAACTATTTCATATCGGTGTTCCCTTCTCATCATGCAACTTACCTTCTTATTCCATGTTCATCTTTTTACTTTCATCAATTTCAGTCAGTTTTCTCAAGTGGTATGTACACTACTGTTAAAATCTTTTAACATCTTGCATACCATCTTTTCTTTACACTCATCCATTTACCGACTTTAATCTCTCTAATTATGTCTCATTAGTAGAGCAGCTAGTCCCATCACTCTTCCATAGACTGGCATTAGTATCTAGCTAGACTCATTACATTCATATCTCAATCATTATCTCTCTATCATAGACAGATTCACAGTTGTTTTGTCATTTCTAGATCATATATCTCCTAGAAAGAGACACTGTCTAGCCAAATCTCTTATTTGCCAATCTCGACACAAGTCCTCAATCTTTGAGAGTTTGGGAATCCATGTCATAATGCTGCTTATATTCCATTTGTATATTTAACTATTTCAATACCTGGTCACTTTATTTTTATATGGATGCCTCATTCCTTAGGCTTATCTCCTCCATAGGAACTCATAAGTATTTTATCGAGTTCTAATAATTATTTCATGGACTTCAGTCTCCAACTTTTCTCAAATGACGCTTTATACCGAGGCTAGTCTTATGAACTCCTCATGTATATCTGATCAAATCAATAAAGCGTCCATTTTCAAGTAGATGAACATTTGTTCTTCATAAGAACTTTCTTAAATAGTAAGAATTTACTATATCATTTTAATTCATCTACGTATCGATGTCATCTGTATTTCTCTTATTCACTCTTATACAGACAACTTCATTATCCTCAAATTACACCATCTATATTTTCATCACTCACACTTAGACACATGAATTTCATTATTTATACATTTTCCAGAGTTGATTCTTAAGCTTTCGGATTCTTTCTATGTTTCTGATATAAGCTTATAACCAATCGAGTCAAGGTTAGCTCGATTTCTCCAATCTATACAACTCTAAAAAATTTATCGGGAATCATCTCTGATACTTTCTTTAATCACACATCTCTTATCAATTTGGACATTTCATTCTTATGTCCTTTCATTTCCACTGTGTATCTTCAAGGTAGAGACATTTGCTACTCAACTCATGTTGATACATACTCTACCTTGATTTCATTATCTACTCGTACTTCATAGCATTTCGAATCTCAATCTAGTAAGTTGTATAAAGTACAACAGTTATCAACATACTTTATAGCTAACCAATTATTACAGTTATTCATTTTAAAATCATTTCCATTTAATGAACTCAGGTTTAATTCCCTTGAGCATATTATCCACGAGGTTCGAACCTTGGCACCCTTGAGTACCTAGTTCCTTTCGTTTGTGTTACCATTGAAATAATTGTAAGAGCCCCGCCAGTTCGTATCGACCGTCGGTGAGCATCCCCTAGGCAATCCTTTCGCCCTAGGTTTACCCTTACAAGTGAGTTGGCGACCATATAGTTCGCCCACACCTCACATCATATTGTCCACTGCGGGTCGCCCATCCTTGGTTTGCCCATCACATTTTGTCTCAAGGGTCCTAAAAAACTCAGGTTAGCTGTCATCTTCTTCTTTTTATCACTTTACTGTTCTTATACATATTCTCCAATTCACAGCACTCCATACAATACATCAATTTGCAAAGCATATCTCAAAATGCGCCGGTTCTATAAATAATTATTCATTTAATACCTCAGAAATAGTATATCAATACACTCTTAATTTCGACCTTTACAGTTAATACCCGGGCCAATCATCTTATGACATTCCACTATCCACTCATTGGATCGCATCGTGTAACGCCCCGACCCGTCCACCATCTGCCATTACACATGTGTATTGTCCTCTTTAAGAATGCCCAGCCCTTTCACTGGGTCACCCCTCAAGGTTTTATCGTGAGGCCCAGCCCGTTCACTAGGTCACTCACCATTCGTATCCATAATCTAAGTGTAAGTGGAATCAGTACTAGGGATCGTGATATTCATATGACATCCTCTATGCCATTAATAACTCCATTACCATCAATGGATTCTAGATCAACTTGGTTTTATCACTGTTCAAAACTTCGCCCAACATAGGGGCATTTTCATCATTTTGACATTTATTTCTTTCTCCTCACTATACATTTAAACCAAGCATCTTATCATCTATGTACTGATACTATCGTTTCTCATACTATTATCAGCAGTTTCAGATCTTATTCGATTTTGACAAAGAATTCCACTAAAATCCATAATTGGATTATTTTCGCATATAATGCAGATTTACATCATCAAGTTTCTGTCAAATCAATCAATTCCAACTTCTGTTGGTATATTATGACTCCTGGTAAATTTTTGAAGACAGGGGTATTTTGGTCATTTTTGGCTAAAAATTTTCTCTCACTTCAAAGTACCTTTAATCGATTATCTTAAAGTCTATTTAATGATGATATTTCATTCTCCTTCTTTATATCTTCACTTTCAGGTCTCAATTCGATCCAGACCGAAAAGTACCGGTGGGGCCCTCACCGAGTTCTTTACTGATTCTTACCGAACCGGCCTTCATTTAGATTATAAAATCACCACTTTTTGGTAATTTCTGCGCTTATTTTCTTCTTAACATTCTCAATTTATACTTTCTCACTCCCTTCAAATCATTTTACTCAATTTACAATCATTTATTTTCTCTATGTATTCAGACGACACAATACTACTGGGGATGTTTAACGTTTCTCAACACATTTCTTTCCAAAAATATCAACAGACATCAGGCCAACCCTTGCTCTGATACCATTAAATCTATAACGATCCGTTACCACATTTTTCACGTTATTCTACACTACTTATCCGGTTGGGCTGTCTGCGATGCTTCACTTTTCATTAAATGTAAAACAATTTTATACTACATTGTTAACATTATACACATCCCATATCTTATTTACAAAAATGTAGTATTGTATACATGTCTAAATACAGAAAATAAATGATCGTACCTCATATATCTCAATCGGTCTATCATATTGTCCTTTGTGTACAGCCGTAATCCATAAATATCGGGTCTCACAATCATCAAACCTAAAATGTTAAAATTGGGGAGTTAGCAAACCACGGCTCAGTAAGAGTGTTATATGTCACACTTGATATTCAGCTACCTATATGCTGAAAAACTTTTTCACTTTCTTTTAAATCTTCCTAGTTGGCTCTAGGCTCACATGTAGGAAGGATACTACAGTCGGCTAGGGATCCAGATAGAGTAAGGCAGGTATTTTAAAATACCTGACTTGTTCCAGAACCAAGAAGCAACTGTAGAGAGTACTATATCAATTATTCTCAAAACGATATAATATTCATTTCCGTAAAGTAAACCATTTATTTCTTTTCACTTCAGTATATTTTAAAACACATGACAGTTCAGTAGTAAAATAATGGTTTACTTCTATTCTCGTCAGTACAGTTAAAACACGTGACAGTACAGTGGTTTATAAATATCCAAAATCGTTGGATCAGTAAACCGTAGTTTTCGGTACTATTTATTAATTCAGTACCTTACTTCTCAGTAAAACCGTATCTTATAGCTCAATAAAATAGTAACATTCAGTAAAACAGTATTTCGATACGGTTTTGTCATAAAACAGTAAACAGTAGCTACCAATTCAAAAAACAGTATGCGGTAGCTTTCAGTTTAGTAAACAGTAAATGGTAGCTTTCAATCCAGTAAAACAGTAATCAGTGGCTACCATTCAGTATACAGTACAGTTCCGTAAACAGAGTTTTGGTACGATTTTTTTATCAGTAAATAGTACAGTAATTCAGTATAGTAAACAGTACAGTACAGTAAATAAGATTCCGTAAATCTTTTCAGTAAACAGTATACAGTAAGTAGTAAGTGAGACTAGGCAACACCCTACAAGTAAATCATGTTATCATCGTCCACTAAAGGACACAGTAACAGTAATGAGATCTATGGCCATGATCTATAATATGTCTTCGGTGTACACTTGCTAGGTGACAATCCGGGACGCTGATGACTAGCTGGTCAATCAGCCACGTGACAGTAACAGTATGGTATGATGCATGAAGCTCGGGGCCTAAGTCTCAAAACAGAGTATAAAACCGTACCATAGCCTTTATGAATTTAAAACACAATAAATCGAATTATTTCACAATTATCCATAAGGCTCACATGTATAAATCATCACCTTTATGAAATTTATAATTTAAAAATATTTCATAAAGGTATAAATCATGTTTTCCATACGGTGAAAACAGTTGTAAAATCGTTACACTAAAAACACATCTCGTGACTGTGTCTTTTTCACCGAAAAAAATATATACGCACGTTTTTTCGCGCTTTCTTTCCAAAATATGGTTTTCAAAGTTATCGGGATTCAAATCAATTATTTTTATGATTTTTGGAAAATTCAAATATTTATTTTCCAAATCAACGCTCCTGTCACCATGTTTTCTTCTAAAAACACGTGTATAGACCTCTAGTCTCTAAATCATAGTTTTCCATCATTTCTTAACCTTTATGGAATTTATGTAATTAATTATTTTCATAATGAAAACCATAAAGGTTTGATATGAAATCAAATGAATATTTAAGAAACATTTATAAAACATTCACTTCAGTCTTTTTCAGTTTTCATCTCGTTTCACGTGAAATATCACCTACCGGGTGAATTTTCGGTGATTTCCTTTTCACCATTCTCAAAAACATGAATATTTTAAAATTAAACTTCCGTATATTCATGTTTTATGAAAAATACTTGATTTCTCGATTTTTCGTGTTTGAAAATCGTTTCTCGTTAAATCAAATAACTTATTATAATTTTCGGTAAATTTTCAGCAGTATATCGGCTGCCGATTGGCTAGCCTCCTGCACAGAAATACAATTTATATTTTCAACCGATATTTCACCACAATTTCCAAACCGATAAATCACCACAACTTTCAACTAATCATTGTCAATTGCATTTATAAAATTTAAATGCAAAATTTAAAACATGTGGCCGAATATCCTTACAGGCGGCACATGTCTCCCTTACCTATCTCGGGTCGGCGATCGCCTCGTTCGTCGCGCCCGTGTTCACCTCGCCCGATTTCCTTTGCTTGGTCATCAAGGGAATTTTTTGGAAATTAAATTCTAAAATTTAAAATTTTTCCATAATTTATTAAAATAAATCACTCGAATTTAATTTTCGTAATTTTCAAGTTTTTCGAATTTCCCGAGATTTCCCGAATTCCCGAAAATTCCTTTTCTTTCTCTTTTCTTCTTTTCCTCTTTTCTTTCTCTTTCTTTTTCTTTTCTTTATCTTTTTCTTTTTCCTTTTTCTTTTCTTTTCTTTTCCTTTTTCTTTTCTTCTTTTTTTTCCTTTCTTTTCCGGTCAGACCGGTTCAGACCAGTCAACTTCCTCTTGTCGCCGATTCTCCTCCGGCGGTTCGACGGCTCCACAGCTGGCTGGCGTCAAGGCGAACTTGCTGGTGGCCTCCGTTCGGCCTGGATCGACGGCACGACAGCGGATCTACTCGGTTTTGGTTCGGTTTCTTCTCCTCCTCGTTCCTCCTCCCTCGGCCGTCGTTAGCCTCACCGGTGGCTCCCTCCTTCTTCCCCTCACCTCCGTCGAGGTTCGGATGGCGGTGGAGGTGCCTGGACCGGCTGGCACCGCCGTTTTCTTCCTCCTTTCTCTTCGGCTTTCTCCACCGGTTTCGCCTCTGTTTCTTTCCTTTCTTCCGCCATTTTTCCTTTCGTAGCCGGTCAAGCTTCCTTCTCCTCTTCCCTTGCCGACGACTACCTCCCTCGTCTCTCTTTCTTTCTCCGGCGACACTGGCCGGTTACCACTAGGGAGGAAGAATCGGGATCCTTCCCGATTTTCCTTCTCCATTTTCTTTTTTATTTTGTTTAATTACATATAATTATATCTATATACTATATATTATACATATAATATGTTATTTTATATATTATAGAGATATATATATTTTATATATGGATATATATATTATGTATTAACACAATATATATTTAATATATATATATATATATTTATATATTTTAAAATAATTTAAATAACTTACATATATCTATATAAATATAATAATACAATACATATTGTATTCACAATATAGATATATACAACTTTAATGTAAAATACATTAATTGTATACATATGTATTATTTAATGTATAAAATAGTATATATACATATATATACCACTGTATAATAGTATATACTATATATAGCATTTAAATACATATGTATCTGTATAAAAATATATTTATATAATATATAATTATATAAATATATTTCTTATTCTTTTTTCTTTTTCTTATTTAATTTGGATTTCAATTTATCCAAATTAAATTTTCTCTTTTCATTATTTTCGATAATTTCTCATCTTATACTTATTTCCAATTTAATTTTCTTCGCTCGAATTTCCCGATCCTTCACTTTCTCAATTCTCGAGATTTTCACTGATATTCCGATCTTATAATTTTATTCATTTATTTCAACTCATCTCTTTTCTTTAATATTAATTTCCAATAAAAGAAAAATTTTACGGTTATCACATCATTGCCTATATTAATTTCCAATAAAAGGAAAATTTTACGGTTATCACATCATTGCCTCTTTGTAACAGCAACAAGTGAGCCTTGAAGAACCCTTATTTGGTGCTAGTTCTGTTGCTTTGGTCTGGTTTTACTCATAGCAGCTCAATTTCCTCCCCTACGGCCATGCCTTACTCTTGCTCTTTCTAACCTTGAAATAAGACACGATCACTTCCTTTTCCAACACTATTCGACAACAAAAGAGCACTCCTTTCAGCCTTTCTATCCACAAACACAGCTCAAAGGCCACCGTTTTTAGCCCTCAAAACCTCACACTGAGAGTCGTGTTCAGTCACTATGTCACGCCTAAAACTTTAGTTTCCTTCAGCCTTCTTTCTTCCCCATTTCCTTGCTTCGAACCTCAGTTTTTTAGCCTCATTTTTCCTCCCATTTCGGCGTCTACAATAAGCCTTAAGCTTCCTCCTTTTCCTTCTTTCTCAACCTACTTCTAGTTCACCAAAACTGCCCCATACTTTCACGTTTCCACCATCAGTTTACCTATTATGTTTTAGTGAAGGATAAGAACCCTAGATGCTCTCTGTTTCAATCAGTTTGGGCACAAAATCCAGCCACGTACAGCCTTCTTTCAGACTCCAACTCAACCCCGAAAAGGCTATCGAATGGTTACTGTTTCCCTTGCCTCCAAACTTGTAACCAAGCCCCTCAAACCTTGTCGAGTGCCTCTATTTCAAGCTTCCTTAGCTATACTCAACAAGGGCGACATGGATGAAAGCATGGAGGAAGATGTGTAAATGTTAATGGCAAAAAGAATGGAACAATATGGAGAGAATGAATGACCAAGAGGTGCGCAAGAGAGGATCGGTGAGAGAGCTTGAGAGATGATTGAGAGAAAGTGAGGGACAAAGAGAGATGAGTGAGTTGAGAGAAAAATGTTGAAAATATAATTAAGAGAGTGTAGAGGAAGTGATAGGGTGGCAGCCCTGACTTCGAATTTAATGGGTTGGTGGGAATTTTCCCACCAACTCGTGAAACTTATATTTTATTTATCATTTCATATATAAATATATATATATATATATATTAATTCTTAATATATAATATATACACATTTATCTTCCATTTTTGTAAACATAATCTTTAATTTTAAAAGATATTATATATACTTAGCCTTTTCTAAGATATGTAAAAATAAATATATACACACACATTTATCTTAAGATATGATATATATATATATATATTATATTTTAAATACCTAGAATATATATATATATATATCTTATTTTAATTTATAAACATAGACATACATATATTTACACACAATATACTTGTGTGCATATTTATTTATCCATGGCATACATCTTTAAATTTCTTTTTCTTTTGAATATATGTTTATGTATCTATTTCTAAACATATATATACATATGTTTTCACATGTAATTTATATATATCTATACATATATATTGTATATTATTTTTTTCGTCATCTGATCATTTATATTTATATTATATTTTAATTATATGTATGTATTTATGTACGTATGTATATAGGCATGCATGCACGCATGCACGTTACATGCATGCATGTGGCGTGCATTTGGTTTGGTTTTTGCATTCACGTAACCTTGTATATGCCTATAATTTCAATTTCTTTTGTATCCATTTAGTGTACATTCTACGTTACTCTTGAAGACTTTATTTTCATGATATAAACCATTATCTTATATTGAATCTCGAAATTATATTATTGTATTATATTCACTTAAATTACACATAAAGTAAATATTTAGTTTTAAAAAATTTGCTATTCTCATACTTAATTATTTGATTTTTAATTTAGATAATTGTTTACAACCCCTTGTTCTCTATCAATCTATAGAATTAGACTATAATTTTATAATTAACTTGAATAAATTCAATCTTTTTGGGATCAACTTTTACTTACTCTAACTATAGGCTTTGTTAAGTAAACTAATTTTTATTTTTGGTGACCACGACGTCATCAAAAATGTCTTTTAGTAATTTGAATTCTTGAGTTTATTTTAATTATAGTTTATTTTTAATATTCAGTCACATCCAATCAAAAAAAATTTAGTTACATTTTATTTTTTTAATCAAAAGTTGCAATTTAATTTAATATAATTTTTATATTTTATTTTGGAAATGTAAATACCAAACACATTTTCATAATTTTTATTTTCAAAACTTCTTTTTTCTTTTCGTGTATCGGCAAATTTTTCAAAATTAAAAAAATAAAAAATATTTTAAAAAAAAAAGAATAAAATGTATTTTCACAAGTAAAAATCCGCCTCACTATTCTCATTCGGAAACAATCCCCGCTAGGAATGTAAACGGGACGAGTATCCGTGAATTTCGAGATACCCGACCCCGTTTAAAAATGAAAGAACCTGAACCCTATAAAAATCCGATTAATTTTTAATTGTATTACCCGAATCCTACCCTATTAATTTTCACACTACCCGTTTATTACCCGAACTCGTTTAAATACCCGTTTATACTTCCAAACTTTTGACAAACCCGATAATTTACCCGAACCCGAATCTGAACCCAAACCCAAGAACATTTCTAACAATCTATTTATTTGTTAATTAAAAACATAAAATTATAAAACCCATAGTCGATGGTCCAATTGCAGTCTTATCATTCTCGTCAACAATCTCAATATTTTCAATTGTCGCCCTTTTCTGAAAGACCTGTAAATAATTCAAAAAATGAAAGCAAACTCACTAAGTGTTGGATAGTAAGAATAAACCAGAACTTTGAACCTTTTATTTTGCAGGTATTTAAATGAGAAATGAACTGGAAACAAAAGCAAAAGCAATCATCATGTACTAAGATAACAAAAACAAATATATATATATATATATATATATATATATATATATATATATATATATATATATATATAGATATATAAAGACCCACTTGCCATGCCAACCCAAGCAAGTGTAGATATACATATCGATTTCATTACAAAGACAAAATGATGTCAGTAATGTTTGATGCTTTCAAATTGATTTGTTGATGAGAGCAACTCCAAAGTAATGCATTACAGAACGATAATTTAACATTCATTAACCTATTTCTCTATCTTTTTTGTCATGATTACCTTGGTTTGCGTCACTATTGCACAGTCTAATTGGGTGAGTATAGTTCTCCCAATGAATACACATGCACACATTGTATTTGTTTTGTTTCCTTCTGTTTTCTTATTTCATCAATATTTGCAAATATGCACACTGTATTTATATATAGACCCACACACTTACGATCTCGCTGCACTAAAATACTGGGAACATCCACCACTACTAACTTCCTGGTATACACATGTTTTCTATTGCTGCATCAAACATCCGTGGAGTGCTGCAACCTAAAGATAAATAATATGTCAGTTTTAGTAGTGATTTTCTTTTGTTTTATATTTGTAGATTAGTAATTATGAGGAGGAGTTGGAAGAAATTAAGCACATGACTAGACGAGAATTTATTTATGAAGCAGTGTGTGTATAATGTATTATGAAGCAAAATAAAAGCAGAAATAAAAGCTAAAATCTTCGTCTTATGAAGCAGTTTTTGGAAAGACAAGAATTTATTTAAATTGTGTATAATGTTCTTAGCACAGGAAAAGCAATGGTTTCTCAAGGGGTGCATTTTCTAATAAAACGAATAGCAACAGTAGATAACAAAAACAAAGAGCAAAAGCAGATAAAGCATTTTCGCTTATGGTGCAAGTGTTGCCATAGCCAGTTCTGGAAAGAGAGTGTTACTGCCATCAGATCTAGAGGAGAAATGGCAACTGTTGTCGGATCCAAAAAGAGGAGAGATCTGCTGTTGTTGGATCTGGAGAGGGAAAGACCGAAAGATCTGTTGCAGCATCGGAGAGAGGGAAAGGCCAAAATATCTGCTGCAGCACCGGAGAGAAGGAAAGGCCAAAAGATCTGCTGCAGCGTCGGAGAGAGGGAAAGATCGAAAGATCTGCTACTGCACCGAAGAGAGGAAAAGACCAAAAGATCCGTCGTCGCGCCAAAGAGAAGGAAAGACCGAAAAATCCTCCGCCGAGAGATTTTGGGTTTACTTAGGGAAAGTGTTTGAAAATTGAAAGAGTGGGCAGTCTGATTTCTTTTAGGACTTAGGGTTCTTGAAAATTTGACAAAGCTCGAGGAAATAAGGGTTTTTTTTTTGTTAAAACAGTGAGTTTAGTCAGCTAAAATGTGTTGTAAATTTTTAATAGTTTGTGAAAAAGTGAAAATAGGGTGAGTTTAGACTTTGCTAGGTATAAATTTAAAGTTATGTTATAAGTTTATTGTTTTAATTAAATTATTTTCATATCTTTTTTTATTTGAGATTAGTTGACAAATTATGATTTAAATGAATGAATAAAAATATTATATTAATTTATTATAAATTTTATATAAATTTAATCTAAGTACTTTATATTTATAAAAGATAATTAACTAATTTAATTTTATATGTTTCATTATTTTTTTTCTAAAAGAATTCTAATTCTCAAGTATAAATATAATTGATAAATTTGTAATAACACCATTATCCATATGTTATTTCACATTGATCATTTGATTTAAAGTATATGTATATATGCAGTATATGTATTAGATTGATGAATATGTATTATATATATAGTATATGTATGATATACATATACTATAATATCATATATATATATATATATATATATGTATGTGTTAATGTGTGTGTGTGCGTGTATATAAATGGTACATAGACTATAATATATATATATATATATATATATATATATATATATACACACACACACACACACACATATACTATAATACATATGCAATAATATCATATATATATATATATATATATATATATATGGTCAATGTGTTATGCGTAAGAATTGCACATTAGCTAATTATAAAAATATTATTAATTTAAATTTTAGTACTTTATGTTTACTTTAAATACTTATTATATTAAGTATAATTAACTAATTTAATTTCATAATTATTTTATTATTATGTTTCATTAAATTTTTTGAGTCAACAATGTTTTATTAAATTTTATAATTGCAATATAAATACAATTTGTATCATATTACATATACATTATACATATCTTATAGTATCATATATGTCAATGGTCAATGTATAAGAATTGTATCTTAACTGATTATGAAACTTTTATTATTTTAATTTGAGTGCCATGTTATATTAAGCATAATTAACTAATTTAATTTCACAATTAATTTGTTATTATGTACTAGGTTGTTGTATATGTATATTATATATAGTATATGTATGATATACATATACTATAATACATATACTATAATATCATATACATAAATATATTTATATATATATATATATATATATATATATATATATAAATGGTCAATGTGTTATGTGTAAGAATTGCACATTAGCTAATTATAAAAATATTATTAATTTAAATTTTAGTGATTTATGTTTACTTTAAATACTTATTATCTTAAGTATAATTAACTAATTAATTTCATAATTATTTTATTACTATGTTTCATTAAATTTTTTGAGTCAACAATGATTTATTAAATTTTATAATTACAATATAAATACAATTTGTATCATATTACATATACATTATACATATCTTATAGTATCATATATATCAATGATCAATGTGTAAGAATTGTATTTTAACTAATTATGAAACTTTCATTATTTTAATTTGAGTGCCATGTTATATTAAGCATAATTAACTAATTTAATTTCACAATTAATTTATTATTATGCATTAGATTGATGTATATGTATTATATATAGTATATGTATGATATACATATGCTATTATATCATATATATATATATATATATATAATACATATACTATAATATCCTATATATAATATATATCCATATACTATAATACGTATGCTATAATATCATATACATATATATATATATATATATATATATATATAAATGGTCACTGTGTTATGTGTAAGAATTGCACATTAGCTAACTATAAAAATATTATTAATTTAAATTTTAGTGCTTCATGTTTACTTTAAATACTTATTATCTTAAGCATAATTATATAATTTAATTTCATAATTAATTTATTATTACGTTTCATTAATTATTTTAGTCAACATTTTATAAAAATTGGAAATTATAATTTTAAGTACAATTTGTATTAAATAAATATACTATAATATCATATATGGAAATGATGAATGTTTAAGAATTGCATTTTAACTAATTATAAGACATTTATTAACTTAATTTTAGTTGCTTATGCTTAAAATTAAAAAACTTATTATTTGAAGTTTAATTAATTAATTTAATTTCATAATTATTTTTATTATGCTTTATATTTTTTTAAGCTCACAAAATTTTATTGGCTAAATATTTTTTGTAACACACTATGACAAATACAAAATATGGCTCACTTGGTAAATCGCTCGCATGGTGCCTAGAGAGCAAGGGTGTTCAAGTCCTCACAAGAGCCATATTTTATCAAGCCCATAAACGGTAAATGGGTTCGGTAATCGGGTTCGGGTACCCTAATCCGATTATACTAATCGGATTCGAGTTTAAGGTACTTTAAGGATATTATCCGAACTCTATCCGAACCCGTCACGAGTTATAAATTTACTATTCGAACTCGATTAAAACTCGATTATCAATATCCGAACTTGACTTAAACGGGACGGGTAATCTCGAGTACCCGTTTAGAGCAAACCCGTTTACATCATTCCCCGTAGCCCGTAATTTCCCTCTTCTAGAGAACAAAAATGAAACGACACCTCGTTTACGCAATAGAACAATCTCCCAAATAGGACTTTCCCAAAACCCTAATCACACTCAGCCGCTCCGCTTGCTAGCTAGGGTTTAGAGAACTCTTCCCCAAATAAAGCCCCATTCAATACAACTATGAGATTTTACTTCTCTCTCTCTTTCACATTTTTCATTTATATCCAGAGATGGTAGGATTTATTCCTGAACCTTCCATTGAAGAAGATCCCAATCAAGTTTCAAAACTCAAAATTTTCAAAGATTCTGTTGACCTTCTTGACCCTCTACCCAACGATTTTTCCATTGCCGATTCCTTTCTTGATTTTGATTCTATAAAAGAGTGGTTTGAAGATAATCCAAAATTAGAAATGATTGGTTTAGAAGAGAGTGAATTTGGGGGTATTGAGAAGACTACGGCGATTGGTGAAGAAAATAACTTTGGGAAAACCCATGTTGTTGACTCTAGCGTTAATGGGTCTAACCCAGATGATGGATTCAAGCCAATTGTTTGTGGGTCAGAGCTGGCTGGAGTTGAGTCAGGCTGTTCAGTAAAGGTGGAAGAAGAGGACTTAAAACCAGAAGGGAAGTTGAGTTCGTCTATTGACGAAGAGATTGGAAAGGTTAGTTTGGTCGGTGCATTAGAGAGTGTGAGTAGTTCAGAGGAGTCTGAGACTGAAAGTTCATCTTCGTCATCATCTGGTTGTAGCATTAATGATGATGATGATAAGGAGGAGGGAAAGGAGATTAAAGAAAAATTGAAGGTAGAGATCAAAAGAGAGGTGGATGCTGCGTGTGAGCCAGAAGAAGGTGAGATAGGAGGTATTGATGGAGAGATGGCCGTTGGTGGAACTGTTAATCTTGGTGAAGAAGAAGAAGAAGAAGAAGAAGAAGAAGAAGAAACAGAGGAAAACCTCAGTGGTTTTGGCATTGAATTTGATGAGGTAGATGATGAGGACGATGGTGCTGGTGCTATGAAAGGTCCTATCAGATCAAAAAATGAACTTGAGGTAAAAAATTTGTGGCTTGGTTGATATATTTTTAGAAGTACTTTTTGTGCTTCAACTATATTCTCTAATATCTTAGGAAAGCAAATTTTTAGGTTTTGCATGTCACCAACATGTTAACCTCGATATTCTCCGCTGTTAGTTTAATTTAGTCTTATTCCGTTGAGTGTCTTTGCTGTCTGCATTTTGTCCCTTGTATGTTCTATTTTATGTTTGTTCCCTGAATCAACGCTGTGTTTGTTGTAGTAGTTCTGACTCCTGATTGAACTCGCTTGATTGTTCAAAGATTTTTTGGCATGCTTTGGCTGAAAGTTATTGTTTTTTGCACTGCTGAGGAGGCAGATTGAATTCAACATAATGAAACCATGTGGTATCAGTTCAAATTTATCAAGGCTAGCACTTAGTAACTCTTTGCATTCATATATTTTCATGTGATAATCTTACATTTGACCTTGTTTGCAGTTGGGGGCCTTACTTAGTTGACTTTGGCTGTATGTTTTTAACTCATCAAAACTGAACAAGACGGTTTTCCCTTATAATCACTGAACTTTATTTTAATCTGATCATTGCTAGAGAGATCAGGCATTTCAGAATCACATTCTAATCCTCTCTTGTCGACTTTTGAAGTCTATACCTAGACTTGCATGTTCTTTGTAGTGCTGAACAACATGATTAAAATAGTTATTGCTGGAGTTAATTATTGGTGTGGTTTAATGCTGGAGTTATTATTGTTGAATAGTAGTTGTGAATAGACGCTGTTAAATTTTGCAGGTTCTCCCTCCAGTTCCACCACTGGATGTTACACTGCAACCCCATCACCAGATGCTGCCAGTTGGAGTTGTTTTGTCAGTAAGCTCAAATCAGAACCTTTATTACAAAATTCAAAGGCTAAGCCTTAAAGCTTTGCTAAATTTAGTTAAACACTTATATACCCCTGTTTTCGTAGCTTGTTACGTTCTTATAAGCTTGGTATTTTTTTATCACCTCTATATTGATTTAAGATAGCTAGGTCAGTCTGATGTTCCTTGGTAAATAATATTAGCTAGGGGAGTCTAATGATATTCCATATGCTTACAGATTATTGGCACCAAAGTTATTGTTGAAGGAAGAGAGCAGCACAACCCTCTAAATGAAGGTTCTATTCTCTGGATAACCATAGATAGGTCACCACTGGGATTGGTGGATGAAATCTTTGGACCTGTAAAGAATCCCTACTATGTAGTACGATATAATTCAGAGAGTGAAGTCCCTGCAGGGATCCATGAAGGCACTTTGATCTCTTTTGTCCCTGAATTTGCTAATCATGTTCTCAATGACAAGAATCTTCACAAGAAAGGGTATGATGCATCTGGTGAGAATGATGAGGAGTTGTCAGATGATGCTGAGTTTTCAGATGATGAAAAAGAGGCCGAGTACAAGAGGATGCAAAAAATGCTGAAGAGAGGTGTGATTGACCAAAGAGCGGGAAACCGGAAAAGCAATAAAAAGAAAGTTAGAAGTAGGAATGGGGCTTGGAAAAATGATAGGAGCTCAGTCCAGCTAACATCAACAGCAGTGGGTCAGCTTCCACCTAATCAGAATCAACATAATTTCTCCACAGTTTCAGCATCTTTGGATAATCATAATTGTTCATCATCTGTAGCAGAACAAACTTTTGTTGGTGGATCTGGCATTGTGCCTTCATTTTCTGTCACGCCAGAGTCTTCTGGTTTTATGACACCTTCAACTGGAGTTTGGACTAATGGGATGCCAGGCCAGCAGCCACAAAATGCCATTTTCCCCAATAGGTTTTTGGCAGAAGGTATGCCATTACTCTCACAGAATTGTCAACAACAGCAAATTCCTTTGCCAACCCCGGTAGTATCTATGCCAACCATGATGCCATATCAGCTGCAGCCGCTTAATCCTAGTTTGAGTACACTTACTAATGTGGTCTTACCTGGTGGCCAGGCAAATTTATTTGCTGGACCAGCCTGTGCACCATGGCTGGGGATTGCAGGTCAAAATGGCTTTAACCAAACCACATTCGGGGTGGGCATGCAGGGGCAGCAGTTCCTTGGTGCATTACAAGCTATCTTGTCAAATGGACCAACAGCTGATGGGAATTGTGATTTGCAACCTAAAGGTGTTCAGGGCAACTTCGAAACATCGCAGAATTTTAACATGGGTGCATCAAGTCGTGGGAAAAAACCATATCATAGAGGTCGTGGTCGAGGTCGTTTTCCTGGTGGAAAAGGTCATCAACAATCCTAGAGAATTTTCTTTAATGAGATTAAGCGGAGACGTCGACCTTCTTTAGTTGCTTGATTCATGTAAACTGTGTTTTTGGTGTGTAATTTATTGTGGAATGTTTATGTTTTTTTTTTATTTAGGCAATATAGGAAATATAAGTTATCGAGCATATTGCATTTTGTCTGATGATTGATTAGGCTAGAGCTGGCAAAGCAAGCTTGAATCCAATAAGAGAGCTTATAAATGCGCCGCAAAATTTAATTGTCACATTTTAAAATTTTTGAGATGCAAATATTTTTAAGCAAAAGATAATTTTAACCTTGATTAAAATTACAAAAGCCTGTGATATATGCTCTCATGTTCCCCATGCAGGTAATCGTTACATGTGCAGTAGAGGTGTTATCGGGCCAAGTTGACTTAGTTCAACTCGAAAACCGGATCACATAGATTTGATCCAATAATCGAAATTGGTAAATCAGTTCCAATAATTTAGGATCAGACCCATTAAGGGATCGAGACCGATTCAGGCAAAATTTTTTTGCCTGAGCAATGCAGGTGAAGCAGTCTCCCTCCATTTTTATTTTTAAAATTTTTTTTCATTCAATTTTTTCTATAAATACCTATTAATTTCATTCTTTTTTTTTTTTTTACATTTTCTCTCAAAATTCTTTCAATACTCAAACTCTCTCAAATTTACTCAAACTCTCTTATTCTAAATTCATAATATTATTATTTTTCTTTCTAGAATTCAATTTCCTTTCTTTTCTACAATTTTACAAATTTTATTTTCAACTTCCAAATTCTAATATATATTTAATTTCTTTTAATATATATTCTTATGTCTATTTCTTTCAAATTTTCAAATATATTTATTTTAAAAAATATATATAAGTATCATATTTGTTTTGTCGTTTATGTTTCGTTTCTTGCCTTTTCTGTTCTACTAAAATCCCCAATTTAGGTGACAAATCATTCAATGAATTTAAACCTAATATTCATCCGAAAGAGGAGCTTCCTTCAACACAATCGATACATTATGGTACTAGTTGTCGTGGAGGTCATACTCAAACATAATCATCAGCTGCCACCACTGCTGTTGCATCATCAAGACCGACAAATACAAAGTTTAACTGCACTAAAAAGAATAAGGTATGGGGTCATTTCGATATTATTGAAAAAGAAGATAGGCCAAATGAATTTTTTGCTATTTGTAGAATATGTAAAAAGGCTTACGCTTATAACTCCGGTAGAAGAGCTGGCGATGCAGGTACGTATAAAAGACATTCAATTGGCACACATAAAATTAATCTAAATGAAGAAGAAATTAATGAAGGCATACAAGCTCAAATTAATAAACATGATGGTCAAAAAAAATTTACTTTTGATAATGTTCAAGTTAGGCATGGTTTAGTTAAATTTGTAGTTAGAACGATCATTCATTCACAATTTGTAAAAAAGTAAGATATTTAGAATTTATTTGTAAATATTTACGACCTGCATATAAATCTGTTTCTAAACATACATTAAAAAAAGATTACATAAACATGTTTAAAGAATATAGGTAAGCTTTAATTCATAAACTTAATAATATTTCATCTAGAGTTAGTTTAACTAGTGATATTTGTAGTACTAATGGTATGAGTTATCTTGTTCTACTTTATCATTGGGGAGATGAAGATTGGTGCATGCAAAAACGAATTTTATCATTAAATGTAATAGAAGAAGCGCATAATGCTTATACTATTTATAAATATATCACTAATGTTTGTAAATTGTATGGAATTGAAAATAAAGTTTTTGTTATTACTTTAGATAATGCTTCAAGTAATACTGTAGCTATTCCTAGGTTAATTAAAAGTTTGAACCCAATTATGCAAGGTGTATTTTTCATGCTAGATGTAAATGTCATATTATAAATTTGTGTGTTCAAAGTGGTTTTAATTCTAATGGTAGTGGCATAGCTCCAATTGATAAAATTAAAATGTTAGGAAAATGGATCCACAGCCCAATCATAAACATAAATGGAAGTAGCTTTGTCTAGCAAATAATGTACCTATTAAAGCGTTTCCACTCCCTGTGGAAACAAGGTGGAACTCACTCTATTGTTTGCTTGAATTTGTTTTTACCTTATAAAGAACTTATTACTTCTTTTATAACAATTATAAAATTAGCTCGATTTAGCACTTTATGATGAAGATTCAATTTTTATTGAATGTTGCGTTGATTTGTTATCTACTTTTAAAGACACAACCAAAAGATTTTCAACTTAGTGTTATCCAACTTCACCTTATTTTGTTCCTATTATTTTTACAATGTTTGATAAATTTTTAAAATTTAGGAATCATGAAACTTTATCTTATTTTCTACATGATATTAAGGAAAAACTTTAAAAATGTTGTGAAATAATTCATCCTATTCATTATATTGCAACTTTACTGAATCCTAATCAAAGTGAGGTAAATATAGAAATTTTTTTTATTATTATAAGGATTTTTTTTTGCGTTTGATTTTATTGAAGACCAAAAGTCCTTAATAACCAATTATTTTTTAGAATTGTTTAATATTTATGAATGTGAGAGGAAGCAGTTCAATTGAGGACAAGAAAAATCAAGCGAAGAAATCGAAAGTGGTGGCAGCGGCAAAGGAAAAGGCATGTTGAAAGTAATTAAGAAAGCAACAAAGAAGAGAATGAAGCTAAAAAGAAAAGTTGGTGGATCCAGATTAGCAACAACTTGACAAAGTTTTAGCTTCAATGAGTTGGGATATTTCTTAAGTCAAAAGTTTTAAATAGATGATAACTTTGATCTTCTCCAATGATGGAAAGAAAATCAAAGACAATTTCCAATTTTAGCTTCAATAGCCCGAAATGTTTTTGCAGTGCAAGTTTCTTCTATTGAATCAGAATCCGCATTCTCATCATGTGGAAGAATTCTTAGAGATCATCGAACTCTCTTAATCTGGATTCATTATGTATGTTAACATGCCTTAAAGATTGGTTTGAAGCGGAATCCCATAATAACGAACTTGGAATGGCCAATGAGTTCACCGATAATATTTCGAATAAGAAGAAAGAAATTTCCAAAGCAATCTGTATAAATTATGAGGAATAGAAAATGATTTGATTTTTATTTTTTTGTAAATTGTATGTAAAATTGTAAATAAGTTTAGTCATTAAAGTCAATTTTTTAATGGACTACGGTCCTGTGGTTTTTACCCTTCTAACTTTTGAAGGGTTTTTTCACGTAAAAAATCTTTGGTCTCCTACTCTCTCTTTTTTCTTCTTTATTATTTTCATTTATTATTATTGCTAAATACCAAATAAATTAATGTTATAATAACTTTAAAAAAAATAAATACTTAAAATACAAAATGACTTAATATTTTAAAATCATACTAAATAAATGAATAAATATTTTAAATACAAAATAATAAGTTTAATTATATCTTTAATGATAAATGATAAGTCTAACTATATTTCAAATGTAATAAATAAGTTTAACAAAATTATTTTATTTTAAAAATATTATAATTTTTTTAAACTAATACCTTTATTAAATAAGTTATAATAACTTTATTATGATATAATTATTTATTATTTTATTATGACTAACTTTATTAGACAATTTTGTAATAACTTTATTGTAAATATTACAAATTTACAATTACTTTATTCTTAAATAAGTTATAATAACTTTATTTATTATAAATTTATAATCACTATTAACAGATTATAAAAATCAATTTATTATATCAAAAAAATAAAAATACATTAATAAGTATTTATTTTAATTAAAACTAATTAATATATAATTTAAAAATTTTGAAAAAGTAAAAAAATCGAATCTAGCTAGTTCGGCTTAGTTTTCACTGAATCGATCTAACAAGCGAAACTGGTTCAGTATTTATATGCTGTTGAATCGGCCCGACTCAGATGGGTTCAGCAAACCGTTTCAACCAGTTTTAAGTAGTGGTGGGCTAGAACTGATGTACCCCGACCAGGTCTCAAATTGGTCCGGCCTACCACTACCTCTAATGCGCAAGCATGCGTGTGTGGGTAAGTGCTACTTGTAGAGGCATGCCTGCGCGAATAGATGTTACCTATGCATTCATTAAATGCGGTAGCCATACGAGCAATGTGGGTAAGTGCTCCTCAAAATTATTAGCTTGACTTTTTCGTTCAAGTAATGCCATGTGTTCTTTCAAAATTTTCCTTGCTATTCTTTTGTTTTTTAAGGAGCCAATATAAAGTTGATGTAAGATAGAGAAAAAAGACCAAGATTTTAATTATTGTTCACAAGTTATTTTTTCTTTCTTACAAAAAGAAAAATAATTCAGTTTCTTGGTTGTTAGCTTGTAGTTATGGAATTCTGAAAAGATGGTGGGCAAATGTCTCAGTATAAAGCTTCACAAGATGAAGATGAACGGTGAGAGAGTTTGGCAATGGAAGTGTATTTAGTTTATGGATATGTTGGCAATTTTGAGGGTTGGAAAGATTATTTTCTCTAAGGTGGATGTGGTGTTTTTAGTAATGGGGTGTAAAGATACGTTTTTTTTAAGTGTATTTAAAATTTATCATCCAATAATTTGTTTGAGTTGACTTGTGACCGAACTCGTGTCACAACCTGAAGCTCATGACGTACATTTAATGCTTAAACTTATTACATTTAGCAAATTTACGAACTAGATTTTTTTTCTTTTCACTTTAAAGTTTGTATTCGGTATCAGTGTAGTCACTAAATGATTTTTACTAATCCTTTTTAGTTTTAATCCAACTTATTCTTTATTCCAAGGGTGTATAATAAAACTCTTCTAGACATGTAATGATCATTTTTTATAATAAAACTCTTCTAGACATGTAATGATCATTTTTACTCCATACAACTCTAGTTAAAAACAAATCGAAAATATTCCCCTTTATAATGAGAAAATTTCCCTAGATAATCACTTGCAATAGATTAGTATTTACTATATTCCAATCACAAGAGTCATTTTTATATTATCTCACATCCAATAACATCCATTCACATCTCTAAACTAATTAGGTTCCAAGATCGCACTCGGTTATCATATCACTCACAAAATGATCTAAAACAATCCTAAGCTATATCCTAAGATACATCCACAAACTGTACTGCGTAATCTGTATAAAGTGCGTATGTAAACAAAGTGATACACTTTTGTATACCTCAAAGTAACAAAAGTAGGGCTCGAAGGACACTGGTATGTACCTAGACTAGGTACAGTACTTAATGGCCCATACAGCAACTTTGCACAATAGCCTAGCTCAGATAGTTTGCAAGTGGTGAAAATAAAGGGTGAGCAATCCACAACTCAGTAAGTAGTCTAAGTAAATGTGAGCTAGACTCATGTCGATCTACATGCATGTGTATGCATAAGCAGTAAATAACGTGATATGAATGCATGACACTATGCCCTAATATCGAATGTACCAACACGAACTCACACTTAAAGGTTAAGGTTGTATAGAGTATTAGTCGAAAGGATACCTTAGGCACCTCATTTCCTCGAGCCTCAACACGATATCTAAAGGACATAGTCACTTGACACAACACTACACTACTAGCAGTATACGCATCACATGATAGTCAATATACTTAGCCCAAAATGAATTACTATGCACATTTTTCAAATAGATTCACTATCCATTTCATTCCAACAGATTCACCAACACTTCAATGCTACACTGTACACCTAATTCAAGTAGAATCACTATGCGTTTAATTTAGGACACCATCACTATGTTTTTAATTCAAAATGCAATCACAATGCTATTAGTTCAGAACACAATCATGATGCACTTAGTTCAATACATTATCACAATGCACTCAATTCGACACACTATCATAATGCATTTAGTTTGATGCATAATCTATATGCACTTGGTTCAAAACATATGCATTATGCACTTTTAAAGCAAATGAACTTACGAAAATCGAAAATCGATATAGTTAGGTGATATGCCTCAAAGTATTGGAAACGAATTTCAAAACTGATCAAATATCACTTTTAGGCAAAAGCTTCAATTCACTGAACACGACTTCAAAACCAATCACTTACACTTTAGGCATAAGCCTCAATTCACTAAAACGATTTCAAAATAAATCACTTGTCACTTTTAGGCATAAGCCTCAATTCACTGAAAAAAATTTCAAATAGATCATTTGTCACTTTTAGGCTTAAGCCTCAATTCACTGAAAATGATTTCAAATAAATCACTGGTCACTTTTAGGTGTAAGACTCAATTCACTAAAAATAATTTCAAAACTGATTAGGCAGTTATCTCGATTCACTGATATAAATTTAATATCTATCCTAGTTATTGATGGATAAAACATCACAGAGACGTAACAGTGTAGCACATAGTTCCCTTAGGACTTTAGAGGTGGCTCCCACAGTCCTGAAGGTATCTGTGTAGCACGTAGTTCCTTTGAAGTCTCTAGAGGTGGCTCACACAGTCCAAGAGATATCCATGCAGCATGTAGTTCCCTTAGGATTCTAGAGGTCGTTCCCACGGTCCCGGAGGTACTCGTATAGCACGTAGGTCTTTTGGGGTATCTAGAGGTGGCTCCCATTGTATGGTATCTATGACCATAAAATACTCCAGTCTTGCTGATCAGTTAAGAGCTTGAACCTATCCACTGGTTTTCCATACAAGTATGATTTGCCCAGAGCATTAGGCTCAATAGGCACATTGTACTGTTAGTTTAGAGCACAAAGCTCGATAGACGAGTAATAGAATCTAGAGCAAGTTCGATACGCTCAAAGTGACCTGAAGGTCAATGGGTTTGCCTGCACTTAAAAGAAGAGCCAAAAACCAACTACAAATTGAAAGTTTATAGTTAATAAAATGAAGCACTTATCAAAACATAACAAAGTGGGACGTGTCGTCGAGATTCAAAGGTACACGTACAACACGTAGTTCTCTTAGGACTCTAAAGGTGGCCCCCACAATCTCAAAGGTATCTGTATAGCACTTAGTTCCTTTGGAGTCTCTAGATGTGGCTCTCACGATTTGAAATCTGACGACTTTTATCGTTTTGCTCGATAGGCGTTCAATTTTCAAAACACAGATTAGAAACAGTTTTTCATTTTCAAAGAGCATAGATGTTAATTATTACAAAATCAATTCAATACTATGATTTTCAAGTTAGAACACAATATCTGATATTATAAAACTATTGTGTAAAAGAAATGTGAACTGAGTATGCTATGCGTGAATCGTTTATGCATCAATCATATACCACTATACATTTTGTATGGCTACCTAGTGTAATTAATGCAAGACATGCACACATACACTTAGCTTTTGCATATAAAATGAACAAGGTTTATAATATCACTTATTCCTATTCAAATTACTAGAAATTCCGGCAGCATAACAGCTTACATTTTAGCCTAACCCAACTTGCAGAAAATGTAATTCTAATGAGTCTATTACAGTAATTCCACAACCACAATTCAGCAGCCTCATTATAATCAATTCATTTCATTTTTTTTTGTATTTACCTTCTCATCACAAACAATCAATCACATAAGCATATATATAGTTAACCAATATGTAGACTAATTTTTACTTAGTGCATGCATAAATCACTTCATTCAACATGCAAGCTTGGCTGGCCCCAACATATAAGCTAGAAACAACTTCTCAAATCCAGCCCAAGCATAATCCATAAACACAATTTGTCTGAATCGTCAAGCTTACCTCTGCTTAGCTCAATTGTTCAAGTAATAGCGTTTCATCACTTAATCCAAAAATAAATTAATTTTGTATATGAAAGAAACTTAATCATCTCTTACGAGATGATCCTAGCAAGCTTTACTTAATCCACTTATCTTAATGCTTAGCAGTTTACTTCCTTGAGTTTTCTAAATCAACTACAAGTTTTGCACCACTCTGACTCACTTTAAAATTCTTCCAACCGCCTTTCATCTCATTTTCCTTCAATCTTTGGCTGCCTTAAAACCTCATAGAAGACACGATCTCTCTTGGCTTTCAGTCTCTTTACTATTCACTTCAATTTCTGACTTTCTCCCTATCATTATGGCATCCCCTCCTTTGCACGATTCTACTTCACCCAAGATGCCTGTTATTGCCGAAAGGAAATATAGCTTTTTTTGCTGCTTGTTGCCGAGAGACAAGCAAACTTTTTGCTACTAAAATGCCGAGGGTGATAAGACCCACTAGTCATTGCCACTTGTTACCGCCTTTGCCTTCCACCTTGTGAGTCAAAATATTTAAGTTCTCTCTTTCCCTTGATCACCATTGCTACCTTTACTATTTAGCTTTTACTTTTGTTCTTTCCGAGATAGCTGTGGGTGACAACAACCAGCTGCACTTGTTGCAATCTAGTGCAGTCCAAAAGGATGACATCAACCACTACTTCTCTCTTGTTTTCAGTCGTGAGGAGTGCTTGTGAGATCCTCAATTTTCATGTATTCCTCCATGTATGCCAAGTAATTTGAGTTAATATGATTAAATGAATGTGAAGTTGATGTGTAATTGATGTATGAATAATGTATGAATGATGTATGCATGATGAATGCAATATAGAAGAAATAATAGAGTTGAAGGTCAATAAGTCAAATGAAGTATGTTGATATCGGGAAATATTAAGAGTATGAGACAAGAAATTAAATCAGATGTTGATTGGAGGTTAAATGGATGAGTCA
This sequence comes from Heritiera fomes, assembly GCA_032173925.1. NCBI lineage: Eukaryota > Viridiplantae > Streptophyta > Magnoliopsida > Malvales > Malvaceae > Heritiera > Heritiera fomes. Next base: position 14,573,154 of record JAPDPM010000020.1, on the reverse strand, counting down.
TGAGGAAATTAATGGGTCAAATGAGTCAAGGGGATGCTAATGGCTGAGATAAAGGATGAAATGAGCATGCATTTAATGTCTTTGCATGACTCACCACCCTCACCATCATCACCCTACGCCAGCTTCTTCTTCCAGCTCTCCCTCTCGTTCATCTCCATTCTTCCAAGTTTTCCATTCCAAGTTCCTTGCTAAACCACCTTACTCCCTCATCAATCCAACTAGTTTGTTGAACAAGAATCGATCCTTGTCACTAGACTAAGAGATATCCAAAGTTTGGTAGATCAATTCCAAGTATTGGAGGAGATCTCAACATTTGAAGTTTTGGTCTCTAGTGAAGGTAAGAGAAGAAGATGGTTTAGTCAATTTGGTTTATGCTTTGAAGTTATACTGAGTTGGTATAACATGTGTATGTGGTTTAATTTAAGGTTTGATGTGGTATGATGATTTTAGGTTAAAGAAGTGAAGAGCTAGGGTAACGCACAAGTGATCTCGCGTTCTCGAAGGAATCGAGGTAAGGAAATTACGTAACGGACGTAAGGCGGCTATGTCCGCATGTTTTATGATGTTTTACATGTTTTGGAGAGAAGTATGAGCTGTTTCTATGCAGGAAAAGATGCATTTTCGGACTTGTCTCCTAGTACCAATTAGGCTAGGGGCAGCCGACTGCCTTAGAGGGAAGTCGACTGCCTAGAGACAACCAAAACATCGTTTTCGAAAACCGATGCAAACCAGTCGACTGCTATGTAAGCCAGTCGACTGCTATTTACCCAGTAAGCATTCTGTGTCAAACCAGTCGACTGCTATATGGGCCAGTCGACTGCTATTTTCCAAAATGCATTCTGTTTAAAAACCAGTCGACTGCTATATGGACCAGTCGACTGCTCCCATGTATTTTTCGAAAAGAAAATAATTTCGAGAAATAAAGTTATGAAGCAGCAGTCGACTGCCCTATAAGACCAGTCGACTGCCCTATAAGACCAGTCGACTGCCCTGTATGAAAAGAGAATTTCAAAGCCAAAATGTTTCAAACACCAAAGTGTTTTCTGAAAGAAAGAAGTATACAATACATGTTTTGAGACTATGGACTGCGTAATGATTATGCATTTCTGATGGCTGAGTGACTCTGATCAAGTCCTCAGTAATATGGATGTTGAGCGAGGAACCCTAATCCGGTCCTCAATCCCACAAGTGACACCTGATAAGTGTTCGCTGTGGATTTATAAAGGCAGGAGAGAATCCCTGACCTATGTAGAGTGCACTACTGTACCAATGCATGATTAGAGTCATATGAGTCATATGAATGGGAATGAACGGTTCATATGACGACTCAATCGCTTAAACATTGTACATAGTCTCCATCTATTTCAAGTATAAGATGTATGTATGACAAGGAAGTATGATGTTTAAAAGTATGATATGACGTATGATGTATGTTTTCAAGTATGAAGTATGTTTTGAAGTATGCTATGAAGTAAGAAGTTTTCAAGAAAGAAGTATGATGCATGTTTTATATGTATGCTATATTTAAATGAAGCATACAAAGTATGTTTGCCATGTCATTTTAAATGAATATGCATGGTTACAAACAATGCATGAAAGAAGTTTATGAATCATGCTTTATAATGATTTACCTGACATTATAGAGCCAAGTAGGAAAAAGGCATATAGAGGCATAGCACGCTCTTTTATGTAGTTTTCTTACTGAGCGTAAACTCACCCTTTTACGACTATTTTTCAGATTTCCTGAAGTAAGCCTTGCTCCAGTTAGAGGAGCCTGATTTTGAAAAGTTGCAGTGTACCTTCTCGATACGCTTCCCGGTTAGCATAGAAGGTATACTTACATGTTTATGTACAGTAAATTGTATTTCAGTTACGGTACAGTACAAGAAATCTTTATATATATAAGATGTCGGGGATGTAAGTTAAGACGATGTATGAGATCCTGTGGAAATGGAATGATATTTATATATATCATTTTTATGTCTATGGAAATTTAGAAAAATGTTTATATGAGCTAGTAAATGATTAGCTTAAGACCAAGGGAAGAATGACACTGGATAAACTAAATCAAAATAAGATCGGATAAGATAATAAGGAAAAAAAAAATTAGGTGCTAAGGTGAAGTGACGGGGACGTCACAGAGTGGTATCAGAGCAATTTGATTGGTAGTTTGTCAGTGTCAATAAGTTAGAAATAGAGTATATCCCCAATTGTACTGTACTTGTCTGAATGCAAATGTATAGTATAACTGCTTATAGTTATACTAAAGAGCTCAATGATGACTATCTTTACAGTATGAGCTCACGAAGAAGAGGTACAAGTAGAGGAAGAGGACGGGGTCGCACTGAAGACCCCCAGTTCCGTCTCCTCATCCATCTCCACCACATAGCCCGAATACGAGACTGGCTAAGATGGAGAAGCACATGGAGAATATGGCCACGATGTTTACCCAATTTATGTCTAATTTCCCGAATGTGGCCACAAGTACACCAGCAGCTACACCTGTAGTTCCTCCTACGGAAGTAACCCCACCAGTCCTAATTACTGGAAGGAGAGATTCTAGAGCTTATTGCAGTGTGGCATTGATTAAGGAATTCAAGAAGTTGGATCCGCCTAAGTTCAAGGGGGAAAGAGACCTGTTGACAGCTGAGAACTGGATGAAAGCAGTACTCAAATCTTTTGAGTACATGCCCTGTTCTGAAAGGGAGAAAGTAGGATTGGCTGCCTACCTACTAGTAGATGATGCTGAATATTGGTGGCAAGCCACTCGGACCGTGTTAGAGGCCCGATATGATGAGGTCACGTGGGACAGGTTTGTGGAAGCCTTTAATGAGCAGTACATCCCACGCACAGATCGGAATAGGTTAAAGATTGAGTTCTTAAGCTTGACTCAAGGTACTATGACAGTGAATCAGTATGAATCCAAGTTCACCACCTTGAGTAGATTTGATCCAGAGGTCCGAAGAGATGAAGGGCATAAGATCTACAGGTTCATCGAGGGATTGAAGTCCCCGATTAGATCTAAACTGTATCCGATGGATATCACCACGTATGGAGAAGCTGTCCGTAAGGCTCAGTTGTGTGAGCAGGACTATGATCTGCATCATGTTGACTTTCGAGCCAAGGGTAAAGGCAAAGAACCGATGAAGCGGAAGTCGGATGAGAAAGCTTCGAGTGATAAGTATCCATTTCGGAGAAGTAGACGATCTGAAGGAGTTTCTATAGGTAAGTAAAGTATAAGAAGATGATTTCCAATTTAATTAATTGTTTCTATGGAAATGCTTTAAATTTGGAATTATGATGATGATGATACAGGGACTCCTAGAGCTACCGGGATCAAGATAAGTGATGAGAGATCCCGATATCCAACTGGAAGTACCGCTAGCTCACCAAAGGGCACGATGCAAAGATGTGAGCAATGCGGGAAATTTCACGGATCACAGCCATGTCGCTTGGCGAGTGGCGCTTGCTTTAGATGTGGGGAGAAAGGGCATATGATTAGAGATTGCCCTCAGAGAGATCTGAGGATGCCTGATGAATCGGATAAGACTCCTAAACCACAACCTAAGGCTACTGCTACTGAGAAGGGAAAGAAAGCTGTGACCCAAGGACGAGTATTTGCCATTGATGAAGAGTCTGCCGATGCCTCGTCCAAAGTGATTAAAGGTACGATTTACCTATTTGATATGAGTGTCATGGCATTGTTTGATCCAGGCTCTACGCATTCATTTGTGTCTCCTAGGATTGCTATGAAAGTGCCTGTTGAGCCTGAGATTTTAGAACAATTATTAAGAATAAGCACACCCTTTAAAGAATCACAAATAACAGAGTTGGTGTTTAGAAACTGTGAGCTACGGATAGGAGAAAGAGAATCTAAGGCTGACCTAATCCTACTGAATATGTATGGGTTTGATGTTATTTTGGGTATGGATTGGTTAGCTAATAATCATGTTATATTAGACTGTTATGCTAAGAGTGTAACCTTCTCTTCACCCGTTAGCTATGTTGTAAATTTTGCAAGTAATTAATATGAAGTCTGTTTGGTTTTTGATTTGAATTCATATGAAAGTAATGAGAAGTATGTATGACTGTATGAAGGATTTATTGCTTATGTGGAAGACATAGATCAGAAACGTCCTGGACTCGATGATATTCCTGTAGTCCGAGATTTTCTTGAGGTGTTCCCGGATGATCTTCCAGGACTTCCTCCGGATAGGGAAGTGGAATTCACTATCGATTTGGTGCCGGGGACTGAGCCTATATCAAGAGCTCCTTATCGGATGGCCTTGGTAGAATTGGAAGAACTTAAGAAACAGCTTCAGGAGTTGCTAGACAAGGGATTCATATGACCCAGCGTATCCCCTTGGGGTGCTCCTGTACTTTTTGTCAAGAAGAAGGACGGTAGTATGAGATTATGCATAGACTACCGGTGGTTAAACAAGGTGACAATCAAGAACAAGTATCCTCTTCCCAGGATAGATGATCTCTTTGATCAGCTAAAGGGTGCACAAGTCTTTTCCAAGATAGACTTGAGGTCGGGATATCATCAGTTGAAGATTAGAAATGAAGATATCCCTAAGACTGCATTCAGGACACGGTATGGCCATTATGAATTCTTGGTGATGCCGTTTGGTCTGACCAATGCACCTGCAGCCTTCATGAATCTGATGAATGATGTATTTAAGCAGTACCTGGACCAGTTTGTCATTGTTTTCATCGATGACATCTTGGTGTACTCGAGGTCATGGGAAGAGCACGAGCAGCATTTGAGAATTGTTTTAGAGACCCTCAGAGATATAGGACTGTATGCCAAGCTAAGTAAATGTGATTTTTGGTTGAACCAGATCTCCTTTTTAGGTCATGTGATCAGTAAAGATGGAGTCTCGGTTGATCCATCAAAGATTGAAGTGGTGGTTCAATGGGAAAGACCGAAGACAGTGACGGAGATTAGGAGTTTCTTGGGTTTAGCTGGCTATTATAGGAGGTTTGTAGAGGGTTTCTCGAAGCTAGCTGCTCCACTGACGCGCTTGACGCGCAAAGAAGTGAAGTATGAGTGGAATGAAGCCTGTGAGTGTAGCTTCCAAGAGTTGAAGCGCAGGTTAACGACTGCACCAATCCTTACCATCCCTAGTGGTTCAGGTGGATTTGCGGTGTATAGTGATGCCTCAGGGCAAGGTCTGGGATGTGTGTTAATGCAGCATGGTAAGGTAGTAGCATATGGTTCTCGACAGCTAAAGGACCATGAGAAGAACTACCCCACTCATGATTTGGAGTTAGCTGCAGTAGTGTTTGCCCTGAAGATATGGAGGCATTACTTATATGGTGAGAAATTTCAGATTTTTACGGATCACAAAAGTCTGAAATATTTGTTTTCTCAGAAGGAATTAAACATGAGGCAAAGAAGATGGCTCGAGCTACTGAAGGATTACGATTGTGAGATCTTGTACCACCCGGGGAAAGCCAATGTGGTAGCGGATGCTTTGAGCCGGAAGCATGTAAGTATGGTAGCCTATATGATGATAAGAGAATATGAATTGATTGAACAGTTTGCAAGCCTCAATTTGAAGGTTATGCCTAATGAGCAAACGGGAATGATGGCTAGTTTGAGGATTGAGCCGGATTTGATGGACAGAATCCGAAGTGCTCAGAAGGAAGATGATGGATGCATTGAGGCTATGAATCAGATGCAATCAGGTATGACCTCAGAATTTAATGTCAGTAGTGATGGAATTTTGAGGTTTAGAGGTCGTATATGTGTTCCTAATGATGACGAATTGAAGAAGTTGATCTTGACTGAAGCACATGCCACTAAGTACACGTTACACCCAGGAAATACGAAGATGTATCATAATCTTCGCAAGGTGTACTGGTGGAAGGGTATGAAGAGAGACATCGCAGATTTTGTAACAAAATGTCTCACATGTCAACAAGTTAAGGTAGAGCACCAAAAGCCAGCAGGATTACTGCACCCTCTGCCTATACCTACATGGAAGTGGGAACACATTACAATGGACTTTATTATGGGATTGCCCAGAACCAAAAGAAACCATGATGGTATTTGGGTGATTGTCGATAGAATGACAAAATCAGCTCATTTCCTACCTATGAAGTCAATTGATACACTCAATGCTTTGGCAGATATGTATGTAAAAGATGTAGTAAGACTACACGGTATTCCAGTGAGCATCACTTCTGATAGAGATTCCAGGTTTACTTCCCATTTCTGGGAGCATTTTCAGGAAGCCATGGGATCTAAGTTAAGTTTTAGCACAGCTTTTCATCCGCAGACTGATGGACAGTCCGAGCGCACGATTCAGACGCTCAAGGATATGTTGAGAGCTTGTGCTATGGACTTTAAAGGCTCCTGGGATGACCATCTGCCATTGGCTGAGTTTGCGTACAACAATAGCTACCATACAAGTATCAGGATGGCACCATATGAAGCTTTGTATGGAAGAAGGTGTCGATCTCCGATTGGGTGGGAAGAAGTGGGCGAACGTAAGTTGTTGGCTCCAGATCTAGTCGAGCAAGCCTCAGAAGACTTTAAGTTGATCTGTCAGAGGCTTAAGACAGCTCAGAGTAGACAAAAGAGCTATGCGGATGCTCGACGGAGGCCACTTGAGTTTATGGTTGGAGATTTTGTGTTTTTGAAGGTTTCTCCATCAAAAGGGATCATGAGATTTGGCCGACGAGGTAAGTTGAGTCCTCGCTACATCGGTCCATTTGAGGTCTTAGATCGGATAGGTGATGTTGCCTATAGGTTGGCATTGCCTCCGGAGCTATCGGGAGTGCACAATGTGTTTCATGTATCGATGCTTCGAAAGTATAATCCGGATCCGTCTCATGTCATTGAGTATGAACCCTTGGAGATAAGGGAAGATATGAGCTATGTAGAGAAGCCGATTCGGATCTTGGATCGGAAAGATAAAGTATTGAGATCTAAGACGATTCCATTAGTGAAAGTTCTCTGGCAATACCATACGACGGAAGAAGCTACGTGGGAGCTAGAAAGCCTAATGAGAGAAAGGTATCCAGAGTTGTTCACATGATAAGCTAAGGCAAATTTGGAGGACCAAATTTTCTAAGGTGGGGAGGATGTGAGATCCTCAATTTTCATGTATTCCTCCATGTATGCCAAGTAATTTGAGTTAATATGATTAAATGAATGTGAAGTTGATGTGTAATTGATGTATGAATAATGTATGAATGATGTATGCATGATGAATGCAATATAGAAGAAATAATAGAGTTGAAGGTCAATAAGTCAAATGAAGTATGTTGATATCGGGAAATATTAAGAGTATGAGACAAGAAATTAAATCAGATGTTGATTGGAGGTTAAATGGATGAGTCATGAGGAAATTAATGGGTCAAATGAGTCAAGGGGATGCTAATGGCTGAGATAAAGGATGAAATGAGCATGCATTTAATGTCTTTGCATGACTCACCACCCTCACCATCATCACCCTACGCCAGCTTCTTCTTCCAGCTCTCCCTCTCGTTCATCTCCATTCTTCCAAGTTTTCCATTCCAAGTTCCTTGCTAAACCACCTTACTCCCTCATCAATCCAACTAGTTTGTTGAACAAGAATCGATCCTTGTCACTAGACTAAGAGATATCCAAAGTTTGGTAGATCAATTCCAAGTATTGGAGGAGATCTCAACATTTGAAGTTTTGGTCTCTAGTGAAGGTAAGAGAAGAAGATGGTTTAGTCAATTTGGTTTATGCTTTGAAGTTATACTGAGTTGGTATAACATGTGTATGTGGTTTAATTTAAGGTTTGATGTGGTATGATGATTTTAGGTTAAAGAACTGAAGAGCTAGGGTAACGCACAAGTGATCTCGCGTTCTCGAAGGAATCGAGGTAAGGAAATTACGTAACGGACGTAAGGCGGCTATGTCCGCATGTTTTATGATGTTTTACATGTTTTGGAGAGAAGTATGAGCTGTTTCTATGCAGGAAAAGATGCATTTTCGGACTTGTCTCCTAGTACCAATTAGGCTAGGGGCAGCCGACTGCCTTAGAGGGAAGTCGACTGCCTAGAGACAACCAAAACGTCGTTTTCGAAAACCGATGCAAACCAGTCGACTGCTATGTAAGCCAGTCGACTGCTATTTACCCAGTAAGCATTCTGTGTCAAACCAGTCGACTGCTATATGGGCCAGTCGACTGCTATTTTCCAAAATGCATTCTGTTTAAAAACCAGTCGACTGCTATATGGACCAGTCGACTGCTCCCATGTATTTTTCGAAAAGAAAATAATTTCGAGAAATAAAGTTATGAAGCAGCAGTCGACTGCCCTATAAGACCAGTCGACTGCCCTGTATGAAAAGAGAATTTCAAAGCCAAAATGTTTCAAACACCAAAGTGTTTTCTGAAAGAAAGAAGTATACAATACATGTTTTGAGACTATGGACTGCGTAATGATTATGCATTTCTGATGGCTGAGTGACTCTGATCAAGTCCTCAGTAATATGGATGTTGAGCGAGGAACCCTAATCCGGTCCTCAATCCCACAAGTGACACCTGATAAGTGTTCGCTGTGGATTTATAAAGGCAGGAGAGAATCCCTGACCTATGTAGAGTGCACTACTGTACCAATGCATGATTAGAGTCATATGAGTCATATGAATGGGAATGAACAGTTCATATGACGACTCAATCGCTTAAACATTGTACATAGTCTCCATCTATTTCAAGTATAAGATGTATGTATGACAAGGAAGTATGATGTTTAAAAGTATGATATGACGTATGATGTATGTTTTCAAGTATGAAGTATGTTTTGAAGTATGCTATGAAGTAAGAAGTTTTCAAGAAAGAAGTATGATGCATGTTTTATATGTATGCTATATTTAAATGAAGCATACAAAGTATGTTTGCCATGTCATTTTAAATGAATATGCATGGTTACAAACAATGCATGAAAAAAGTTTATGAATCATGCTTTATAATGATTTACCTGACATTATAGAGCCAAGTAGGAAAAAGGCATATAGAGGCATAGCACGCTCTTTTATATAGTTTTCTTACTGAGCGTAAACTCACCCTTTTACGACTATTTTTCAGATTTCCTGAAGTAAGCCTTGCTCCAGTTAGAGGAGCCTGATTTTAAAAAGTTGCAGTGTACCTTCTCGATACGCTTCCCGGTTAGCATAGAAGGTATACTTACATGTTTATGTACAGTAAATTGTATTTCAGTTACGGTACAGTACAAGAAATCTTTATATATATAAGATGTCGGGGATGTAAGTTAAGACGATGTATGAGATCCTGTGGAAATGGAATGATATTTATATATATCATTTTTATGTCTATGGAAATTTAGAAAAATGTTTATATGAGCTAGTAAATGATTAGCTTAAGACCAAGGGAAGAATGATACTGGATAAACTAAATCAAAATAAGATCGGATAAGATAATAAGGAAAAAAAAAATTAGGTGCTAAGGTGAAGTGACGGGGACGTCACAGTGCTTGCTGTTCAGCTTCCATTTCTGGTCAGTTTCAGAACCAAGGATCCAGCCACTATTAGATTTATGCCAAGCCAGCAGCAAGCCTTGTTCAAGCACCAAAAATGCCATTACTCAGCCCTTATACTTTTGCCATTTCCATCACAAAAAACCCCTGCCTCCAGTCTTTCACTCTCACCTTTCTCTCCCTTCGTTTTCAGTTTTCAATTCCTTTAAAATGGCCGATAGTTTTAAACCCCTTAATACTCTTCTTAGCTCCATTGGAGCTTCAATGGCACCCCAAATCAACATCTTGTGTAAGGACCCTAATTTTCTTACATTCGATATAAGCTACAGAGTGTAGGAATTTAAAAAGAAAATATTAATTGTCAAAATATTTAGATAAAAGGTCTATTCGATAGGGTTCAGAAAGGTACTTGGTGAGGGCCCCACTATGACTTTCTCTGTCCAGATCAAAGTGAAACCTTGGAATGATGCTATTTGAGGTAAATATAAATATAACAAGAATTTGTATATCAAAATTACCTTGTTTGAGTGTATTTTGAAAGCAAGAAACAAATTCAAAAATGATGATCGTGTCCATTGTGGGACCCGATTCTACTGTACTGTACATGTGATGTGTAATTAATTATTGAATGAAAATTAACGTGTTAAGTGATTATAAGTGAAAGTGTGATGTGGGCTCCACTTATTTTTATTATGTTCAGATGGGCTCGAAACTGAAAATGTGGTGTACAGTGGTGTAATAAAATATAATATGATGATTTTGAGATTTAAAATCGTTAAATTATATTATTATGAATTATTTTGAATTATTTTGTGAATTTTAGAAAACAAATTTGAAAATAACGATTACGTCCTGAGGGTATTTTCATAAATTATGCCCAAACTAAAATGAGTTGGGACGAAGTAAAAATATCATGGTATTCTATATAAAAAGGAGAATAAGATAGTGTCAAGAGATTGATTGAATTGGTTGTTAAATCAAAAAATTTTGCTGGCGGTCTACGAGGGTAAAATCTTAATTTCTCACTATCTGTGCACCGTGCGTCAACGAAACCATTTCCAATCATCAAGATACATTAAATATGATTATTTGGTGATGGAATCCGAAATTTTGGAGTTCAATTACATAGCTTTTACGATTACAGAAGTTAAGGGTGAAATTGTCTAAGTTTTACATAAATATGAGCAAAATGGTAATTTCACCCCTCTCTAGAAAGTTCAATAAGACAGCCCCTTATTAAGCCGGCCACTATTCATCATCCCTTACCCAAGACCCCATGACATCAAGAGAAGAAAAGGAAAGAAAATAAAAGAAAACTTAAAGAAAAATTCATTTTCTCACCTAACCCATTACTAGAAAAATATTCTATACAATTTCCTCTCTCCATTGGCACCAATATCTCATCAAATCAAGAAGAAAACAAGGAGGAAAGAGAGGCAAATGGGTTTGGTTAAAGGTAAGAATTTCCATGATTTAATGTTTCATTGAATTTCAAAGTTATATTTTAACTAAATCAAAGGTGTAGATTATGAATATACCATTGGATTTGATTTTTGTTGACTAAATAAAAATCCACCATGAGAGTGACATTTGGCCAAGCTAGGAACTCAAAGAATCCATGTAGTTCTTTGCATAAAAATGATGGAAAATAAGACAATGAACATGGATTTTAAGCTTGGTAGGCTTAGATTGAAGAAAAGTATTAACATTAGCTTAATGGGGGTTTTGGCCATGGGGTTTTGGACAGCCTAGGATACTACATTTCATGGTTTTGATATGTCAAATTAATGTAGAAATCAAGAGAAGATCATCAGTGAAATTGGATATGAAATTAGAGCTAAAACAAAAAAGTTATGTTTTACTACCGGTGTAAATTACACTAGTTAGGCATAGACAGTATCCAATGTGGCTGCATTTAGTGAAAGTTAATAGCTTAAAAATAAGAGGAAAATTAATGGAAATTTTTGGTGAAATTATTTTGTAGCCGAGAGCATTGGATTTCGTACGGTGCTACTGAAAGGGTCGGTAATACGAGACAGGTAAGGGATGAGTGTGTAAGCCGTAGGGATATAGCGAATGCATGATCTTGATGAGTATAATTTTATGAAGTTATTGGGTGTTGAATTGCCTTTAAAATCATGCAAAATCTGTGGTTTATGACTAGCATAAATACAGTGTTTAAGTGCAAGGGGTTAGAGTAATAGCAGCTCTTATGCTGCCGAAAATTCCTCCAAAATTTTTAAAATATCATGAAATATATGAGCATGAAATGAGTGAGATTGTGTATTTTGGAGATTGTTTCCAATATTTTCCATAAATTGGAATTTTACCGAAAAATATTATTTGGATATTCATGTAATTAAAATTTATTAAAATGAGATGTTAAATACGTTCTTTGAAGTATTTCGTAATTATTTAGAATGTTTACAAATTTTCTCACTAAGACATGAATATTTTATTGACTGTATTTACTGTATTATTAAAAGTGAATTTAAATACCTTTTGGAATTTTATTAAATTTAAATGATATTTGCTTAAATTCCTTAAAGGTATTTTTCATTGTAAATGAAATGTTTTGAGATTGTTAGGCCCATATCATGCTCACGTGTATTACTATACTGTATTGTTACTGTGGCTGATAGACCCGCCAAGTCATCAGCAGTCCTAAGGACACTTAGCAAGTGTACTCTAAGGACACCTATAGACTATGATCATAGATCTTACTGTTTACTATTACTGTTCCCTGTAGGCATTATAGCATGATATATCGAGGGTGATGCCAAGTCTCTAGCTACTGTTTACTGTTACTGAGCTGTGAATCACTGTTAAATGTTTTATTGAATTAAGAACTACTGTTTACTATTACTAAACTGGGAATTACTGAACTACTGTTTATTGTTATTAAACTACTGTAAACTGTTTTACCGAATTAGACATTAATGTTTACTGTTTACTGAACTGTACTGAACCGTGAAGTACTGTTTACTTTTACTGAACTGTACTGGATTATTGCTTTTTATTGAATTATAAACGTTATAGGGAAATTAATACTGATTTTTAAAACGTTTATTGTACCGTTACTGAACTATGAAACTTAGTGTTTTCTATACTAAACTATTTCTATAATGTTTATTGAACTGTTATCTTACCAATACTAAACTGTTTACTGTTACTGCAAAGAGTACCGTACTGAACTGTTGCTGAAGAGTTTTACTGAACTGTTAATGTTCTAAAATGAACATTTTATTTGCTTCTAAACCTATACGTTTATTGAAACCATTATTGTTTACTGAACTGTCACTGTTTCCTGAAAACTATTTCAGTTATTAAATTATTACTGCTGAAAGTATTACTAAATAAATCACTATTAAAGTGAAATTGTTTACTAAACAATAAAGTGTTTAATGAGTTAAATTCTAAAACTATTGTTTTTAGTACTGTCATGTACTTTTACTGAACTGTTTCTATACGATTATTACTATTAATTAAATGGATTACTGTACTGTTTCTACTATTGTTACTGCAAGTGTTTTCAAGTGTTACTGAAGTGTTAAAATTAATGGTTTTTTATTACCATTTATTTATTGAAAAACTTTATTTAATTGTTTTATATTAAGAATTTGTCAGTTACTCCCTATAATTGCTCTGGGTTTCGAGACAAGACTGATATTTCAAAATACCTTCCATACTCTATCTGGATTACCTGGCCCACTATAGCATCCTTCCATTTACTGTGCTTAGTGAACTGTTAGGAGAATAATGTTTTCCAGCGTACAGATTTCGTTATATCAGTCTTTCATATGATTCCCTTACTAAGCACGTTTCACTCACCCCTTTATTTTTCAACTCCACAAGATATTAAAGAGATTAAAAAGGGTTTACATTAAAGGATATTGGCTGAAATTTGGGTTACCTAAGACTGCTTGTGTTGAACCGAGAGGTATTTGTACTTTCTTTTATACATTCAGATAAATTGTACAGTACTACTTAAGTTCTAAAGTAAGAACATGGGATGTAAAGTGTAAGAAAAAATGTTAAATTTCATATTCTGAATTTCTATAAATTAATTATAGTTACTGTATCTTACTGTTCAAGTTTTAAAGGCATCACAGACAGCTCAATCGTAATTTATATGTAAAATGTGTTATTTACTATAAAATTGGACTATTACAGTTTTATTGGTATCAGAGCAAGGTTGGCTTGATGTCTATGATGCCTTTAGAATTAAAAGTGTCGAAAATGGTGAACATCCCTTGTAATACTGTATAGTCTAGATGTATAAAGGAACCAACTGATTGTAAATTGGGTTAAGTATTTAAATGGTGTGAAAGTTTATGAATCAATGGTTATTAAAAGGGATTGTAACTCGAAAATTTTATATAAAATAGGTGATCTTATAATCTTAATGAAAGGTCTATTCGATATGGTATAGGAGAGAACTTGGTGGGGGTCCCACCAAGACTTCTCCGTCTAGATCAAAACAATACCCTAAAATGATGATATTGGAGTGAAATGGGATATCATCAGTAGATAGATCTTAAGATCACCTGTTTAAATGTATCTTGAAGAGGGAGAAATAAACTGAAAAATGACGAATGTGTCCCTATATGGAAATAATTCTTTTGAATAATAGTAAACCAAAATGATCATGAATTATTGATTATGATAACGTAACTGATGGTGTAAAGAATGCAACACATGTATAACGGTCCCTACTACTAGCCTCACCTTTAATCAGATGATAGATGCGACCCGAAAAGTATATTGTGGGCGGTCGCATGATGGTTAGCCCTGTTACTGATTCTTTCGGGCCTAAATTAAATGTGAACAGATGGGGTATTTGGTTAAGGACTATTGGATATTATGAAAAGTGATACACTTACTTAGTGTAACTGAGAAGGTGATTTGTGTAATTGATGATTCAATATCAGTATTGTTAAATTCTGGTTCTATACATTCCTTGTACTTCCTCTGAGTATAAATCTGATAATTATAGAACCATAATATTTTGGAAAATGCTTTACGGAATGATATATTGTTTAGAGTATTATAAAAAAATTGAAAAAGTGTGTATAAGAACTGAAAAGTGACTGTAATAGAAAAGGAGAATGAAAGTTAACCTAAAATTATTAAATGAATAGATTTCAAAGTAATTTATAGAAATGAATAGGTTAGTTGTGAAGTGGATTAGCTTAAAGTATTATCTTAGTGCATTATTTCTTACCATATTGAATGTTATATTATGAAATGAAAATAAATAAGTGAATCAATGTGAAATATGTGTTGAAGTGATTTGAATGTTATATGTGTATGTGTTTTGAGGATATATAATGGATTTGCAGAATGTAGAGAAGAAACGTCCAAAGTAGTATGAGATATGTAACTTAAAATTTACTGGATGTAATTCCGAATAAATTTTCGGAGTAATATAGATTCGGGAGATCATTGACTCGATTTTTAAAACGAAATCTATATCTAAGCTCTTATCGAAGAATATAAATGGAATCCGAAGAGTTTAAGAAAATCACTCCGAAAAACTTGTGGATAAAGAATTTATTGTATTAATGTGTTTGGAGGAAACACAGATGATCTTGCTTGAGAGAGAATAAGGATAACTTATGATTGTGTATCAATTTTTAATTTCTTAATAGAATTCCCACTGAGAATGAATATTCACCTGTTTAGGATTGATGTTTTACTTGATTCACTCAGAGAGTATAAGGAATTCATAAGATCAATCTCTGAATAGGGTGTCAACAGATAAAAAGCTAGGAGATTGATGTTTATAAGATAATATTCAAAACTCGGTATAATTTTTACGAGTTCTTTGTGGTACTTATGAGATTAATGAAATATCCTGTGATATATGTGAATTTAATAAATGAAATATATTAATCACACTCAGATAAACTATAATGGTATACAACCATGATATGTAAATATATTTCAACTCATTTGAAGAATATAAGCAACATCCTTGAATAATTCCACAAACTTCTGGAGACTAAAAATTTTATTGTTAAGCTCAGTAAATATGAGTTCTAACTGAACCATAACGCTTTTAGAGACGTATGGTCTTGAATGATAAAGTGAACATTGATTTGTCAAAAATAAAGGTTATTGCTAAGTGAGTGAGATTAAAATATAATGAATAGGGTATGAAATTTACGAGGTTTACCCAAATAATATAAATGACTTGTTGAGGAGTTTGTGGAATCAGCTGCTTCACTGATATGATTCATATATGTGAGAAAGTTAAATGGGAGTGGATGAGTATGTGTAAGTGTATTATTCAAAATTGTTAAAAGATTTTAATGGTGGAGTACTATACCATTTGGAAAAGCAACTGAAGTGATAAGTGTGAAAAGATGAAAATGAATTAAGAAGATAAGTCATATGATGATTAGGGAGCACGAATTATGGAATAGTTACCAAATCTAAGATTGAATGTGATTTCCTCTAACTATCATGTGGTCACAGTTAGATTTAAGATCGAGCCGACTTAACAGATAAAATTAGTTATACTCAGAGGAGTAAATAAATAATTTACTGCCAGTCATATAAATGGATATATATATTTGAATTGTACAAATAATGTGGTGATGGAATTGGTAATTTGATGGTTTCAATTACAAAAATTGATTATGAAAAGATTATATCCTCAGGTACATCCTACAATTAAGTAATATTACATGTATCATAAGAATGAGGGACGTAATGATAATTCAATATGAAAGTGATATCGGAGAAATTATTACTCAATGTCTCATCTACTGTAAGTGAAGGTTCATATTAAAGCCTACAAGTGGATTGCAGCTTCAGCTAAACTAATGTGAAAATGATTATTGTGGGATAGTAAAGAATTCGGAAGAACCATGATGTTATAGAAGTGATTATGGACTGATTAACCAAATTGATTCACTTCTTCATCATCAGGTTTCTTGATCTCTTAAGTGCCATAGTCGATATGTATCTGTGAAACAATGAGAATGTATGTGGAGTTCCAGTGAGCGTTACATGTGATAGGGATCCCTGATTTGCTACATGCTTTTAAAAGAATAGCAAAAGGTGTTGGTATTCCAAACTTACTGTTAGCATCGCTTCCTATTGGTGCAAAATATTCGAGCACATTACGAGACGCTCAATGATATATTGAGAGCGAGTGCACTGGATTTAAAAAGCTACTGTGACAGTTACATACTATTGATTAAAACTGTTTAAATGATAGTCACCAAACTAATATCGGCTTGGCACCAAATGAGATAATATGTGATAAATAGTGTGAATCATCTACTATATGAAAAGAAGTGAAAATTGTTAACTCCCAAATTGATAAGTAATTTTCAGGGAGTACAAATTAATTGGGAAAGAGGAAATGTGGTGATTTAAAGGAAATTTAGATTTGTGCAAGTATACTGGCAGTATCATCTTAAAGAAAAGATTAAGTGAAAGTTGGAAACTATATAAGGAAGAAAAGTACCCATAATGGTTGTACTTCCTAAATCAAGTGAAATTTGGACAACCGAATTTCTTAAAGGTGGGGAGGAAATGTGAGACCTGATTCTACTTTACTGTACATGTGATATGTAATTAATTATTGAATGAAAATTAATGTGTTAAGTGATTATAAGTGAAAGTGTAATGTGGGCCCCACTTATTTTTAATATGTTCAGATGGGCTCGAGATTGAAAATGCGATGTACAGTGGTGTAATAAAATATAATATGATGATTTTGAGGTTTAAAATCATTGAATTATATTATTTTGAATTATTTTGAATTATTTTGGAAAACAAATTTGAAAATGACGTTTACGTCTTAAGGGCATTTTCGTAAATTATGCCCAAACAAAAATGAGTTGGGATGAAGTAAAAATATCATGATATTCTATATAAAAAAGAGAATAAGATAGTGTCAAGAGATTGATCGAATCAGTTGTTAAATCAGAAAATTTCGTTGGCGGTTCGCAGGGGTAAAATCGTAATTTCTCACTATATGTGCATCACACGTCTACAAAACCACTTCCAATCATCAAGATACATTAAATATGATTATTTGGTGATGGAATCCGAAATTTTGAAGTTCAATTACAGGGTTTTTACGATTACGGAAGTTAAAGACGAAATTATCCAAGTTTTACATAACTAGGGGCAAAATGGTAATTTTGCCTCTCTCTAGAAAGTTCAATAAGACAGCCCCTTATTCAGCCGGCCACTATTCATCATCCCTTACCCAAGACCCCATGATAGCAAGAGAAGAAAAAGAAAAAAAATAAAAGAAAACTTTAGGAAAAATTCATTTTCTCACCTAACCCATTACTAGAAAAATATTCTATACAATTTCCTCTCTCCATTGACACCAATATCTCATCAAATCAAGAATAAAACAAGATGAAAAGAGAGGTAAAAGGGTTCGGTCAAAGGTAAGAATTTCCATGATTTAATATTTCATTGAATTTCAAAGTTATATTTTGACTAAATCAAAGGTGTAGATTATGACTATACTATTGGATTTGATTTTTGTTGACTAAATAAAAATCCACCATGAGAGTGACATTTGGCCAAGCTAGGAACTCGAGGAATCCTTGTAGTTCTTTGCATAAAAAGGATGAAAAATAAGATAGTGAACATGGATTTTAAGCTTGGTAGGCTTAGATTGAAGAAAAGCATTAAGACTAGCTTAAGGGGGTTTTGGCCATAGGGTTTTGGACAGCCTAGGATACTGCATTTCATGATTTTGATATGTTAAATTAATGTAGAAATCAAGAGAAGATCATCGGTGAAATCGGATCTAAAATCGTAGCTAAAACGAGAAAGTTATGTTTTACTACCGGTGTAAATTACACTAATTAGGCATAGACAGTATCCAACGTGGCTGCATTTAGTGAAAGTTAATAGCCTAAAAATAAGAGGAAAATTAATGTAAATTTTTGGTGAAATTATTTTACAACCGGGAGCATTGGATTTCGTGTGGTGCTACCGAAAGGGTCGGTAATACGAGATTGGTAAGGGATGAGTGTGGAAGCCGTAGGGATATAGCGAATGCGTGATTTTGATGAGTATAATTTTATGAAATTATTGGGTGTTGAATTGCCTTTAAAATCATGCAAAATTTGTGGTTTACGGCTGGCATAAATACTGTGTTTAAGTGCAGGGGATTAGAGTAATCGCAATTGTTATGCTGTCGAAAATTCCTCCAAAATTTTGAAAATATCATGAAATATTTTATGAGCATGAAATGAGTGAGATTGTGTATTTTGGAGCTTATTTCCAATATTTTCCATAAATTGGAATTTTATCGAAAAATATTATTTAAATATTCATGTAATTAAATTTTATTAAACTGAGATGTTAAATACCACTACAAAAAAATAGAGCATTAGAGACGAAATTTGCGACAGAATTTTCGTCACGAATTTTCAATTTTCATCACTAATTGTAATTAATGACAAATTTGAGAAAGAATATTCCGTCTCAAAATTTGAAGTGGCTAAAAGTCTTTCTGTCAGAAAATTTTTTTTCCGTTGCAAATTTGAGACGGATATTTTCGACCAAAATCTGTTTCTAAATCCATTTTTTCCCGTTAGGAAAATATAGTAAAACAAAAAAAATTAGTTTTTTCTACGCTTTTTGCATTGGATTTTGCAACTGATTTTTTCGTTGCAAATTTTTGTGACGGAAATTCCGATACAATTTCCGTCACAAATTGTGACGGAAATTCTATCTCTAAACTATTTTCTGTCACAAAGAATTAATTTGTTCAAATAAAAAAATTGAATTTTAATGTTTGTGATGGAATTTCGGTAAAAAATTCTATCTCAAATAAGTTGCAATGGAATTTGCAACTAAAAATTCCGTCTGTAAATCCATTTTTTTGTCACAACACATATATTATTAAAACAATATAAAAAATTATAATTATAATTTGTGACGAAAAATCCGTTACAAATTGCTACTTTCTGTCAAAAATTTTGTCCCAATTTGCGACAAAAATTCCTTCACAAAAAAATTAACATTTAAATTATTATTTTATAGCTGTTTAAATTGTTGAATTGAATTAAAAAACAATTAATTTTATAAGCTAAAATCTAATTTCCAAATACACCTAAAATTCAATCCAATTAATTTACGATAAATATAGTTTAACAAAAATCTATACATTTAATATAGGATAATAATTACATACACTGACAGTGGAGTTTTTTTACTCCACAAGCAGCGTTAAGATTGTAACACATGTCCTGTTTTATTTATTTTAATATTTTTATAAGACACATGTCATGATCTTAACGCTGCTTGTGGAATAAAAAAAACTCCACTATCAGTGTATGTAATAATTATCCTTTAATATATACATAATCAAACAAAAACTTTAAATATACATCTAATATCCACAAAATATGTACCAACATCCATAAACATTATATTCAATTCGAAAATATATACTATGTTGAAATACAAAAGTATGAAGTTGTATAATATCGTAGTGCTTCATGAAGACGGGCTTTGCTTCAAAAAGTGATCGAACAGCTAAACAAAATAAATTGTTTTGTTAAATACGATTTAACAAAAATTCAAACAATTAATATATATTCTACTCACAGACGTACATAATCAAATAAAATATGCAAAATATTTATAAAATATCTATTCAACATCTCAAATATCATGTCCAATTCATAAATGCATATATATATATATATATAATATTCAAATAAAAGAGAAAGAAAAATAATGTTTACAAAGCAATGTTGACTCATTAGCATCCAACTCCAAGAAGTGAACGCCTAAAGCATAATCGAATCTACTTATACTACAGTTTAATAAAAATCTATACATTTAATATATATACTTAAATAATTAAATAAAAATGTAAATATCTATAAAAATATCCATTTAACATCCACTCACAAAGATCATGACCAAAATCCACTAATTATGTTTTTAAATCAATAATAATCATATTATTAAAAATAAATTATGTTTATTTTAATTATTACATATTATTAAACGAATTTTTATAAGAAATTGCTACAACAGCTAGTGGTGCACCCCTAGCTACTGTCCTGCCGCAGCTGGTGTGGTGGTGCACCACCAGCTACACCTAATAAATGTACATAATGAGTTCATAACTTCCCATTAATTTAAAATGAGCTAATACAAAACTAGACAGTAAAAAGCATGTATCATGTGCTCTTAGAAAGACATGATAGAACACAAAGAACAATTACAGATTCACGTTTTGATTTTCAGGCATCAGTATAAAATGATTATAGCAACTAAATTTCATGAGAACACACCAAATTTTAAAGAAAGAAACTTGCATCTATCTACCCTACCTTTTTAGCTCAACTAATATGCCTTTTCAACAGATCTAGTGTTGACAAATTCTCTTTTGATTGCTCATCCAAATAGAAGGAAAAAAGAAATATAGCTTATTCCAAGAGAGGAAAAACACAAATAAAATTGCTTATTCCAACTTTAACTTTAAGAACTACCGCAGTAATGACGATAAAAAAGCAATTATCCTCATTTATCAGAAATAATTAGAAGATTCGCAGGTTTATGAAAGATTAATAGTAATAGCAATACAAAGTGTATATGATAAGCAACTAGCAACACTAAAATGTGGAACACTTTACCAAAACTGGGGAAATCAAATAAAGCTAAGAATCAAATTTTACCAAATTTTACAATAATCGAGAAATTAAAATAATTAAAAGAAACAATTAAAGAGAAAATTTGGAAAAAAAATACCAACGAACCAAAACTTTGAGATCAAAGAATCAAAAAGAAAAACGATGCACATATCCGAGAATCAAGCACTTGCAATGGACAACACAATTATTCCATCATTTTAGAAGAATTCATTCTACAGGCAAAGTTTAATTCCATTAAATCCATATATAGATCATGGAAAAAGTGGAAATGTACATTAAGATGCAAAGAAATTAAAGATTTAGGTCTGGACAGAAACTGGGATATCCACTTTTATAAAATTAAGATGCAGAATTTTTATAAGAAATTGCTGCAGCAGCTACCAACTGCTGTCCAGCAGCGGCTGGTGCAATTTAATAAAGCCAACATCCCAAACATCATGTCCAATTCATAAATGCAAATATATATAACATTCAAATAAAAGAGAAAGAAAAATAAAGCCAACACCATTCAACATCCCAAACATCATGTCCAATTCATAAATGCAAATATATATAACATTCAAATAAAAGAGAAAGAAAAATAATGTCTACAAAGCAATGTTGACTCATTAGCATCCAACTCCAAGAAGTGAACGCCTAAAGCATAATCGAATTTATTTATACTACAGTTTAATAAAAATCTATACATTTAATTGTAAATATCTATAAAAATATCCATTTAACATCCACACACAAAGATCATGTTCTATCCATTAATAGTGTTTTTAAATCAATAATAATCATATTATTAAAAACAAATTATGTTTATTTTAATTATTACATATTCTTAAAAGAATTTTTAAAAGAAATTGCTATAGCAGCTGGTGGTGCACCACCAGCTGCTGCAGGACAGTTTTATAAAGCCAACACCTAAAAAATAGTTTAAAATTTTTATTCTTAAAATAAGGTACTTTTAAACTTATTTCTATAATCAAGGTATTTTAGCCAACTAGATGCCATGTTATTTCATTAAAAAGGAAAATAAAAAATTAGATTTTTTGAAAAACATAAAATGTTCTGAATAATAATTTTTTGCTCTTGATAAACATTAAAAACTAAGCAATTTGATCCTTCTTTTTCAACCTTCTAAAAACTAGGAATAAAAAACAATAATTGTTTAACCCAACTATTGAAGACTGCTTACTATTCAACAAATTCAGCTCACTCCTTTTAACAAACTGATACCTATCCAAACCCAGCAAAGTTGTAACAAACAAAAAAAAATTCCAGCACAAGTTGAAGCCTTCTTTTTTATTTTCACCACTTTGCTTCCTTAATTTGTTTTATTTTGTCTGAATTTTTGTTGAAGAAGCATAACTACTTTTAATTATTTCAAATGATTGATTTACCAAACAATCATTTTGGATCATCAAATTTTTAGAGATATGCAACACCAGCTGAGCAGCAGCTAGCCCTTTAGGCTTCATCTTAAAATAAGAAATCATTCCTAAGACAAGCAATCAAAAACCCAAATTCATATTTTAGCTCATTGACACTTTAGGGATAAAACACCTAAAAAATAGCAATGAAACTCCTTAAAAACTTAAACTTTTCCACAATATCTAAAATCAAAAGCAAGAGATACCCAAAAATAGTAGCTCTAAACAGAGGTGCTACAAGAACAAATGCGGATGGCCCTAAGTTAAACCCATTTAATCAAGATCAAGAAAAAGTATAAGATCATTACCTGAGTTCTGAAACAAAACAAATTTCGGAAAGTGAAATTCGCCAACCAAACGGAGCCAAAATAGTGCCCGATTTGATGGTTCAACACTAAGAAGTGAACACCTAAAACATAAGAAAAATTTATTTACAATTTTATAATTTAACATAAATCCATGTATTTAATACACATATACATGCATTGTTCTTTCATTCATGCATACATACATACATACTTGCATGCATCCATCCATCCATCCATACATACATACATAAAAATCCATTTAACATCCACAACAAATGCATCCAAGTTCAGTCCACAAATATATATATATATATGCATGACGTCAAATAAGATAAAAAGAAAAATAAAATCTTACTTTACAATGCTTCATGAAGACGGTTCAGCTCCATGATTGGAAGGACTAGCTCCAGGATGAGAATGTCCAACTCCCGACTGTGAATGTTGCATCTGAATGATTTGGGTCAATCTAACCAAAACATATTTGATTTCATTTTGAGTTTGAACAACTCGACCTTGTCCTTCCATCAAAGTTTCCATTCGAGCTTCCATATCAATCATTCGTTGACTAATTGCCGATGATGCACAAATTGAGGACATAAATCTCGATGAAGAGGGTACTGATGAGTCAAACAAATGGCTGCTATGTGGCCTAGCTCCAAAACCGTAGACGTGTGTACGGGTAGTCTCTATTCCTCCAATGGAATTATACCAAGCTTCTGCAACAAACTCGGGATGAGTAGAGACATCTTGACCATACTTCTCACACAATAAAGTGGTATGTTTTTCCTACAATGAAAAAAAAAGAAACTATTATATAACATTATGAGAGAAAACAAGCAAATTTAATAAAAATTAATTCACGTACACTGACAGATTTGGATTTATTGTCCATAAATTCGCTCTCTCCACCACCTCGTTTGTGGGTTTGATCAAAAATTTCTTTGTATGTTGGTTGTCGATGCAACTTTTTTTCCTGCACATAAAATGTTTAAAACAATCAACTGTAAACAAAATATAATAGGCATGAACGATTGTAAAAGTTAAAAATTTGTCATTACTTACCATCCTATGCGCATGAACCAAAAATGGAATTGAACCACCTATATACTTTGTAATTGTACCTTCTTTCATTGTCAATTGATTTTGTTTTGCTTTTTGCAATTTAAGTTCCCATTCCTCTATCCCCCACACATCAATTAATTGATCCTAGACTTGAACACTAATCCATGGTGACAAATTATAACCTTTGCAGTCTTTTATTCGATCCGTGCTAAAATGTGCCATTGCCTTTTTCCTTTATAACTGCATTACATTCTTGAAACGTGGTTTGCATGTGTTATCAAATATTTCGTGCACAATCTCTATGATATGCGCGGACATGAGAAAGCGTGGATTGGAATTAGAACGGGGCTGAAACACAATAGGACAGAAGCAAAGAAGATGAATGTCACCTTCTGGAACCTAGACCTGAAGCCTAAAGAGACTTAAACCCAAAGGTATTGGACCTTGACTCTACGAATATGAATTCAATAACCAAAGGTATAGCAATGATGGATGGTGAAAAGGAGGCGCCACAAGGAAGAAGACCTTGATAAGCCTAGTTGAGAGGGAACCCAAGAGGAAGGCACACTCAAATTCTGAAATTTCAAAACTGATATGTCTCCTCATCAATAGCGTTTACAAGGTATTTATAATAATACCTAGCACTTAAGCCCATAAACAAGTGGGCTGGAATTAACACCAAACAGAAAATAAGACTAAACCCAAATTCATGCCTAAACCTAGTTACATAAAATAAATAGTCCAAGACACAATAAGACTCAAATGTGGGCTATTCAAACACTTAACCCATCTTATTGTTAGCTAAAATAAGACAGTAAATCATGCTCATGTCGTTTGGGCTTCCAAGCAAGTATAGATGTCTTGAGACTCTTCATGGAAGCTTCCTTGACGCTTCAATGAGGCCATAGCTTGTTGCATTAATGAGGCCATGGCTTGTTGCATCTTCTTGGCTTGAGCTCGGGTAATTGGACCTCCTTGGATGACCAATGGATCCTTAGCATCACGAACATCACGAGCAAGTGGATCTCCATCACTCTGTGTCCTCTAGAGGCCATGAAAAAAAATTCTGCATTAAGGAGCAAACATTATGGTATAATTAAATTTAGTAAAAGAAAAAAAATGCCTGCCATAAATATATAACCTTAGATTCAATTGACATATATACCTGAAATTTTACCCACATTTGGGTTTTTACTTCATTTGGAACTTTCTTCCACGTCGGCCACGGATCGGAATAAAACTCTTTAATCATCGTCGTAATGACTCAAATAGGTCAAACTTCCAAAAAAACACTAACACAAGATAATTAAATAACTTTAAAAATCATTAGGTATTAATAAACTTAATACAACAAAAAAATTAAAGAATACATTACCTGTTACCTAGACAAGTAATCGATGATCTGCAGTCTGGATTTCTTGGAGGAGGCATTCCTTAATTTGGACAGCTTGTCTGCTTTCTTCCTCCCACCCCACTACTCATAGCAGTCGGTGAGTCTGTTAGATGTGGCTTAACGGGAGTATGCTTAGCCGATATTCCATGATTGAACTCTAAACCCTTAGTTAGTGGTACCTCGACTGATGCACCCTCCGACGATGGGCTCCGAATAGATGCGCATTGAGCAGATGTGCACTGGGCAAGTGAGCCCTGGCTAGATGTGCACTGGGTAGATGGGCCCTCGGTAGATGGGTGCTAGAGAGGTGGGCCCTCCAAAGATGTGCACTGAGTAGGTTGGTACTGGGCAAGTGGGCCCTCAACATATGTGCACTGGGTAGGTGGGCCTTGGGTAGATTGCCACTAGGTAGGAGGGTCTTTAGCAAGTGGATCTATCTTCTCATCATCCAACTCTTCAGATGGAAACAACCTTTTCTCCAGGTCAACTACTGGAGTTTGAGATTGGGAAGTTAACATGAAATAGGTTTTCCACCCCGATGAAGGAAACCCTGCGACAAACATTCTTACTGGCCGACTTCCCATATCTACCCATTATAACTGCAACGTAAACAATTGAAATGCAAATATCAGTACAGTAAATAACATAAATAGATTACCAAAATAAATAAGTAATAAAGATTATAAACAATAATAAACGTAAAATTAAATCAATGCTTAAACTTATAGTAAATTAATTAGGAAAAGCCTAAAATAATAACAACATAATTAATTAAAAAAAACCTCATCATCGTCATCATCGTCGTCGTCGTCGTCATCATCGTCATCGTCATCATCATTGTCGTCATCGTCGTCATCGTTGTCGTCGTCTTCTTCTTCTTCTTCTTCCATGGAATTAACCTCTTCATAATCACCGTGAACTAGAATAGCTGGATTGTCAAGTTCCTCTGAGTATCTAACAACTGTTGGGTGTGACATGTGAAGTTCTTGGTAAACCCTATCGTTTAAATCAAGTATGTTAAAATCATGGTTCTAAAGCTGAAATCTAGATCTTGCTTTTGTCTTGAACACAGCCCACCAATCACGGCGATCTCATCTTCTAAATGGATAAGGACTAAAATACACTTGTTGACTTTGTTTGGCTAATATAAAAGGTTCATTGCTAGCAAGAATAGACTCATGCTTGAGTTCAACAAGACCATGATGAGGATGAACGTGAACCCCTCTTTCGGTATCAAACCAATGGCACTTAAAAAGTATAATTTGATTTCCAATTCCAAAGTATTCTAACTCGAGTACATCTATCAAGATACCATAAAAGTCACGTTCTAAATCATTGTAACTATTCATTGTTTTTCGAGATCTCCCATACTCTAATATATGAAACTTAAAACCATTTACAAAATATCCTTCATAAGTCCTTGCCCTACGTGAAAGACCTTGAGATAGGTTAATGATATGCTGATCTATTTCATTACCCCGTTCACGAACCTAATGAAGGAAACCGAAACAAACACGCAGCGAAAATAAAACATTCGGCCTCCACCAGGATCGATTCGGAGAGTTGCCTGATTAGGGTTTCGAGATTTTACCTAACGTTTTTCTCTGATTTTTCTTTCGTTGGTCGAGTCACAAGCAACAACTTTTCGTTCCTGCCTCTACAGTATCCACACGAACGGATCTCACGACTCTTGAACGTCTCACGATCAGAAGCCTTAAAGAGCTTTTGATTCCTTATAACCGAACTGCTAGCTTCAATTAAAAGGAATGCTTTTTGTTTTCTGTTTTTAAAAAGTGCTGCTCTGTTTTAGAAAAACTTCCTTTTTATAGGCAGTAAATTTTACCCTAAAATTTACTGCCAAACAGAACTCTAATCCTACTTAGAATAGGATTAGATATATCCTTAATCCAATTCAGAATAGGATTAGATATATCCTTAATCCAATTCAGAATAGGATTAATTAAGCTCCTCATTGATCCGTTCTAAGTGTGCGACCCAATAGGTTCTCAAAACAATGGCAATGACAAAATTGTCACAGGCAATAAGCGGTATCTAGCAACACATCATTGCTACCCATGTAACGAGAATGTCAATGACTCGACATAACCTTACTCGTGATAGATGTTACCGTGTAGTCTAATCCCTTTATCCTTTGATGTCTCGATTAGACACAAGTCATGGAATGTGTCACACTTGTATAGTCTAATCAGCGTTTCTTGATTCCTGAGTTGACTAATTAAACAAATAAAATCAATATCTCATATTGACTTATTCGAGCACGGCCATGCATTTCTTAGTCTCACTCTATCAAAGGGCCCAAGACATCACTCTTGTTATATAAGAGGGATAAATCCTATCTTGATCACTCAACATCCCTCTACATAGATCAAGGCATACCCAATTACTACCTTTATAGTCCATCCTGTTACGAATGACATCTAGCAGCATTAAAGTATGCAATTCTCTATGTTGGGATCTCTAATGATCTCAAGTCAAAGGATCACATACACCATCATCACTATGAGAATCGCTTATGACACTCATATAACAATCCATGTAGCGTTCTCATGGAGGGTCGATCCAGTACATAGTTCTCTAACATGTACCTATGTGATGACTTGATATCTTATATCCATGACAATGGTCATCAGTCAACCACATACTAGTCTTATCGTATCATTGTTATCCTTATTCACAATAATACTTGACTAGGGATATTTTAAGAATAGTGTGTTATTACTATTCTAAGGACATTATCATATAAGATTATATTACGCAGTTATAAGACAAATATAATAATGAACTATGATAAATAAAATGTCATGATACATAAAAAATGCCAAAGTCAATCATCTAATGAATGGTTCTAAGGGCATAATCCAACACCTAAATCAAATTGTATCTTGCCATTAGTGAAATGCATTCTTATTTTATAATAACAACTTTTGATATATTTAAATTACTTACAAAATGTTTAAACCATTTCGTAAAATGAGCTTGACAATTTTTCTCCAATTGATAATAATCGATGTTTGGCTCATCTCTTTTGACCATTTCATCAAATATGCTACATTTTTAAATAATATTAAAATTGTAATGCCAAAAAATGTGAAAAAAAATTAATTAACTTACTTCTATATACTTACCCAATGAATGGGACTATTTCTTCACAATTCATTAACACGTATATGGACGCTGCATCATATTCATCTTCACTCAAATATCGAGCATTGTTTTTTGTCTGCCCAAATGGTATTCCAAGATGTTTGAAAATCGACAAGTGCCCCATAGGATCCACGTCTCCTCTATCGTCATTATGTGGCAGACGAGTTAGCCTAGTTACAATACCGGGTTCGAAATATAAGGCACAAAATGAGGCAATCTCTTCCCTCATATATGCCTCACATATAGACCCTTCAACGCGTGCTTTATTTTTCACGTTCTTTTTTAGATTGTGCAAAAACCTATTTTAGGAATAAAACATTAATATCGAATGATATAGAAAGTGTTCTATTCATGTTAGCTTGGCTAACTCAAATAATGACTATTTATTACCTCTCAAATGGGTATATCCATCGAAATTGCATAAGTCCTCCAACTTTTGCCTTGTAAGGTAAGTGAATCGGTAGATGCTCCATATAATCTAAAAAAGCTGGAGGAAAAATTTTCTCTAATTTGCAAATGGTTTCTACAATATTGCTTTGCAAATGTTCCACGTGAAGGAAACCGAAACAAACACGCAGTGGAATTTAAATCATTCGGCCTCCACCAGGATCGATTCGGAGAGTTGTCTGATTAGGGTTTCGAGATTTGACCTAACGTTTTCTTTGATTATCTGTCGTTGGTCGAGTCACAAGCAACAACTTTTTGTTCCTGCCTCTATGGTATCCACACGAACGGATCTCACGACTCTTGAACGTCTCATGATCAGAAGCCTTAAAGAGCGTTTTTTTTTATATTTAACCGAATTGCTAGCTTCGATTAAAAGAATATCTTGTTTTGTTTGAAAGAAGCTCTAAAACCACAGAGAACATGTTTCTCTTTTCTGTTTTATTGTGCGGCTCTGTTTTAGAAAACACAAAACATCCTTTTATAGGCAGTAAATTTTACCCTAAAATTTACTGTCAAACAGAACTCTAATCCAATTCATAATAGGATTAGTTATATCCTTAATCCAATTCAGAATAGGATTAATTAAGCTCCTCATTGATCCGTTCTAAGTGTGCGACCAAATAGGTTCTCAAAACAATGACAATGACAAAATTATCATAGGCAATGAGCGGTATCTAGCAACACATCATTGCTACCCATGTAACGAGAATGTTAATGACTCGACATAACCTTACTCGTGATAGATGTTACCGTGTAGTCTAATCCCTTTATCCTTTGATGTCTTGATTAGACACAAGTCATGGAATGTGTCACACTTGTATAGTCTAATCAGCGTTTCTTGATTCCTGAGTAGACTAATTAAACAAATAAAATCAATATCTCATATTAACTTATTCGAGCACGGCCATGCATTTCTTAGTCTCACTCTATCAAAGGGCCCAAGACATCACTCTTGTTATATAAGAGGGATAAATCATATCTTGATCACTCAACATCCCTCTACATAGATCAAGGCATACCCAATTACTACCTTTATAGTCCATCCTGTTACGAATGACATCTGACAGCATTAAAGTATGCAATTCTCTATGTTGGGATCTCTGATGATCTCAAGTCAAAGGATCACATACACCATCATCACTATGAGAATCGCTTATGACACTCATATAACAATCCATGTAGCGTTCTCATGGAGGGTCGATCCAGTACATAGTTCTCTAACATGTACCTATGTGATGACTTAATATCCTATATCCATGACAATGGTCATCAGTCAACCACATACTAGTCTTATCGTATCATTGTTATCCTTGTTCACAATAATACTTGACTAGGGATATTTTAAGAATAGTGTGTTATTACTATTCTAAGGACATTATCATATAAGATTACATTACGCAGTTATAAGACAAATATAATAATGAACTATAATAAATAAAATGTCATGATACATAAAAAAAATGCCAAAGTCAATCATCTAATGAATGGTTCTAAGGGCATAATCCAACACCATGTGACCTACATGTATTTCAGTGGAGCATATGTCTCGAAAAAAATTAGAAAGCTCAGTAATTGCATCCCATATTGAGTTTGGGACCAGATCTCAAAAAGCAATTGGAAGTAAACGTTGCATAAACATGTGACAATCGTTGCTTTTCATTCCATAGAACTTGCATTCTTCAACGTTTACGCATCGAGCAATGTTTGATGCAAAGCCATTAGGAAGCCTCAACTCTTTTACCCATTTACACACTCATTTTTTATCTTCCTTTCTTAATGTGAACGAAGCTTTAGGTTTGAGTGTTTTTCCATTTGTTTTCACTAATTCCAATTCTTTTCGTCTATAAATCAATGCCAAATCCAATCTCGTCTTTGTGTTATCCTTTGTTTTCCCCTTAACATCCATCATGGTATTGAATAAATTGTCAAACACATTTTTTTCAATATGCATGATGTCCAAGTTGTGACGAATAAGGTTGGTATACCAACAAGGCAACTTCCAAAATATACTCTTCTTTGCCCAATTATGAGTTACTCCAAAACCTCGAGGTTTTTGTTGATCACATCTAGCACTGAATGTTAATTCTTCAATGTTATCTAGCTGACACAATAATTCTTCACCTGACAATCTCACAATCAGAGGATCATGATCAACCCTTTTAGTAAATTTGTCTCTTTGCCTTCAAAAAGGATGATTAGGAGGCAAAAATCTACGATGACAATTGAAAAAGCAATGCTTCTTTGCATTTTGCAATCTGACAATTGAAAAAGCAAGGCTTCTTTCCATTTTGCAATCTAAAGGCTTTTGTATGTTCCATGCAATAAAGGCAAAATAATTTGCCATGGGTACTCCACCCAGACAACATTCCATAGGCAGGAAAGTCATTAATTGTTCATATTAATGCAGCCCTTAACACAAAATTTTGTTTTCTATGAGCATCATAAGTCTGAATACCATCTTCCCATAAGATTTTTAGCTCATCTATCAAAGGCCTCAAGAAAATATCTATGTTTTGGGATGGATTATACCTTCCCGGAATTATCATATTTAAGAACAAATATGGTTGCTTCATACACATCTAGGGAAGTAAATTGTAAATAGCAATCATTACTGACCAACAAGAGTATAACCTTGCTATTGGCCCAAACAGAGAAATACATCAGCACATAAACCCAGTTTGACATTTCGAGGTTCAGAAGCAAAAAATTGATGAGTATGATTGAAATGCTGCCAAGCCTCACCATCAACAGGGTGATTGAGCACTCTAGATGAATTTTGATTGTGTGCATGCCGTGTAATAAACTCGGCAATTGCAGCTGACATGTAAAGCCTCTGAAGTCTTGGGATTAATTGCAGATAATGCAAAACATTGAAAGGAATCTTCTTCCTCTTGCCCCACTAGATTTATATCTAGGATGCCTATATACTGGACAAGACATTACCTCAGCATATTCTTTACAATATAATATGCAGTTATTCTTGCATGCATCTATTTTAGTATAACCTAGACCAAAATTTTCCATTTTCTTCTTCATTTCATAAAAGTTTGTTGGCAAATTTTTATTTTTTGGCAGCATACCCTTCACAATCTCAATCATACGATTAAAACAAGCATCACTCACATTAAACTCCGACTTGCAATTTATAAGTTGTAAAACAGCAGATAAAGTGGTGTGCTTTGTACAACCGAACCATAAAGGTTCATTCGCATCATTCAACAATGAATAAAAGTATTCATTCGATTAATTTAGTTGTTGCACATCGAATCTTGACTCATTAGCATTTGAGTCAAAGTTCGAATAAAAAGCATCCATAACCATTTTACCGTATGAATTTTGTTCTTTATATACTTCAAAAATTGAATCCCGAAACCCATCTCTACTTCTTAAAGACTGTTCATGTCGAACTTCTCCATGTTTATTCCAAATGGAATAACCAATACAAAAACCTTTATAAAAAAGATGTTCTCGCACCTTATCTGCTTCAAAAAAATATCTATTTTGACATTTTGCGCAAGGGCATTTTATTCTATTTCCACTTGCAAACTCCACATTAAAAAATGCAAAACCAATTAACTCCTCAACCCCATTTAAATACTCCTCAGTAATATAACCATTTTCATCTAACCGACAATATATCCAAGATCTATCTTTATCCATTTTGCAAAATTAAATAAATCACTACAAAACAAATTACGACATGTATCTTAATTCAATATAACCACAAAACAAATTCCAACAAATTCAACTAACCAATCCCATATTATAACTCATATCTCAACCAAAATTCTAAATTAATCATAAATATTAAATTTTCACCCATTCAATAACCACAAACCCTACACCCTAAATTTTTAATACATATATATAAAAACAAATTTATTTAATCGCATATCTCATAAATTAAGAAAGATAGAATTTTGAATTTACCAACAATTTCAAAGTAGAATACTCCTTAATTCCAATTCTGAAATTCCTGCAATGATGAAAAATCAAATATATTAAACATTTAATCAAAAATAAAATGCATTTAGGTAGCAAAATGATAATAAATATACATTATTATTAATGTAAAATTTAACATAAAATTTTAATATCATCATTTTTAATATCATATTTATATACATTATTATCAATTTAAAATTTAATTATTAGATTAAAATGTATTTAATTAAAAATGCACCAAACCATTTTGACTACAAAACATATTGAAGTAAATAACTAACTAAGGTTTTGTTCTTTTTTCTTCCCTTTTATATTCTACTTATAACTTTTCTACATGCTAAGGTTTGCCCCTCATTTTGGAGTATCTTACTTATGAGGGAATATGCAAATAGGATATAATCTAATGCATAATTAAAAATGATGTAAACTATTTTTCTTTTCATTTCAAATATCGCAAAAGATTGTTTGGTATTCTTTTATAGTTTCCTAGTAAGTAGTAAATACTTGTGTTTTAGTTTCTGTTACAAAAGTATTATTCACATATTTAATTGCTAATAATGTTTTAATAATAATAATAATAATAATAATAATAATAAAGATCAAAAGAAAATCAAATTCCTCATTAAAAAAAACTAACAGCAGCAGCAGTTGTTGGACTAGACTGTCCACCAACGCAGCTGTTGCTCTAGCAACTGCTGGATGTCAGCAGCTACTACCCCAACATCCCAACTTCAACAGGGAAGGTACTCCTTGCCAAGGGATGTGTAGCATCTCTAAAACTCATGGCTCAACTATGAAAGTAGTTTTTAAGAGCATCCTAATGACGAGTGGTAATCAGATTTTGCTTTTCCTTTTGCTTTAATTGCAGAAAAAGATGAAGCTTAAGGACCTTTGTTAGAGTAACAAATGCATAAGGAAAAGAAAACTGGAGGTGGAGAAAGAGATGGATATATTGGTGGGTCTAATTGACCTAAAAGTGGTGTCAAGGGTGTTGAGAATGAGTGATATCAGTGAAGAACAATTGCATTGGTGTGAAGACAAGATGAGCAAAGTGAGGATTTTAGAAGGGGAGCTCCAAAGAGATTCCTCACCACTTTTTTTCACAGCACATTGACCCACCACCATTATATGCAAACACATTTTTGCTTTGATGACTAGATTATAAATGTGCATGACTGCACACAATGAATATCCTAGGCAAGCTTTCGTAAATACTGTTAAAAAAATGAAAAAAGAGAATGCATATGGAGGGAGGGTCCTAAAAATCAAAGTTAAATTCATGTGGGGGTGACATGGAATTTGGAGATATGGGAAATCCATGGAATGAGAGGAAGAGAAAAGCAGGTAGGCTAAGCCATTTTTTCATCAACTTTGAAAGTGAAAAACCATACACAAAGCAAGGAACATGGAGATAGATATACAGTGGTAGCTTTATTAGTTTGCTTTTGCTTAATATAAATAGGTGTCTGTCTTCAAGGATTTGAGAGTTGAATTATCAAAAGAAGAGAATAAGTAGCAAAGGCTTGTTACACATGCTGCAGAGCAAAGAATAAAAAGGTAGCACATTGTACCACTCAAAGGATATAGTTTATCAGAATCATCAAAATAGCATTAGCTTCACATTGACCCCACTTTGGTTGTGGGAAACAAGATTAGTATAAAATAAAAGCGTAAGATTTTAAAAAAGGTGTTCTAGACTTGTAGTACTATGCCTATGATGAGCAGCTATATTTAGATGAGTTTTGAATAGCATTGACTCATAAAAACAATAATGATTGAATAAGTTAGAAGAATATTGAAGGAAACCTAATTAACCTAGCATGTGAAAAATATACCAAAGCACAAATTTTTTACATTTCTTGTACTGCTCCAAAATTAAGAAAGTATCTTTGATGTCCATTTTTTCTAGTTTTCAACAACAATGTGATATCTTTAGTGCAAATATATTCACAATATACCAAAAAAATTGACAATATTCCTTTCTCGAAAATTATATTTAGAATACAACAATTGATCTATAACCATGTTGCAACTTTGGTGGAATGAGCAAAATTAAAAAGCTTTGCTGAAACAACACAAAGATTGTATAAGTTTTAAACATATGGAAGAAAGGGAAACATAGTCACACCACAACACATAAGTATTGTTGTGTCAATTCTGTAAACTGTTCCAAGCTATCATTTAAAGGAGTTATTAGATGTGGGTTGCTGGAGCCTCTTAGCAAAGCTTGCATTTGATCGTTAAAGTTCCAATACATCTTTGGAACTATAAGTAATTGGCATAGAGATTGCAATAAAGTGTAATGGCAATCTACCTTTAGTTGCTAAAGTTTTTTGTTGTCTCTTGCGTTCTACAACAGATGCTACAAAGTGGAGTTTTTTCTTAAGCTAGGTTATTTTAAAATCTTTATTCTTTAATAGAGGTAGTTTTAAACTTATTTCCCTAAATCAGGTACTTTGGGACATGTCATGTTTCTTTCCTTCTTTAAGTATTTTTCTTAATTACTAGAGAGAGAGAAATTTTTTTAAACAGAAATATAATTTCATTCATTCAGAAATGTTGCTTGCCTCAATAGCAATTACATGGCTTATTACATCAGGACATTCTTCTATCCAGCCCAAACTTTGCTAAGCTATGTGCTATAATATTTCCCAAGAGAGACGTAAATTAGAAATGAAAAATCACAACAATGGTTTCCATGCTTTTATTTCTCTGAAATACAAACAAATTTGCTTGGTCTGTAGAACTGTCTTGCCCCTTTCATGTTTCTTATGTTTGATTTATGGCCATAGTTTAAATAACATCTTTTGTTCATTTATGGAATTAAGAAAAAATAATAAATGATTCAGTTACACCATGGAAAACATTTGAGACCGTGGACCCAAGAACAGGGGAGGTGATAACAGGAGTTTTAGAAGGAAACGAAGAGAATGTTGATTTGGCTGTGAAGGTTTTGAACTTCTTTTCTAATTCCAAAGAAAGGCCAAAAAATTGCAACCATCTTTAAATAAACCCCTACTCGTTGTTTAACTTCTTTCCTTTTTTTTCTTCAAATAGTTGTTCTTCTATCCTAAGCTATCAATCTTTTAGCATCTTCTTTTACCTAAAAAATAAAAAATCCATTATTCTGCTGCAACCCCATATTGAAATTTTCTATTGTTCCTATAAAATCTTAAAAAAAAAGGGGGGGGGGGGGGGGATTCAAGCTTTTTGAGTAGAAAGGATTGATAGACAAACTATAAAGGGAAGTTTGAAGATTGAAGAGAAAGGAGAAAAAAAGTCTAAACTATGGACACGCTGTTGCTTTTCTTTCTTTTTTTTTCTATACAGTTTCTTACTCTTCGTTTTAAATGCCAAATCTTGATAGTGAACAAAGTGACATTTCTCTTCCAATTCGGTGTCATGCAGATGCAGTAAAACATATATACTTTCTCAGCATATTCCTCCTTTTTTATACCTCCCACAATTGTAACTGATTTTGCTCATTTCTTTCAGATTACAAAATCAAATTAAATGATAATATGATAGAGAAAAGAAAAGAAAAAGATGTTGATTTAGTTAAATGAGATAAAGAAAAAAGGATAAAATTGAGGAGTTTGAAGATTTTTTCAAAATTAGGATGAAAACAAAAAGGAAAGAGATGATGACACAGTTTAGAGTACCTTATAATGGGAAATAAGTTTAAAATTACCCTTGTTAAAGAATAAAGATTTTAAAATATACTTGTATGAGAAAAAACTCCTACAGAGTGGGATACTATATTGCAAAGTGATATATGGGATTTGCAAATTAATCAAAATGGCTTTCTTTCATCTCTATGGTTAAGCAATCATTACCCCCATCACATCTTATGCAGTGTTATGGTTATTTTTCTATATTTCACAAGGATTTTGAATCTGTGAAATTAAGAGCGATTGATCTTATTATGGATGGCCAAAGGTTTTATACCAAAGCCTAGAACTAATCAGATCTGGAAGAAGAGTAATTTTTTTGATTGGTTTGTGAAGTCAAGGACAAGTCAAGAGTTGGCAAACTCATTCGATTTGTTGACAAGGAATACCAAGAATATGACGAGAGGGAGCGACAAGCTTGCAAAGAGAAGAAACTAGCCAAGGTTCAGCATATCTTTTACCTTATTTGCTACCCAATTGCCAATTGCCCAAAACATGCATGACATTCAACGGACTCTTATTGCTAGTTAAAATGAGAGCTTTCCATTGGATTAAGTCTTCAAAAGATAGAACCATTTTAATTGAATCAATTTGGTGGTCTAACCTCTTGGCTGGTGCATCTGAATTCAAAGCAAAATCTCTTAGGAAAAATCTTATATGGTGTGTTCCCGAGAAAGGCTTTTTCAAGTTTAATGTTGATGGCTCTTTAAGAAGAAAACCAGGTTTAGCAAGTTATGGAGGTGTCGTAAGGGATGCTAATAGATTGATTTCTGCTATGTTCTCATGCCCACTTGGGGTGCAGGATTCAAATGTGATTGAGCTACTTGCTATTAAATATGCCTACGAGATTTTTGTCAATGCAGGCGTCAGTGAGGGGGCGAGATTGATCACTGAATCTGACTCCATGATTGCTTTTAAATGGTGTTCTAAGATAGAAGAAAGACCCTGGAAAATTTGGCCAATTTTCTTAGAGATTGATGAGCTAACAACAAATATCTGCAAGCTTAAGCTGGAAAAAATCTTCAAGGAAATGCAATGGCTGATTCTTTGTCTAAATCTGGAGTTGGTCGTGAGGAGGATTTCTTGGCTTAGTGGTAGACGAATCCAGTCAGTTTTCTGGTATTTTTTGTTTGTTGCCCAGTAATTTTGGACTCTAATCCTTACTTTTATTGGCTTAAGCATTCTGCCAGGATTTTAGTTTTTGTACAGCTTTCGGATATTGATACATTCATTATCCACTTATGAATACAACTATAAATTAGCAAAAGGAAATGCACGACAATCAATTTTGATGGATTTAGAATAATATGTTACTAATTAGGTTGGGTTTTTTTTTTGAAAATTAAGATTTATTAAAATAAGATCATAGCTTCAGCAATCATCAACTAGAGAAGATCGAAAATGAATTAACAGAACAATGCAAGTGAAGACCGAAAAGATAAAAGCCATTTTTACCTCCACAAAAGTTTGTCAAGGGAGTAGGCTGCCAACGCCGGATCTGTTGGAGGAGTGATCGACGGCAGCAGCTTGGGTTGACACTGTAGAGGCGCGAAAGGGAGAGGCAGTGGGGAGGCGGTGGCAAGGCGTGCGTAGGGGAGTTTGAGGCGATGGCGAGGCGCAGGCAGGGCGGCTGGGCTGACGTCGGCGCCGAATGTGGGTGGGTATGGCCGATGGGAGGAGTCGGGGCGAGGGAGAGTTGGGTGAGGAAGGGCCGATTTTGCTTGTTTTTTTTCTAAGCTAACGGGGCAGTAAAGAAAATGGCCAGGGTAGTAAACTACATTAATGCACGCCGGAATTGAAGAAGAAACATTTTGAGACGGGATTTGTGGTAGCAAAATCCATCTCAAAATTTTAATATATTTTTAATATAAATTCAATAATATTATGTCACAGCCCGTGACCCTATTTTTCACCTTATTCTATATATCTTATTTGTTTAGGCTGTCTGCGATACTTTACTTTTCTTTTACATATAAACAATTACATATTAAATTATAATATGAATTACATCCCTTATTTTAATTCATAAGAAAGCAGTACTGTAGATAAGTCTAAATACTAGAAAATAAATGATCATACCTTATTAAATAAATCAAGTTGTCGCATCGTCCCCAAATGCACAGCCGAAGTCATTTAGATGTTAGACTCTTAGTCCTCGAAAACCTGAAATGTTAATATTAAGGGGTGAGCAAACCACAGCTCAGTAAGGGAATTATATGCCTCACTTGATACTTAGCTATCTATATGCTGAAAAACTTTTCATTTTTTCCTATGGACTCTAGGCTCGCATGTAGGAAGGATACTACAGTCGGCTAGGGATCCGAATGGAGTAAGGTAGGCATTTTAAAATACCTATCTTGTCCCGGAACCTAGAAGCAACTGTAGAGAATAATTTCCTTTTCGTTTGGAAATTTAATCCTTTTTACCCTTTTATTCCATAACATTTTCATATTCTTTTCAAAATAATGCTTTTATAAAATAAAGCATTTAAATAAAGTAACTAATATTCATATATTCTTTAAAAAGAATATTAGTTAAATTCTCATCATTCTCATTTAAAACTTATTTCATGTTTTACTGTACAACTATAATTAGTACAGTACTTTAAATAACAAAATAAGCTATTAAACCCTTTTTTTTTGTATAACATATAAATCATTTAAATCTAATATTCAATTTAAAAATAAGAATATTAGATTTATTTTCCTCCTTTTTTCCTTTTTGAAAGCATATTACATATTCATATCACATATCATATGAAAATCATTTCATAGTACTCAAATTAGTACCGTAAAAAGCATTATATAAAATGCTGTAAATCACTTCCATTTAACTTGTCACATATCATGTAAAACATTTACATTTCACATATAACATATCATATAAAACATTTCTCATATATGGAGACTTAGGCACATACGCCCAGCCCGTCCACTGGGTCATTACTCATATCATGCTATAGACCCCGAATGGTATAAATAATCATGTCAGATCTATGGCCATAGTCTATAATTGTCCTCGACAGATCACTGATCAGGTGTCGGCCGGGACTACATATCACATATCACATATCACATATTACATGTCACATATCACATATCACATATCAGCATGATAGGATGCCAACTAGTCTCAAAACCGTATTTTTCATCATTAAAAAACCTTTATGGAATTTATAAAAATAATAATTTCATAATTAAAACCATAAAGGTTATATAATAAATCAAGTGAATATTTAAGAAATATTTATGAAATATTCATGAAATATTCACTTTATCCCTTTTTCATCTTTCATTTTATATCACGTATAATTCATATATCGAGAGAATATTTAGAAAACTTTTATAAAATATTCTCTTTATCCCTTTTTCATTTTCCATTTCATATCACATGTAATTCATATATCAAGATAATTTTCGATGATCTCATTATCACCAATTTCGAAAACATGAATATTTTAAAATGAATTTCGTTATATTCATGTTTTATGAAAAATAATCATTTCTCGATTTTCGTGATTGAAAATCATTTCTTGTGAAATAAAATCATTTATTATGATTTTATAAATTTTCTAGAAATATTCGATAATTTTCGATAATTTTTCGGCAGTATAACGGCTGCCGATTGGCTAGCCTCCTGCACGGAAAATACAATTTATAATTTCAACTGGTACTTCACCACAATTTTCCAACCAATCAATCTTCACAATATTTTCATAATTATGGCTAGCCTCCTGCACGAAAAATACAGTATATAATTTCAACCGGTACTTCACCACAATTTTCCAACCAATCAATCTTCACAATATTTTCATAAAATATTTCATAATTAAAAACTTGCAAACTGAATATCCTTACAGTGCTGCACATGCATCCCTTACCTGTCCCAGGTCAGCGACTGCCTTGTTCGTCGCGTCCGTGTTCATCTCGCTCGATTTCGTCGTTTCAATCATCTAGGGAATTTTCTGAAAATTAAATTATAAAATTTAAAATTTTTTTCATAATTATTTAAATAAATATATTATTTAAATAATTTAACACTTTTCGAAATTTTTTATCAATTCTCGTAATTTCCCGATTTTCGAATTCTCGAGATTTTTTGTAATTTTCGAAATTCTCAAATCCCAAAAATTTCTCATTTTCTCTTTTCTTTTTTTTTCTTTTCTTTTTTTTTCTCTTCTTTTCTTATGGAAACATACTCCTAAGCTTTTTCATTTATTTCAATTAGTCTTAATTTCATGTACTTCTTTTATTCACTTAAAAATTCTATCAAATACCTTAAATTCCATAGAATTACTTCACCACTACACAGTCACACTATGATCGGCAGTAGCTATCATTCACGCCACTTCTTTTTATCCCATGCTCATGAGTTTTCCTTTGTCATCTTTTCATGGTTTTTCTTTCTTTATTTAATTAAATCTTTATACATCCTCTACATCACTTGGAGATTACCTCTTACATATTTAATTCAACACAATTTCATCATCAACGTACAGCACCCCTCACGGCCAAGCACACCCATCGTCACACTTCTTTCATGTTTTGCAAACAAACATGAAAATCAAGTTTCAGCCAGGTTCTTTCCAACATTAGCTATTAATTCCTCCTAAAATGAAATTGAGATCTCTACAATTTCTTTATTTTCCTCCACTGACCAAATCTGTCCTGTTTCTCTTTCACTTCAATTTAATTCAATTGAAGGTTTAAACCATGTCACCCATGCATGATACAAGTAAATACATAACTAGGACTAAGCAAAACATCACCCAACTACCTTACCTCTAGCAGCCGTACCACACTGCCCCCAAGAATCAGTCACGAGCTTTGCTGTTCAGCCCCTCTAAATTATGGATTGAAGTTGTCCTTAGAATGAAGAACAAGTTGGGTGAAGAAACTAAAATGATTTGACAAAGAAAAATGGGTTTAGTATGGTTCACGTTGGAGATTTTGGAGGAAAATGAGCAAAAATCGACAGCAGCCAGCAAACAGAGGCAAATGAGTCGGTGATGGGGCTGGAAAAATGGCTGACAATGGCAGCATTTTGTTTTCTTTTATTTTCATTTCATCCCATGAAAGGGGCCACATGGTCCACTAATCCAACTTTCACTTCTTTTCCATTTTTTGTTTCAGCAGTCCCTCCACGTGCAGCATACCTTCTTTATATATATATATATATATATATATATATATATATATATATATATATATATATTTTCTATTAACATATATTTATACATTGGCATATACTATATTTTATAGACACATATATGTATATATATCATCTTTAAACATTAATCTCATTTCTCTGATTGTTTTGTTGCACTTATCAACAACTTCAAAAATTTACCGAAATCAATTCAAAATGTATAAAAATATGAGCCATATATCGCTAGAAAGATCTTCGAGTTAACTTTCCAACGCAATTTGAATCACCTCAATTGGACTTCCCTATCAAAATTTATGTCCGACTCTTTACTGATTGCTCAATGCTGAATTCCATACATATGACGTGAATGTAGGAATTTCTTGTTGTTAATCTATAATGAATTAAAATACAAGCCTTACATGGATAAAAAGGTATTTAAATTAGCTTTCTAATGGATTTTGATTCACCTTAATCGGAATTTCCTACCAACCGCTATGGGTGAATCTTTACAAATATGTCGATTGGGTCGGTTGGTAGAACCTACTGCTCATGGATTAACTTTACAAAACTTTTGGTATTGATCCATAAGGAACTAAAATAAGAGGCCTATATGTTTCGAAAGATAATCAAGTTAGCTTTCCAAAGAATTTTACGATTTATCATTTGGATAATCTGATCAAAATTATAATCGAAACACTATCAATTGGTCATTCAAGCCTTATAATATTTTATCTTTACAATTTCCAATCCTTAATTAAATTTACTAACTACTTTCAATAATTTAATTCATTCATTTTCATTTACTTTTTATCTTAGAAAGTAAATTTCCTATTATCCTTTAGGAAATTGTGGTCCTCCTAGTTAAAAACTCAAAAATTATTTATATTTTACATGTATAGTACAGTAAAATCGGGTCTTACATATTATTTCATTTAGAAGATAAAAATATTACTATGTTTTTTATATTTAAATGATATTATTTATAATTTATATACTCTAAAAATTATTATACAACATTAAAATAAAAAATGTTATGATATTATATTTTATATTACTATATTAGTTTATATTCGGTCTTTAAATTTTGAGACAAATTTTGCAACGAAAATTTTGTCTCAAAACTTTTGGATATTTTTTTTTATTTATTAGAAGATTTTGAGACGGAATTTCCATTGCAAATTTCTCCTCTAAATTCTGAGACAAAATTTGCAACGGAAATTCTGTCTCAAAACCCCTTAAATTCTTTTTTCTTTTCTTAATAGATTTTGAGAAAGAATTTCTGTTGCAAATTCCATTTCAAAATTTGAAGACGGAATTTTGCAACGGAAATTCCGTCTCAAAACCCCTTAAATTCTTTTTTATTTTCTTAAGAGGTTTTGAGACGGAATTTCAATTGCAAATTCCGTCTCAAAACCCTTACATTTCTTTTTTATTTTCTTAAGAGTTTTTGAGATGAA
The DNA here is from genome assembly GCA_032173925.1 of Heritiera fomes. Lineage (NCBI taxonomy): Eukaryota > Viridiplantae > Streptophyta > Magnoliopsida > Malvales > Malvaceae > Heritiera > Heritiera fomes. The sequence goes on along the minus strand of JAPDPM010000020.1, from coordinate 14,530,003 downwards.
ATTTCCGTTGCAAATTTCGTCTAAAAAATTAGAGACAAAATTTTGCAATGAAAATTCCGTCTCAAAACCCTTACATTTCTTTTCTATTTTCTTAAGAGATTTTTGAAGCGAAATTTTCGTTGCAAATTCCGTCTCAAAAATTAGAGACGAAATTTTGCAACTAAAATTCCGTCTCAAGACCCTAACATTTCTTTTTTATTTTCTTAAGAGATTTTGAGACAGAATTTCCATTGCAAATTCCGTCTCAAACTTTAGAGACGGAATTGACAACGAAAATTTTGCCTCAAAACCCTTTATTTCTTTTTTTATTTCTTAAGAAATTTTGAGACGGAATTTTCCGTAGCAAATTCCATCTCAAACTTTTAGAGCCAGAATATGCAACCAAAATCCGTCTCAAAATCCATCGAAAATTTGGCAGGGATAAATACTGTTTACGCGCTCCTCTTTAGCTTCAAATTTGAGACTGAATTTATTCCGTTGCAAATTTGCGACGATTTTCCGTAGAAAATCCGTGGCTAAATTTGTCTCTAAAACTTTTTTTTTGTTCCGTCACAAATACGTTGCAAAATCGTAAAAACTTGTGACGAAAATTTTCGTATCAAAAATTCCGTCACTGAAAGTACAATTTCTTGTAGTGTACGTTCTTTGAAATATTTCATAATTATTTAGAATGTTTACAAATTTTCTCACTAAGACATGAATATTTTATTGACTGTTTTTACTGTATTATTAAAAGTGAATTTAAATACCTTTTGGAATTTTATTAAATTTAAATGATATTTGCTTAAATACCTTAAAGGTATTTTCCACTATAAATGAAATATTTTGATACTATTAGGTCCTATATCATGCTTATGTGATTATTGTACTGTACTGTTACTGTGGCTGATAGACCCGCCAAGTCATCAGCAGTCCTAGGGACACCTGGCAAGTGTACCTTAAGGACACTGTTGGCTCTATAGGCTATACCGAGAGGGGGGGTGAATCGGTTTTTAACTACCCTTAAGCTCGTTTTTCGGTTTCTCTAAATTCTCTAGCCTATATTGATATTTTCTAAGTTCTCTAGGCTATTCAATCATGCAATCCAAATTCAATACAATAAGCACAAATATAATTGCAAGTAATTAAAGAGAGTAGGGAAAGAGAAATGTACGCAAGCGATTTATAGAGGTTCGGCAACCTTGCCTACGTCCTCTACCTTGAGACACTCCCAAGGATTTTCTCCAAATCCACTATCTTGAATTTGTTACACTCCCTCTTTTTCTAGGCTAAAGAGAAATCTCTCTCTTTTTCTAGGCTCAAGAGAAACCTCCCTCTTTTTCTTAGGCTAAAGAGTAACCTCCCTCTTTTTCTTAGGCTAAAGAGAAACCTCTCCTTTACAAGGAATGATTTTGGTTTACAAGAGATGTAATCAAAGAAGGCCTCTAGATAGGCAAGTGATTACAGAGATTAAGCACAAGTAAAAGCCTATACAAAGTTTGTGCTAAGCAATACAAGAAATAGATGAATGATAGAAGATGTAGACTTTTGAGCTCTTGATTTGTTGTTTGAGGCTTGAGAAGATGAATAAGATGATGAAAGATGTTGCTTGGTTGTTCCCTTTCCTTCCTTTAGCTTCTTGGCCTCTATTTATAGTCCCTTGGATGGTTTGTGGACGTTGGTTGGAGCCAAAACAGAAACTAGCCGTTGTATCTCACAGAAACTAGCCGTTGGGGACTTTCTGACACAAAGGGATCGATCCCTTTCCTTAGGGGATCGATCCCATGCTTCATTTTCTTGCTTCCGGGGCATTCTGCCAAAAAGGGATCGATCCCTTACCTTAGGGGATCGATCCCATGCTTCCAGAATGTGATTTTCCTGCACTTTTGGGTTAGAAATGATGTGGTCTTTGATCCTAATTCAACCCAAAACATTTTGGCATTTTTGTGGGAGTTTTTCTTGACTTTCTCAAATGAAAACATGATCTAAAAATTCATCAAGTGATTTTCTAAAATATTCAAAACATTTACAAAGTATTAAGACCAATAAGAGTATGCATCATTAAATCATGGTCTTAATGTTTGATATGATCACTTGAAATGTATTGAGAAAATCATATGTGATAAGGCAAATTTACAATATGAATAAAAGCATTAAGGCTTACTTAAGTTTTTGTCATTTCAAAATATATATATATCAATTTAAAGCTAACAATCTCCCCCTTTTTGATATGACAAAACTTAATGTAAATTTGCTTTGAAAATTCTTTGATAAAATACTCCCCCTCAAATAAAGCAGGATTTTATAAAGCTCCCCCTTAATATAAGCATGGGTTTTGAAAATGAATTTTCAAACTTTTTCTCCCCCTTAATATCTCTCCCTTTATCTATCTCTCCCCCTTTTTGTCATAGCAAAAAGAAGGAAAAATACTAAAAAATATGCTCCCCCAAAAATCATGGCTATGTGAGAACAAATAAAAATGCTCCATCCAACAAGAAACATGTTAGTACATGGGACTTATAGCACAAATAAATAAGTCAATATTCTCAAAGAGTATGAAATATTCATGCAATGAATATGACTTATGAGCCTATACCAATTGTTTATAAATAATTGTGATACCAATTGTTGATAAGTAATTTTGCAAGAAGGTTCCAATTGGTAAGAAGTTAAGCAAGCACCTAAGTATATCAATTGTTCTCTAAGGTCCAACTAAGGTGCATGACAATACATCATGATTATGAGCTAAAATTATATAACATATCATATGCATGTGCTCATAAATCATTCTCAAGAAATATTGTGTCTAGAATTAAATCATATAGCAATTAACTTCAAATTCTAGCACATAAGAGTTTCATGCAAAAATATCCTAAGAGAATTCTTCTCTATTTGTTATTTCAATCTAAGGAGCATGAGAAGAATTGTCAATTTAAAGCTCAAACCAATTGGCAATTTAGTTTTGGCTTACCAATTATTGAAAATATGGTTTCCAATGATACTAATTGTTATTTCAATCTAAATACCAATTGTTACTAATGATTGACTTAGTCATTTTGCATGAATCCAATATGTAGTGTGTTCATGTCAAGAAAATAATCATTCTAAATATGCAAGAACACAATCACACATTATCAAATATGCATATGAATCAATTAAACATTAGCACACTATCATAAAATATTAATCCATATTCATATTCACAAATTGATACCATATGGAAGATTCAAAAAAAAATCAAGGAATTCAAGCAAACACATTTTCTTCCATGGTTTCAAGCACACAAATCCTATGCTCATTTTCTAATTCAAATCCTTAACCAATTATGAGCAAGGAAATATTCAAATAATAAATGCATGGATATTAAATTTGTTCAAGTTTGCATTCATCTTTGAGTGTTGGTGTTGTCATTAAGACCCTAGTTCTTTAAGTACAAGGATGATAAAGTTTTATGCATTTTAACATTTAGGATCCATTTACCATCACAAATTATAGGCCAATGACTATTACCAATTGTTAAATTGACATTTGGAATCAATCCACTAGATGTAAAATTATCATGAAACCTAGTGTGGAATTGATAAGTCAAGCCGAGAGACATAATCCTATAAGCATGCTTGACTAAGATGAACAAAAGATATGAAAAACACTCATTATGCACAAGTTCATCAAATTCTCAAATATATCCATAAATCATTGAAATAGATCTCAAAATTATGTTTAAGCATTCATTGAAAATATATTTCAAGATTATTTCAAGATTCATGAATGTTTTCAACAAAAGATGATTTTGCACTTGTGAGTTGATTGTTGGAAGTGATACCATTTTGTTAGAAATGATTCAAATTGATGAAGTTGAGGCATGATATCAATGAAAAATGAATTTTCATAGTTTAAAGATCATCAAAAAGAAGTTAAAATACTGGATTTTAAGTTGAGAAGAAAGAAGATATCAAGAAAGGGAAAAATCCTTCTCAAATTCGGTTGAAAAAGTGCAGAAAAGCCATTTTGGCCTGGGGGGATCGATCCCTTTTGGAGGGGGATCAATCCCTTAAGTCCAGAATGCAAATTTCCTGCATTCTGCTCAAGGGGATCGATCCTCCTTGCTAAGGGATCGATCCCTCATCTTGTTTCTGCAGTTTTTGACAGAAAATCCAACCTTTGAGGTGCCCAAACTTCGTTTTTGAGTAATTTAAGTCCAAGTAAAGGTTTAGACATTTGTAAAACATGATTTTGGACTTGTATGAATGAAAAATCTGAATGAAAAACCATTTTACAAAAGATTTTGCAATTTTGGTAGAATTTTCACCAATAAAAGCATTTTTGGCCTCAAAGGGGGTCATTTTAAGCATTATGCATATTTTGTCAAAACCAAAGCTTTGGAAACCACAAATATGCCAAAACAAACTTGTTCACATAGATTTTAAGCATATATAACATCAAATCATCATACTTGTGAACAACATGTCATGATTGTCAACATGCATATTCTTCATTAAGGCTCATGACAAGGCATTTTGCATATATGACATATTTGATAACTTTTGAGCAACTAAATATATTATCTAAACATATCAAACTTGTTCAAACTACAGAAATTCAATAATCATTTCAAATTCACAAATCATGCTTTTCATCTAATCATCCAATGCACCAAGATCTATCCATCAACTACTCAAAAATCATTTTTCATTCCTTTTGATCAATCATTCAACTCACAAAGATTATCAACCACATTTCTCATCAATGCACAAATAATCAAATAAAAGTTTTAAGGAGTAAAGAATTAAGCTTACAAAACTCCTTTGCTTGAGTATGCTTTGCCTTGTATTGTTGAGTCCACCTTGAGCTATCATTTGAAGAATTGTTGTGATCAGTCAAAGATGGATTCTCAAGCTTTTCCTTTTTCTCATTGGCATATGCAAACTCCATAGGGATGTGTTGAGCATTTAAACTCCATTGTTCCATTGTATTCCCATGCTCTAACACTCCTACAACAAACAAATTCAAGCATGCTTTGGTACCCAAATTTTCTTGGGTCCATGAGAGTTAGTACAAATCATTTTTGATCCTTTTGGGATCCATTTCAAGCACAATTCATCATTATTTATAGCATGCTTAGGCACCCACATTTTTCTAACCACTCTTCCTCTAAATGTGGTTTTTCTATTTGTGCATGCTTGTGAGGTGTGGCCTATTCTATTGCAAAGTGAGCATGTGAGAGATAAATCATGCATGGTATTTTTGCTCACTAGGAAATTCTTAAGATGAGTTTCTTTTTGTTTAGCATTATAACCTAACACATCTTTGTCAAAGAAAGCTCTTTGGGTCTCTAACATATGATCTAGCTTTTGTTGACCCATATAAAACCTAGTAAATGAGTTATGCAAATTTGTGTTCTTTTTATTTAACTCATTTATTTCTAAGTTGGCCTCTTCTATTTTCCTTTCAAATTCTATCTTAGCACTTGTCAAGGCTTCATTTTCTATTTTTAATTTAGCAATGATTTTCTTATATTTAGAATTCATGCATTGAAATTCATTTGCTAAATCATTAAAAGCATCTTGTAACTCATCAAATGTAAAATCAGTATTTTCACTAGAACTAGAGCTAGCCTTATCGTCACTAATAGCCATAAAGCATGAGTAGGCTACCTCATCATCTATGTTTTCCTCATCGGAGCTATCACTATCGCTCCATGCAGCCACAAATGCTTTCTTCTTAGATTTTCTATCCTTTTCTTTCCTAAGTAAGGGGCAATCTAGCTTAGTGTGACCTAGTTCATTACACTCATAACACACTAAGTGGTCTTTTTCTCTTTTACTTGACTCTCCCCTATGATGTCTCCTATTACTCTCTCTCTCTTTCATTCTCATAAATCTATTAAATCTTTTGGCAAACATTGCCATTTCCTTTTCTTCCTCATTTCCACTCTCATCACTATCATCTTCAATGGCCTCATGAGTGGAAGACTTAAGTGCTACCCCTACTTTCTTTGAAGGCACTTCATTTCTTTTCAATTTCATCTCATATGTAAGTAGGGAGCCCATAAGTTCATCTAGAGACAAGGTATTTGGATCTTTAGACTCTTCTATTGCGGTTACCTTTGCCTCCCAAGGCTTAGGCAAGCTATTCAAAATTTTCTTAACCATTTCTAGATTGGAATAGCTCTTGCCTAATGCCTTAAGTCCATTAATTATATCATTAAACCTAGTGAACATTTCGCTAATGGACTCATTTTCTTTCATTCTAAAAAGCTCATAATCATGTGTGAGCATACCTACTTTGGTTTCTTTCACTTGATTGGTCCCTTCATGTGTGATGGCCAATTTGTCCCATATTTGCTTAGCATTTTCACATAGGGACACTCTATTATATTCATTGGGACCTAATGCACAAAATAGAGTGTGCATGGCCTTGGCATTCAATTGTGCCACTCTCATGTCATTTGTGTCCCACTCATCCTCACTCTTAGGGACATCCTTTCCATCTACTTTCTTCATAGGAATTCTAGGACCATTCACAATAATTCTCCACACTTCATAATCATTGGATTGTACAAATAACATCATCCTAGTTTTCCAATATGAATAATTTTCACCATTAAAGAGTGGAGGTCTAACTAATGATTGTCCCTCTTCTCCTAGGGGTGTGACTACATTCAAGTGAGCCATTTATGATCGTTTTGCTTGATAGAGGTTAGTCTAATTCAATCTCGAGCTCAAGCTCTGATACCAATTGTTGGCTCTATAGGCTATACCGAAAGGGGGGTGAATCGGTTTTTAACTACCCTTAAGCTCGTTTTTCGGTTTCTCTAAATTCTCTAGCCTATATTGATATTTTCTAAGTTCTCTAGGCTATTCAATCATGCAATCCAAATTCAATACAATAAGCACAAATATAATTGCAAGTAATTAAAGAGAGTAGGGAAAGAGAAATGTACGCAAGCGATTTATAGAGGTTCGGCAACCTTGCCTACGTCCTCTACCTTGAGACACTCCCAAGGATTTTCTCCAAATCCACTATCTTGAATTTGTTGCACTCCCTCTTTTTCTAGGCTAAAGAGAAACCTCTCTCTTTTTCTAGGCTCAAGAGAAACCTCCCTCTTTTTCTTAGGCTAAAGAGTAACCTCCCTCTTTTTCTTAGGCTAAAGAGAAACCTCTCCTTTACAAAGAATGATTTTGGTTTACAAGAGATGTAATCAAAGAAGGCCTCTAGATAGGCAAGTGATTACAGAGATTAAGCACAAGTAAAAGCCTATACAAAGTTTGTGCTAAGCAATACAAGAAATAGATGAATGATAGAAGATGTAGACTTTTGAGCTCTTGATTTGTTGTTTGAGGCTTGAGAAGATGAATAAGATGATGAAAGATGTTGCTTGGTTGTTCCCTTTCCTTCCTTTAGCTTCTTGGCCTCTATTTATAGTCCCTTGGATGGTTTGTGGACATTGGTTGGAGCCAAAACAGAAACTAGCCATTGTACCTCACAGAAACTAGCCGTTGGGGACTTTCTGACACAAAGGGATCGATCCCTTTCCTTAGGGGATCGATCCCATGCTTCATTTTCTTGCTTCCGGGGCATTCTGCCAAAAAGGGATCGATCCCTTACCTTAGGGGATCGATCCCATGCTTCCAGAATGTGATTTTCCTGCACTTTTGGGTTAGAAATGATGTGGTCTTTGATCCTAATTCAACCCAAAACATTTTGGCATTTTTGTGGGAGTTTTTCTTGACTTTCTCAAATGAAAACATGATCTAAAAATTCATCAAGTGATTTTCTAAAATATTCAAAACATTTACAAAGTATTAAGACCAATAAGAGTATGCATCATTAAATCATGGTCTTAATGTTTGATATGATCACTTGAAATGTATTGAGAAAATCATGTGTGATAAGGCAAATTTACAATATGAATAAAAGCATTAAGGCTTACTTAAGTTTTTGTCATTTCAAAATATATATATCAATTTAAAGCTAACAGACACCTATAGACTATGACCATAGATCTTACTGTCTACTGTTACTGTTCCCTACAGGGATTATAGCATGATATATCGAGGGTAATGGCTAGTCTCTACCTACTGTTTACTGTTACTGAACTGTGAATCACTACTAATTGTTTTATCGAACTGAGAACTATTGTTTACTGTTACTGAACAGAGAATTACAGAACTACTGTTTACTGTTATTGAACTATTATTTACTGTTTTACTGAACTGTGAATTACTGTAAACCGTTTTACTGAATTAGGAGTTAATGTTTACTGAACTGTACTGAACCGTGAAGTACTGTTTACTGTTTACTGAACTGTTCTGGATTATTACTGTTCACTGAATTATAAACGTTATATGGAAATTATTATTGATTTTTAAAACGTTTATTGTACCGTTACTGAACTGTGAAACTCAGTGTTTTTGGTGCTAAACTGTTTCTATACTGTTTACTGAACTATTTACTGTTACTACAAAGAGTACTGTACTGAACTGTTAATGTTCTAAAATGAACTTTTTTTTTTGCTTCTAAACCTATACGGTTTACTGAAACCACTACTATTTACTGAACTATTACTGTTTACTGAAAACTGTTTCAGTTATTAAATTATTACCGCTGAAAGTGTTACTAAATAAATCACTGTTAAAGTGAAATTGTTTAATGAACCGATGAAGTGTTTATTGAGTTAAATTCTAAAACCATTGTTTTCAGTACTGTCATAGTACTATTACTTAACTGTTTCTATACGGTTATTACTGTTAATTAAACAGATTACTTTATTGTTTCTACTATTGTTACTGCAAGTGTTTTCAAGTGTTACTGAAGTGTTAAAATTAATGGTTTTTATTACCATTTATTTATTGAAAAACTTTATTTAACTGTTTTATATTAAGAATTTGTCAGTTACTCCCTATAATCGCTTTGGGTCTCCAAGACAAGACAGATATTTCAAAATACCTTCCATGCTCTATCTGGATAACCTGGCCGACTATAGTATCCTTCCTTTTACTGTGCCTAATGAACTATTAGGAAAATAATGTTTTCCTACATATAGATTTCATTATATCAGTCTTGTATACGATTCCTTTACTGAGCATATTTTGCTCACCCCTTTATTTTCCAACTCCACAGGATATTAAAGAGATTAAAAGGGGTTTACATTAAAGGATATTGACTGAATCTGGGTTACTCGAGACTGCTTGTGTTGAACCGGGAGGTATTTGTACTTTCTTTTATACATTCAAATAAATTGTACAGTACTGATTAAGTTGTAAAGTAGGAACAGGGGGTGTAAAGTGTAAGGAAAAATGTTAAATTTCATATTATGAATTTCTATAAATTAATTGTAGTTACTGTATCTTACTGTTACTATTCAAGTTTTAAAGGCATCACAGACAGCCAATCGTAATTTATATATAAAATGTGTTATTTACTATAAAATTGGACTGTTACATCCATACCCCGAAAGAATTTTCCTGAATAAAGGTCAAACCAAATTGACTTCAGACCCACATACTGTCATAGGTTAATCCCTGTGTAAAGAAGTTTCATGTGATAACTGTGAATTCTCCTATTCTAGAATTAGGGTTCTGTAAATTAAACTTCTAAGGTTAATAGATAAAATAATAATAAACGAATAAATTTATTGTGAGATTAAACGATTTTGGAGTAAGGTACCTGATTAATTGATGAACTATAGATTTAATATACGGAAATTTAATTTGGGTATTAAGAAATTTAAAAATTTAAATAAAATAATAATAAAATGTGTATATATATATATATATAAATATATTATTATATATTTATGTATGTACAAATATATATATATATATATATATATATATATATATACACACACATACACATATATGAGCAAAATATATATAATAATAAACAACAAAATGGATAAATATACATTTTAAGGATTATATATAATATATAATATATAATATATAAATTACATATATATATATGTTTTTAATATAAAAAAGTATATTTTAAAATTTAAATTTTAAATATATAGAAATATATATGTATATATACAGTATATGTTAAGAATATATTTATATATACAAAAGTGTTAATATAAGTGTGTGTATATATATATATATAGTTGTTATTAGAAAATATATCGATATTATGTATTTATAAAGAAATAAATAAAAAGGGGGAAATCATAGCAAACTTCTCGTGGAAGCTTGCTGCACAATTAAAGGAAGCTGCTGTTGAAAGAAACAGAAAAAGAACAGAAAAACGAGAGAAAAGAGAGGAAATTAAATTAGTGGGCCATGTGTTAAATTTTTATTGGATTAAATACAAATAAAGGAAACCAAATTAGACAAAACCTCAGCCTTTTTATCTCCTTTAACTGACTTTCCTTCCTGCCATTTTTTCTGCTGTGTTGTTTCTCTGCAGCTACCATTTTCCCTTCCGTTTCCAAGTTTTCCTCTCATTTTCCTCAACCGAAATCATCAATTGCTATTACTAAAACACTCAGCTCCCTTCATCAATCCTATTTCCTATCATAGGGGCTGATTAAAGCCAAGATATGGTGAGCAGAAAACGAACGTGACAGGGGCTGGAAGTTCAGTGCTGTTCGGTTTGATTGGGAAGGTGAGGATTGATGTTATTTCAATTGTTTCTAGCTATGGTTTATGATTTATTCATGTTTGAGAAGCTTGTGTATAATTTTGGATTGAAGTAAAATTTAATGTAGAAGAACAGGGAGGTTCGGCCAAGACAGAACAATAAAGGAAATTGATGTAATTTTGATGTATTTTAGGTTGGGTTTAGTAGTAGATGAAGGGGGAATTTGATTGGAAATGGTTTATAGTGATGATTTTACAAAATATGGGCTGAACGATGGTGAGGAAATTGCAAAACGTGGACTGTGGCGTGAATGATGAATAGTCTGTTGTAGCATGGTTTCATGATGATGATAATGTTGTGAATTTTAGATGTTTGATGAAAATACTAAAAGAGTAAGAGTAATTATAAGAGAACAAGTGAGAAAAGAATAAGTGAAAAACAAGAGAAAGAAGACTTGATGAGCTGCTGGCTATGGAAAGGAAATGAAGGCGGCCGGTAGTAGAAGGCAACCAAAACAAAAAAACGAAGAAGAAATGAAGCAGAAAAGAAAAGAAAAGAAAAAAAAAGGAAAGAAAAAAGAAAAATGATAAATGTAATTTGATAAATGGGAATTGGGCATTTGGTCAAAATCCAATACATGAGCTTATCATGTAGAATTTTATAAGCTAATAGTTAATAAATAAAATATATAGGTTAATTAAATTATTAATGAAATTGAAAGTGGGAGAAGAATGAATAAATTTTGAGATTATTTGGAGTACATTTTATAATATGAAATGTTGAATTTTGATTGTTGATGAATAAGAAATAATATCGCAAAATTAATAGGAGTGTTAGTGGAAGTAAATTAAAGAAAAGATAAATTATATGCAAGAAGGAGATTATGAATTAAATCTGCTAATGGGATTCAATATGAATTTTATGAGTTGAGAATTAGTGAATAAAATATAAAGGTTGAAGAAATTGTTGGTGGCATTAAATTGAGGAAAGAATAAATTTTAGTTGATGAGAGGAAATTCAAAAATTTCTTGTAACAGTCTGAATATACAGTAATTCACACATTTTTACAAGTAATTAACGGTTGGGCTATCTGTGATGCCTTAATCACTTAAACAGTAACAGTGATAATAGTAAACTTTAATTTATTTACAAAACCGAAATATGAAATTAATAATATTCCTTAGTACTTTACATCTCCTGTATCTACTTTACAACTTAAGTAGTACTGTACAACAAATCTGAATATATAAAAGAAAATAAATTATACCTCCAAGATCGACAATATGCAGTCTCGGGTAACCAAAATCGCAGTCGATAATCTCGGGATGGTATGTCACTTATCCAAATATAGTATTTTGTGGAGTGGAAAGTAAAGGGGTGAACGAAACATGCTCAGTAAGGAGTCGTATCCAAGACTGATATAACGAATACTATATGCTAGAAAATATTTATTTTCCTAATGGTTCACTAGGCTTAGTAATCGGAAGGATATTATAGTCGGCTAAGAAATCCAGATAGAGCATGTAAGATATTTTGAAATACCTATCTTGTCTCGAAAATCCAGAGTGAATATAGGGAGTATTCGATAAAATTTTTGATATAAAACAATTTAATAAATTTTCAATAAATAAAAATAAATGGTAAATAAACCATTTAATTTAATCACTTCAATAACACTTTTAAAACACGTGACAATGACAGTAATAAAAACAGTACATTAAATAGTTAAATTTGAACAGTGATAATAGCATATGAATCGGTTTAGTAATAGTACGATAAAACACTACAGTAAATAGTGAATAAACAGTTCAATATAGTTAATACTTAAGTTTCACATCACAGTGACAATTCAGTAATTATTTCAAAATCAGAAATAATGCCATAAATATTTTCAACTCAATAAATAGTATATTTCAGTACAGTTTAGTAAATAGCAATCAGTAAATCACAATTAATTAAACATTTAACAGTAGGTTGAGACTAGGCAACACCCTAAATAAATCATGCTATAATTATCCCCGAAGGGAAACAGTAACAATATACAGTAAGATCTATGGCCATAGTTTATAGGGTGTCCTCAGTGAACACTGATCAGATGACACTAGGACGCTGAAGATACGATCAATATCAACAGCACAGTAATAGTACAGTAGATAATGAGCATGATAAATAGGGCCTATTAGTCTCAAATCATTTTATTAACAACAGAAAATACCTTTAAAGAAAATAATTAAATATCTTTAAAATTTATAAATTTCCAAAAAGGTATTTTTAAATTCACATTTAATAGTACAGTGAAAACAATCAATAAAATATTCATGTTTCAGTGAGAAAATTTATAAATGCTCAATTTTATTATAAAATATTAGAAAGAACGTATTTATAATCTCACTTTAATAAAATTTATTTACATGAATATTTAATAAATATTTTTTGGTAAAATTTCAATTTATGAAAAAACATTGGAAATAAATTCCAAAATACACAATTCAATCACTTTATGCACTTAAAATACAATTTACATAACAGCCATAATACCCCAATTTGCATGATTTCATTCAACACCAAAATAATTTCATAAAATTATATTCATGAAAATCATGCAATCGCTATATCCCTACGACTTCCACACTTCTCCCTTACCTATCTCGTATTACTGACTCTTCGATAGCACCACACGAAATCCAATGCTCCCGGCTGCAAAACAATTTCACCAAAAATTTTCATTAATTTTCCTCTTATTTTTGAGCTATTTACTTCCACTAAATGCAGCCACATTGGATACTACCTATGCTTAACCAGTGTAAATTATACCGGTAGTAAAATATAACTTTCCCGTTTTAACTCTGATTTCAGATTTGATTTCACCATTCTTCTTCTCTTGATTTCTACATTAATTTGGCATATCAAATACATAAAATGCAACATCCTAAGCTGCCCAAAACCCCATAGGTAAAACTCCCCTTAAGCCTACACTAGTGATTTTTCTTCAATCTAAGCCTACCAAGCTTAAAATCCATGTTCATTGTCTTATTTTCCATCATTTTCATATAAAGAACTACATGGATTCATTCAGTTCTCAAGCACACCAAAACACCCTTTAATTGTGAATTTTTATTTATCCAATATTAAGCAAATCTAATGGTAGAATCATAATCTACACCTTTGAATTAACTTAAACACATCCTTGAAATTATATAAAACCTCAAAACAAGGGAGATCTTACCTTTGGCCGAATCCTTTCTCTCCCTTTTTCTCCTTGTTTTCTTCTTTATTTGATGAGCTAATGGTTCCAATGAAGAGAGGAAAGTGTGTAAATTATTTTTCTAGAAAGAAGTTTGGTGAGAAAAGCTAGATTTCTTAAGGTTTTATGGTATTTTCTTTATTTTTCTTTTCTTTCTTCTTTGTCATTGGAGGTGAGGTTGAAGAGAGTGAATAGTACCGGCCATAAATTGGTTGAAGTGTGGTGATGCTTCTAGAAGGGGGTGAAATTACCATTTTGCCCTTAAGCTTTCATAATTGTAAAAACTATGTAACTAGGCTCCAAAATTTCGGATTCTATCACCAAATAATCATATTTAATATATCTTGATGATTGGAAGTGGTTTCGTTAACGCACGGTGCACTGATTGCGTGAAATTACAATTTTACTCCTAGTGGACCACCAGTGAAATTTTTCGATTAAACCTCCGATTTGATAAATCTCTTTACACTATCTTATTCTCCTTTTCATATAGAATATCATGGTATTTTTACTTTGTCCCAACTTATTTTAATTTGAGCATAATTTACGAAGATACCCTCAGGATGTAATTGTCATTTTCCAAAATTCACAAAATAACACCAAATAATATAAAAATTATTTTTAAACCTCAAAATCATCATATTATATTTATTACACCCATTGTATACTATATCATCAGTCTTAAACCCATCAAAACCATAAAAATTAAAGTGGGGCCCACATTATAATTTCACTTAAAATCACAAAATATATTATATTTCATTAAATAATACAAAATATCATGTATAGTATAGTAGAAACAGGTCTCACATTTCATGATTCATGGAAAATTTTATGATTTATAAATTATGGATGAAATTGGAATTGAGAAATAATAATTTTGGTGCAAGAAATAAATAGTTGGTTAAGGCATTGTCCATGAGGTTCTCAAGTTAAATTATGACTAAATGATTAACGAGAAATAAAAAGGTGAGTAGAGAATATTGTTGGAAGTAAATTTGGAAGGAAATAAATTGTGTGCATAAAAGAAATATTTGGTTGAGTCGTAAAAAGGGGATTACAATGAAAATTATCATGATCTTGGAACAAATAAAGGTAACATAAAGGTTAATAAGATTACTGATTAAGGGAACTAAAAAAGGATATGATTAGTTGTAATTATATTGAGGTAATTAATAGGAAATAAAATAAATTAAGTGTGGAGAATGATAGATGTAAAATAGAAACTATGGAATATTTATTATCATTGTGATATGGTGATATAAAATATAAGGTGATATTACTGTGTAGGAGCAGCAATTCTGGGAAATGGGAAATAGAATTACACAAGCAGTAGTAGGAATGTAGAGATATTGCGTGGACTCGAGGTAAGGAATATATATATAGGAGTTGCTTATAAATATTTTACGTGTTTTTGGAATTTTCGGAAATATTCAATTCTTAACTATTTCCCATCAATTTTCCTAAAGGGGAAATATAATTTATTTACATAACCAATGTATTTTTAAATGGCATGCTTACCGTACTGTGTACTAAATTTGTACTACCCTGGTATGGGACAGAATTATTTATCGATACTAAAATATTTCTGTAATGATTTCAAATTTACTGTTTATACACATTTATATATTGAAAAACAATATTTAAATATTTATGTTATTGAATTTTACATGTGAAAGAGTACCAGTATGTTCTTTTTACCCATTTACAATGAAATAGAATATTTTCAGAAGTGAAAACTGAAATTTAAATATTTATAAATATTTATTTTGAAATTGGTTATATATTTTCATATCGATTATATATTTCATACATGTGTTGTGAAGTGATTTCTAGTGATTACCTTTATGGAAATTATACAGTTTACAAACTATTTTGAGACTGTTAAGCTCCGTATCATGCTTACTGTTCATGTGTTACTGTTATCATGGCTGATTGACCCGCCTAATCATCAACAGTCTTAGGGTCACCTGGCAAGTGCACTCTGAGGACATTTATAAACTATGGTCATATGTCTCACGTGTTTACTTTTACTGTTACTCCTTTCAGGGACTACTGTTATAGCATGATATACTTGGGTGATGCCTGGTCTCCACTTACTGCTATTGGTTACTGTACTGTCTGTTTTACTGTATTGTTATTGTTACTGAACTGTTTACGGTCATTGAACTGTTTATTTTTACTGAACTATTTACTATTACTGAATTGTTAACTGACAACTGAACTATTTGTCGTATGGTTTATAACTGAATTGTTTATCAATAGTGAACTACTTACTCCTACAAATTTGATCACTGCAGTGTTTTAAATATTGTTTACAAACTGTTTTCTTATTAAAATAATTTATGATCAAATTTAAAATAAGTGCTGCATTTTTACTGTTTACTGGTACTCAAGTGTTACGGATATTGATTGTTTACTGATAGCAAACTGTGTTATTATCATAGAAACTGTTTAATCTGTACCACAATGTTTTCAGATATAAATTTCAAATGGGTTATATATTGAAATAACTTATGATATGATTTCTAAAACATTTCCAAAATATTTTCAGCACTTTTATATAGGTTTCTTACTAAGCTTTTCCAAAGCTCACCCCCTTACTCCCCTCTCTCCCAGATAACTTTTCAATGAACGTGTCTACCAATGCTTCCAGACTTGTTGATGAAATTATTAGAAGTTTAAAGTAACATACAAATAGGTATATATATTTATATTTATATTTAGATGTTTAATTGCAGAACATATGTATTTATGGAAAAGTATATAAATTTTATAGTAGGATGTAAATTATATGAATAAATATTTGATTGTAAATATATTAAATTTCTAATTTATTTATTTGTTCAATGGTATAGTGAATTGACGGAAAAATAAAAATATGGAGTGTGCTTACATTGATACCGAATGCAAACCAAAAGATGTAAGTGAATAAGTGTTTTATAAAGAAAAATTTGGTTTGGAATTTTATAATTCCGGACATTACATCTCGTGCCTTTGTTTTAAACTAGCAAAATGTCCTTGAAAACCAGCCACCTTGAAGTAGCCACTTGCAGTAGCTTAGAACCTCAACCAAGTAAACTTCACTTTCCCTTGTTTTGAAGCCTTTAAGTTCAACACTTTCTTCTTCATTGTGTACCATTGATCACATGAGGAACAGCTCTAATGTGGTTTGTTTTGAGCACTAAAATACAGCACCCAAGCTTCACATCCCCTGTTCAATGCCTCAAATGCAGTAAATCCAACCTCAGTACAGCCTAAGTTTTCAGCCATGTTTAGCGCTCGTTTCTTGCAGATCACGGTCAACATTTTAGCCACCATACAACTCTCACATGCCCTTTTTTTTCAGCTTTAAGGATAAGCAAAAACAAGCACTAAAACTACCCTACACAACCACATTTTCCGGCTTGAGTTCGGGTTCCCCTTTCCTCGCGTGATCCAGCTTGGTTACAGTCTTCACCCATTGGCTTAAGTTCAACAAACCAAGCCTAAAAGCAGCCTTAAAAGTCTTTAATCACCAAGAACCCAAAATGGCATTCTCCCTCGCTTCTCTCTCTGTTTCTAGTAGCAAGAAAGGTTCGACTTTGGCTGCTTCCTATGGCCCTCATCACTTCTCTTCTTCACTTTTTCTCTCTCAGATTTGGTTCAGCTCACCTTCTTTCTCCCTATTTTTCCATGGATTCAAGTTTTTAGGTGTTTGCAGAGGACTTCGGTCCTCTATTGTCATCCTTCCATTTTCATATCCTTCTCCCACGTTAGTGGGAGTAGGTGAGAACCGGATTGGCTTCTTGAGGAAGCCATCAGCTTTCTTTTTTTATATTATATTATCTCAATTAATTATATATATTTCATATATATATTATTTAATAGTTATATACAATAATATTTGCATTCCTTTATTTTATATTTATATATATTACTATACTTAATATATATAGCTTTTTATTTATTAGTATATATATTTTTATCCTTACACTCACATGTATATCATCTTAAATTTAATATACTTGTACTCTTTGTTTAAATACATATATTTCTAAATTAGATCCTTTTAATTATCTATTCAGTTACACACATACACACACACACACACACACACACACACACACACACACATATATATATATATATATATGCACTTAGGTTGGGCAAGTGAAGTCATATAATCATTCCTTTATATCATTAATGTACATATATTTATATTTAGTTTCTTCATTTAATATATATATATATATATATAAATATATAAATATATATATATATATATATTTATATAAAGCTAGATCATATGTCTACTATTTATTGTCTAATGCACCAAACTTTAATTATTGATTTCACCACTTCACAACAATGAAAATTCCAAATTACATCTTAGCATTTAACTTATTTTATCTATACAATTACTTATAATTTGGTACTAAAAATTGGTGGTGTTCACATTCTCCCCACCTTAGAAAATTTGGTCTTCTAAATTTTCCATGTCCAGTTGAAAGAGATGAGGGTATTTCTCCTTTATTAAGCTTTGAAGCTCCCAAGTAGCCATCTTCCGATAAATGATGCTGTCAGAGGACGTTCAGTAGAGGAATAGACTATGACCTCATAGCTTTCTGCTTTCTACCTTTGATCTAAGTTGATCTCTTTACAAATCTAATGTGCTTATTGATTTCACACTTTGTAACATGTGTCCTCTTATAATTTAGAAACCTTCAATTGAGGCAAAACCAATGTCACGATAGGACTTTCAAGATCTTAACCCATTAAATACCAATTTCGCATCAATAGCTTTTTATATGATGTGTCTTCATCATTCCTTCGAAGAATTACTTCCCATAGTTCAAGACCATATGTTTTAAATCCTTGTGCTTTCAAAATCCATGTAGTTCAAACTATATAATTCCAAAAATCACCTAATTCCAAAGTCCGTATAGTTTATAGATCAAATACTTTTCAATCCACATTGTTTTTAGAGTCGTAGTTTTCAAGGTATATGAACTGTTGAAAACGCTCTTTTTCTTTTTTTAACATACATAATCTGATAGACTTTTCAAGTTTGAAGGGAGATCAGGTATCAATCCCCATTTAAGGTATATTAATAAAGTTCACTCCCTACCACGCATGATGGATAAGTTCTAATAATTTCTTGCCACTGTTGTGGACAATCCAGACTCCTATAGGTTATATCCAATACGTACCATCAGGAAAACTATATTAAAGTCATTAAAGATGCTGAATCCATGTCAAATCAAATTTCTATGATTCGAAACCAAATTTCAATTTCCAATGGTCTTTGAAACTAAGGTGGGATCATGTTTTCAATCAAACCATATACGTTTAATCAAATAGTTTTTTCGGCATAAAGCCATAAGTTTGGTTGACTTTATAAGACAAAACTCTTAGGTTACGTTCAATTCATAGCTCAAGTTCAAGACCATCGTATGACCCATGTTAGGCTGAACTATTCTAGGTCATTGCACTATTATTTCTAGCAAACACAACTCTATTTCTCATTATAAGTCTTGGCAGGTATATCGCATCAATCTCCGAATCACATAGGCCATCGTGCCTTTTCTAATATTACTTCAATACATTAAGACAAAACAATTTAGTATTTACCACTTCATTACTTATTAATCATATTACATACGAATTAGGTAGGGAGAAGGTTATAATCTTCTTGTAGCAATCTTCACTAGCATGATGGTTGGCTAACCAGTCTACATCCAAAATGACCTCATGGTCGTACATGTGTGACAATGTCAGATCTGCTACTAGGTCCTTATCTCCCACCTTCACTTTACACAGATGATACACACTTGTTTGTCTGAGATTCCTTCCAAGGAGTGCTAATATGCAATAGATAAGCTAGAGGTTCTAGCTCTATATGCACTCTATATGCAACCTACTAACAAGTGTAGTGGGTTAGGGTGATAAAATCAGAGGTGGAATCGACTGTCTGTGAGTGATCTCTTGGACCTACTTTTATGCCCAGTCTCATCATTTTCGAATTAAACCAAAATAGAAACCTATACCAAAAGTAAACTAATCTTGGTATAGGTCGATAACAAAAAAGTTTACATACAGGCATTACACAATACATAGGATGTAACACTATCTAAGGTCTCAACCATACCGACACGTACTAGACAACCTTCCTCTGATACCATTAAATCTATCACGACCCGAAACTCGTGACGTATACTTAACACTTACACTTATTATACTTAGCAAATTTACAAACTAGATTTTTTTTTCACTTTAAGGTTTGTATTCGGTGTCAGTGTAGTCACTAAATGGTTTTCACTTATCCTTTTTAGTTTTAATTCAACTTATTATTTATTCCAAGGGTGAATTATAAAAGTCTTCTAGACATGTAATGATCATTTTTATTCCATACAACTATATCTAAAAACAAATCGAAAATATCCCCCTTTATAATGAGAAAATTTCCCTAGATAATCACCCGCAATAGATAAGTATTTACTATATTCCAATCACAAGAGTCATTTTCATATTATCTCACATCCATTAACTTCCATTCACATCTCTAAACTAATCTGGGTCCAAGATCGCACTTGGTCATGTCACGACCCGTGACCACATTTCTTACCTTATTGTACACAACTTAACCGGTTGGGCTGTCTGTGATACTTCACTTATACTGACTGTTAAACATTTTTACATAAGATTATTTATGTTATACACATCCTCTATCGAAATTAATCAGATAAGCAGTACTGTTGACATGTCTAAATACATAAAATAACTGATCATACCTCAAATAACTCAGTTGGTCTGTCACATTGTCCTTCGTGTACAGCCAGGATCCACAATTCACTGAACTCACAATCGTCAAAAACCTGAAATGTTTAAAATTAAAGGGTGAGCAAAACCACGGCTCAGTAAGAGAATTATATGCCTCACTTGATACTCAGCTTCCTATATGCTAAAAATCTTTTTCATTTTTCCTATGGGCTCTAGGCTCGCATGTAGGAAGGATACTACAATCGGTTAGGGATCTGAATGGAGTAAGATAGGTATTTTAGAATACCATACTTGTTACGGAACTTAGAAGCAACTGTAGAGAGAAATTTTCATTTCTTTTTGAATTAATAAATCCTTTTCCTTTTCAAACTTTCATAACCTTTTTCATATTCTTTTCAAAATAATGCTTCTACGAAATAAAGCATTTAAATAAAATGATTAATATTCGTATATTCCTTGAAAAGAATATTAGTTAAATCATCATCTTATTTCTTTAAAACTCATTTCATGTTTTAATGTACTCTCTTAATTAGTACCGTACTTTAAAGAGCAAAATAAGCTATAAAAATCTATTCCCATATAATCGATTACTTAATCACTTTAGGTGTAAGCCCCAATTCACAGATTCAGTTATGACATCCATTCTAACTAGCAATGGAGTTAAGTGTCATATCGAGGAACTCGTGTAGCACTTAGTGCTCAAAGGTTCTAGAGGTGGCTCCCCATAGTTCACAAAGAATCTACGTAGCACTTAGGTCCCTTGAGTCTTCTAGAGGTGGCTCACACGGTACATAAACTTCTTATTCACACATTGAAACTCGTGTAGCACTTAGTTCCCGAAGGACTCTAGAGGTGGCTCCCACGGTACAAAAATTTCTTACTCACATCGAAACTCATGTAGCACTTAGTTCCCGAAGGACTCTAGAGGTGGCTCCCACGATACAGAAATTTCTTACTCACATCGAAACTCATGTAGCACTTAGTTCCCGAAGGACTTTAGAGGTGGCTCCCACGGTTCGGAACTCGAGTCTTTACTCGGTTTGGCCTTTACTAACACATCGAAACTCGTGTAGCACTTAGTTCCCGAAGGACTCTAGAGGTGGCTCCCACGATTCGAAACACGAGTCTTTGCTCGGTTTGGCCTTTACTAACATATCAAAACTTGTGTAGCACTTAGTTCCTGAAGGACTCTAGAGGTGGCTCCCACGGTTCGGAACTCGAGTAGTACTCATAATCTAGTACTCCGTTTAAATCATAGTAAGAATATTAGATTTATCGATTCTTCCTTTTTGAAAGCATATTACATGTTCATATCCCATGTCTTATGAAAATCATCTTACAGTACTATAATCAGTGCTGGAATGAGCATTTTGTAAAAAATGCTATAAATCAATTGATTTTCTTCTCATATCATATAAAACATGTTCTTTTCACATGTCACGTAATCATATATCACATTTTCCGTTTGACATATTCCATATCATGTAAAACACTTTCCTTTTTAACATGTCACCTATCATTTATGGAGTCTAAGATAGACATCAATCTTATCATACTATAAACCCAGGAGAGTAACGGAATAAAAGGGTCAAATCTATGACCATAATCTATATTGTCCTCGGTGGATCACTGATCAAGTGTCGACCGGGACTAAACTTGCCACATATCATGCATCAACATGATAGGATGCTGGCGAGTATCAAAACCGTATTTTTAATCATAAAATAAACCTTTATGGAATTTATATAAATATATAATTCCATAATTTAAATCCATAAGGGTTAAATTCCTTTAGTGAATATTTATAGAAATATTCATAAAAATATTCACTGTATTTCACTTCATCTTTCGTTTCGTATTTCGTGTAATTTATCTATTCCGAGAATTTTCGGTGGTTCATTATCACCATTCCCGAATACATGAATATTTTAAAATTCCATCTCATTATATTCATGTTTTATGAAATTTAGTAATTTTCTCATGTTTCGTGATTTAATATCGATTTTCAGAAATAAAATCATTTAATATGATTTTATAAAGTTTTTCTAAAATTTTCGGCAGCATAACGGCTGCCGATTTACTAACTTCCTACACGGAAAATACAGTAATAAAATTTGCAGCCAGTACTTCATCTCAGAATTTTCAGCAATTCATGCATCATAATAATTTTCATAAAATATTTGCATAAAATATTTCAATTTAAAATATGCAGACTGAGTATCCTTACAGTGCTGCACATGCATCCCTTACCTTTTTCCGGGTCAGCGACTTCCTCTTATTGATTGCGCCCGCACTCCATTTCTCCCGATTCCTTATCCCGATCGTTGAAAATAATTTCTGGAAATAAAAATTTTAATTTTTAGAATTTTTCCATAATTTATTTAATTTTTTTGAAATTAAATTTTCGGGAAATTTCTTACCGAATTTTCGTAAATTTCCGGGTTGTCGAATTTTCGGGAATCTCCGAATTCCCGAAATTCTCCTTTTTCCTCTTTTCTTTTTCTTTTTCCTTTTTTCTTTTTCTTTTCTTTTCTTTTTCTTTTTCCTTTTTTTTCTTTCTTTTTTTTCCTTCCTTTCCCAGTCAAACCAGTTCAGACTAGTCCAGTGCCCTTCCTCGCCGGTTCCTCACCGGCAGTCGGTTCTCCGGCGGTTCCGGCGTCCTTCAGCTTGCAGGCGTCGAGACGAACTTGCCGGTGGTCTCAGCTTGGCCTGGATCGGCAGCACGACGGTGGATCGAGGCGGAATAGGTTCGGCTTCTCCTTCCTCTTCGCCGACCCTCCTCTGCCGTTCATTGCGCCTCCGGTGGCTTCCATCAGCTTCCTCTCCCTCCGGTGAAGCTTCAGTTGCAGTGGCAGCCACCGATTTGGCCGGCATCGCCGTCGGCCATTTTCCTTTTCCTCCTCGGTTTCTTTCATTTTCCGTCAATCCTATTTCCGTTTCATCACGCCGCCGGTAGCTTCTTTCCTTTCTCTGGCCGGTGGCGTCTCTTTCTCCTTCCTCCCTCGCCAGCGGTGGCGGCTCCGCCGCCGTCGGCCCTTTGGCTGGGGGAGGATCTGGTCCTTCCCGATTTATTTTCCTTTCCTTTTCTGTTTTTGTTTCCTTTTTAGGTTTATTTTCCTTTCCCTTTTTAGTATATAGTATACTATATATTATACACTTAATATAATAATATATGTGTCATATATTCATTTTATGTATTTAATACACATAATATTATTATTATCATATATGTATATAATATAGTATTATATATATTACATATAAAATATATATTTTGTGTATTAAAATTATAGATCTAGCATAGATATATATATATATATATGTATATACTTATATACTTAAAATAAATAATCTTTACATATATGTATATATATATATATATATCTATATATATGTTATAATATAATATATATTGTATTTACAATATATATATATTTCAAACTTTAATGTAAATCAAATATAAACATTTTTCAAATATACATGTATATATATACTTATATATACATAAGAGATTATACTTAAATGCATATATATTATGTAACTTCATGAACTAGTATATAAATATATATATATATATATATATTTATATATACAAACGTATATTATTAATATATACCATATAGTATTTACATACATATGTATTTGTATAAAAATACATTTATATAATTTGTAATTATATTCACGTATTTATTTTTATTTCTCTTTTTCCTTATTAAATTTGGATTTTAATTTATCCAAATTCATTTTTCCTTTCTCCATTATTTTTATTTTCAATTCCAATTTAATTTCCTTTATACGAATATTCCGATTTCTCTCACTTCCTCGATTCTCGAGATTTTCACCAATATCCCGTTTTCGCAAAATTTTATTTATTTCCTCTTATTTAGTTCCTCCAATATTTATTTTCAATATTTCTAATTTCCAGTAAATGGAAAATTTACGGTTATCACAGGTCATCATATCACTCACAAAATGATCTAAACCTGTGATAACCGCTAATTTTCTAAAATTAATATTAAATATTTGTAAATTTAATATTAAAGTAAATAGAGAAACGTAAATAAATAAATAAATTATTCACATGAATTGGAATTGGTGAAGCTATGCATAGGTATAATGGTCATTACTCAAAGGGGCT
This sequence comes from Heritiera fomes, assembly GCA_032173925.1. Lineage (NCBI taxonomy): Eukaryota > Viridiplantae > Streptophyta > Magnoliopsida > Malvales > Malvaceae > Heritiera > Heritiera fomes. Next base: position 14,505,296 of record JAPDPM010000020.1, on the reverse strand, counting down.
GGTAAACAATTGAATTAATTGGCCGAAATAAATAAGATTTAATAAAAATTAAATATAAAGTTTGTCTTGGAAATAGATTTTTCAATATGTAATGGCATTTCATGTAAATAATTGGATTTTAAGTAGTATTTTGGACTTTAGCAAAATTAAATCAGATTTTATAAATTAAATGCTAATTATGGCCAATAGAAATGAGACAACACACCAGCTTTCGTATTTCTTTTAGCTGAACTCCACCGCCTCTTGCATTTTGATGCTACAGTCACCGATTCTTCCATTTCCTTCCACCGTTTCTTACATTTCAGCCTCGGATCATTACCTTTTCATCACCAAATCACATAGGTTTCTTCATGGAAGTTTATCCCTACCTCCATAGCTCCCTAACCATCTAAAAATTCCAGTTGAAGATCACCAAAACAAACTCCCCTGCTGCTGTGTGAGATTTCATTTTCTTATACTATAGTTGTACATGTATATGAACAAATTATCAATAAAGAAATTATTGATAATATTTTGAGAAATTAAATATATAAGAATAGTGTTTCTCACATAGAAAAATTTAATCCTAGATAAAATATATATAAGCATGGAAATTATTACATAAAGGATGGATTAAATAATTAAATGGATATTGCAAATTCTGATTTGGACAAAATAGAAGAGTATTGGGACGGCATAAGAAAATAAAAGAAACATAGTAGAAAAGGAAGCATGACTTCGGTTTGGACAAGTGAATAAAGGAAGACGAGGAAAGTCTTCCCACGTTTTTATTTGATTGACAAAAGTATTGAATTGTGTTGATTCCTTGCTGCACCGAAGAACAAAACAAGAACAAGATAAGAAACGTAAAAGCAAGGAAAAAGATAGGAAATTATTGGCTGCAAAAAAAAAATGTTGGCATGGAAAGTCAAGGTGAAGACAACTGAGATAAGAAACAAATGAGAGAAGTAAAGGTTAATTTTCTTGACTTTATACATGTGAACATTAGACTTTTGACAACCTAAGATATAATAGATATGATCATAATGTAAAGACTAGATGGAAGCCAACGTAGAAAACAGAAAAGAAAGAGGGCTCACGGCTTGGTCAACAAACGACAAAGAAAAGATAGAAAAAAAAATTGGTTGGCTATTTAGATGGAATCTCGGTTGGAGAATTGAGTAGTAGATAAACAAGAGAAAAGAAAAGACAAAATAAATAAAAGAAGACAAGAGAAAGTCTTCTCCTTGTTTCCTTAGGTTGGCAGAAATTATAGTATTGACTTTCTTGTTCATTTCTTTTGCTCCACCGGACAAGACAAGAAAAGAAATAAAAAGAAGTAGGCAATTAAGAAGGCTTTTAAATGAAGGCTGTTGAAGTCTACTTAAAATAACTCTTTTGCTTTATTTTTCTTCTTGTAGTCATCTTCATCTTCAACCTTCATCACCGAAACTCTTCTCTCTGAATGGTATGTCGAGTAGCCTTCCCTATCCCTAGCAGGACCTTCCTCTTCTTCAGCAATTAACCTAAGTTCTTAAGGCAAAATAAACTTGGATTTATGAGCTTCAAAGAACCACTAAAGAGTTTAACCGAAACCTCAAAACAGAAACTGATTTAGGTGGACAGATCTGCTCCTTGAACAAGTAACGTCCAACTTTAGTTTTAAGCTTCTTGTTCTTTAATTATGGCTGTACTGATCAAGAATATATTGTTTATAGCTTTGGTTTGAACTGAAAAATATTTATAAGCTAAACCTAGGGTTCGGTTGTAAGGGTTTAGAAAGAAGAAAGATTTTATTTTACTGATATGATAACATGAAACCAAGCTGAGCATGAAACTATTACAGCTATGAAAAATAAATGAGCTAGAAACGTGAGTAAGATGATCAGTTAAGAGGGGCTGAGTATTAAAATTAAGTGGGGTTCTACGTGAAACAAGGGAAAGGAGAAGTCATGTTTACTTATAGTCAACAATTGTGGCTGATGAATGAAGAAAATCTGGGCTGTTGTATAGCCGAAAATGAAGAAATTTATATGGCTGGGAGAAGCAACCGAAAATGGAAAGAATAGATAAATGGTTTGATTGATTTTTAGATGACTTTATGTGTGTGAATGGTAGAATATTGGCAACCTATGATATACTAGATATATCCTTATTGTTAAGACAAAATTGAAGCCAACGTGAATTACAAAATAAGAGGGAAAGAGGCTGTCGGTTTAGACAGCAAATGAAATGAAAGAAAAGGTTAGTTTGGATTGACTAAATAGCTAGGTATTGTACCAATAAAGTTAATATATATAGACATTTTAAAGGAGTAAACTACCTAGCCAAAATAAAGCCAATTTGGGTAGGAAAATAAAAAAGAAAAGGGAGCTCTCGGTTTGGATATAAGTGGTAGAAAAATAAAGGAAAAGAAAAGAACCAATAGAGGTTAAGTTGACTTACATGAAAAAAAATAAGTGATATATATATTAATATATATATATATATATATATATTGTGTGGAGAAAACACCTACATTTAACCAAGGCCATTTGGCCACAATAATGGACTAAGAGGAATGACATGTTTTAGGGCCGAAAATGCGAGAAGTTGGTTGGAAATGATGGCTGGAAATATACATGGATAAAGTACATAAATAGCATGGAAGAAAATATAAGACATAAGCTAAATAAGCTTAGTCATCTAAGAAAGACATTCGGCCATGCAATCTTTGAGGAAATGTTAACTTAAAAAAAAGGGGGCTAATAATGCCAAAACAAGAAAGGAAAAGCAAATAAAATATTTACCTATGAGAAAATCATAGGAAATGTTAATATTATGAATAATGATGAGATAAATAGTAGCCAGCTAAGCAAAAGAAATTTTTATAAGTTATACTGAAAATTAATTACAGTAAAACTGTTACCTTGCAGTTTATAATTCGGAGAGATAAGAAGCACATGGGTGCAACATAAGGTATTGATCTACAGTGTATTGAGGTAAGGGATGTAATTTAAAGTTGTGATGGTATCCTTTACTGTCATCGTTGATTTTAAAGAAATGTTTGAAGCATGAATTTTATTCCAAAATGAATTTCCAACATCTTTTGATAATTAGCTAAACGCACCTTATAAATTCTATGCATATTTTCCATAATGTTTTAAGTATGACATGAAATAAATATGTTTTTCTGAAAAAGGTATCGGAGTGGCAAACCCCAGGCTAACTTAGACCCTGGCACGTCCGGTCCTTACTATTTTATATCGATGGTATGTAAGTAAGTTTTGAGACTAAGGCTTTCCTATAGTTTATGTTATTACCTGTCATGCTTGCCACATTGTGCATTTTTCCGTCCCTTGTGGCATATGTTTAGCCCACGTCGTGCATGTTCTCGCCCACATTGTGTATGTTTTAATCCTTTGTGGGTATGTTGGTCCTTCGTGGTTCATGTTCGCTGTATGACTCTGATCAGGTCTACAGCCCATACCATGGCCATAGGTATTCCGTTCCCTCTTCGGAGGAAGAAGTAAGTGTCATGATCGCATACTGGCTATATGATTCTGCCTAGTCTCCATGAACTGTATGATAAGTTTTATTAATTATGATGTAAAGTTTCTAAAGTATGATGTATGTTTGAAACAAGTATGAATTTTAGATATATGCATTAAAGAATTAATACAATGATTTAAAGTATGAAATGCATTATTATGGTATTTGTTTTCTACATATATAGATGCTATGACTATTTTAAATGCATTTCTTACGGGGCTTTCCAAAAAAAGCTCACCCCCTACTCTACCAGATTATTTGCAGTGATCATCTCCTTATCTATTGCGCATACGACGTAGGCTGAGGGATACGTCTCTCCTCCGGCCATTTTTGTACTTACGTAAGGTATACTCATATTTTGATATCAGACATCTTATATGGCACAGATATTTGTATATGATAATACTTTTGGGATGTAATCAATATTGTAGGAATGTAACGTTACTTTGAGGAGTAAGTCAATATAATGTCAATAAAATATTTCATGAAAATATTATGATGTTTCTGTGGTTGAAGAAGTGTGATGAGACACTGGCAGGAATGCAACCCAAGTAAGGAATTAATATTATGTGTAAAAAAAAAATTTAGCCCAAAACTTCCACGTTTCCGGGGTGCGACATGCTGGCAGTAACTTCCTTGCACAGGTAAGAAAAAAAATTTCCAGCTTGCGTTACCTTCATGTTTGCCTTTTATTTATGGTTGAATTGAGTGTATAACTTATAGATATTATTATGGTTTGAAGAAAACATGTGGGAATTAGATTAGGGGGTCTGGTTATGGTGAAATGAAGGGTTGAATTTTCTGTTGGTAATGTGAATGGCTGGAATTGAGGACTAATTATGAACATAGATATAGCTTAATTGATAAAACATGAGTTTGGTGAGTTGCTATGTCTATGATTAACCAAGGGGAAGTAAGGATGGTATATGGTGGCGTGATTGGCCTGACCAAGGGCTGAATGTTGGCTGTAAATGGCATACATGATAGTGGTGTATGGCGTGGACAGAATCAAGAAATAGAGTGGTTGACATGAGGAAAATAAAATGGGTTTAGAGGCTGTGCTGTTCGGTTTACATGGGAAGGTGAGGAATAATTAAATGTCATGTTGTTTGGTTGATGATCTTGAGTGTTTAAGACATGAATAACATGGTTGATACTTTAGATTGAAGAAAATGATGTGCAGAAAAATTTATGGGTTTCGGTCAAGCTTGGTAAATTTTCCTATGCTTGTGTTTTCTTGAGTTTAATGGCATAAAATAATTCCGTTAAGTGTAGTAAGCTTGTTTTTAGTCATGGAATTGTTTAATTTGTGAAGAATAAAATTTCACCATTTTAGTACCATTCGGCCAAGCATTAAAAAGGGAGGTTTTATGGTGTTTCAAGCATAAAAATGGTGTAAATTAAATCAGTAAGCATAGGAAAATAATATAGTAATTTTTAATTTGTTGAAAAACATGAAGAAATAGCTATGGCACCATTCGTTCTAGGTGAAGGGGAGAAGAATGGTGGCTGTTTTGAATGGTTTGATGGTTGATTATGACTGTAGAAATTACGAGGAGTCTGTCGGTATACTCGGATTTAAAATCCGACGCAAAACGAAGAAGTTATGTTATATTACCGGTAGAAATTATACTGCAAAAATATATGTAGTATTTTATATAGCTGCATTTTAATATCAATAATGGATTAAAATAAGGATTAATTGATTTAATAATTTTGGTGAATTTAAATTGCAGTCGGGAATTTTGGTGAACATGTGGTGCACGCAATTGCACGAATTCGATAGACAGGTAAGGGATGCATGTGCAGCACTGTAAGGATATTCAGTCTGCATGATTTTAATTATGAAATATTTTATGAAAATATTTATGAAAATATTGCGATGAATGATTGGTTAGAAAATTATGGTGAAGTACCGGTTGAAATTATAAACTGTATTTTCCGTGCAAGAGGCTAGCCAATCGACAATCGTTATACTGCCGAAAAATTATCGAAAATTATCAAAAATTTCTAGAAAATTTCATAAAATCATAATAAATGATTTTAATTCACGAGAAATGATTTTCAACCACGAAAATCGAGAAAATGAATATTTTTCATAAAAACATGAATAAAATGAAAGTGATTTTAAAATATTCATGTTTTCGAGAATGATGATAATGAAATCACTGAAAATCCTCCTGATATGTAAATTACACGTAATACGAGATGAAAAATGAAAAGAAATAAAGTGAATATTTTTATATATATTTCTTAAATATTCACTAAATGGTTTTATAACCTTTATGGTTTCAAATTAAGAAATTATATATTTTTATAAATTCCATAAATGTTTATTGATGATGAAAAATACGGTTTTGAGACTAGATGGCATCCTATCATGCTGATATGTGATATGTGATATGTGACATGTGATATGTGATATGTGATATGTAGTCCTGGTCGACACTTGATCAGTGATCCGTCGAGGACAATTATAGACTATGGCCATAGATCTGACATGATTATTTATACCCTTCGGGGTCTATAACATGATATGAGTAACGACCCAGTGGACGGGCTGGGCGTGCGTGCCTAAGTCTCCATATATAAGAAATGTTTTATATGATATGTTATATGTTAAATGTAAACGTTTTACATGATATGTGATAAGTTAAACGAAAGTGATTTACAGCATTTTATATAATGCTTATTTCAGTACTAATTTTAGTAGTACGAGATGATCTTCATATGACATGTGATATGAACATGTAATATGTTTTCAAAAGGAAAAAGAGTTTATAAGTCTAATATTCTTACTATGATTTTAAATTGAATATTAGACTATATGTGACATGAATATGTGATACGTTTTCTAAAAAGGAAAGAGGAGGAAAATAAATCTAATATTCTTATTATAATTTCTTAAATTGAATATTAGATTTAAATGATGTATATTTTATATGAAAAGGATTTAATAGCTTATTTTGCTATTTAAAGTACTGTACTAATTATAGTTGTACAGTAAAACATGAAATAAGTTTTAAATGAGAATGATGAGAATTTAATTAATATTCTTTTCAAAGAATATATGAATATTAGTTACTTTATTTAAATTCTTTATTTTATAAAAGCATTATTTTGAAAAGAATGTGAAAATGTTATGGAATAAAAAGGTAAAAGGGATTAAAATTCCAAACGAAAAGGAAATTATTCTCTACAGTTGCTTCTAGGTTCCGGGACAAGATAGGTATTTCAAAATACCTACCTTACTCCATCCGGATGCCTAGCCGATTGTAGTATCCTTCCTACATGCGAGCCTAGAGCCTATAGGAAAAAATAAAAAAGTTTTTCAGAATATAGATAGCTGAGTATCAAGTGAGGCATATAATTCCTTTACTGAGCCGTGGCTTGCTCACCCCTTAATATTAACATTTCAGGTTTTCGAGGACTAAGAGTTTGACATCTAAAGGACTTCGGCTGTGCATTTGGAAACGATACGACAGCTTGATCTATTTAATAAGGTATGATCATTTATTTTCTGTATTTAGACTTATCTACAGTACTACTTCCTTATGAATTAAAATAGGGGATGTAATTCATATTATAATTTAATATGTAATTGTTTATATGTAAAAGAAAAGTAAAGTATCACAGACAGCCCAACCAAATAAGATGTATAGAATAAGGTGAAAAATAGGGTCACGAGCTGTGGCAGAATTAATGGTATCAGAGCAGGGTTGGCCTGATGTTTGTTGATACTTTTGGAAAGAAAATGTGTTGAAAAAGTTAATATCCCCTGTAGTACTGTGTAGTCTGAATACATAAAGAAAATAAATGATTACAAATTGAATTAAGTGTTTAGAAGGGAGTGAGCAATTATGAAATAAGGAATGCAAAAAGGGAAAACGGCTCAGGAATGTTACCTGAACTGGTGATCTTATAATCTAAATGAAGGTCGGTTCGTAAGGAACAGAAATGGACTCGGTGAGGGCCCCACCAGTACTTTTCTGTCCGGATCGAACTGAGACCTGAAAGTGATGATATAAAGGAGGGGGATGAAATATCATCATTAAATAGACTTTAAGATCACCGATTTAAGGTATTTTAAGGAGAGAGAATATTTTTTTATCAAAAATGACCAAAATACCCCTGCCTTCGAAATTTTATCGGGAGTTAAAATAGACCGACAGAAGTTGAAATTGATTGATTTGACAGAGAAATTGATGATGTAAAGCTGCATTTCATGCAAAATAATTCAATTATGGATCCTAGTGGATTTCTCTGTCGAAATCGAATAAGATCTTAAAATGCTGATATTGGTACGAGAAAGGGGTACTATCAGCAAATTGATAATAAGATTACTTATTTAAATGTATAATGAGGAGAAAGAAATAAATGTTGAAATGACGAAAATGCCCCTATGTGGGATTATGTTTTGAATTGTGATAAACCAAGTCAATTTTGAACTTATTGATAGTAATGGAGTTATTGAGGGTATAAAGGACATAATATGAGTATAACGATCCCGATTATAAATTTCAATACACTTGGAGTGCTATGTGACCCGAATGGTTATAGGGAAGTCGTAGGATGAGCCACTCTATTATTGATTTTTGAGGGTCTGAATTAAAAAGTGTATTAACGAGATATGATTACAGGATCATGGGATATGATGAAAAGTAATATGATTACAGTGATGAATGTAACGACTCGTTACCATATTTTTCACCTTATTTTACACAATTTATCCGGTTGGGCTGTCTGTGATACTTCACTTTATTTCTTTTGTTAAACAATTTCATAAACTATTGTTTATATTACATACATCCCCTATCTTACTTAATAAGCAAGTAGTACTGCATACATGTCTAAATACAGAAAATAAACGATCGTACCTCATATAAATTAGTCGGTCTGTCACATTGTCCTTTGTGTACAGTCGTAATCCACAAATATTGGATCTCACCATCATTAAAACCTGAAATGTTTAAAATTAAGGGGTGAGCAAACCACGGCTCAGTAAGAGAGTTATATGTCACACTTGATATTTAGCTATCTATATGCTGAAAATAATTTTTCATTTTCTTTAAAATCTTCCTAGCTGGCTCTAGGCTCACATGTAGGAAGGATACTACAGTCGATTAGGGATCCAGATAGAGTAAGGCTGGTATTTTAAAATACCTGACTTGTTCAGGAACCTAGAAGCAACTGTAGAGAATACCAACTCCATTGTTTTCAAAACGATATAATTTTCATTTTTCCATAGAGTAAACCACTTATTTCTTTTCACTTCAGTATACTTTAAAACACGTGGTAGTTCAGTAATAAAAACAGTGGTTTACATCTCTTCAGTACAGTAAAAATAGTACAATACAGTGATTTGTAAATATCCAATCATTGGATAATTACTTCTTCGATTATTTCTATCTTAGAAACAATTCTTATGTTATTCTTTTAGAATAAACATTTATTTCTCTTTTCAAATCAGTAACCGTATCGTACGATTTAGTAAAACAGTATATTCAATAAAACAGTAATTCGATACGGTTCAATCAGTAGACAGTAAACAGTAGCTACCAATTCAGAAAATAGTATAAGGTAGCTTTCAATTTAGTAAAACAGTAATCAATGGCTACCATTTCAGTAAACAGTACAGTTCAGTAACACAGTGTTTTGGTACGGTTTTTCATCAGTAAACAGTAAACAGTAAACAGTACCCAGTGGTTCAGTACAGTAAACAGTACAGTAAACAGGATTTCGTAAATCCTTTCAGTAAACAGTAAACAGTAAGTGATAAGTAATAAGTGAGACTAGGCAACACCCTACAAGTAAATCATGCTATCATTGTCCACTAAGGGACACAGTAACAGTAATGAGATCTATGGCCATGATCTATAATATGTCCTCGGCGTACGCTTGCTAAGCGACAATCTGGGACGCTGATGACTAGCTGGTCAATCAGCCACGTGACAGTAACAGTATATGTGATGCATGAAGCTCGGGGCTTAAGTCTCAAAACAGTATAAGCCGTACCATAGCCTTTATGGATTTTAAATACAGGAAATCGAAATATTTCACAAATATCCATAAGGCTTACATGTAAGAAAATCATCACCTTTATGAAATTTATAATTTAAATCACATTTTTCAAAATATTTCATAAAGGTATAAATCATGTTTTTCCATAAAATGAAGACAGTTTGCAAAATCATCACTGAAAATATAGAAGGGCAAAATTGTCTTTTTTCATAGTAAAACACATATGCACGCTTTTCCGTGCATTCCATCGAAAACATGGCTTTATAATTATCGAAATTTCAAACAATTTATTTTTATAATTTATGAAAATAAATTATTTATTTTCTAACTTTGAATTCCCATCACCATGTTTTCTTCTAAAAACACGTGTAGAGACATCTAGTCTCGAAATCATAGTTTTTCTTTATTTCTTAACCTTTATGGAATTCTCATAATTAATTATTTCCATAATTAAAACCATAAGATTTATGTAAATCAAGTGAATATTTAAGAATATTTATAAAAATATTCACTTCAGTCTCTTTTTTATTTTCATCTCGTTTCACGTGAAATATCACCTACCGGGTGAATTTTCGATGATTTCCTTTTCACCATTCTCGAAAACATGAATATTTTAAAATTAAATATCACTATATTCATGTTTTATGAAATTTACTTAATTTCTCGATTTTCGTACCCGAAAATCGATTCACGTGAAATCAAATCTTTTATTTTGGTTTTCAGTGATTTTCGGTAAATTTCAGCAATTTTTCGATAATTTTTTGGTAGTATAACGACTGCCGATTTAGCTAGCCTCCTGCACAAAAAATACAGTTTATATTTTTCAACTGGTATTTCACCACAATTTGAAACCAATAAATCACCACAATTTCCAAAACTAATCATTATAAATTGCATTTATAAATTAAATGCATAATTTAAAACATGTGGCCGAATATCCTCATAGGCGGCACATGTCTCCCTTACTTGTTTCGGGTCGGCGACTGCCTCTCGAAGGTCGCGCCCATGTTCGCCTCGCCCGATCCAATTGGCTCGGTCATCGAGGATATTTTTTGGAAATTAAATTCTAAAATTTAGAATTTTTCATAATTATTTAAATAATTAAGTTATTTAAATAATTTAATACTTTTCGGGATTTCTTACCGATTCCCGTATTTTTCGAGATTTCCTGTAATTTTTGAATTCTCGAAAATTTTCCAAATTCCCGGAATTCCTTTACCTTTTCTTTTTCTTCTTTTTCTTCCTTCTTTCTTTTTCTCTTTTCTTTTCTTTTTATTTTCCTTTTCCTTTTTCTTTTCTTGGCCGGTTCAAGCCCTTCAGACCGGCTCCACCCTCCTCACCGCCGGTTCTCCTCCAATGGCCGGTTCTCCGACGGTTCGAGGGCTCGGTAGCTGGCCGGCGTTGAGGCGAAGATGCCGGTGGTCTCAGCTTGGCCTGGATCGATGGCACGGCAGCAGATCTACTCGGTTTTGCCTCGGTCACTTCTCCTCCTCCGTCGGCCTTCCTCCGCCGTTCCTAGCCTCTCCGGTGGCCTCCATCCCTTTCCTCTTCTTCTGGCGGTGCTTCAGCTATGGTGGCGGCGGCAGGTTTGGCCGGCAATGCCAGATCTGGTTTTCCTCTTTCTCTTTCGGTTTCGCCGGAATTTCCTTCTGTTTCCTTTCCGATCTCCTTCGCCGGTCGTCCTCTTCCCTTCCTTTCTTCGCCGGTGACATTGTCTCTCAATTCCTCTCTCTTTTCCCTCGCCGGCGGTGGCATCTTCGCCACCGTCAGCCTCACCTAGGGGGGGAATTGGGTTTGCTTCCCCTATTTCTCCTTTCCATTTTTGTTTTATTTCTTTCTATTTTTAGTATATATCATACTATATACTTTATACTATATACATATAATATATATACTATATATTACACATATAATATTATTTCATATATAATGTATAGTACAATATATATTATCTATAATATATATATATATTGTATATTACAAAATATATGTCTTGTATATTTATAAATGTATATTTATATATTTTAAAATTAAATAACATTTATATAAACATTTATATAAATGTAATAATTCCATATATATATTGTATTAACAATATATATACACTCAAACTTTAATGTAATTTAATATTTACATTTTCTCAAATATGTATGTACTTACATATACATAAAATGTCATACTTGAATACATATGTATTATTTAAATTTATCAAATAGTATATATACTTATATATACCAATGTATATTTAATATATACTATATACCATACAGTATTTAAATACATATGTATTTACATCAAAATACATTTATATAATATAAAATTATATAAATATATTTCATTTTCTTTTCCTCATTTTCTTATTTAATTTGGATTTCCATTTATCCAAATTAATTTTCTTCTTTCCTTATTTTTCAAATTTCCAATTTAACTTTTCTTCACTCGAATTTCCACCATCCGTTCCTTTCTCAATTCTCGAGATTTTCACTAGTATCCCATTCTCATAATTTTATTTATTTATTTATTTCCAATATTTATTTTCTCCAATATTTATTTCCAATATTTATAATTTTCAATAAATGGAAAATTTACGGTTATCACAATGAATAAGAAGAAATCAGTACAGAGGATGTAATCCATAGCAGTACGGTTAATTCCAATTCTATATTGTTATTCTAGTTTCTGAAGTATTTAATGGATATTTATAGAACCGGAATATTTTGGAATATGTTTTATAGAATAATGTACTGTATGGAGTATATGAAATTGGAGAATATGCATAAGAACAGTAAGTGAAGATAAGCGATAAGGAAGACAACAGCTAACCTAAATTATTAAATGAAAATGATTATACAAGTAAATTACAGTAGTGATAAATCGATTAGCTGTGAAAGGTGTTAATCAAATGATGACACTTGATATAGTATATTCATTAAGATGATCAATATGCTGTGAAGTATGAGGAAATAAGTGAATCAAGGCGGAGTAGATGTTAAAATGATTTAAATATTAAATGTTTCTGCCTTGAGGATATACAATGAAAATGATAGGACACAAAGATGAAATGTCCAAAATGATAAGAGATGTGTGATTAAAGGAATTATCGGATGAGATTCCTGATAAATTTTCAGAGTTATATAGATTGGAAAAATCGAGCTAACATTGACTCGATTGTGAATATGAAAGTTATTTCTAAGCTTATATCAGAGAACGTAAAGGAATCTGAAAAGCTTAAGAAATAATTCTGAAAAAATTAGTGAATAATGAAATTCACTTATATAAGGATAATTGATAGAAATATAGATGATATGATTTGAGGATGAATTAAATGGTATATTAAATTCCTATTAATTTATAAGTTCTTATTAAGAACAAATAATCATCTATATGGAATTGATGCCTTAAATTGATTTAATCGGAGATGTATAAAGAGTTTATAAGACCAATATCTGTACAAGGCATCACTAGATGAAAAGTTAGAAACTAGTGATCATAAGATGATAATGATTTGAACTCGATAAAATTATCATGAGTTCCTATTGAGGCTTACGAGGTTAATGAAATTCCTTATGAGATATATAAGCCTAATGAATGAGGCACCCAGATATGGATAAAGTAATGATATACTGATACAGTATAAGACATCAATGGAAAATGAGCAGCATAGTGGTATGACCCTACGGACTCTCAAAGATTGTAATCTATATGTTAAGATTGGCAAATAGAAGATGGGCTGACAGTATCTCTTTCTAAGATATATGATCTCGGATGACAGAGCAATGCGGATCTGTTTATGATGAAGAGATAGTTATCGAGATACAGAAGGTACTGGGTCTAGCTAAATACTATTGCCAGTCTATAGGAGAGTTTATGGGTTAGCTGCTCTATTGACGTGACTAATAAGTAAAAGGTTAAAGTCAGTGGATGAATAAACATAAAGATGATATGTAAAAGGTTAAAGGAATTTAATAATGGAATATTTTACCACTGATGAAAAGTGACTGAAATAATGATGAAGGAAAAGATGAATATGTCATAAGAGGAAAGTGCATGATGAAAAGGGAATACAAATATGAAATAGTTCCCGAATTTAAAACTAAAAGTGATTTTGTGGTTATCACATGATTATGGTTAAATGTAAGATCAAGCCAAACTCGATAGAAGAAAAGTAATTATACTCAAAGAAGTAAAGAAGTGATTTGCATTTTACTGCCAGTTATGTAAATGGAACTAAAAGGATATATATATATATATATATATATATACCACCTCGAAATAATGGAAATAATGGATTTATATGGATAATGAGATGATTAAATTGATAATTATATATTCAATGATGAAGTTAAATAATGAGAAGATTAAATTATAATTTGATTATGCCATAACGGAATCTAAATTATCAAAAGAGTATATTCTCATGTATATTCTAAAACCTAAGTGATATAGAGTATACCATAAAAATAAGAGATGTAATGATGAGATTACATGGAAGTAGATATGGGGAGAAAATGATTGTCTCCTGATTCAATTATAGTAAAAGGTGGTAAATAGTAAAGTCTGCAAATGAGCTGCAGCATTTGATGAAATAAATATGAAAAGAATATTGGGGATAATAATGAAGAATCTAAAAGAGATATGATAATATAGAAGTGATTATAGACTGATAGTCTAATGAAATCACTTCTTCATTATAAAAACTCTTAGATTCTTTAGTGCCATAGTCGAAATATGATTGTAAAATGATGAGAATGTATGTGAAGTTCCAGTGAGCCTTATATCTGAGGGGAATCTCTGAGTAGCTATATGTTTATGAGAAATAGCAAAAGGCTCTGAGATTCCAAATTTACAGACAGCACCGCTCCGTACATGATGTAAATATGTGAGCATAGTACGAAAACGCTCGATAATATGTTAAATGAGCGGATGCACGAGATGTGAAAGCTACTGGATAATTACATACTATTGATTAATCGGTAAACGATAGTTACTAAACTATATTGACTTTGCACAAATTGAGAAAAAAGATTATGAATAGTATGAATCATATGTGTGATATGAAAAGGAGTGGAAATTGATAACTCCTAAATTGATAAAGTAATTCTTAGGGAGTATAAATATATGATGAAAGACGATATGAAGTGGTCTAAAAGTGATTTGATAAAAAAAATTTTATGTTGGCAGTATGATTTAAAGGATGATTTAGAGGTCAAGAACAATATGAATACGGAATGGTACCACCTTTAACTTAAGTGAAATTCAGAGGATCGAATTTGTTAAGGTGGAAAGAATATGATAACCACTAATTTTCTAAAATTAATATTAAATATTTGTAAATTTAATATTAAAGCAAAGAGAGAAACGTAAATAAATAAATAAATTATTCACATGAATTGGAATTGGTGAAGCTATGCATAGGTATAATGGTCATTACTCAAAGGGGCTGGTCAACAATTGACTTAATTGGCCGAAATAAATAAGATTTAATAAAAATTAAATATAAAGTCTGTTCTAGAAACAGATTTTTCAATATGTAATGGCATTTTATGTAAATAATTGGATTTTAAGTAGTATTTTGGACTTTAGCAAAATTAAATCAGATTTTATAAATTAAATGCTAATTATGGCCAAAAGAAATGAGACAACACACCAGCTTTCGTATTTCTTTTAGCTGAACTCCACCGCCTCTTGCATTTTGCTGCTGCAGTCACCGATTCTTCCATTTCCTTCCACCGTTTCTTACATTTTAGCCTCGGATCATTACCTTTTCATCACCACATCACATAGGTTTCTTCGTGGAAGTTTATCCCCACCTCCATAGCTCCTTAACCATCTAAAAATTTCAGTTGAAGATCACCAAAACAAACTCCCCTGTTGCTGGCAGTAACGTCCCTGCACAGGTAAGAAAAAAAATTTTCCAGCTTGCGTTACCTTCATGTTTGCCTTTTATTTATGGTTGAATTGAGTGTATAACTTATAGATATTATTATGGTTTGAAGTAAACATGTGGGAATCAGATTAGGGGGTCCGGTTATAGTGAAATGAAGGGTTGAATTTTCTGTTGGTAACGGGAATGGATGGAAATTGAGGACTAATTATGAACATAGATATAGCTATAAATTTAAATTGATAAAACATGAGTTTGGTGAGTTGCTATGTCTATGATTAACCAAGGGGAAGTAAGGATGGTATATGGTGGCGTGATTGGCCTGACCAAGGGCTGAATGTTGGCTGTAAATGGCATACATGATAGTGGTGTATGGCGTGGACAGAATCAAGAAATAGAGTGGTTGACATGAGGAAAATAAAATGGGTTTAGAGGCTGTGCTGTTCGGTTTACATGGAAAGGTGAGGAATAATTAAATGTCATGTTGTTTGGTTGATGATCTTGAGTGTTTAAGACACGAATAACATGGTTGATACTTTAGATTGAAGAAAATGATGTGCAGAAAAATTTATGGGTTTCGGTCAAGCTTAGTAAATTTTCCTATGCTTGTGTTTTCTTGAGTTTAATGGCATAAAATAATTCCGTTAAGTGTAGTAAGCTTGTTTTTAGTCATGGAATTGTTTAATTTGTGAAGAATAAAATTTCATCATTTTAGTACCATTCGGCCAAGCATTAAAAAGGGAGGTTTTATGGTGTTTCAAGCATAAAAATGGTGTAAATTAAATCAGTAAGCATAGGAAAATAATATAGTAATTTTTATTTTGTTGAAAAACATGAAGAAATAGCTATGGCACCATTCGGTTTAGGTGAAGGGGAGAAGAATGGTGGCTGTTTTGAATGGTTTGATGGTTGATTATGACTGTAGAAATTACGAGGAGTCTGTCGGTATACTCGGATTTAAAATCCGACGCAAAACGGAGAAGTTATGTTATATTACCGGTAGAAATTATACTGCAAAAATATATGTAGTATTTTATATGGCTGCATTTTAATATCAATAATGGATTAAAATAAGGATTAATTGAGTTAATAATTTTGGTGAATTTAAATTGCAGTCAGGAATTTTGGTGAACATGTGGTGCATGCAATTGCGTGAATTCGATAGACAGGTAAGGGATGCATGTGCAGCATTGTAAGGATATTCTATAAGTGTCCTTAGAGTGCACTTGCCAATGATCATGGGACTGCTGATGACTTGGCTGGTTAATTAGCCATAGTAACAGTAACACATGAACACATGAGCATGATACGGGGCCTAACGGTCTCAAAACAGTTTAATCACATTTTAAATTTCATAAAGGAAATCATTTAATTTTCATAAATAAAATCATAATAAAATCACATAAACAGTTTGTAAATTGTATAATTTCCATAATGGTTATCACTTCACAACACATGTATGAAAGTATATAACTGGTAAAAATATATACCCAGTTCCAAAATAAATATTTATAAAATATTTAAAATTCAACTTTCACTTCTGAAAATATTCCATTTCACTATAAATGGGTAAAAAGAACATGCTGGTACTCTTTCACGTGTAAAATTTCAATAACATAATTATTTAAATATTGTTTTTCAGTATATAAACTGTATATAAATAGTAAATTTGAAGTCACTGCAATAATATTTTAATATCGATAAACAATTCTATTCCAAACTAGGGTATTTCACAATTCAACATGCAGCACAGAAATCATGCAATTTAAAAATACATTTGGTTTTGTGAATAAATTATATTTCCCCCTTTTTGGAAAATTGATGGGAAATAGTTAAGAATTGAATATTTCCGAAAATTCCAAAGACACGAAAAATATTTATAGGTAACTCCTATATAATTCCTTACCTCTACTTTCGTGCAGTATAAAAATCTTATAGCTCCATTTTACGTTTCCTTATCCTTCAAATTCTTAGCACTGCACAATAATTCCAAATTACAAGCTGCAAAATAATATTTTAATATAATCAATATTCACTGCTCAAATTCATAAAATTCCTTTACTTGCCTACGCTCCCATTTTGATTATCAATACTTAGAAAAATATTGTGAAATTCCTAGGATCTTCCATGCTGGCCGAATATTTCTCCAAACTAGGATTTAACTAATTTAAAGTTAGAGTCCTATTATTGTTATTCATCATTTATGTATAAAAATTATCTTAATTCTCCTTATGAATTTCTTAAGCCAAATACTTCAATAAGCCTACTTAGCTTATAATCCCTATTATCCTTATCATATTATATGTTATTTTTGTACACTTTCCAGCCATCAAAATCAGCCTAATTTCCTTTCATTTTCCTGCACCTAAGCATGCCATTCTCCTTGCTTCTCACTATGGCCAAATGCGTTGTTTAAGCTTAGAATTTTTTTTAAAGATATAAATCCAATCATATTTAATATATTTTCACCATTCCAAGTTAGTCAAGTCAACCAAATTTTTCTCTTTTCTTTTCTTAATGCCGGCTGTCCAAAACAGTCACAATTTTCTTTTTTTTTTTTCAGCACACGTTTTTTACTGGTTTGAGTTTTTTACTCATTTCCATTTTATGGTCATATTCATCACTAGGCTGCCAAAATTTTCTACCGTCCACACATAAAGTCAGCCTAATCTTCTTTTCTTTTCTTCCATGTTCGGCTGCACAAAACAGCCAAGTTTTTCTCCCCTTTTCAGCTCACGTTTTGACTAATTTAATCTTCATGGCTATTTTTATGTTCTGTCTAGCCTTCATCGTTCATCATCCATGCCATAAATCATCACTAATACACTCTTAAAATCACTGTCATTAACTACATAACAATCCATCAATTCACGTTTTTATTTGATCTAAGTATGAGGCTAGTGATTCATCTCATCTTAACCCATGTTTTTCAGCCTTCACACACAAAATCAACATCTTCATCATTCTAACATTTCATGGCAGATTGCCCTAGTATGATATCCATAAAAAAATTTCTTCAAATCATGCTCATACTCTTCATCAACTTATCTAACACACATCCACACGAAGACTAAAATTACATGAACCGAAAACATCATCATAATTGGGCAGAATAGGTTCTGCCAGCAGCAGAGTAAGTCACTTTTGGTGGCTTTTGGTTGAACTTTTTGGAGGATTAGGAAGCTCTTGAAGCCTAGAATAATTTTTATAAAAGAACTTAAGTGAATTAATGCAAGAAGGAGGGGGTTCTACAAGGAAGATCGGGTGAAACACTTGAAGAACATAGCAGAAACGAAAAGAAGAAATGCGACAGAACAGGGACGGTGAGAAGGCTGGAGAAATTTGTGGAATCTACTGTGTTGTCTCTATTTTTATTGGTGGATTTTAATATTTTTAATTATAAAAATAAGATATGGTCCTAAAGGTAAAAAATACTCACTTAAATTTCATTTATTTACTCAATATGCCATTGCACGGTAGTGTGCTGTCCAGATCAAAAATTTTATAAATTTTTAAATGTTTATTTTATTTATTTTTGGTCAATTTAAGTAAAAAATTGACCACTTTGACTAGCCCTTGCAAAACGACCAATTTATCCTTAGATTATCCTATTATTTCCATTTCTCTCCTATTAATAATTTATTATTTTTATTATTCTGTTTTAATATTTTATTTTTATTATTTTAGACATAATTGGGTCAAACATGGTTAAAGATTGACTCTTATGGTGGTTTGACCGGTCATAATTTGTGAAATTATTGAATTACCTATAATCGTAAAATCGCATAAATTTCTGTTTTGATGCTTAATCACTTTTATCAATCCACATGATTTAAACCCTTATTATATAGATAATCATTCACCTTAAATATCATCATTCTAGGGTGTCACTTCGATCTGGACAGAGGAACTCTTGGTGGGGCCCTCATCGAGTATCTCTCTAAACCCTATCGAACAAACCTTTTACTTAAATATTCTAATAATAAATTTCTCTTTTTAATTTCCTACACTCAATAACTTATTAAAATATTAAAAATTCAGGGCTCTCACATGTTGATATGTTGATATGTATATGCTGTGTGAAGCTGTTGATACTGATCCTATCTTCAGCGTCTTGGTTGACAACTGATCAGTGTACGAATGAGGACAATTATAGACTATGGCCATAGATCTCATGACATGATTATTATACCCTACAGGAATTATAGCATGATATACTTTGGGTAATGTCTGGTCTCCACCATTGTTATGTGATATTAAATTGTTTTAATTAAATGGTGATAGTAAATTACAACTGATTATTAATGTGTTTTCGGTGAAATGAATGATGATTTCTAATTGGTTTACATGTATTGTACTAAATTGTGTATGTATTGTTTATCGTAGTTTATTTAATTGTGAAAGTGATATTTTAATGTGGAAATTAAACTATTTCCTGAATGAGATTTTTAATGGTTTATTATACCATTTTCATGTGAATTTTTTATATGTAGAAAATTATTAAATGAGTTTTATATATCAAATTTAATTTCTACTCCCTATAGTCGCTTCTATGTTTTGAGACAATACTGGTATTTCAAAATACCTTCCTTACTCCATCCAGATCCCTAGCCGACTATAGTATCCTTCCTATTACGGTCCCTAGTACACCTAGAGGAAAATAAATGATTTTATTTCATATAGATTTCGTAATATCAAGTTCTACATACAATTCCTTTACTGAGCTGTGGTTTGCTCACTCCTTTATTTTTACATCCACAGATTATTTTCAGTGACTATGTGATTTACCTTTTCGAGGATTTCAGCTGCACTATTAGTTACCCCGAGGTAGCATAGTGTGGATCTTGGAGGTATAATCATTTACTTTATATGTTCAGACTTATTTTACAGTACCACTTTGTTATAATTATGAATAGGGGATATAAATGATAAACAAATACTAATTTGTAAATATTTGTGCTTATGTAATTTAAATTAAATTACTGTTTTAAAGTATTTATTGTTCAAAGAAAGTGGAAATAAAGGCATCACAAATAACTCAACCTTTACTAAATGTGTGGAAATGCATGAAATACTATATATATGGATTACGACAGTATTTATTGGTATCAGAACGAGGTTGGCCTGATGTCTGTCGGTGTCTTTATAATAAAGTGAACTGGTTAACATCCCCTATAGTACTGTATAGTCTGGATATATAAATAAGCGACTAACCAAAAATCGATAAACTGTTTGTGCTGTGCAGAGATGAGTTGACGACAGGTAACTCGTGCTAATAGAGGTAGAGGTAGAGGTAAAGGTAGGGCGGAGAAGACTCCGAAGTCTTATACACCAGAGTCTGAATTGGAGCTCACCTCAGGACCTGCTCACCCTCCGCATCCACAGAGCCCGAAAACTCAAATGTCTCGGATGTTGGCAGACTTTATTGCCATGTATCACGCAGACCGAGCTGCTGATCGGGCAGAAAGAGAGCGAGCAACTCCACCAGTAGCACCACCTACATAGCCAGCTCCCGAGCCTCAGCTTGCACCACAACCAGTACAGCAGGCACAGGTCGTACCACCACCTTCACCAATACAGCCGCCCAGGGATGTAAAGTCGTATTGTGATGTAACGTTGGTGTGGCAGTTCACTAAGCTTAATTTGTCGAAATTTAAGGGAGACAAGGATCCACTAGTGGCAGAGCAATGGGTGACAGGGATAAAGAAGTTATTCGATACATAAGGTGTTCGGATACGGAGAAAGTTGGATTAGCAGTGTTCCAGATGATTGATGATGCGAAGCACTGGTGGAAGTACGCATAGACTATTTTATTCACCTAGCATCTAGTGATTACATGGGAGATATTTGTAGATGCTTTTCGTCGCCAGTACATCCCTGATACCACTTAGAAGAAGCTGCAGCAGGAGTTTATGGAGCTAGTACAGGGGAGTATGATGGTGGATCAATATGAGTCAAGATTTACCACACTTAGCAGGTTTGATCCACTAACTTGGGTTGATAAGCGGCATAAGATTGATAGATTTAAGGCTGGGCTGAGACCATCCATTAGATCGAAGCTAGCTCCATTCGATATTATAACATAGGATGAGGTGGTCAGACGTGCTCAGTTATATGAGCAGGATTTCAAGCAGTTCCACTCTGAGTCAGCATCTAAGGCTAAGGCGAAGGGTAAAGGAAAGGTGAAGAGGGGCTCAGATGATAGATCAAGTAGAGAGCAACCTAAAAAGGCTAGACCATCAGGCATACAAATTTTAGAGGGGTGATTTACCAGATCAGCTACCACAACCCCTATTACTGGCCCCACCTCGACACCGAGGAGTATCGCGACCAGATGTACGCATTGTGGACGGTCGCATGGTATACGGCCTCGCTACTTGTTGACAAGGGCCTGTTTCAGATGTGGGTAGACGAGACACTTGATGAGAGACTGCTCGATGTTATGAGAGTCTGCTGCTTTTACCATTCCAGCCCCAGTTCCTTCTGCAGCTACACCAACACCAGCAACTCTGAGCAAATCAGAGAGAGCTACACCCTCATAGCCGAGACGGGTGACGGCAGTAGAGAAAGGTAAGAAGCCCATGACTCAGGGACGGGTGTATGCATTGGATCAGGAGACTGCTGATGCTTCTGCAGATGTTATTAAAGGTAAAATATATATTTGATATACCTGTAATTGCATTATTCGATCCTGGTTCTACTCATACATTCATATCTCCTACTTGTGCTAACAGAGTCCTAGTAGAGCCAGAGCCACTAGGGTACACTTTACAAATAAATACTGCTTTTAAGAATCGCAGATTACGAATGTTGTGTATAGAAATTGTAAAGTAACTGTAGGAGAGAAGGAAACGATAGCTAACCTAATTTTGTTAACGATGTATGATTTTGATGTAATATTAGGAATGGATTGGTTAGCTGCGAATTTTGTAACCCTAGACTGTTATTCTAAGTTTGTTACCTTTTCCCAACCGGAACGTTATATTGTAAAACTTTTTGATAAGTTATAATAAAAGTGATATGTTTACTAAATTTTTTAAGTGTTGTATGAATTTGTTGAAGGTTTTATTGCATGTGTGGAGGACGTGGAAAAGAATTGTCTCGAGCTGCATGAGATTCTTGTGGTCAGGGATTTTTTGGACGTATTCTAGGAGGATTTGCCAGGGTTACCGTCGGATCGGAAGATCAGGTTTACCATTGACTGGGTACCCGGTACGGAGCCCATTTCTAAGCTCCCATATCGGATGGCATTAATGGAGTTGGAGTAGTTTAAGAAGCAGCTTCAAGAATTATTGGATAAGGGATTTATCTGTCCTAGCGTGTGTAAGAGACTAGCCGTCTCACCAGGTTGTCAGCGAGCATCCCCTAGGCTTCCCTCAATGCCCCAGGTTTACTCTTACAATGTCAAGGCCTCGCCTGTTCCAGTGGGCCATCGACGAGCATCCCCTAGGAGTCCCACACTCCCCATGTTTGCCTTGACAGTATGAGTAGGCGATCGCCCAACACTCACTACTAACGTATTGTCCGTTTTGGGTGATCACCACCCTCACGGCTTTGTCCCAAGGCTCCTGAAGAACTCAGGATTAATGCCTTGAGTGTGTTTTCTGAGGCTCGAACCCTGGCACCCTTAAGTACCCGAGCCTTACAATCATGTTACCATTCACCTGTTGTCTGTTTTGTCGATCACCCACCTCACGGCTTTGTCCAAAGGCTCTTGAAGAACTCAGGATTAATGCTTTGAGCTCATTTGCTAAAGCTCGAACCCTAGTACCCTTAAGTACCCGAGCCTTACACTCATGTTACCATTAAGACAAGTTGTCTTAATGGTAACATGAGTGTAAGGCTCGGGTACTTAAGGGTGCTAAGGTTCGAGCCTCAGAAAACGCTTTCAAGGCATTAATCTTGAGTTCTTCAGGAGCCTTGGGATAAAGCTGTGACGGTGGTGATCGCCCAAAGTGGACAATACGTTAGTAGTGAGTGTTGGGTGACTGCCTACTCTCGCTGTAAAGGCAAACCTAAGGAGTGTGGGACTCCTAGGGGATGCTCGCCGATGGCCCACTGGAACGGGCGAGGCCTTGACGATTGTAAGAGTAAACCTGGGGCAATGAGGGAAGCCTACGGGATGCTCGCCGACGGCCTGGTGAGACAGGCGAGGCTCTTACAGTGTGTCTCCCGGTATTGTTCATCCGAAAGAAAAATGGTATCCTACGGTTGTGTTTTGATTATTGGATGTTGAACAGGGTGACCATCAAGAACAAATATCCCTTGCCTAAGATCGATGACTTATTTGATCAGCTCAAAGGTGCCCTGGTGTTTTCGAAGATAGATCTCTGGTCAGGCTATCATCAGCTTAAGATTTGAGAGTCAAATGTTCCCAAGATAGCATTCCGGACTCGATATGGAGACTATGAGTTTTTGGTTTGGCCTTTTGGATTGACTAACGCCCCTACAACATTCATGGGCTTGATGAATGAGGTGTTTAAGCCCTATCTTGATAAGTTTGTGATCATCTTTATCGATGATATCTTGGTGTATTCTAAGTCTCCGAAGGAGTACGAGCAGCATCTTTATATAGTCCTACAGACCTTCAGAGACCGAAAGCTAGATGTTAAGTTCAGTAAGTGTGAATTCTAGCTAGATCATATTACCTTTTTGGGACACGTAGTATCAAAGGACGGGGGGTATCTATTGATTCATCCAAGATAGAGGCCATTATATAGTGGAAGGGCCTAAGACGGTGACTGAGATACGGAGTTTTTTGTGTCTAGTTGGATATTATCTCTGATTTGTCAAGGGGTTTTCCAGACTAACTACTCCACTGACGCGACTCACACATAAGGATGTTAAGTTCAAGTGGTCAGACGCGTGTGAGCGTATCTTCTAGGAGTTGAAGCAGAGACTTACTACTGCTTCGATACTAGCCTTTCCCATTGGATCTGGTGGATTCTCAATGTTCTAATGTAGAATGGTCGGGTGATTGCCTATGCTTCTCGACAGCTAATGGAGAATGAGAAGAACTACCCGACTCATGTTTTGGAGTTAGCCGCTCTGGTGTTTGCACTAAAGATATGGCAGCATTACCTCTATGGTGAGACTTTCCAAATTTATACAGACCACAAGAGTCTGAAGTACTTATTCTTGTAGCATGAGTTAAATATGAGATAGCGGAGATGGATGGAGCTGTTAAAGGATTACGACTGCGAGAAATTGTACCACCCGGGGAAAGCGAATGTGGTGGCAGATGCTCTAAGCCGAAAGCACATGAGCATGGTATCATATATGATGATCAGGGAGCTTGAGTTGTTGGAGCAATTCTTGAACCTCGATCTTAATGTGGTTTACTCTAAGAGATATGGATTTATGACTAGTTTCAGGATTGAGCTGAATTTGATGGATCAGATCAGGGATGCTCAGAGGATCGATGCTTATTATATAGAGGTTGTCAGTCAGGTATAGATGGGAGTACAGTTAGATTTTGGGATTGGCATTAATGGGATTTTGAGGTTCAGAGGTTGGATCTATGTTCCAGACAATCGACAGCTCAGAGTGTAAAAACTACAAATTTTGTACCATGTTAGTGAATAAATAAGAGACACAAATAAGCTTGGTACTATGATTTCACTTTGTAATTAACATTAATTCAAGTAATGAGAATGAAGTTGCAAGTCTAGCAAATTTAAAAGTAGATAATCTTCGAAATAAATTAGAATCTTACAATGAGTTCAAGAATTTTATAAGAGCAAAGAGATACATGTATTCCTCAATATATAAATGTAATTGTTCTAATAAAACAATGACACAAGTATACTAAAGGTAATATAGTATACTTGACTATTAAATAGTTAAAATAAAATAAAATCAAGGAAATACCTATATATATATATATTATAAATACATATATGTGGATATGTGTGTATATATATATCAATTATAATTAAGATTTTAAATATGAATACATATGCTTAATTTATGTAAAGAATATGATAAAGCAAATAAATCCATATATCATGTAATCAATAAAATAATATATATATACATATATATATAAATTAGTTACAGATATGTGAATATTAATTTAGTAACTCTGACTATAAGATATATATTATAAATAAAGAAAGAAATAAGAATAGAACACATAATACAAAAACAAAATAAAACTTAAATAATAAAATAAGGGTTAGTGGAGTTTGATGGGACTTTCTCCCATCAAACCCCACTAGCAAATCACGAGTAAAACCAAGAAAAGAAGAAGCAAAAGCTTCTGGAGGAAACTTGGTAAAAATTTCGAAGAAGAGAGAGTGTAGTTGAGGAGAAGAAGGTCTCGGCAAGGAGAAGGAAAGAAAGAAAGGAAAAGTGAGGCCGAAAAGGAGAAGAAAGGAAGAGAAAGAAAAGAGAGGAAGGCGCAGCCCTTTTTCCTTGCCATTGTAGGCAACCAACGGGAAAGAAGAAAAGAAGAACTGCTGCAGTCCCACGTTCTTCTTCTTCCTCTCCAAACCGCCCCTCACGTCAGCCATGTTGAGTGCATCTTTCTCCTTTCGGTTTAACTAGGCCATTTCATAGAATTTCTATCCATCTTGAGAGCTTCAAAAACCCCCAAAAAGCTCAGCCGAAAACCACCAAAGAGGGCTATTTTGAAAGCTGGACAGAACCGAAATTTTCACAGGTAGTTCACAGCCCTGGTTCTTGCTTTAGAATTTTGTTTATGCATGGTGTGAATGAGTAAATGATTTGTAAAAAAATTATTGATCTAACCGAAGCTTGATGGATAGCATGTAAGGGTTTTAATTATGAAATTTTGAAGGTTGGAATATGGGTTGTGCATGTGTGTAACGTGATTGACAGTGAAATAGAGAGAAAAAAAACTTAACTATAATTAAATGTAGTTAATATATAATATGCCATTTAAAATTTGAAATGAAATAATGGATATAAATACATATACATAAATATATATACAAATATATATATATGAGTACACAAATGTATAAATATATATATGTAATACACACACACACATATATATATATATATATGGGGATGTAAATATATATCTATATAGATATACACATGTATCAAGATGTAGTAAAGTAAGGGAATTGAAATTGGAAATGTATACCATGTAAGTGCTATGTATTGAAATGTATATCTATATATTGCCATATAAATATATATTTGCATATTTAGAAATGAAAGAATAAAGTCTAAGAATTTAGATTTCACTAATACCAAATGCCCATATATATATGTACATATATTACTTGTATATATATGTATGTATACTACTTGCTTAAAAACGAAGAAATAAATAAATATGTGTATGTATGCATAGTGCTTATATATAAAGACATATAGTAAATCCTCAGAAACTTTATTATGCAAATGCTAAATACATACATATATAAGTGTGTATATATATATATATATATATATATATATATATGCTACTCACTTGAAAACTAAATAAAAGACAAAGAAAAAGAAATGCAAGGAAAAGAAAAAGGGGTTTGTTAAGATATAGTTATAATGATATATAAAAATATATATATATATATATCTAACGAAAGGAAAATAGCGTATACAAGTTAATAAACCTCTTATTATTTTATAAAGAATATAAAGAAAAGGGTTATTAAATCAAATAGGCAATGTTTAGAGAGACACATAAAGAATTTAATTCCTCGCCAAAGAAATGAGTTGGAATAGTTTAGATTCTATGATATACAATTGATATGTGATCAAAACGTAATTAAGACATGTTATTGAAACTTCATTTGATTTAATTGTAGTGAATTTGGAGCGGGGTAGGAGATTAGCTTGAGTTGAGGATCGAGGAAAGGTAACCTACCAAGCACCGAGGTAAGTGGGTTAAATAAATCTTACTAGTATCATCTCGTAAGAGATGAAAGAACCCTCATTAAATAACTAATTAAATTTATATAGGATATTGGTTGGACATTACGGGTAAGACAAATAGAATAAGTATGGTAGGATTTTTAAATCGGACATAATGTGCATGTGAAATATGCTTATTTGAAAGGTGATTTTGCTGTGAATTGTGTAATGTGTTATGTGTGATGGCTCTCTTATGATTACTGAACATGTTAACATATTGTTATTCTTCGAGTATGGATTTGTGATTTGAATATCAAATATACACATCGCGCCCGATGTTGAGTTAATAGACCTCAATTAGCACTTAGTCATATTTGTCGAAATCTAAGTCTTAAAGGCCAAACCGAGCAAAGACTTGATTTCTATACCATGTGAGCCACCTCTATAGTCCTTCGGGAACTAAGTGCTACATGAGTTTTGATGTAAAGGCCAAACCGAGCAAAGACTCGATTTCTGTACCGTGTGAGCCACCTCTAGAGTCCTTCGGGAACTAAGTGCTACACGAGTTTTGATGTAAAGGCCAAACTGAGCAAAGACTCGATTTCTGTACCGTGTGAGCCACTTCTAGAGTCCTTCGGGAACTAAGTGCTACATGAGTTTTGATGTAAAGGCTGAACCGAGCAAAGACTCGATTTCTGTACCGTGTGAGCCACCTCTAGAGTCCTTCGGGAACTAAGTGCTACACGAGTTTTGATGTAAAGGCCAAACCGAGCAAAGACCAGACTTTTGTACCGTGTGAGCCACCTCTAGAATCCTTCGGGAACTAAGTGCTACACGAGTTTCGATGAAATATGAGAAATCGTAGGATATTGTGACGAAAAGTAAGTGATTGTGATTCGTGAATGCGACGAATGTCAAAGGATGGAATAGATCTTATGCATATGACATATGATGTGTGTAATTATTGGATTATGTTTATATATGCCATTTGAACATGCGCTACTTGAATGTTCGTTTCTTTCGATTATTGGGTTATGTTTATATATGCCACTTGAACGTGTGCTACTTGAATGTTCGTTTCTTTCGATTATTGGATCATATTTATATATGCCACTTGAACGTGTGCTACTTGAATGTTCGTTTCTTTCGATTATTGGATCATATTTATATATGCCACTTGAACATATGCTACTTGAATGTTTGTTTTCTTCCACACGTAGTCATATTGATAAAAAAAATGATGCCTTGTGAAATTAAGAATGGAATGAAAGCATAAACAAGTTTATAATGTCTGTGCACTTACGGAATGACAATAAACCTTAGTATAATCCATACGTGCTAATTTACAATAACTTAAGCATGTATGATCGTGTTTTACGATTTGAGCCTAGTATGTTTTTATTTAAACTACTTATTGAGCCGTGGATTGCTCACCCCTTTATTTAACATCTGCAGATCATACGAGTTGATAGCTGGCTCAGGCTTCGTATAGGCTCCTGGGAAACCGTACCTAGTAGTGGTACTCCTTTGCGTTCTTCGGAGCTAACATTTTGTATTTTGAGGTATAATGCTAGTATATCATTTTGATAATCATGTGTACGTTAAATTTCACAATACTAGGAAAGTATACGGGATGTAACTTTGGATCGCACTAGATGACTATGTGAGTCTAGGTGGTTATCGAGTCCGATCCAGGTCCTAATGTATGTTTTGAACTATATATATAATGTGGTAGATACGAACTTAGTAATGGTTAAACTCTCAAGATCTTTGAAATACTCGATTGTGTGAACTGTGGAGAAAGACCAGCTGGTTGTGTTATGTTAATTGAAATGTGTTTAGTGCAGGAAATTCTACCTGGGGAAATTGATAAAATACAAAGGGGAGGTTTTCGACCTGTTTCCTTTGGGAATAGTAAAATAAGACGAAAATCATAAGAAAAACCTCCTTGAGAAACGTGACATAACTCGAGAAATAATATGAGTAAGATAAGATTGGAATTTAGATACTACACTAACACCGAATACAAACCGTAAGTAGAGAAAGAAAGAAAAATTTGGTTCGAAATTTCATAAGAAATCAAGTGTTAAGCGGACGTCATTGGCCTTCGGGTCGTGACACAGAGATCTGATTTTGACAGAGGCACACACCTCTAGGTACACTCTGCACCCAGGAAGTACTAAGATTTACTAGAATTTATGGAGATTGTATTGGTGGCCGAAGATGAAAAGAGACATTGCGAAATTTGTTGCTAAATGTCTCACATGCCAGCAGATTAAGATCGAGCATCAAAAGCCAGTAGGTCTATTACAGCCTCTACCGATTCCTACATGGAAATGGGAGCATATTACGATGGACTTCATTATGGGTTTGCTAAGGACTCGGATGAATCATGACGCTATATGGGTGATTGTAGATAGATTCACGAAGTCCGCCCACTTCTTAGCCATCAGATCTACAGATTCCCTCAGTGCCCTAGTCGATTTATATGTACGGGAGATAGTGAAGTTGCATGGTGTTCCAATAAGCATTACATCGGATAGGGATTCCCGATTTATGTCTCATTTTTGGGAGAGATTTTAAGAGGCTATGGGGTCCTGACTGAATTTTAGCATCACCTTTCATCCGCAGATTGATGGACAGTCAAGCGAGTGATTCAACGCTCAAGGATATGTTACGGGTGTGTGTGTTGGATTTTAAGGGCTCCTAGGATGACCACTTGCCCCTAGCTAAATTTGTATATAATAGCAGCTATCAGACGAGTATCGACATGGCACCGTACGAGGCATTATATGGTAGAAGGTGTAGATCTCCAATTGCATGGGAAGAAGTGGGAGATCGAAAGTTATTGGCTCCCAACTTGGTAAAGCAAGCTTCGAAAGATGTACAGTTGATTTGTAAGATGTTGAAGACTGCTCAAAGTCGGCAGAAGGTTATGCAAACACGAGATGCCGACCACTTGAGTTTTCACCAGGTGATAATTTGAGAATCGATTATATGGTACTGTACATGAAAAAAATAATTATTTATTAATTTAATTTTTGGAATATTTTGTAAATTATAAGTAAATACCAATATGGGCCCCACTTCAAATTTTGAGCCCAAATGTATATACGATTAAAGAAATAGTGTATAGATAGTGTAATAATGATATTATGGGAATATTAAGGCCAAAATACCTTGTTTGCATCATTTTGAGAGTATGGCAAACAAATTGGAAAATGACGGTTACATCCTGAGGGTATTTTCGTAAATTGTATCCAAACTAAAATGAATTGGGACTAAGTAAAAATATCATGATATTCTACATGAAAATTAGTTTAAGACAACATTAATAGATTTATCGAATCGGTTGTTAAATCAGAAAATTGCGTTGGCGGTCCATGGGGGGTAAAATCATAATTTCTCACTATTCATGCACCGTGCATTGACGAAACCACTTCTAATCATCAAGATACATTAAATAAGATTATTTGATGATGGAATCCAAAATTTTGGAGTGCGATTACATAGTTTTTACAACTATGGAACCTTAAGGGCAAAATTGTTTGAAATTTTCATAATTAGGGGCATTTTGGTCATTTTGCCCACTTCTAGAAACCTCTTTATAATTCCATTGGCCACTTGCCAGAACTATTGATCATCTTCCCAAACCACCTCCCATGCCATTCTTGAAGAAAAGAAGAAAAGAAAAGAAACTAAGAAGAACACCATTAAAACTTCATCTTCTCAACAAACTTTCAACTAGAAAAATATTCTACTCACTCCCCTCTTTCAATCTATACCCATAGATCATTGTATAAGCAGCAAAATAAGGAGAAAGACGGCATTGAAGTTTCGACCAAGGTGAGTCACATTGCCATTTCTTATGCTTCTTTAAATACCCATGGTAAGCTTGACAAGCATGATTATGGTTTTAGTTTCCATTAAAGCTTGCAAAATAAATTCTTGCCGTTAAAGGAGCATTAGGCCAAGCATAGAACCTAAGGCGTTCATGGTGTCATGCATAAAATGGGTGCCAAATTGATGATTAAGCATGGTAGAATAAGATGGTGACATTGAATTGTTGAAATTCCAAAGGAATTTCAAGATGGCAATTTTGGTCAACAAAAGGGGACCATTATGCATGGCATGTTTTGATGATTTGAGGGTACATTTAAACTGTAGAAATTACAAGAAGTCTGTCGGTATGCTCAGATTTAAAATCCGACTTAAAACGAAGAAGTTATGTTATACTACCGATAGAAATTACATTGCAAAAATAATTGCAGTGTCCAATGTGGCTACACTTAGACATGAATAATAGCTTAAATAAAAGTATTAAGTAAGCCAATATTTTTGGTGAAATTAATTGTAGCCTGGGAGTAACGGTTTACGAGTGGTGTGTTCGAAAGAGTCGGATACGACAAACAGGTAAGGGATGCGTATGTAATCTGTAAGGATATCCCGAATGCATGATTTTAATGCATTTAATTTTATAAGAACATTTTGGAAATGAAATGATTTGGAAACTGTGGAATTGTGGCTGTTTGTGGGTTTTGGAATTGTATTGAAATTGCAGGAAGGCAAGGGAAATAGCAGTTGTTATGCTGCTGAAATTTCTTAAAAAATTCTTTAAAAATGTCATGAAATATTTTAGTGCATATTTGAATTATTTCCTAGCCTTGAAAATGGTATATTTAATATTTTTCATAAAACATGAATATACCGAAAAATATTATTTAAATATTCATGTTACCAAATATAATGAAAGTGAGGTTACTAAAAATTCCTCCTACATGTTTTACAGTATATGAAACGGTTTATAAAGTGAAAAGTGGAAAGGTGAATATTTTATAAATTATTTTCCATAAACATCCCCTATATGATTTAATAAAACCTTTATGGACTGAATGAAGATTTTACTCATTTTATTGATTTCCATAAAGGTGATATTCTAGTGTGAATATTGTTTTAAGACTAAAATGTTCCTAAATGGGTTTCATAGTGAAACAGTGTGCTTATGGAACTTCTATTATATTTGGAAAATAAATATTACTATTTTCCATAGAATGTAAAATGATGGAAAATGATATTTTAGTAATGCTGAAATTTGAATTTCACTGAAATGAAAGTATTGAAAAGTGTATAAGTGTTTTATGGAGAACCCAAATATTCATGGGCACTATTTCTACGGTTTGAATATTTTATAACATTGTTTTCACAGTACTGTACACAACGTGATTTTATACCTTATGGACTTTCTGAAAGATATTATCTATTTTATTAAACTCCATAAAGGTGATGAGAGTTCATATACATTGTTTTGAGGCTGATAGGCCCCGTATCATGCTGAGATGTGATATGTACATGCTGTGTGAAGCTATTGACACTGATCATTTCTTTAGCATCCCAGTTAACACCTGATCAGTGTACGACTGAGTACAATTATATACTATGACCATAGATCTCATATGATACTGTAATTGTTCGCTATGGGGATTATAGCATGATATATTAAGGGTGTTGCCTTAGTCTCCACCATTTTTATGATATGGAAATGATGATTTTAAATGGATGATGATATTAAATGATAAATGAGTATTTATATGTTTTAACATAGATAAATGATGATTTCTAAATGGTTTACTGTACTATATTGAGTATGATAATGTTTACAATTTCAGTGATAAATGTGATATGTGACATGTTTTCCAATGGAAATGGAGGTTTATTAATCTAATATTCTTTTTGTATTTTAAATTCGAATATTAGATTATTTGATTAAATGTTTTACATGATGAAAGTTGATTGAATGTTTTACATGATGAAAGTCTTGATTTGAAAGGAATATGAAATGTTATGAAAAAGCGGTTTATTTCAAAAATCAATACCTACTCCTTATAGTTGCTTCTAGGTTTCGGGACAAGACAGGTATTTCAAAATACCTTCCTTACTCCATCCAGATCCCTAGCCAACTATAGTATCCTTCCTATTTTGGTCCCTAGCGTACCTATAGGGAAATAAAGGATTTCATTGCATATAGATTTCGTGATATCAAGATTTGCATACAATTACTTTACTGAGCTGTGGTTTGCTCACTCCTTTATTTTCACCATCCACATATTAATTTCCATAAGTGCGTGATTTACTTAACTGTGGATTGGCTACATTTCGGTTACCCCTAAGTAGTAGTAGTGGATCTTGGAGGTATTTTGTTTACATTTGTATGCTTAGACATTTATTATACAGTACTACTTGTTGTAAATTTAATTTCAGGGGATGTAAACTGATTTATATGGTTGTGAATGTTATTTAGTAATAAATAAATAATGTCTAAAGTGTTTTACTATTGTAGATAATAGTGTTAAAGACATCATAGATAGCCTAACCAACTGTTGTGTATGTGTGACATGCGATGAATGTAGATGATTACTGTATATACAGACTGTGACAGATTATGTATTTTTGAAAGTTTTCCCATCTAAAGGTATTATGAGATTTGGTAAGAAGGGAAAGTTGGGTTCTCGATACATCGAACCATTCGAGATCTTAGATCGCATAGGAGACGTGGCGTACAGATTGGCACTACCACCAGAATTATCAAGAGTGCATAATATATTCCATGTCTCGATGCTCAAGAAGTATCATTCAAATCCGTCTCATGTAATTCAGTATGAGCCATTGGAGATTCAAGAAGATATTAGTTACGTAGAAAGACCTATATGGATCCTAGATTGAAAGGATAAGGTGCTGCAATCTAAGACGACGATTCCATTAGTGAAAGTGCTTTGGTAGTACCATTTCGAAGAGGAAGAGACATGGGAATTGGAGAGCTTGATGCGAGAGAAGTACCCAGAGCTATTCTAGCGATTGGTCCGGACGAAATTCGAAGGACCGAATTTCCTAAAGGTAGGGAGGAAATGTGAGAACCATTTATTTTGTACTGTATATGTATAAATATTTATTTATAAATTTATTTTTGATATATTTTGTAAATTACAAGTAAATAATGATGTAGGCCCCATTTGAATTTTTGTGCCCAAATATATGTATAACTGAGGAAAACAGTTTACAGAAGGTGTAATAATTATATTGTGGAAATTTTGAGATCCAAAATACCTTATTTTCATTATTTTGGGAAGTATGGTAAACAAATTTGAAAATGATGGTTACGTCTCGAGGGTATTTTCGTAAATTGTGCACAAACTAAAATGACTTGGGACAAAGTAAAAATACCATGATATTCTACATAAAAGGAGTTTCAGATAGTGTCAAAAGATTTATCGAATCAGTGTTTAAATCGAAAATTTTCACTAGCGGTCAGTTAGGGGTAAATTCATAATTTCTCATTATCTATGTATCACACATCGACGAAATCACTCCTAATCATCAAAATACATCCAATAAGATTTTTTGGTGTTGGAATCTGAAATTTTGCAGTGCCATTACATAGTTATTACAATTACGGAAGCTTGAGGGCAAAATTGTTCAAAATTTTGATAACCAAGGGTCATTTTGGTAATTTTTCCCTCTTCTAGAAGAGTCTTTATAATTCTTCTAAGTGATGGCTGGCACTATTCATCATCTTCTCCAAAGCCTCTCACGCCACCATAAGAAAGAAAAAAAGAGAAAAAAACAAAAAGCTTTTATAACTCTTCACACACACCAAACCTCACCAAACCTATTACTACAAAATTGTTCTATTCTCTCTCCTCTATCTACCCATACCCATATATCATTAAACAAGTGACTATATTAATAGATAGGAGAGCTTAAAGTTTCGACCAAGGTGAGTCTTCTACCACACATTGTGCTTCTTTGAATTCCTTAAGCATGCCAACTTGTTCATGCCATTAGATTTGATTAAATTTGGCTAAATAAAATTTTACCATGCATGGGAGGTTTCAGCCATGATGAGAACCTAAGGAAACCATGGGTTTTCATGCATGAAATTAATGCCAAAATGATGATTAAGCATGAGTAAACATGAATATGGAATTAAATTGTTGAATTTCCATGAGGAATTAAAGAGAGTGAATTCGATCAACATAGCACCCCAAAACCATCAAATGATGATAGGCCTCGTACCATACTGATATATTGATATGTATATGCTGTGTGAAGCTGTTGATACTGATCCTATCTTCAGTGTCTCGGTTGACACCTGATTAGTGTACGACTGAGGACAATTATAGACTATGACCATAGATCTCATGAGGTTATTATTATACCCTATGGGGATTATAGCATGATATACTTTGGGTGATGCCTGGTCTCCACCATTTATATGTGATATTAAATTGTTTTAATTAAATGGTGATAGTAAATTACACCTGATTATTAATGTGTTTTCGGTGAAATGAATTATGATTTCTAATTGGTTTACATGTACTGTACTAAATTGTGTACGTATTGTTTATCGTGGTTTATTTAATTGTGAAAGTGATATTTTAATGTGGAAATTAAACTATTTCCTTAATGAAATTTTTAATGGTTTATTATACCATTTTCATGTGAATTATTTATATGTAGAAAATTATTAAATGAGTTTTATATATCAAATTTAATTTCTACTCCATATAGTTGCTTCTAGGTTTCGGGACAAAACAGTATTTCAAAATACCTTCCTTACTCCATTCGGATCCCTAGCCGACTATAGTATCATTCCTATTACGGTCCCTAGTACACCTATAGGAAAATAAATGATTTTGTTGCATATAGATTTCGTAATATCAAGTTCTGTATACAATTCTTTTAATGAGCCTTGGTTTGCTCACTCTTTTATTTTTACATCCAAAGATTATTTTTAGTGACCGCATGATTTACCTTTTCGAGGATTTCGGCTGCATTATTAGTTACCTCGAGGCAGCATAGTATGGATCCTGGAGGTATAATCATTTACTTTATATGTTCAAACTTATTTTACAGTACTACTTTGTTATAATTACGAACAGGGGATGTAAATGATAAACAAATACTGATATGTAAATATTCATGCTTATGTAATTTAAATTAAATTACTGTTTT
Organism: Heritiera fomes; assembly: GCA_032173925.1. Lineage (NCBI taxonomy): Eukaryota > Viridiplantae > Streptophyta > Magnoliopsida > Malvales > Malvaceae > Heritiera > Heritiera fomes. Next base: position 14,469,040 of record JAPDPM010000020.1, on the reverse strand, counting down.
AAAATATTTATTGTTTAAAGAAAGTGGAAATAAAGGCATTGTAGACAGCCCAACCTTTACTAAATGTGTGGAAACGCATGAAATACTATATATATGGACTGTGACAAGTCGGCATCGCAGGAAGAAAGAGAAGAATCGAAAGGCATTATTGGAGAACAAGGTAGAAACGGGGTTGACCAAGAGTTTCTTTCCCGGAGTAGAGTAGAGGCAACTACTTAGCTACAGTTTGAAGCCCTATTTTTGGCACGAGGCAAAATAGTAAATAGGGCTGCAAACCTTCTTCCTCTTCACCAAAAAACATGAGTTGTAGCAGAGGAATCTCTTAGCTGGAGGCAAGGGCAGTGTGAAGACAAGCAAACAAGGAAAAAAGTAAGGGTTGTTTATCTCGAGTTTATTAGGCTGACACATAGGAGGCTTAAGGCAGAAAAATGGGAGCTGTGAGGAGTATAACTAACTAAAGAAAAGAAGCATGTGGCAGCAGTTGGAATCATGAATTATTGCTGTTGATTATTTGCACTAACCCGAAAAAGAGAGAGGAGAAGGAAGGATTGAATGCTACTTTTTTATGGCTAGGAGTTTAGTTGAACTAAGCAAGGTAAAAGGTTGAAGAAGTGTTTTAAGAGAAGGATCTCTCGATCCAGAAAATAAAACAGCCAAGGCGTTGCATTTTTGGAATTTTGAAGGGGGTTGAAGGGCTATTTTGGTGATAAGGAAAGAGGATATAATTGAAGCAAATAATTCTAAAGTTCAGTGCTCAAGCTATCCACCATTTCAAGCGTGAATTTGAGGCTAAATTGAGACAACCATTGAAGAAGAAACATAGCTATTTGTGGAGGCTATAACTGGGTGTTTCACTTGCTATTTTAGGTGCTGAATCAGGGCAGTCTTGGGCATGGAACAATGTGATTTTGGGGTTTCAAATATAGGCTAGAATAGAATAGGAGCTTTTCATGCTTAGCTATTTGAACTAGCACTAGGGACTGAGATTGTGGAGGGTTAGGAGAGATGTAAAAGACTGAAGCCTTAGAGTTTTTGGCCAGAATAGAACCTACATGAAAAGAGTGAACAAGAGAAAGATTTAGAAGGGAAAGAAGTGCCTATCAGCTAAGCAGCACAGCACCAAGGCGCTACACCCTTCTCTACAACTAGTGAGGCGAGAAGAGCCTTCACTCTTAGCTGAAGCATTTAGCAAAGCAAAACATAGTAGGGGCATAAGCTAGAGTAGGTGTTAAAGGTTGGTATTGATGACTGTTACATGTTGCTGCTTTGAATACTATAATAGGCTGGTTGCTAGGCTGATTTATGGCATTTTCAAGTCTGATAAAGGGCTAAAATTAGGTGTTGATAGGAGGTAAACTAGTGGCTTATCAAGGAGAGAATTGAGCTTAAATCGAAAAAGGAATTTCGAAAGAAAAAAGGGAGGATCTCCAAGGTATTTTAAATGATAAAAACATTAGAATGGAGTTAAGAATAATATGTGTATGTGTATAAGTATATATATTTATATAAATGTATTGAATTTAATAAGGAATTGTTTTATTTTGGTGATGAGTTATAATAAGTGATATGCGTGTTAATTTAGAAGTGTGTATGGTGTAGGTTTATGTCGGAGCCTTGAGTAACATTGGTGAAGAGTTTGAGTTGAAGACTTTCGAAGATAAAAAGATGATATGTGTGATATAATCAAAGATATAATAGGAATGAATATTAAATGGGTTTCGACGTATTGGAATCATAGGGAGAAACGTTCAAGGAGTTGAGAATTTAACGATTGGTTAAAAGTGCACAAGAACGGTATTACTAAGCATTAAGTTAGGCACGACGAGGTAAGGGAATGTATGTTAAATGCTTGTTAGTCCTCTGTGTTCATGTATGTATAAGTTAATGTTATTTAATGATCATAGGCATACATGCATAGAAGTATACATGTCGATGGAAAAGTTCTGGGTATTTGTAAATGAAGTACTACTACATGTTGGCGAAGGTTTCGTGTTAATGTTGTAGACATGTGTTATGTTTCATTTTTACTACTCTAGGCCTAATTCCTATATATATATATATATGCTTATGAATATATAAAAATATTTTCTTTACATGTTTATACAGAATACTTGGAAAATGGTGTATGAAGCATTGGTTTTGGTATGTGGAAATGCACTTGTGTTCAAATTTGAAAATCTATTTGGATTGAGCATAAGGTGTGTAATGTGTAAGATTGGAATTGTGTTGGATTGGGATATGAATTACATTGCTTGTTGGAGTTTTTATGCAGGTTAACTGGTTGTGATTATTGTTGGATTATGCCCTTAGAACCATTCATTAGATGATTGACTTTGGCATTTTTTATGTATCATGACATTTTATTTATCATAGTTCATTATTATATTTGTCTTATAACTGCGTAATATAATCTTATATGATAATGTCCTTAGAATAGTAATAACACACTATTCTTAAAATATCCCTAGTCAAGTATTATTGTGAATAAGGATAACAATGATACGATAAGACTAGTATGTGGTTGACTGATGACCATTGTCATGGATATAAGATATCAAGTCATCACATAGGTACATGTTAGAGAACTATGTACTGGATCGACCCTCCATGAGAACGCTACATGGATTGTTATATGAGTGTCATAAGCGATTCTCATAGTGATGATGGTGTATGTGATCCTTTGACTTGAGATCATCACAGATCCCAACATAGAGAATTGCATACTTTAATGCTGCTAGATGTCATTCGTAACAGGATGGACTATAAAGGTAGTAATTGGGTATGCCTTGATCTATGTAGAGGGATGTTGAGTGATCAAGATAGAATTTATCCCTCTTATATAACAAGAGTGATGTCTTGGGCCCTTTGATAGAGTGAGACTAAGAAATGCATGGCCGTGCTCGAATAAGTCAATATGAGATATTGATTTTATTTGTTTAATTAGTCTACTCAGGAATCAAGAAACGCTGATTAGACTATACAAGTGTGACACATTCCATGACTTGTGTCTAATCAAGACATCATAGGATAAAGGGATTAGACTACACGGTAACATCTATCACGAGTAAGGTTATGTCGAGTCATTGACATTCTCGTTACATGGGTAGCAATGATGTGTTGCTAGATACCGCTCATTGCCTATGACAATTTTGTCATTGCCATTGTTTTGAGAACCTATTGGGTCGCACACTTAGAACGGATCAATGAGGAGCTTAATTAATCCTATTCTGAATTGGATTAAGGATATAACTAATCCTATTCTGAATTGGATTAGGGATATAACTAATCCTATTCTAAGTAGGATTAGAGTTCTGTTTGGCAGTAAATTTTAGGGTAAAATTTACTGCCTATAAAAAGGATGTTTTTCTAAAACATAGCCGCACTTTTTAAAAACAGAGAAAAAAAAAACATTCTTTTAATTGAAGCTAGCAGTTCGGTTAAAAGAATCAAAACGCTCCTTAAGGCATCTGATCGTGAGACGTTCAAGAGTCGTAAGATCCGTTCGTGTGGATACCATAGAGGCAGGAACGAAAAGTTGCTGCTTGTGATTCGACCAAAGACAGAAAAAGCAGAGAAAAACGTTAGGTAAAATCTCGAAACCCTAATCAGGCAACCCTCCGAATCGATTCTGGTGGAGGCCGAATGTTTTATTTCCGCTGCGTGTTTGTTTCGGTTTCCTTCAATTATGACGCTGGGTATTATTCTACCTATGCCGTTATAATGCTGGATTTTTGTTGGAAATTGATGTGCATATAGTCTTTAAGATTGTTTTAAACTTATGTATCAAACTTCTAACCTCAAGCATTTTTAGAAAATGCTACTTGTCATCGAGACTAGCATGCTTGGGGCAAGGTAGTATATGGTTTTATAAAGGTGTCAAGTGGTTAAATAAATAGAGTTATTGTCGTCATGATAGCTTTGCCATAATAAAGTCATTCATTGAGATAAAGGCTTTAACAAACATGATTTCATATGTTGATGTTTACAAACTACAAGAGTTTAAATGAATCTCGTTTTCAATAACCAAATCATGTTCTAAAAGCTATCATTGTACGAGTTTTTACATATGAGACAAGGGGCGCTACGTGGCACTCTATGCTTGTGTGGCATACCTTGCCTGTGTGACACTTTATGCCTGTGTGGCACTCTATGCCTATGTAGCATTTATCATGCCTGTGTGGCATTTAGTAAGCCTGTGTGCCATGTAGTAAGCCTATGTGCCATTGTGTGAGACCCAATTCTACTGTACTGTACAGATAATATGTAATTAATTATTGAGTGAAAATTAATGTGTTAAGTGATTATAAGTAAGAGTGTGATGTGGGCCACACATATTTTTAATTTGTTCAGATGGGCTCGAGACTGAAAATGCAATGTACAGTGGCGTAATAAAATATAATATGATGATTTTGAGGTTTAAAATCATTGAATTATATTATTTTAAATTATTTTGAATTATTTTGTGAAGGTGGAAAACAAATTGGAAATTGATGGATACGTCCCGAAGGCATTTTTGTAAATTACATCCGAACTAAAATGAATTGGGATGAAGTAAAAATATCATGATGTTCTATATGAAAAGGAGAATAAAATAGTGTCATAAGATTTATCGAATTGGTCATTAAATTAGAAAATTCCGTTGGAGGTCCGCAAGGGTAAAATTGTAATTCTCACTATTTGTGCCCCGTGCGTTAACGAAACCACTTCCAATCATTAAGATACATTAAATATGATTATTTGGTGATGGAATCCGAAATTTTGGAGTCCAATTACATAGTTTTTACAATTATGGAAGCTTAAGGGCGAAATTATCCAAAATTTACATAACTAGGGGCATTTTGGTAATTTGCCACCTTCTCAAAACATCTTTACAATTCAGCAAAGATGATAGCTGGCCACCTCATTCATCTTCAACCTTCACCCATCGTCCACCATTAAAGAAGAAAGAAGAAGAAAAAGAAAATAAAATAAAAACCACCAAAAATCACACTAAAACATCATTTTCTCAAAATGCTTATTTCTAACAAAATTGATCCTCATCCTTTGCTCTATCAAACCCAACCAAGAACACATTGAATAAGTGAAAATTCAAGAAGAAAAGAGGGGAGGAAGATTCGGTCAAAGGTAAGCCCATACATTCCTATTTGTTTCTTCATCATCTAATGATAGATTTCTATGCTTTTCATCATGCTAAGCCTAGATCTAGCATTATTTTTTCTTAAATTTAATTTAATCATGATGAAAGGGCACCTTGGGTTTTCGGTTGGAACAAGAGCATGAGGAAACCATGGTGAAACTTGCATGAAATTGGTGCCAAAATGCATAGTAGACTTAGAAAAACAACATGGTAAGGTTGGATTTAAGAAATGCCATAAGGATACCTATAGGTACCATTCAGCCATGAGGGTTTGGACAGCTTAGGATGCTGCATTTTATGGTTTTGATTTTCCAAATTAATGTAGAAATTAAAAGAAGAAGACTAGTGAAATCGGATCTGAAATCAGAGCTAAAAAGGGAAAATTATGTTTTACTACTGGTGTAAATTACACTAGTTAAGCATAGATAGTATCCAATGTGGCTACATTTAGTGAAAGTTAATAGCCTAAAAATAAGAGGAAAATTAATGAAAATTTTTGGTGAAATTGTTTTGCAGCCGGGAGCATTGTTATTCGTGTGATGCTACTGAAAGAGTTGGTAATATGAGATAAGTAAGGGATGAGTGTGTAAGCCGTAGGGATATAGCAAATGCATGATTTTGACTAGTATAATTTTATGAAATTTTTGGGTGTTGAATTACCATTAAAATCATGCAAAATCTGTGTTTTTACGGCTGGAAAAAATATTGTGTTTAAGTGCAGGGGGTTAGAGTAATCGTAGTTGTTATGCTACCGAAAATTCCTCCAAAATTTTTAAAATATCATGAAATATTTCATGAGCATGAAATGAGTGAGATTGTGTATTTAGGAGCTTATTTCCAATATTTTCTATAAAATTGAAATTTCACTGAAAATTATTATTTAAATATTCATGTAAATAATTTTTATTAAAGTGAGATGTCAAATACGTTCTTTGAAATATTTCACAATTATTTTGAACGTTTACAAAATTTCTCACTAAGACGTGAATATTTATTGACAGTTTTATTGTACTATTAAAAGTGAATTTAAATACCTTTCGAAATTTTATTAAATTTAAATGATATTTGTTTAAATTCCTTAAAGGTATTTTCCACTGTAAATAAAATGTTTTGAGACTGTTAGGTCCTATATCATGCTCACGTGTATTACTATACTATACTGTTACTATGGCTGATAGACCCGCTAAGTCATCAGCAGTCCTAGGGATAGCAAGTGTACTCTGAGGACACCTATAGACTATGGCCATACATCTTATTGTTTACTATTACTGTTCCCTTCAGGGATTATAGCATGATATATCGAGGGTAATGCCTAGTCTCCACTTATTGTTTACTGTTACTGAACTGTGAATCACTGTTAATTGTTTTACCGAACTGAGAACTACTGTTTACTATTACTGAACTGAGAATTACTGAACTACTGTTTACTGTTATTGGACTACTGTTTACTGTTTTACTGAACTATGAATTACTGTAAACTGTTTTACTGAATTAGGGATTACTGTTTACTATTTACTGAACTGTATTGAACCGTGAAGTACTGTTTACTGTTTACTGAATTAAAAACGTTATATGGAAATTATTACTTATTTTTAAAACGTTTATTGTACCGTTACTGAATTTTGAAACTCAGTGTTTTTCGTATTGAACTGTTTCTAAACTGTTTACTGAACTGTTATCTACTAATACTAAACTATTTACTGTTACTGCAAAGAATACTGTACTGAACTGTTACTGAAGAGTTTTACTAAACTGTTAATGTTCTAAAAATGAACATTTTATTTGCTTCTAAACCTATACGGTTTATTGAAACCACTACTGTTTACTAAACTGTTACTGTTTACTGAAAACTATTAGAGTTATTAAATTGTTACCACTAAAAGTGTTACTAAATAAATCATTGTTAAAGTGAAATTATTTATTGAACCGATTAGTCACTGTTTTACTGTGTTAAATTCTAAAACCAATATTTTCAGTACTGTCATAGTACAATTACTAAATTGTTTCTATACGGTCATTACTGTTAATTAAACAGATTACTATACTATTTCTACTATTGTTACTGCAAGTGTTTTCAAGTGTTACTCAAGTGTTAAATTAAATGGTTTTTATTACCATTTATTTATTGAAAAACTTTATTTCATTGTCTTTTATCAAGAATTTAACAGTTACTCCCTATAGTCGCTCTAGGTTTTCGGGACAAGACAGGTATTTCAAAATACCTTCCATGCTCTATCTGGATTTCTCGGTCGACTATAGTATCCATCCTAATATTGTGCCTAGTGAACTGTTAGGAAAATGACTGTTTTCGAGCATATAGATTTCGTTATATCAGTCTTGCATACGATTCCTTTACTGAGCACGTTTTGCTCACCCCTTTATTTTCCACTCCACCGGTTATTATAAGTGATTAAAAGGGGTATACATTAGAGGATATTGACAACATTTTGGATTAACTAGACTGTGTCGTGTCAACCCATGAGGTGTTTGTACTTTCTTTTATGCATTCAAATGAATTGTATAGTACTACTTAATTTGTATAATAGGAACAGGAGATGTAAGTTGTAAGAAAATGATGTTAAATTTCATTTTCCAAATTTATAAAATTATTTGGAGTTACTGTTTATTACTGTTACTTTACAAGTGTAAAGGCATCGCAGACAGCCCAACTGAAATTTATGTGTAAATATATGTTATCTACTGTATATTTGGACTGTTACACATTGAGGCGCCTAGCTATGTATACATATTTTAGATTCCTCCTATAAGTTGATGGAAATCTATGTATATATATGAATTGTGAAATATCCTGGTTGCTTTGTGATCTTCTAGGCGTCCGACATCTAGTCGTAACATGTACCTTAGCTACTAAATGATCACTGATGCTGAGATGATTCATGATCATGAATAGAGTGCAGGTATGGGACTGTGACCACTACCAACAACAGTGGATGCTTTCGTAGAAAGCTCATTGGTTATATTTCCAAAGATCCTGCTTACGTTTCCGAATCTCGTAAATTGATGTTGTCTCATGTATTACTTTTGAATATGTATCTTGGTTCTATTGTGAAACAGAATGAGTTTATTATTTTTATTTCTACTGTATCTCAATTTTATTAACTGCATGGGCACTAATATGTTTGGAACTGATCGATATAAATGTTTTATATCTTATGAACAAAAGTACAACGACACTGCACTATTCTTGATGAACTGCTTTGAGACATGAGTTTTGTGCATTTGTTTATTCATAAACATGCATAGAGCATAGTAGGAGCCTAGCATCACTTAGCTTATATTTTCTTATTGGGCTTTAGCTCAACCCCCTTCTTCCTCTCATAAGTTACTTCAGATAGGCTTAAGTGCGAGAGTGCTGCACTAAGAAATCGACTTACGTGCTACTAAATTACTGCTTTTGTATTGAGGTATAACCTTTGTTAGCTTTAAATTGCAATATATATTTTGAAATGACAAAAACTTAAGTAAGCTTTAATGTTTTAATTCATATTGTAAATTTGCCTTATCACACATGATTTTCTCAATCCATTTTAAGTGTTCATATCAAACATTAAGACAATGATTTAATTACATATTCTTATTGGTCTTAATACTTCGTAAAATGTTTTGAATATTACTTGATTAATTTTTGGACCATGTTTTCATTAGAGAAAAATCAATTTTGGAAAGAAGGGATCGATCCCCTAAGGGAAGGGATTGATCTCCTAAAGGCAGAATGGCTCCCAACGGCTAGAAAAAGGTCCCTCAGCCCAGAAGATTCAGATATGGAATGAAGGGATCGATTCCTTTGCCCGAAAATAGCCTATAACGGCTAGTTTTTGTGAGACAACGGTAATATCCGAGATTTGGCTCTACCCAACAGCTAGAATACATCCAAGGGACTATAAATACAGGCTTAGAAGCTAAAGAAAGTAAGAGGAACTACTCAGCAACTCCATAACACATATTCCTCAAATCCTCAAGCCTCAAACAACAAATCAAGAGCTCCAAAGTCTTCATCATCTATCATTCATCTATTTATTGTATTGCTTAGCACAAAATATTGTATAGCCTTTTCATTGTGCTTAATTTCTGTAATCACTTGCCTACCTAGAGGCCTTTCTTTGATTACATCATTTGTAAACCAATTCAATCCTTGTAAACAGGGGAGGTTTCTCTTTAGCCTAAGAAAAAGAGGGAGGTTTCTCTTTAGCCTAAGAAAAAGAGGGAGGTTTCTCTTGAGCCTAGAAAAAGAAGGAGGTTTCTCTTGAGCCTAGAAAAAGAAGGAGGTTACTCTTGAGCCTAAGAAAAAGAGGGATTGTAATAAAAAATTCAAGATAGTGGATTTGGAGAAAATCCTTGGGAGCGTCTCAAGGTAGGGGACGTAGGCAAGGTTGCCGAACCTCTATAAATCGATTGTGTAAATCTCTCTTTCCTTACTCTCTTTATTTACAATTATATTGTGCTCATTGAATTAAATTTATATTGCATGATTGAATAGCCTAGAGAACTTAGAAAATATTCATATAGGCTAGAGAATTTAGAAGAATCGAAAAACGGGCTTAAGGCTAGCTAAAAACCGATTCACCCCCTCTCAGTATTGCCTATAAGAGCTAACAATTGGTATCAGAGCTTGGGCTCGAGATTGATTTAGACTAACCTCTATTGAGCAAAACGATCATAAATGACTCACTTGAATATGGGCACACCCTTAGGAGAAGAAGGACACTCATTAGTTAGACCTCCACTCTTCAATGATGAGAATTACTCTTATTGGAAAATTAGGATGATGTTATTTGTGCAATCCAATGACTATGAAGTATGGAGAGTAATAGTTAATGGCCCTAGAATCCCAATAAAGAAAGTAGATGGAAAGGATGTCCCTAAGAGTGAAGATGAGTGGGATACCAATGACATGAGATTGGCACAATTGAATGCCAAGGCTATGCACACCCTCTTTTGTGCATTAGGTCCCAATGAGTACAATAGAGTCTCCTTATGTGAAAATGCTAAACAAATATGGGATAAACTAGCCATCACACATGAAGGGACAAATCAAGTTAGAGAGACCAAAATAGGAATGCTCACACATGATTATAAGCTATTTATGATGAAAGAAAATGAGTCCATTAGCGAAATGTTCACTAGGTTTAATGATATAATTAATGGACTTAAGGCTCTAGGCAAGACTTATTCCAATGTTGAAATGGTAAAGAAAATTTTGAATAGCTTGCCTAAATCTTGGGAGGCTAAGGTAACCGCTATAGAAGAATCTAAGGATCCAAACACCTTACCTCTAGATGAACTTATGGGATCTCTACTTACTCATGAAATGAAATTAAAAAGAAATGTAGAGCCTTCAAAGAAAGTAGGGGTAGCACTTAAGTCTTCCACTCTTGAGATCCTTGAAGATGATAGTAATGAGAGTGGAAATGAGGAAGAAAAAGAAATGGCAATGTTTGCTAAAAGATTTAATAGATTTATGAGAATGAAAGAGAGAGAGAATGATAGGAGGCACCAAAGTAGAGGGGTAATAAGAGGAGAATCTAGTAGAAGAGAAAAAGACCCCTTAGTATGTTATGAGTGCAATGAACCGGGTCATACTAAGTTAGATTGCCCCTTACTTAGGAAAGAAAAGGATAGGAGGCCTAGGAAGAAAGCATTTGTGACTGCTTGGAGCGATAGTGATAGCTCCGATGAGGAAAATGTAGATGAAGAGGTAGCCTACTCATGCTTTATGGCCATTAGTGATGATGAGGCTAGTTGTAGTTCTAGTGAAGATAATGATTATACATTTGATGAACTACAAAATTCTTTTAATGAATTAGCAAATGATTTTCAATGCATGAACTCCAAATATAAGAAAATCATTGCTAAATTGAAAATAGAAAATGAAATGCTATTAAATGCCAAACTTGAATTTGAGAAGAAGTTAGAAAAAGCAAATCTAGAAATAAATGAGTTAAATAAAAAGAATACAAATTTGCATAACTCATTTACTAGGTTCTATATGGGTCAAAAAAATTAGATCACATGTTAGAGACCCAAAGAGCTTTCTTTGATAAAGATGGGTTAGGCTATAATGCAATACAAAAAGAAACTCATCTTAAGAATTTCTTAGTGAGCAAAAATACTATGCATGATTTATCCCTTACATGCTCACTATGCAATAGAATAGGACACTCTTCACAAGCATGCACATATAGAAAAACCACATTTAGAGGAAGAGTTGTTAGAAAGATGTGGATGCCAAAGCATGCAATAAATAATGATGAATTGTGCTTAAAATGGATCCCTAAGGGATCTAAAATTGTGAACACTAACTCTCATGGACCCAAGAAAATTTGGGTACCAAAGCATGCTTGAATTTGTTTATTATAGGAGTGTTGGAGCATGGGAATATAATGAAACAATGCAGTTTAAATGCTCAACACATCCCATGGAGTTTGCTTGTGCCAACAGGAAGAGCTTGGAGATCCATTCTTAGCAAGGTGACAACAATTTCTCAAAGAATGACTAATGGTGAATCCAACACATCAAGGCAAAGCATTTTCTAGCAAAGGAGTTTTGTAAGTTTAATTCTTTACTCCTTAAAACTTTATTTGATTATTTATGCTTTGATGAGAAAGTTGGTTGATGATTCTTGATGCATTGTGAGTTGAATGATTGAACAAAAGGCATGATAAATGATTTTTGAGTGTTTGATGAATAGTACTTGATGCATTGAATGAAAAGCATGATTTATGATTTTGAAATGCTTATTGGTTTTCTACATCTTGAGCAAGTTTGATATGTCTAGATAATATATTTAGTTGCTCAAAAGCTGTCAAATATGTCATTTATGCAAAATGTCTTGTCATGAGCCTTAATGAAGAATATGTATGTTGGAAATCATGGCATAATGTTCACAAGTATGATGATTTGATGTTATATGTGCTTAAAATCTATATGAACAAGTTTGTTTTGGCATATTTGTGGTTTCCAAAGCTTTGGTTTTGACAAAATATGCATAATGCTTAAAATGACCCCCTTTGAGGCTAAAAATGCATTTTATTGTGTAAATTCTTCCAAAATTGCAAAATCTTTTGTAAAATGGTTTTTCATTAAGATTTTTCATTCATGCAAGTTCAAAATCATGTTTTACAAATGTTTAAACCTTTACTGGACTTAAATTACTCAAAAACGAAGTTTGGGCACCTCAAAAGTTGGATTTTCTGTCAAAAACTGCAGAAACAGGATGAGGGATCGATCCCTTAGCAAGCAGGATCGATCCCCCTTGAGCAGAATGCAGGAAATCTGCATTCTGGACTTAAGGGATCGATCCCCCTCCCAAAGGGATCGATCCTCCCGGCCAAAATGGCTTTTCTGCACTTTTTCAACCGAATTTGAGAAGGATTTTTCACCTTCTTGATATCTTCTTTCTTCTCAAGTTAAAATCCAATATTTTAACTTCTTTTTGATGATCTTTAAACTATGAAAATTTATTTTTCATTGATATCATGCCTCAACTCAATTAATTTGTATCATTCCCAACAATTGATATCACTTTCAACAATCCATATCATTTTTCTTGAGCTCACAAGTGCAAAATCATTTGTCTTGTTGAAAACATTCATGAATCTTGAAATAATCTTGAAATATATTTTCAATGAATGCTTAAACATAATTTTTAAGATTTATTTCAATGATTTATGGATATATTTGAGAATTTGATGAACTTGTGCATCACAAATATTGATCATTCCTTTTGTTCATCTTAGTCAAGCATGCTTATAGGATTATGTGTATTAGCTTGACTCAACTACTCCACTCTAGGTTACATGATAATTATACATCTAGTGGAAGAATAATTAAAACTTGACCTTAAGGATTGACTTCAAATGTAAATTCAACAATTGGTATAAGGTCATAATTTTCCTTGGCCTACAATGTGTGATGATAAATGGATCCTAAATGTTCAAATGCATGAAACTTTATCATCCATGTACTTACATTTTTTTCTTATGGCCAAATTAGTAAAGAACTTGGGCTTTAATGACAACACTAACTATTGATATACATGCATTGAATCTTGATTATTTTGATGTTAAACATGCATGTTTGCTTGAGTTAAATAAATAATCATGCCTATGAGATGAGAATAGTTGGTTTCATGAAATTAAGTGTTTAATCTCACTCATATGTTAAAGTATTTTGAGCATGATATTGACTTAGTTAGGCATATCCATCTTAGTTAAAATAGCATATACCCTCTAGAACGTTAAATGATGATAACAACTAGGGATATAGCTCTTAATTGATTAAAATAGTAATTTTGAATTTTTCCTTGCTCATAATTGGTTAAGGATTTGAATTGGAAAATGAGCATAGGATTTTTGTGCTTGAAACCATGGAAGAAAATGTGTTTGCTTGAATACCTTATTGTTGAATCTTCCATATGGTATAAATTTGTGAATATGAATATGGATTAATACTTTATGATAGTGGACTAATGATTAATTGATCCATATGCATATTTGATGATATGTGTTGTGTTCTTGCATATTTAGAATGAGTATTTTCTTGACATGAACACACTACACATAGATATTGGATTCATGCAAAATGCCTAAGTCAACCATTAGTAACAATTGGTATTTAGATTGAAATAACAATTAATATCATTGGCAACCATATTTTCAATACTTGGTAAGCCAAATCTAAATTGCCAATTGGTATGAGCTTTAAATTGACAATTCTTCTCATGCTCTTTAGTTTGAAATGACAAATAGAGAAGAATCCATTTAGGATATTTTTGCATGAAACTCTTATGTGCTAGAACTTGTAGTTAATTGCTATATGTCTTAATTCTATGCACACTCTTGCTTGAAAATGACTTATGAGCACATGCATATGATATGTTATATAATTTTAGCTCATAATCATGATGTGTTGACATGCACCTTAGTTGGACTTTAGAGAACAATTGATACACTTAGGTGCTTAATAGGATTGAAATAAGCAAGTCATAGACCTTAGTAGATATTTATACTAAACTTGTTTCATTTCTTACCAATTGTGAACTTCTTGCAAAATTATTTATAAACAATTGGTATAGGATCATAAGTCATGTTCTTTGCATGAATATTTCGTACTTTTTATGAACAATTGACTTATTTATTTGTGCTATGAGTCTCATGTACTAACATGTTTCTTGTTGGATGGAGCATATTTATCTCTTCTCACATAGCCATGATTTGAGGGGGAGCATATTTTTTTGTTATTTTTCCTTCTTTTTGCTTTGACAAAAAGGGGGAGAGATAGATATTAAAAGGGAGAGATATTAAGGGGGAGAGATAATGGGGGAGAAATAGTTTGAAAATTCATTTTCAAAACCCATGCTTATCTTAAGGGGGAGCTTTATAAAAATCCTGCTTTATTAGAGGGGGAGTATTTTATCAAAAAATTTTCAAAGAAAATTTACATTAAGTTTTGTCATATCAAAAAGGGGGAGATTGTTAGCTTTGAATTGCAATATATATTTTGAAATGACAAAAACTTAAGTAAGCTTTAATGTTTTAATTCATATTGTAAATTTGCCTTATCACACATGATTTTCTCAATCCATTTTAAGTGTTCATATCAAACATTAAGACCATGATTTAATTACATATTCTTATTGGTCTTAATACTTCGTAAAATGTTTTGAATATTACTTGATTAATTTTTGGACCATGTTTTCATTAGAGAAAAATCAATTCTGGAAAGAAGGGATCGATCCCCTAAAGGCAGAATGGCTCCCAACGGCTAGAAAAGGTCCCTCAGCCCAAAAGATTCAGATCTGGAATGAAGGGATCGATCCCCTATGGAAAGGGATCGATCCCTTTGCCCGAAAATAGCCTATAACGGCTAGTTTTTGTGAGACAACGGTAATATCCGAGATTTGGCTCCACCCAACGGCTAGAATACATCCAAGGGACTATAAATAGAGGCTTAGAAGCTAAAGAAAGTAAGAGGAACTACTCAACAACTCCATAACACATATTCCTCAAATCCTCAAGCCTCAAACAACAAATCAAAAGCTCTAAAGTCTTCATCATCTATCATTCATCTATTTATTGAATTGCTTAGCACAAAATATTGTATAGCCTTTTCATTGTGCTTAATTTCTGTAATCACTTGCCTACCTAGAGGCCTTTCTTTGATTACATCATTTGTAAACCAATTAAATCCTTGTAAAAAGGGGAGATTTCTCTTTAGCCTAAGAAAAAGAGGGAGGTTTCTCTTTAGCCTAAGAAAAAGAGGGAGGTTTCTCTTTAGCCTAGAAAAAGAGGGAGGTTACTCTTGAGCCTAAGAAAAAGAGGGATTGTAATCACAAATTCAAGATAGTGGATTTGGAGAAAATCCTTGGGAGCGTCTCAAGGTAGAGGACGTAGGCAAGGTTGCCGAACCTCTATAAATCGATTGTGTAAATCTCTCTTTCCCTACTCTCTTTATTTACAATTATATTGTGCTCATTGAATTAAATTTATATTGCATGATTGAATAGCCTAGAGAACTTAGAAAATATTCATATAGGTTAGAGAATTTAGAAGAATCGAAAAACGGGCTTAAGGCTAGCTAAGAACCAATTCACCCCCTTCTCGTTATTGCCTATAAGAGCTAACAACCTTTCTTTACTTTTATTTATATCCCAGATGATAAGATTCTTTTTGGTATACACAGTGTACATGGATCGAGATGTAAGTACTAGGACTGTATCAAGAATTTTATATAATTGCGCCTTGTAATGAATAGTAACTGGATAGTATATCTTGATGAAAATGTGATATGCTGGATGGTTTCTTGAGATGATTATTGTGCCACAGGTTGAATTATTGTTGTGTTACAGAGTGTGGTTAGACAACAAGTATATATAAAGGGATAGAGTGTTTCAGTTCCATTTTGGCACGTATTACAAGGCAAAATAGAACCTTAGACAATTAGTCTTAAACAAATACACGAGTATTAATCTACTTGTTAGGTTTTAACTACATTGAGCGAGTGACAAATATAGTAAGGAAAGGAAAAAGTTAGCCTGAAAATCCTAGCTTCTAAAGGCATAGTAGAAACCCTAGTAGTTGGTGGCATAAACCCTGAGAAATTGTTCTTTTTATTGTCGCCCTTTTGTCTCTTATGTTCTTGATTCCAAAAGTTCTTCTAGGCTAAAATAAGAATAAGAAAATGTTTCTTAATAGCTAGAATACAAAATCAAGACTCGATGCTGAGATTAAGAATCTATTAGCATAGAGATTGCCATTAAAACAACCTATTTGATGTACATGCTAGACTAGATCTTCAAAATCATAACTTACGAGTCATCAAAATTAAGGTATGAAATTGTTTTGAAATCCATGATTTTAACACGTATGTCGATTTCTACATATCAAATGTGATCCATGGGCTGGTTTTAGTATCATATGTTTATTATATTTTTCGTTATGACTCTAATATTGTATGTCTAATATAATTGAGCATGAATTGAAACCTTCAAATTTAACATTTAATTTTATAAAATAATCATCTATAATATTTTATTATACTTATTTCATATTTAAATAAAACAATAATTCATATAGATAAGATTGAGCTAATTAATTGATTAATTATTCATATTAATTTTTTTTTTGTAAATGATAATTGATACTCATTTTAATAGTATCTATTGTTCAACATTATAATTAGACATTTGGTAATCGATGAATAATTTTATCTAATGTTAATGGCAAAATTGTCAAGTATTAAAATAATATCAATACCATGTCTATTATTTTGTATGTATCATATTTTTTTAAAATTTTTAAGTATTAATTATTAAGGTAAACAAATTATTCACTCTTTTAAAGTATACTATGGTACTATTCATGTGAGATCCCTAATTTCTCTAATTCTTACTATAACTATTTAACGTGTTAAGTTAATATATCAAGTCAAATTATAAATATTAATTCTCATGGAATTTGTAGGAATCGATAAACCTGCCAAGTGGGTTCCACAGCACAAACCGTAACTCGAATGGACTCCGAAGTAGCAAATTGTTAATTGTGGGCTCGAGATGGATAATTGGTAAGAAGACCATTTCTTGAAATTCTTTTTCCTCTGCATACCTAGGTTTACATGAAACAAATTCGAAAATGACGATCGTGTCCATAGGTTGGAAAAGATTTTTCTGAATAACGGTCAAACTAAATTGACTTTGAACCTACAGACTGTTATATGAGAAACCTTGCGTAAAGAAGTTTCATGTGGATCCAACCCATGAACTGAATTACGCGAAAATGCTAAAAACAACACAAACGAATAAAAAATCATTCGTTTAGGGGTAGTTTGGTAATTTCACTACCCATACTTGGTCAAACCACCTTAAGAGTCAACCTTTGATCATGTTTGACGTAAATATATGAAAAATAATGAAAATAAAATACAAAATCACAAATTAAAAATAATAAAATCATGGTGGGATAAAAATGGAAATATTGGAATGTTGCAAGGGTATAATAGTATATTCTTAAGGGGATGGTCAAAATTGGTCAACTTTGGCTTATATTGACCAAAATAAATAAAATTTAATAAAAATAAAAATATAAAATTTGACCTGGAACAGCAGTGCATTGTTTAGTGGCATATTAGTAATTATTGAAAAGTAAAAGGGGTATTTTAGTCATTTTGACTTATGGGAAGAATTATTAGATTAAAATATAATAAAATATCTATAAATAAAGACAAATTGGAGCATTCTATCATCTTTTTCACCGGCCAAAAAACTATAGCTCGTCACTTTCCAAAAATTTCTCTAAGTTTCTTCCATTCTCCCTAGTGAAAAACCATCTTTCGTATACTAAATCACTTAGGTCCCTTCATAAGAATTATTCCCCACTTCAAGAGCTTTCTAACCATACCCATAGCTCAGCAAAAAACAACCAAAATTGACTGTTTTGTTTGTTGGACAAAATCTATTCCGTACAGGTAAGAAGAAAAATCTGATTTCAATTGATGTTGCTTATGGTTTATGATTGTATTGAATTAGTAGAATGTGTTTGTGGTCTTGGTTTGAAGTAAAAGTATGTAAGGAACATGCTAGGGTATTTGTCCATGGAAGAAATTGTGGGAAGATGATGTTGATTTTCATGGCTGATGGTGGAAAATAATGGTTTATGGTGTGATAATATGGATAGGTCCATAGACAAGCGAAATAATGAAATCTGATTTTGTAGAGGCCATTCGGCCATTTTGAAAAGATGATGAAATGATGTTAATTTGATACATGGTGAGTGTGAGATGAATATAGGAGTTTAATAATGGTTGTGCATCAAATTGGAATGGAAAAAGAATGTGTATGGTGTGAAGGTATGCACTCGGCCATGGGTGAATGGAAGGGTAGTCATGATGATTTTAATATATAGATAATGGAAAATGATAATATGTAATGTAGTAAGAGTAATTATGCTCATAAATATGTAAAACAAAAAGCATAGCCTCATGAATGCCATTCGACCATGAGGAAGAGAATGAGGATGATGGCGTGATCTTGATATATAGTGAGGATAAAATAGATATAAAAGATGAATAAGGATTAAAGAGAAGATAAATGGAAATAACTTATGAAGTTAAATTTGGGAAAGAATTGGTATAAGACAAATAAAGCTTTCGGCCTAAGGGAATTCACAGGAATTCCAAGTTGTTTTTCTATGTATTAATGGCTAAAATGAAGATAAGTAGGGGTAAAGAAAATTTTGTAAGTAAAAGATTCTGAATTTTAATTAATCCAATGTTATTTTGCAGCTAGTAATTTGGAGGAATAAGTGGCTTAGTGGTGCGATTTGGATTGTTATCCCACACTGTGAATTAAGGTAAGAAACAATTATGGAAGTAGTGTAGGAAGTACTGTGTTTGCAAGTGGGATGTTAACTGATTTGAAAGAGTTAAATGTGTGAAATTTATAAAGCGGTTAGGTTAGTGATAATACCAATATACTACCGAAATTTCCTTTAACAACCCGTTATCATATTTTTCACCTTATTTTACACAATTTATCCAGTTGGGCTGTCTGTGATACTTCTCTTTATTTCTTATATTAAACAATTTCATAAAATATTGTTTATATTACATACATCCCCTATCTTACTTAATAAGCAAGTAGTACTGCATACATGTCTAAATACAGAAAATAAATGATCGTACCTCATATAAATCCATCGATCTGTCACATTGTCCTTTATGTGCAGCCGTAATCCACAACAATTGGATCTCACAATCTTTAAAACCTGAAATGTTTAAAATTAAGGGGTGAGCAAACCACGGCTCAGTAAGAGAGTTATATGTCACACTTGATATTCGACTATCTATATGCTGAAAACATTTTTTTCATTTTCTTTAAAATCTTCCTAGCTGGCTCTAGGCTCACATGTAGGAAGGATACTACAGTAGGCTAGGGATCCAGGTAGAGTAAGGCAGGTATTTTAAAATACCTGACTTGTTCCGGAACCTAGAAGCAACTATAGAGAATACCAATTCCATTGTTTTCAAAACGATATAATTTTCGTTTTTCCATAGAGCAAACCACTTATTTCTTTTCACTTCAGTATACTTTAAAACATGTGGCAGTTCAGTAATAAAAACAGT
Source organism: Heritiera fomes (assembly GCA_032173925.1). NCBI lineage: Eukaryota > Viridiplantae > Streptophyta > Magnoliopsida > Malvales > Malvaceae > Heritiera > Heritiera fomes. The sequence goes on along the minus strand of JAPDPM010000020.1, from coordinate 14,449,266 downwards.
GGTTTACTTCTCTTCAGTACAGTAAAAACAATACAGTCTAGTGATTTGTAAATATCCAATCAGTGGATAATTACTTTTTTGATTATTTCTATCTTAGAAATAATTTTTATGTTATTCTTTTAGAATAAACATTTATTTTTCTTTTCAAATCAGTAACCGTATCGTACATTTCAGTAAAACAGTATATTCAATAAAACAGTAATTCGATACGGTTCAATCAGTAGACAGTAAACAGTAAACAGTAGCTACCAATTCAGAAAATAGTATAAGGTAGCTTTCAGTTCAATAAACAGTAAATGGTAGGTTTCAGTTCAATAAAATAGTAATCAATGGCTACCATTTCAGTAAACAGTACAGTTCAGTAACATAGTGTTTTGGTACGGTCTTTCATTAGTAAACAGTAAACAGTGGTACAGTACAGTAAACAGTACAATAAACAGGATTCCGTAAATCATTTCAGTAAACAGTAAACAGTGAGACTAGGCATCACCCTACAATTAAATCATGCTATCTCGTCCACTAGGGACACAGTAACAGTAATGAGATCTATGGCCATGATCTATAATATGTCCTCGGTGTACGCTTGCTAGGCGACAATCCGGGACGCTAATGACTAGCTGGTCAATCAGCCACGTGACAGTAACAGTATATGTGATGCATCAAGCTCAGGGCCTAAGTCTCAAAACAATATAAGCCGTACCATAGCCTTTATGGATTTTAAATACAAGAAATCAAAATATTTCACAAATATCCATAAGGCTCACATGTAAGAAAATCATCACCTTTATGAAATTTATAATTTAAATTGCATTTTTCAAAATATTTCATAAAGGTATAAATCATGTTTTTCCATACAATGAAGACAGTTTGCAAAATCATCACTGAAAATATAGAAGGGCAAAACTATCTTTTTCCATAGTAAAACACATATGCACGCTTTTTCGTGCATTCAATCGAAAACATGGTATTATAATTATCGGAATTTCAAACAATTCATTTTCTATAATTTATGAAAATAAATTATTTATTTTCTGACTTTAAATTCCCATCACAATGTTTTCTTCTGAAAACACGTGTAGAGATCTCTAGTCTCAAAATCATAGTTTTTCTTCATTTCTTAACCTTTATGGAATTTTCATAATTAATTATTTCCATAATTAAAACCATAAAGGTTTTATGTAAAATCAAGTGAATATTTAAGAATATTTATAAAAATATTTAAGAATATTTATAAAAATATTCACTTCAGTCTCTTTTTCATTTTCATCTCGTTTCACGTGAAATATCACCTACCAGGTGAATTTTCGGTGATTTCCTTTTCACCATTCTCGAAAACATGAATATTTTAAAATTAAATATCACTATATTCATGTTTTATGAAATTTACTTAATTTCTCGATTTTCGTACTCGAAAATCGATTCACGTGAAATCAAATCTTTTATTTTGGTTTTCGATGATTTTCGGTAAATTTTAATAATTTTTCGATAATTTTTCGGCAGTATAACGGCTGCCGATTTGGCTAGCCTCCTGCATAGAAAATATAGTTTATATTTTCAATCGGTGTTTCATCACAATTTCAACCGATAAAACATCACACCATAAAACCGATAATTAATAATAGCATTTATAACATTAAATGCAATTTAAAAACATGGCCGAATATCCTTACAGGCGGCACATGTCTCCCTTACCTGTTTCGGGTAGGCAACTGCCTCTCGAAGGTCGCGCCCGTGTTCACCTCGCCCGATTCCATCGGCTCGGTCATCGAGGGAATTTTCTGAAATTTAAATTCTAAAATTTAGAATTTTTCCACAATTATTTAAATAAATAAATTATTTAAATAATTTACTATTTTTTTGGATTTCTTACCGATTCCCGTATTTCTCGAGATTTCCCGTAATTTTCGAATTCTTGGGAATTCTCCAAATTCCCGGAATTCCTTTCCCCTATTCTTTTTCTTCCTTCTTTCTTTTTCTCTTTTCTTTTCTTTTTCTTTTTCCTTTTTCTTTTCTTTTTCTTTTTCTTTCCTGGCCGGTTTAGACCAGTCAGACCGACTACAGCCTCCTCACTGCCGGTTCTCCTCCGGTGGTCAATCCTCCGGCGGTTTGGGGGCTCAGCAGCTGGCCGGCGTTGAGGCGAAGCTGCCGGTGGTCTCAGCTTGGCCTGGATCAGCGGCACGGCAATGGATCTACTCGGTTTTGCCTCGGTTTCTTCTCCTCCTCCGTCGGCCTTCCTCCGCCGTCGTTGGCTTCACCGGTGGCATCCCACGTTTTCCTCTTCCTCTGGTGGAGCTTCGGTAGCACTGGCGGTGGCCAATTTCGCCGGCATCACCACTTTCTCTTTCCTTTTTCTTCCCGGCCTCCGTCGGTTTTTCCTTCGATTTTCCTTCCTGTTTTCGCCGTCTCCCATCGCCGGTCACCTTGTCTTCCACCCCTTATCTCGCTGGCTGACGTCCTCTCTCCCTTCTCCTCTCTTCCTTCTCCGACGAAGGGTCAGTCACCCTTCGGGAAGACAGAATCGGGAGTCTTCCCGATTCTGTTTCTTTTTCTGTTTTTTTTCTATTTTTTTTTGTTTTCTATTTCCCTTTTTAGTATATTTATATAATATACTATATATTATATATTATACTTTATACTTTATACATATAATATATATACTGTATATTACACATATATTATTTCATATATAGTATAGTACAATATATATTATATATAATATATATTGTATTTTACAAAATATATATCTAGTATATATATGTATATTTACATACTTAAAATTAAATAACATTTATATAAATATTTATATAAATGTCATAATTTCATATATATTGTATTTACAATATATACCTTTAAACTTTAATGTAATTTAATATTTACATTTTCTCAAATATGTATATACTTATATATATACATACAATGTTGTAAATAATACATATGTACTATTTAAATTTATCAAATAGTGTATATACTTATATATACCAATGTATATTTAATATATACTGTATACCATACGGTATTTAAATACATATGTATTTATATCAAAATACATTTATATAATTTGTAATTATATAAACATATTTTATTTTCATTTCTCATTTTCTTATTTAATTTGGATTTTCCATTTATCCAAATTAAATCTCCCAATTTTCCTTATTTAATTTCCTTCACTTAAATTCCAACTTCATCACTTCCTCAATCCTCGGAATTTCCACAATATTTTGATTCTCATAATTTTATTTATTTATTTATTTCCAATATTTATTTACTCCAATATTTATTTCCAATATTTATAATTTCCAATAATTGGAAAATTTACGGTTATCACATCCTCCCCACCTTAAGAAATTCGGTCCTCCGAATTTAACTTAAGTCCGAAGGAGGTACATGCCGTATACTTATGACTTTTGACCTCTAGGTCATCCTCCAAATAATACTGCCAGTACACTTTCAACATCAAGAATTTTTTAGACCACTACGTGCTGTCTTTCATCATTTTTGACTATACTCCCGTAAGTTCATTTCTTAATTCGGGAGTTATTCATTTCCACTCTTTTCATATAAGAGTCCATACACAATATTTTTGATATTACAGCTGCTCTATGCTGTTCATCATCTATTTTTCTCACTTAGTGCCAAGTCGACATAATTTGGTACTATTATGTACTCATGTCAATCAATTATATGTAAGTGTCTCAGTAGCTTTCACATCTCATGCACACGCTCTTTCAATATCATGGAGCGTTTACATCTCACGCCCATATATGTATACATCAGTATGGAGCGGTACTATCAGTACACTTGGGATCTCAAGCCTTTTGCTATTTCTCATTAAGCATATGGCAACTCAGAAACTCCCATCACATGTAAGGCTCACTGGAACTATACATACACATTCATACCATTTAACACTTATACTTCGACTAAGTTACTAGAGAATCTAGAATTCTGATAATGGAAAGCGATTCTATTTAGATCATCAGTCTTTAATCACTTCCATATCATCATATCTCTTTTGGACTCTTTATTATTCACAATATTCATATTCACACATTTATTCTACCAAGGCTGCATCTCATTGCAAATTTTATTATTGATCATCTCTTACAATCATAAATCTTGAGACAATCATATTCTCTTCATGTAGTATAGTCTTTACATCTCTTTTCATAATTTAGATTCCACAATTGAATCCTCAATTTATATTTTTGATCACCATATTATCTATATACTTCCACCGTTTCTATCATGCTACGGTGGTTATATGTATAATCATTTTTCATTTATATACTAGCAGTAAACATATCAATTATCTTACTCCTTGGAGTATCATTAATTTCACTTATCAAATCTGGCGTGATTTTACATCTTATCACAGTTATGTGATAACCAACACTAATCACTTCAGTCTTACTTTCGGGAACTGTTTCATATTGATGTTCCCTTCTCATCATGCAACTTATTTCCTTATTCCACTTTCATATTTTCACTCTCATCATTTTAGTCGGTTTTCTCAATTGGTATGGTACTATACTGCTAAGATCTTTTAAAATCTTGCGTACCATCTTTTCTTTACACTTATTCATTTACCGACTTTAACTTCTTTCTTTTATTACATCACATTAATAGAGCAGCTAGTCTCATCACCCTTTTACAGACTGCCAGTAGTATCTAGCTAGACTCATTATTTTCGTATCTCGATCATTTTCTTTATTATAGACAGATTCCCTGTCACTGTCATCTCGAGATCATATATCTCAGGAGGAGATACTATCTAGTCAAGCCTCTTAGTTGCCAATCATTACATAATTCCACAATCTTTAAGAGTTTAAGGGTTATACCACAATGCTGCTCATTTTCTATTTGTACTTTAAACTCTATCAGCATTTCATCAATTTACTCATGTATGAGTGCCTCATTCTTTAGGCTTATATACTTCACAAGGCAACTCAACAACCTTGTAACCTCACTAGGAACTCGTAAAATTCACTCTGAGTTCTAATCATCATCTTATGGACATTAGTCTCCAATCTTTTATCTAAGGACGCTTTATACTGGGGCTAGTCTTATTAACTCCTCATGTTTATCAAATCAGATCCATAAAGCGTCCATTTCATCATGTAGATTAATACTTGTTCTTTATAAGAACTTTATTACATAGTAACCATTTACTATATCATGTCGATTCATCTACTTATTAAAATCATTTGTGCTGCTCTCTTTTACACTTATGCAGCCAATTTCATTAATCTCAATTTTTTCACTATCTGTATTTCCATCAATCACACCTTATACATGTGCACTTCATTATTCTTTCATTTTTCAGAGTAGATTTCTTAAGCTTTTGGATTTTCTTAAGTTCTCCGATATAAGCTTAAAATCAGATTTCATATTCGAAATCGAATCAATGTTATCTCGATTCCTCCAATTTATATAACTCTGGAAGTTCTATCGGAAATCAAATCTGATACTTTCTTTAATCACATATTTCTTATCAACTTGGACATTTCATTCTTATGTCCTTTCATTCACACTATATATCTCAAGGTAGAGACATTTATTATTCAAGTTATTTTGAATTATTCTCCACCTCAATTCACTTATTTCCGTATACCTAACAGCATTACTAATCTCATTCTAGTAAGCTGTATCAAGTACAATGGTTGTTAACACATGTTACAGCTAACCAATTTATTACAGTTATTCACTTTAAAATCATTTTCATTTAATGAATTCAGGCTTAATTCCCTTGAGTATATTATCCACGAGGTTTGAATCTTGGCACCCTTACATACCTAGTTCCTTACACTCGTGTTATCACTGAAATAATTGTAAAAGCCTCGCCCGTTCGTATCGACCGTCTGCGAGCATCCCCTAGGCGATCCTTTCGCCCCAGGTTTACCTTTACAAGTGAGTCGGCGACCACATAGTTTGCCCACACCTCACAACACATAACCTACTACAGGTCGCCCATCATTGGGTCGCCCATCACAGTTCTGTCTCAAGGGTCCTGAAGATCTCTAGGTTAGCTGTCATCTTCTTTTTATCACTTTACTGTTCTTATATATTCACCAATTCCCAGTACTCCACACAGTACCTTATTCTGTAGCACATATTTCAAGATATTTCGGTTCTATATAAAATTATCTGTTTGATACCTTAAAATAGTAAAATATATAGAACCGTAATTAACCATACCAATATGTATTTCATTATCTGTACTATTCACCTCATCAGTCAATTCCTGTAATCATTTCACTTTTCATAACATTCAACGATCCCGTTCAATACACTATTAATTCCGGCCCTTACAGTCAGTAACCGGGCCAATCATTTTATAACATTCCACTATACACTCACTGGATCGCATCGTGTAAGGCCTAGGCCCGTCCACCGTCCGCCTGTACACATCTATACTGTCCTCTTTAAGAATGCCCAGCCCTTTCACTGGGTCACCCCTCAAGGATCTATCATGAGGCCTAGCCCGTTCACTAGGTCACTCGTAATTCGCGTCCGTGATCTAAGTGTCAGTGGAATCAGTAATAGAGATTGTTATATTAATATGACATTCTCTATGCCATTAATAATTCCATTACTATCAATGGATTCAAGATTAACTTGATTTTATCACTATTTGAAACATCGCACAACATAAGGGCATTTTCGTCATTTTGACATTTATTTCTTTCTCGTCAGTATACATTTAAATAAATGATCTGATCATCTATGTGCTGATAGTATCCTTTCTGATACTTATATCAGTAATTTAGATCTCATTCGGTTTCGACAGAGGAGTTCACTAAAATCCATAATTGGATTATTTTGCATAAAATGCAGCTTTACATCATCAATTTCTCTGTCAAATCAATAAAATCCAACTTCTGTTGGTCTATTCTGACTCCCAGTAAAATTTTGGAGTCAGGGGTATTTTGGTCATTTTTGGCTAAAATTTTTCTCTCTCTTCAAATTACCCTCAATCGATGATCTTAAAGTCTATTTAATGATGATATGTCATTCCCCTCCTTATATCATCACTTTCAGGTCTCCGTTCGATTCGGACCGTAAAGTATTGGTGGGGCCCTCACCGAGTCCTCTCGATTCCTTACCGAACAGGCCTTCATTTAGATTATAAGAATCACCAATTTTCTGGTAATTTCTGAGCCTATTTTCCTCTTTCACATTCTCAATTTATACTTTCTCACTCCCTTTAAATCATTTTACTCAATTTACAATCATTTATTTTCTCTGTGTATTCAGACGACACAGTACTACTGGGATGTTTAACACTTTTCCTTCCAAAAGTATTCACAGACATCAGGCCAACCATGCTCTGATACCATTAAATCTGTAACGACCCATTACCATATTTTTCACCTTATTTTTCACAATTTATCCGGTTGGGCTGTCTTTGATACTTCCCTTTATTTCTTATGTTAAACAATTTCATAAAATATTGTTTATATTACATACATCCCCCATCTTACTTAATAAGCAAGTAGTACCGCATACATGTCTAAATACAGAAAATAAATGATCGTACCTCATATAAATCCGTTGGTCTGTCACATTGTCCTTTATGTGCAGCCGTAATCCACAACAATTGGATCTCACAATCTTTAAAACTTGAAATGTTTAAAATTAAGGGGTGAGTAAACCACGACTCAGTAAGAGAAGTATATGTCACACTTGATATTCGACTATCTATATGCTAAAAACATTTTTTCATTTTCTTTAAAATCTTCCTAGCTGGCTCTAGGCTCACATGTAGGAAGGATACTACAGTCGGCTAGGGATCCAGATAGAGTAAGGCAGGTATTTTAAAATACCTGACTTGTTCCGGAACCTAGAAGCAACTGTAGAGAATACCAATTCCATTGTTTTCAAAACAATATAATTTTCGTTTTTCCACAGAGTAAACCACTTATTTCTTTTCACTTTAGTATACTTTAAAACACGTGGCAGTTCAGTAATAAAAACAATGGTTTACTTCTCTTCAGTACAGTAAAAAAGTACAGTCCAGTGATTTGTAAATATCCAATCAGTGGATAATTACTTCTTTGATTATTTTTATCTTAGAAATAATTTTTATGTTATTCTTTTAGAATAAACATTTATTTTTCTTTTCAAATCAGTAACCGTATCGTACATTTCAGTAAAACAGTATATTCAATAAAACAGTAATTCGATACAGTTCAATCAGTAGACAGTAAACAGTAAACAGTGAGACTAGGCACCACCCTACAATTAAATTATACTATCTCGTCCACTAGGGACACAGTAACAGTAAGGAGATCTATGGCCATGATCTATAATATGTCCTCGGTGTACGCTTGCTAGGCGACAATCCGGGACGCTGATGACTAGCTGGTCAATCAGTCACGTGACAGTAACAGTATATGTGATGCATGAAGCTCGAGGCCTAAGTCTCAAAATAATATAAGCCGTACCATAGCCTTTATGGATTTTAAATACAAGAAATCGAAATATTTCACAAATATCCATAAGGCTCACATGTAAGAAAATCATCACCTTTATGAAATTTATAATTTAAATTACATTTTTCAAAATATTTCATAAAGGTATAAATCATGTTTTTCCATACAATGAAGACAATTTGCAAAATCATCACTGAAAATATAAAAGGGTAAAACTGTCTTTTTCCACAGTAAAACACATATGCACGCTTTTTCGTGCATTCAATCGAAAACATGGTATTATAATTATCGGAATTTCAAACAATTCATTTTCTATAATTTATGAAAATAAATTATTTATTTTCTGACTTTAAATTCTCATCACCATGTTTTCTTCTAAAAACACGTGTAGAGACCCCTAGTCTCAAAATCATCGTTTTTCTTCATTTCTTAACCTTTTATGGAATTTTCATAATTAATTATTTCCATAATTAAAACCATAAAGGTTTTATGTAAAATCAAGTGAATATTTAAGAATATTTACAAAAATATTCACTTCAGTCTCTTTTTCCTTTTCATCTCGTTTCACGTGAAATATCACCTACCGGGTGAATTTTTGGTGATTTCCTTTTCACCATTCTCGAAAATATGAATATTTTAAAATTAAATATCACTATATTCATGTTTTATGAAATTTACTTAATTTCTCGATTTTCGTACCCGAAAATCGATTCACGTGAAATCAAATCTTTTATTTTGGTTTTCGATGATTTTCGTAAATTTTAATAATTTTTCGATAATTTTTCAGCAGTATAATGGCTGTTGATTTGGCTAGCCTCCTGCACGGAAAATACAATTTATATTTTCAATCAGTGTTTCATCACAATTTCAATCGATAAATCATCATACCATAAAACCAATAATTAATAATAGCATTTATAACATTAAATGCAATTTAAAAACATGGCCGAATATCCTTACATGCGGCACATGTCTCCCTTACCTGTTTCGGGTCGGCGACTGCCTCTCGAAGGTCGCGCTCGTGTTCACCTTGCCCGATTCCATCGGCTTAGTCATCGAGGGAATTTTCTGGAATTTAAATTCTAAAATTTAGAATTTTTCCACAATTATTTAAATAAATAAATTATTTAAATAATTTACTATTTTTCGGGATTTCTTATCGATTCCCGTATTTCCCCGGATTTCCCGTAATTTCCGAATTCTCGGGAATTTTCCAAATTTCTGGAATTCCTTTCCCCTTTTCTTTTTCTTCTTTTTCTTCCTTCTTTCTTTTTCTCTTTTATTTTTTTTCTTTTTCTTTTTATTTTTTCTTTTCTTTTTCTTTTTCTTTCATGGCCGATTCAGACCAGTCAGACCGGTTCCACCCTCGTCAACGCCGGTTCTCCTCCGATGGCCGGTCCTCCGACGATTCGGGGGCTCAGCAGCTAGCCGGCGTCGAGACGAAGCTGCCGGTGGTCTCAGCTTGGCCTGGATCGGCGGCACGACGGCAGATCTACTCGGTTTCTTCTCCTCCTCCGTCGGCCTTCCTCCGCCGTCGTTGGCTTCACCGGTGGCATCCCACATTTTCCTCTTCCTCCGGTGGAGCTTTGGAAGCACTGGCGGTGGCCAATTTCGCTGGCACCGCCACTTTCTCTTCCCTTTTTCTTCCTGGCCTCCGTCGGTTTTTCCTTTGATTTTCCTTCCTGTTTTCGCCATCTCCCGTCGCCGGTCACCTTGTCTTCCACCCCTTATCTCGCCGGCCGACGTCCTCTCTCCCTTCTCCTCTCTTCCTTCTCCTGCGAAGGGCCGGTAACCCTTCGGGAAGACAGAATCAGGAGTCTTCCCGATTCTGTTTCTTTTTCTGTTTTTTTTCTATTTTTTTGTTTTCTATTTCCCTTTTTAGTATATTTATATAATATACTATATATTATATATTATACTTTATACTTTATACATATAATATATATACTATATATTACACATATTATTTCATATATAGTATAGTACAATATATATTTTATATATAATATATATTGTATTTTACAAAATATATATCTAGTATATATATATATATATATGTATATTTACATACTTAAAATTAAATAACATTTATATAAATATTTATATAAATGTCATAATTCCATATATATTGTATTTACAATATATATACCTTTAAACTTTAATGTAATTTAATATTTACATTTTCTCAAATATGTATATACTTATATATATACATACAATGTTGTAAATAATACATATGTACTATTTAAATTTATCAAATAGTGTATATATACTTATATATACCAATGTATATTTAATATATACTGTATACCGTACAGTATTTAAATACATATGTATTTATATCAAAATATATTTATATAATTTGTAATTATATAAACATATTTTATTTTCATTTCTCATTTTCTTATTTAATTTGGATTTTCCATTTATCCAAATTAAATCTCCCTACTTTCCTTATTTAATTTCCTTCACTTAAATTCCAACTTCATCACTTCCTTAATCCTCGGAATTTCCACAATATTCTGATTCTCATAATTTTATTTATTTATTTATTTCCAATATTTATTTACTCCAATATTTATTTTCAGTATTTATAATTTCCAATAATTGAAAAATTTACGGTTATCACATTTCCATGACTCTACATTAACCAATAGCCCAAATTCAATTTAATCAAAGATTTAAAATAATATTATATTTTATATATTTCATAAAATTAAATTATGATTTAATTACCTACAATTTTATGCAATTGATTATTTTGAGTATTTAATTTTTTAGTATAAAACTTTAAATATTTTACATACATAAAGAACATTGAAAATGTAATTGAATCTCATTGAAAGTCCTTATTGATTTATTTATCCTCAATTATAATGTTTATTGATTTATATTGTTATGGATTGATTGAATATAATTGTTTATCGAAATGATTTGCTTATTACATATAAATTGTTTTGAGACTGTTACTCCTTGATGGTTATGTGTTTATTGATTGTATTGTATTGGCTACAAGACCCTAGTCAAGTCTGTAACACCCACAGTAAGACACCTGACTAGTGAGCACTGTGGCTTTATTGAACAATGGCCATTGTAGTGTTAAATAGGAATGGCTTAGGGATGGATACCTGGCCCGTACACGAGTACACTAATTCCTATATTGATTATCGACATGTGGCTCTTGGATGCTAACTTTCTCCATCGAGTGTTTTAAATTGAACTGATTATTGAATTTATTGATTTTAAATTAAAAGGCTAGTGATTTGAAACTACAATGTTTCAAATAAAAGTTTTATATGCAATAAATATTTTTAACTTACCGTAAATGTTTTAAAATAAATGTTTTATTGCATATAGTGGTATAATACCACTCTTTCATGATTGTTTCCTTACTAAGCGTAAACTCGCCTCCTTCTTTCTCTCTTAAACTATTTGCAGTGACCTTCTACTCACTTGAGAGGAGCATGATTTTTGGATCTTATAGTATTCCTTCAAGGTTGGTTGCTTATCCAGTGAAGGTATATTGCATTTTCTGTATATTTCAGACTTATATAGTACAGTACTTATTACATTGTAGAAGTTAAGGGGATGTAAAATAAATTGGAATGGCTCTGTACTTGAAGTTGGAAACCTGAACTTATATGTATGGAATTTTGTCTATTAAATAAATATATTTTATATGGTTAATAGTATCTATTTATGTGAATAATAATTGTATTTATATGAAATGTAAATGACAGAAAATGAGATAAGTTATTGGAAAGAAAGATATTGACACTGGCAAACAACCTAACCACTATAATAAATCAGTAAAATAAATTGAGAAATTGTATAGAAATCGGGTTTTACAATTCAACATTCGAATTGAACATTTAGTTAATTAGTCATTTGATTAGATCTAATATAATTACGTTGGCATTTAATTTATGTCAAAACCAAAAAAATTAAATGCAAGATACTTTTTTTTTGAAATTTTATTAAAAAAATTATAATATAATGACTAGAAGTTAATAAAACAAATTAAAAAAAGAAGAAAAAATTAAAAAATTTTTGAACTAAGGGGTTAAGTGTCCAAATTCCCATTGGTCAATGGTTTATTAATTTAAGAGTAAAAAGCGATTTATATAAGAGTTTATATTATATTAGAATCATCTTAAAAAGTGAGATTTTATGCACCAATAAAAAACTAACACATAATCATTTTTAAAAGATGTATGATTAATACTATACACTCTCAATACCAAATAAATCATTTTTATCCTAAATTTAATCCAAAAATTTCTCTTTTTCTCAATTTTTTGATAAATTTTTTATCAAAATTTTTAATTCTTCTTTGATATTTTTTTTGTTATAATTTTTTGAAAAAAATTTGAATTTAATTGGAAAGTGGCTTTAAAAGTTAGTTTCATACCCTTTTGGATTGAAATATAATCGTTTTTTATTAACGTTGTTTGATTGCCTTCCTTTTTATACTTTTTTTTTCAGGATAATATTTTGTTGGCTCAATTAAATAAATCAAGAGAATGGGTGAATCAGTTTTACCTTAAACTTTGTTTTGCTAATCGAAGCTCTCTACGCTTCTTATCCTATAATTCTAACACTAAGCAATATAAATAAATGAACAAGTAAAGTATAGAGTAAAGGGATAGAGAGATATGATTTTATAGAGGTTCAGCATCCTTGCCTACATCCTCTCCCCTAAGCTCTTCTAAATGACTTGCCAAATTCATTATGAATTTTGGACTTTACAAACAACCAATCTTTTTGCAGGCTTAAAATTACCCTTCCTGTTTTCCAAGTATCAAGTATAACCTTAACGACCTCTTCTTGTTGCTGCTCAAGGAGACAACCTATAACAATTCTTTTTACAAGTTCAAAGAAGAAACCTCCACACTTCTCCTTTTTAAGGTTTAAGGAGAAAACCCTTAGTACTAACCAATCCTCAATTACAATTGAGCTCTCAAGGGTTTTCACTTCCCTCTTACAAAGTATGGATTGAGGTATACAAATGGTGTAATCAAGAATACCTCTACAGACATTGGGTGGTTACAAGTTTATGTAAGACCCGATTCTACTGTACTGTACATGTAAAATATAATTAATTTTTGAGTTTTAATTATGAGGACCACATTTCCTAAAGGATAATAGGAAATTTACTTTCCAAGATGAAAAGTAAATGAAAATGAATGAATTAATTTATTGAAAGTAATTAGTAAATTTAAGTAAGGATTGGAAATTTTGAGGATAAAAATATCATAAGGCTTGAATGACCAATCGATAGTCTTTCGATTATAAATTTTGATCGAAGTATCCAAATGATAAACCGTAAAATTCATTGGAAAGCTAACTAAATTATCTTTCCAAAAATATAGGCTTCTTATTCTAGTTCCTTATGGATCAATACCAGGAATTTTGTAAAATTACCTCATGAGCAGTAGATTCTACCACCGACCCAACCAACCTATTTGTAAAGATTCACCAATAGCGGTTGGTAGGAAACTCCGATTAAGGTGATTCAAAATCCATTAGAAAGCTAACGTAAATATCTTATTATCCATATAAGGCTCATATTTTAATTCATTATAGATTAACCACAAGAAATTCCTACATTCACGTCACATGTAGGGAAGTTAGAATTGAGCAATCAGTAAAGAGTCGGACATAATTTTTGATAGGGAACTCCAATTGAGGTGATTTAAATTGTGTTGGAAAGCTAATTCAAAGACCTTTCCGGCCATGTATGACTCATATTTTTACACATTTCGGATTGACCTCAGTGAATTTTTAAAGTTGATTATAAGTGCAGTAAAGCAATTAAAAAAATGAAACTAATGTTTTAAAGATAGTATATGCCAATGATGTATTTATACATATAAAATTGTAAATATATATTTATAAATATATGTTAATAGAAAATATGTTTATAATATATTTATATAATATACATATATATAAAAAAAAGAAAGAAAGAAGAAAACGTGCTGCATGTGGAAGGGGGGCTGCTGAAAGAAACAGAAAAAGAAAAGGAGAGAAAAGAGAGTAGAATTGATTAATATACATGTGGCAATTTGTTATTGGCTGAAACATGAATAAAGGGGCTTGAAACTCAGCAAATTGGGTCTTCATTCACCGACTTATGCTCTGTGTTTTGCTGCTAAACCGACTTATGCTGCAGCTCAATTCTTCTCTCGTTTTCTTCATGTTTCTCTCATTTTCCACCATGGCAACCTTCCCTTCAGCCCCTCTACTCGCCACACATCTTTAATAATCTTTATTCCTCATCTTAGGAGCTGATTAAAGATGGGAAATGAAGAGCAGAAGCCAACGTAACAGGGCTGGAAATGGCCAGATTTTGTTCGGCAATGATGAAGGTAAGACAACTAGTGTGTGTTGCTTGAGTTTTGTGATGGCTTTAATTCGTTCATGGCCTGAAATGATGTGTTTAAAACTTCAAATGGAATTAAACGAGAAGGACGAAGAAAACAGGGGGCTTCAGTGGAGGAAGAAAAATTGGAAATTGATGTGTATTTTAAATGTTTGTTGATGGAAAATAAAAGATCATGATGAGTAGAAATTAGAGGAAATAGAATTGTGGAGATAAATTGTAAGCTGAAATTTTTGCTGAAACAGTAAGGAACGTGAAGGTGAGGTTCAGCCAAGGATTTGGCTGCACGATGGTGATAAAGATTTCTGCCTTAAAGGTGTTCAATAATAATCCTAAGTGAAGTAAGATATATGTATCTAAATTGATTCGGAAAGAATGAAATGGAAAACCAAGAGGAGGAGTCAAGGGGGAGTTCAGTTATGGCCATTTGGAAGTTGTCAATGGTTCATAAAACGTGAACCAGAAAAAGAAAGGAAGACATCAAAAGAAAAAGAAAAGAAAGGAAAATAGAAAAAGAAAAGAAAAGAAAAATGATAAAGAACAGCCATGTGACCAAATGGCCATAAGAGCAAGAAAAGAAATAATATCAATAAAAATTTAGGTAAATTTGATAAATAGTTATCAATTGAAAAATAAACATAATGATGACTAAAGTCAATTGTGGAGTGGAAATTGAGAAATACTGAGTAAGGAGTTTGGTTCAAACATAAATCATGGTTGTCACGACCCGAAGGCCAATGACGTCCACTTAACACTTACCTTATTGCTTTTGGAAAATTACGAACCAAATTTTTCTTTTCTATTTACGGTTTGTATTCGGTGTTAGTGTAGTAACTAAATCAAATCTTGCCTTAATAATATTATTTCTCTAGCTATGTCATACTTCTCTAAGTGATTTTAATCATTTTAGCCTTATTTTCACTTATCCAAAAGAAGCGGGTCGAAAATCTCCCCCTTGTATTTTATCACTTTCCTCAGTAAAATCACTTGCATTAAAATACATTTCAATCTTTCCTAACACAGCCAACTTTAATTCTCAGAATTCACATCATCATACATCACATGTTTCTTATGGATCTAAACCAGTAATAATTTCACATTTTTCTGTTTATACGTATTTCAATATATAAATCTAATCCTGGATCGTACTCGATAATCACATAGACCTACATAATAATCTAAGGCGATCCAAAGTTACATCCCATATTTCTTCCTAGTACTGTGAAAATAAAGTTTGCATAATTATCAAGATGATATATCATTTTTATACCTCAAAAACACAAAAGCATAGCTCGGAGAACGTAGATGAGTACCACAACTAGGTACAGTTCCCGAGAGAGCTTATACGAAGCCAGAAGCTGGATTTCAACTCGTATAATCTGAAATTTAAATTAAGGGGTGAGCAATCCATGGCTCAGTAAGTAGCTTAAATAAATACAGACTAGGCTCATATCGTAAAATATGATCATACATGCATGAACTCCATAAAATATCATGTATGCGCTATGACAAGATTAGCTACTAACTCACAATCTACAACAGATCATATAGGGTCATTCATACTTTTCTTCACATCTTTAACTCTCACAATATCATTCTTTTCATTTCTTTCATCGATATGGTTGAACGTGAAATAAACAAACATTTCAAATAGTACATGATACTATAGCATAATATATGTAAGGTTTGACAATTATTCCAAATCATTGTCGTATGTATAATATCCATCTTATCAAACGATATTTACCACATCACAGACCACCATCGTTTATCCATTGTCTCATTGGCATATGATTTCCCATGATTCATCGATACACATGCAGAACTTAGCTCTCCAAGGACTCTAGAGGTGGCTCCAACTGTTCACAAAGAATCTGTGTAGCACGTAGTTCCTTTAAGTTCTCCAGAGGTGACTCATACGGTACAAAGGATTAAGCTTTACTCGGATTAGCCTTTATGGTGTACGTTTCCTAATGGTTCATCGATACACGTGCAGCACTTAGCTCTCAAAGGACTCTAGAGGTGGCTCCCACAGTTCATGAAGGAAGTTTTGTAGCACGTAGTTCCTTTGAGTTCTCTAGAGGTGGCTCATACAGTACAAAGGAATGAGTTTTACTCGGATTGGCCTTTATGGCATACGTTTCCTAATGGTTCATTGATACACATGCAGCACTTAGCTCTCAAAGGACTCTAGAGGTGGCTCCCATAGTTCATGAAGAAAGCTGCGTAGCACGTAGTTCCTTTGAGTTCTCTAGAGGTGGCTCACACGGTACAAAGGAATGAGTTTTACTCGTATTTACCTCTATGGCACATGCTTTCTGATGTTTCATCAGTATACATGCAGCACTTAGCTCTCAAAGGACTCTAGAGGTGGCTCCCGCAGTTCACGAAAAAAGCTGCGTAGCACGTAGTTCCTTTGAGTTCTCTAGAGGTGGCTCACACGGTACAAAGGAGTGAGTTTTACTCGGATTGGCCTCTATGGCACATGCTTTCTAACGGTTCATCAGAACTCGTGTAGCACTTAACTCTCAAAGGACTCTAGAGATGGCTCCCACAGTTCACAAAGAAAGCTACGTATCACATAGTTCCTTTGAGTTCTCTAGAGGTGGCTCACACGGTACAAATGAGTGAGTTTTACTCGGATTGACCTTTATGGCGTATGATTTCTAGTAGTAATGTTCTAAAAATCATTCAAGTCCTCGAGTCACATATATACATCAGTGGTCATACAATTCCAGTGTCCTAGATTTTCGATAAATACCACTAGGAGCTATTCAAGTTCTTTGAGCTAAATATCGTAGGTTGTATACATATTGTACACTAATCCGTATATACATTTTTAAAGTGTAACAACGTATTGGCATGCTCACTAGGTGCAACTTAAATAAATCACATACATTTCTTATGACATAGGCACCTATGTTTTATATGAGTTCGTATTCTCAGTGAGCACAATAAGTTATAACACACCACACATAATTCACAAATAATTCGAAAACTATTCACGAACACATCAAGTCAACTTGTATCTTACCAAGACTTACCCTCGTAGTCTTTCCCATCGTATTTCACCAAACTTGATATAAATTAGATAATTATCGAATAAAAATTTCTTTCATCTCTTACGAGATGATACTAGTATGGTTTATTTAACCCACTTACCTGTACAGTGTTATTTCATTCAAACCGTACACTTTGTGGCCTTGAGCCAATGATTATGTCTTTATTCGTCTCCTTTTCCATTTCGTTTATTTAGCTTTAGAGCTGCAGAAGATGAGTCATACAAGTTCAATTCCGAAACATACATATACACTAAGCATTCTTAGAAATCCTACTCATTAAAGTAGAATTATTCTTTATAAGAATTTCCAACCTATCAATGCCTTTCTATTCATAACGGAAAATATTGAATTCTGATTAATGCACCGTCAATTTTATATGTAATCTGACTTAATTCCCTATCCAGAAGTATAAAGCCCATTTTCTAGTTCATTCCATATTGTTCCTCACAATTTTCCAAAGTTCAGCCCAATTCTGACCCATATGACAGGATGGTTTTTCTAACCTTTGTGCATTAAATTTGATATTACTAATTATAGGGATATCCAAAATTATGAATCCCAAAACCATATGAATCTTACTCCAATTCCATATTCAGAATAATAAGTTTCACAATTTTATCATTTTGAAATTATTTTTAATAATTCCTCAAATTTGCCCTGTTTCCAGATGCATTCTGGCAAATTGTCTACTGACCTCTATGTACAAATTGAGCCATATCTCAAGATAGGGTTGTCCAAATTGTGCAAACTCAAAACCGTATTATTATTAAATCATTTACCTTTCTAGAAACATAAATTTTGCAGCCAAATTCAGTCTTTGCTAATTTCTACAAAATTTCAAATTTGACACAGAGCATCTCACCTACTGCACTGAGTGCCCTGTGTTCAACTACCTATATCTCAGGCTACACAACTCCAAATTAGGTAATTCCAAACTAAATTTTGCCTAACTCATAAAGATACCTGTAACAATTTTTCCAGAATTTATTTCATTCTAAAACCCCTAAACTGAATTTTTAAATATGTGGCTCAGATAGACAGTTTTCCAACAAAAATTGAAATCTACATTTGGCACTTTGTTTCTCTTCTTTTCTCAACTCTAACCTTATAAACCTTTTCTATTCACTTAGTATATTCATCAAATACTAAAATGCAGCATTAAATCATACCCAAACCAACCTTGGCCGAAGCCCCCATTTACCATTCTTGATTTTTCAATCCTTTCTTCAAACTATTGTTTCTATGTTACTTAAACATTTTCTAGCTTTCATTTCCTACCAATTTCATGCAACAAAATGCATGCATTCATCATGAACTATGGCTGGTTGAAACTCATAAATATGACACATTTTTATTCAGCCATTTTTAGGTAAATCCAATGCCATAATCTTTTTCTACACCTTGAATACACTAGGAATACAACCTTAAAACAAATCAAAGCCATAAATTTTTGGACAAATCTTACCTTGACCGAATCTTCCTTAGGCTGCTATCTCCTTATTTTCTTCCTCTTTTGATGATCTAATTGAAGGAAACTGAAACAAACACGCAACGGAATTTAAATCATTCGGCCTCCACCAGGATCGATTCGGAGAGATGCCTGATTAGGGTTTCGAGATTTTACCTAACGTTTTCTCTGATTTTTGTCGTAGGTCAAGTCACAAGCAACAACTTTTCGTTCCTGCCTCTATGGTATCCACACGAACGGATCTCACGACTGTTGAACGTCTCACGATCAGAAGCCTTAAAGAGCGTTTTTGATTCCTTATAACCGAATTGCTAGCTTCGATTAAAAGAATATTTTTGTTTTCTGTTTTTTTTTGTGCGGCTCTATTTTAGAAAACACAAAACATCCTTTTATAGGCAGTAAATTTTACCCTAAAATTTACTGTCAAACAGAACCCTAATCCTACTTAGAATAGGATTAGTTATATCCTTAATCCAATTCAGAATAGGATTAGTCATATCCTTAATCCAATTTAGAATAGGATTAATTAAGCTCCTCATTGATCCGTTCTAAGTGTGCGACCCAATAGGTTCTCAGAACAATGGCAATGACAAAATTGTCACAGGCAATGAGCGGTATCTAGCAACACATCATTGTTACCCATGTAACGAGAATGTCAATGACTCGACATAATCTTACTCATGATAGATGTTACCGTGTAGTCTAATCCCTTTATCCTTTGATGTCTTGATTAGACACAAGTCATGGAATGTGTCACACTTGTATAGTCTAATCAGCGTTTCTTGATTCCTGAGTAGACTAATTAAGCAAATAAAATCAATATCTCATATTGACTTATTCGAGCACGGCCATGCATTTTTAGTCTCACTCTATCAAAGGGCCCAAGACATCACTCTTGTTATATAAGAGGGATAAATCCTATCTTGATCACTCAACATCCCTCTACATAGATCAAGGCATACCCAATTACTACCTTTATAGTCCATCCTGTTACGAATGACATCTAGTAGCATTAAAGTATGCAATTCTCTATGTTGGGATCTCTGATGATCTCAAGTCAAAGGATCACATACACCATCATCACTATAAGAATCGCTTATGACACTCATATAACAATCCATGTAGCGTTCTCATGGAGGGTCGATCCAGTACATAGTTCTCTAACGTGTACCTATGTGATGACTTGATATCCTATATCCATGACAATGGTCATCAGTCAACCACATACTAGTCTTATCGTATCATTGTTATCCTTGTTCACAATAATACTTGACTAGGGATATTTTAAGAATAGTGTGTTATTACTATTCTAAGGACATTATCATATAAGATTACATTACACAGTTATAAGACAAATATAATAATGAACTATAAATAAAATGTCATGATACATAAAAAAATGCCAAAGTCAATCATCTAATGAATGGTTCTAAGGGCATAATCCAACACTAATGGTAGCAATGGAAAGAAGAGATGATGGGGATTAATTTTGGTAGAAATAGCTAAGTTAAATTTCTAAGTATTTTAGGTGTTAAGAGAGCTTGAAAGTTTCTTTTGTTTCTTAGCTATGGAGGTTGTCGTGGGAGAGCTTGGGGATGAACTGAAGAAGGTCGGCTGCAGTTCTGTTTTTATTGCTGGAATTTTCTGGATATTCACCAATTTACCATTTTGCCATTAATGAGTCAACATATTTACGGTTTGTGCCATTTTGCCTCTTTTTCGTAAAAACCATGTAAATGACCTCCAAAAATTATGATTCCAGCACCAATAAATGAAATTTAATGTAACTTGATGAATGGAAGTGATTTTGTTGCCGCGCGGTGCACTGATAATGAGATATTACGGTTTTACCCTTTACAAACCGCTAGCAAAATTTTTCGATCAAACCAATTTTTTCATCAAATCTTTTGACACCATGACATTCCCCTTTTTATGTAATTTATCATGATATTTTTACTTTGTCCCAACTCATTTTATTATGGGCAAAATTTATGAAAGTGCCCTTGGGATATAATCCATTATTTTCCAATTTGTTTTCCAAAATTCTTAAAATAATCCCAAATAATCCAAAAATTATTTTTATGCCTCCAAATATTTATTTAATATTTATTTCACCTTCTGAACACCATATTTCATTTATATCCTCAATAAAATAGTATAATTCAAGGTGGAGCCCACATGCCCAATTCAATTAATTTCACCAAATAAACTTTATTTTACTAATTAAATAATTACAAATATCTTGTGCAGTGTAGTAGAATCAGGTTTTACAATGGTGGATCATGTTAAATTCTCAAAATTAATAGTTAAAATAAAGTAACAAAGTGGTTGCAAGAGTAAGTAGAAGATTAGATTTATGAAAAGAGAAATTATGAAATGAAATCAAATTTGGGACCAATTGAAATATTTGGTTAACCAAATTTTCTATTTGTAATGTTGAATTTTAAGAAGTAAGAAATAATGAGGTAAAATTCATGGATGACCATTCGACCAAGGCTGTTTGGAGGTGATATCAAGTTATATTTTATGATTTTAAGATGTCAAAGTAATATAGAAATTAAGAGAAGATCACTAGTGCATTCGGATATGAAATTGGTGTTAAATCGATGAAGTTGTGTTTTACTACCGGTGTAAATTTAAATGATTAGACATAAGTAGTATACAATATGTTGCGTTTAGTGATGAATGATGGTTCAAAAATTAGAGAATAATTAATGGAAATTATTGGTGAAATTATTTTGCAGCTTGAATAATCGGATTTCGTGTGATGACATCGGGAAATTAGACACCACGAAACATGTAAGGGACACGTGTGTGATTTGTAAGGATATCTGAATGCATGTTTTTCATGCTATGAATTTTATAAAATTATTTGGAAAGTGAATTGCCTCATATTGCTATGAATTGTGGTTATATGGCTAGTTGAACTGTATTTGAAAGTGCAAGGAGGCTAGGACACTGGCAGCTGTTATGCTGCCAAAATTTATTAAAAATAATTCTAAAAATTACATAAAATATCTTAATGCATTCCTGATTTCTATCCTAGCCTTCAAAGTGAGGAATTAATTATTTTCCATAAATAAGGAATTTACCGAAAATCAATTACTAAATATTCATGTTACTGATTTCGGTAAAAGTTAAATTATCGAAAATTCCTCCCACGTGTTTTATAGTGGAGCATGTGATGGGTAAAGTGAAATGGTGAATAATGAATATTTTATAAATTATTTCAGTATAATATTCACTATTTTATTATGATTTTCCTTTATGGACTGACTGAAGTTTTATCACATGTAATGATTTTCATAAAGGCTTTATCATCGTGTAAATATTGTTTTGAGACTAAAATGTCTCTACATGTGCTCTATAATGAGAAATGTGTTTGTGGAATTACGATTAATTTTGGAAAATAAATATTTCTATTTTTCCAAAAAGTATGAAATTACTGGAAATGATTTCCTGTAACCTTGAATTTAAAGTTTTGGAAAGAAAGCATGGAAACACGTGTGTATGTGCTCTACGGTGAAAAAAAATAGTTACGAGATTTTATTACTACAGTGTAATTATTTTATAAACTGTTTTCACCGTACGAGATACTATGATTTATACCTTTATGGATTTTTTGAAAGATATCATTGATTTTACTTAATTCCATAAAGGTGATGAGATTTCTTATACACTGTTTTGAGACTAATATGCCCCATTTCATGCTCACGTGTTCATGTGTACCCTCTCATGTGATATGCTGTTGACATTGAGCTGTCTTCAGTGTCCCGGTTGTCACTCGCTTAGTGTACGACCGAGGACACCTATAGACTATGGTCATAAATCTCATGTGTTTATTATATTATCCCTACAGGGATCTCAAGTGTATCCTATTATTCCCTACGAGACTTATAGCATGATATCATCAGGGTGTTGCCTGGTCTCCACTATTATTCCACATGTTATTACTGGTTTTGGTGATAACTATCGAATATACTGTTTATTGTGATGCTTTATTACTAACTGGTGAAATATGTGAACGAGTGTTTTACTTCTACACGTGTTTTAAGTGATTGATTTCAATGGTGGAAATCAAATAATTTTCAAGTGTTGTTCACATGATTTAATAAATTATTTTATTTAAACATGTGATATTTTATATGCAATAAATATTTTAGTGAGTTTATATTAAAATAAACTTCTACTCCCTATAGTTGTTCTAGGTTTCCGGGACAAGACAGGTATTTCAAAATACCTTCCTTACTCTATCTGGATTTCCTAGCCGACTATAGTATCCTTTCTTTTTAGTGTGCCCAGCATACTGATAATAAACTAAAAGGTTTTACTGCAAATAGTCTTCGAGATATCAAAATTTGCATACAACTCTCTTACTGAGCTGTGGCTTGCTCACTCTTTTACTTTCATCATCACAGATTTAATGTAAGGAATAGATGAAGTACCAAACCATGGACTAGCTACGCTTTGAGTAGCTCGGAATATCGTATGATGGATTCACGAGGTATCATGTTTACATTTGTATATTCAAACCTGTTTATACAGTACTATTGATTGTAAATGTAATTCCAGGGGATGTAAACTAACTCTTAAAGTTGTGAATATTAATTGACAATAAATAAATATTGTCTAATTTGTTTATTGTTGTAGATGAACAGGATGTAAAGGCATCATAGACAGCCTAACCATATAAAATGTGTGGAAAAACATGGAATAATGTAGTCACGGGATGTGACAGTTTAACTCTTGAAGAAATTATAAAATTATAAACTGAATTGTGTCTCAAAGACAAAGGAAGACTTGATATAAATATAGTGGATGATCATAAATAAATTGCAAATTAAAATAGAGATAAGAAAGAGAAATACAAACAAAACAATTTATAGAGGTTCGATGCTCCTTATGCATATGTCCTCTTCCATCAGCTTCCTCTTAATGAGTTCCAATCCACTAGTGATTAATCATTTACACTCCTTTTCGAAGGTGAAAGAGTAACATTTACACTTTCTTTCTAAGACTTATGAAGAAACCTCTCACTCCTTACTTAGTGTGGTTGCCCAAAATCTTAAATGTTTTTGGGTATGGTAAAGTAATCTTAGAGCCTCTAAATAAGGTGGGTGATTACACTTTGAGCTCAAGAAACAAACAAGATAGGTACAATAGGATGTACAAGAATTTTTAGCTCTAAAAATGATTGAAGGATTAAATTGATCACTTAAAGATTGTTAGAAATTAAAGCTCTCGTTGTTGGACCTCTTGAATGATGGCATTTATTCCCCTTCATTGATTTATGGCAGTTAGTAAGCATTAAATGAAAATTTTCTGTTGATACCTTAAGAAAAAATCCTACACTTTAAACAAGAGGTGTCAATATTTAAACCTTAGGGTGTCGATACCAAAACAAAGCATTTTGCTTCTGTTTGATGGTAATGATAGGGGTTTCAATACTCTATCCATTTACATAACCAAAATTCAAATAAATGTATCGATACCTTTACCAAGGTTATCAATACCATGGTCATTAAACACATAATTTTTGGAATTAAATGATTCATTCAATCTTCCAAGGTTAATTTAAGATCACCAAACATGCAATGACAATATTGTCATTCAAACACATGCATTTTTTAGTCTAAATAATCTCCAATCAATTTAGCAATGTTTCTAAATTTAATTTATCAATTAACTCCAAAATAGAATATTGCTACAATGTATTTACAATCTAATTCATTTAAGTTTCATTAGGTCATATCAAAATCCTATATAATTCAAAGCTAACACAATAATTGATATTCACATTTAAATTTTTTAAAAAATAATATAAAAATATATTTATATGAATGAAATAAAATTTCCATAACATTTTCTAAAACTAAAGGAAGAATGAGTAACGATTATTTCGATTATAGAACGTCAAGAAAATTATGCTTTAATAATATCTTTAAATTTTAAATTCTTAGGTGATAGGGTTCTCTTCAGGGTTTAACCAACATGATGAGAGATTCAAAGAGAATTTTCAATATTCAAATAATTTATATTTATTTTCAAAATAAGAAATAGAGAATAATATGGATAAAGATAAGTGGAAAATATATTGTAAAAAAGAAAAAATCTGGATAATGAGTTGTAATGTCCCGATTACCAAAAATTCGAACTAAATTTTACCTTTTCATTCAATTGGTTAGGATGTGCTTACTGTCACAAATTCATTATCAAGCAAAATTTACATTAGCTAAATCAATATCCTTTAACTCAATTGGTCCCAGTTCAGATATTTCTAATTATACTTGTGCCATCTCATATAAATTGATCTTATAAATATATGTAAAATATACCTTCAATTATATATTCAGTAGAGTGTATATACTTTCCATATACATTGAGTTTACGTCCCTATTTACATTCTACAGTATTGTATAAATAAGTCTGAATACAAAAATTGACTGTACATAATATACCTTCAAGGTCGGTACCAAAAGCCTCGAAAGATCTTATCAAAACCCCTCGCACTACGTATCTACTATAGGTAATCTGGAATGGAGAAAATGGGGTGAACTTATGCCCAGTAAAGAATACATATAAAAATAAAAATACCATAAACTATATGAAAATTTCTAAATCAAATATTAAGTACTAAAATTTCAAGGAATAATTCTAAACAGAAAATTTGAAGGAGTTTTCTCTACAGCTTGTTAAGGTTTTAGGGCTAAGTCAGAAAAGATGCTTTAAAGTACCTCACTTGTTTCTTTCTCCTAACACCTAAGCTATAGAGAGATCGAGGAAATCTTATCAGAGAAGGAATTCATGTGTTCTGAAATCAAAGTCAAACCAATTTAATGCAACAGAAATTTAATTTGCAAGAATGTATCATACAAGTATCATAAGTCATTCAAAATCATAACATATATCATAGTTCAAGTCAAAATCATAACATATATCATAGTTCAAGTCAAAATCATAAATGTTCATATAAAATGATTTCTGATTTCAAAGTCTAGATGTTAGAAATTCAGAAATCATACAAAATACAGATAACTTACAGTATGTGGAGACATGGCAACAACTCAGTGAATATCATGCAGTCCAGTCCAAATATTCCGTAAGGGAAAATAATAATCAGATAGATACCTAGCCATAGTCCAAAGGGGTCCATCTAAGCACAGATCAGGTGTCAACTAGGACCACTGTGGACTATATCAAGGTCACACAGTAGTTCAAATTTTAGAGTTTAGATGTTAGATACTGCAAGATTACGGTTAGCCAGTGTCTCAAAACATAAGGTTTCATAATTCGAGATTTAAAGCAGTATTTTCAAATCTTACAAATGTTTATAAACAATTATAATGCAAGTTTTCAAAATCATATAATTTAATAATTTTCAAAATTGAATTCCTTAAGAAATATCTATTCTTAAAGCGTTTCTTAAATTCCTAGCCTAAATAGTAGTAACTATTGCTTTTACGAAAATTTGGCAGTATAACGATATAAATTTTTTAAAAACTCTTACCAAGCAAACACAGTTTATATACCCAAGGTAGTTGACTTTAAAATCATTCTAATATCGCCTACATTCCTTATATATATGTTCCTTACCAATCAATCACAACGTAGCTTATCCAAATTATTCCAATAGTCAAAATCCAGTAATTAAGCGTGTATTCTCCTCAGCACTAACTTATTCCTGGACTGCAGAAAATCATTAAAACAGTTTAAATTCTAAAACTACCTTCACATAATATTTATAAGTCTTAAAAATCTCCCAAAATTCCTAATACAATAGCAATTCAGTCTATTTCAATCGAGTGCCAAAACTACAATTACCATAAAAATACCTCAATTTTGAATCTGATTTCACCAACAGTCTTGTATTAATTTATACATTATTCTAGGACCAATTTTGTATCAAATTGAGCATGATTCCCCTTTGCCTTTCACTTGGCTGAAAACACCTACACCACTACACTTCTTGTTTCGCAAATTTAACACTACATTCATGCATTTCTCAACTTCTACATCGTTCCTACACAATTTTTGAATGAAACCATACAACAGTCATGCCTAAATCATAATGTTCGAAACCCTAAGGAAGATATTCTAATGGTTTTACTTCAATTTGAGCTTA
This sequence comes from Heritiera fomes, assembly GCA_032173925.1. Classification (NCBI taxonomy): domain Eukaryota; kingdom Viridiplantae; phylum Streptophyta; class Magnoliopsida; order Malvales; family Malvaceae; genus Heritiera; species Heritiera fomes. The sequence continues at coordinate 14,421,797 of JAPDPM010000020.1, read as the reverse complement.
TACACATAGTAATCTAACACGAAACAATCACAAATCAGCATTAAATCACAAAACCATAAGCTTTTTCTTACCTCTTCACTATGGTTGAAACCTTGAACCCCTTTTTCACCAAGCATATGGCCTCTCCTAAGGTTGATTCCAAGATATGTGATAAAGGAGAATGAGATGAATAAGTTTGCTTTAGGTCACTAGTTGATTTGAGGTGTGTATGGTATGGTTTCTTAAGGTTTCTCACACTAAACTTAACTTTCTCTCAAAAGCATGAAAATGGTGGCAATGGAAAAGTGTGGCTGGCCAAAACAAAGCAAAAGGAATGAAAAATATTGGTATTTTATTAATTTAAATGTTAATATAGTGTGGTAACTATACATGAATAGTTTCTCCCACTTACTTAGAATTATTTATTTATTTATTTATAATTTTTGAAATCTTTTAATTACTTTATTATTTTTTCATCTTTTCCATCATATTATATATATATATATAGATATAGATATATATATATATAAATTAGTCAAATGTTGACCTTAAAAAAAGTGGCTGGCCATAGTTGGGTAAATTTACCAAGATGCCCTTTATAACTTCATTAATTCTCTTTATGTCCTAACCTTTATAATATCATTTAAACTATTTAATTAAATTACCATATATTTTTATTTTTCCTATAAAATATACTTATTTAATGTAATATAACTTAAACTTTGACTTTTAATGGGGTTTGACTATTAAAATAAAAAAATTACTAAAATACCCCTAAATAGTGTTTTTAAGCATTTTCATGTGATTCTGTCTACAGGTTCGAACTGAGTGAGACATCTTCACATGAGGGTTCAACTACAGTATTCTGTGGGTCTAAAGTCAAATCATGTTGACCAATATTTAACATTTACGTTTCCAACCTTGGGACATAACCGTCATTTTTAAATTTGTTTGCACATTTTCTAAGACATGTATAAATGAAAGAATTTAGAGATGTAGATTCTTGCCATCTCAATATTTCACTCCAAATATTGATATTCTAAAGTTTGGTGTCCATCCAGATGTTAGAATTTGTGAGACTCAGTATTTTTATATATATTGTACATCATATTGTACACAATTGATAACCGAAATAAATTAATTTGTGGAATTAAATAAATAGTGAAGATGAGATTCCACTTCACATTTTGGAAATTTCGAAATTTAAATTTCGATATGGTGTATGTGGATTAGAATGAAAATTTATGAGATGAATAGAAAGCATGGATTAAAAGAATAGAATTAAATTTTATGCAATAGACATATGGTGGAAATTTTAGTGGAGAACGATTGGTTGAAATAGGTATTGAAAAGAGACCAAGAGGAGTCAACAAAAACATGCTGCCAAGTGTGGAAGGTAAGTGCTGTAATTTTCTGACTTCATACGTGAATAGTTGTAAACCTCTCTTGCATTTTGAGTATATATATTTTTATACCATAACGATGCCAACCTAAAAGTAAATGATAAGGAAAAGTGAACACATGAAATAAGAAAAAGAAGTTTATTGGATGAAGCTTTGAAAAGAGAAGTGTGAAGAAAGTTAAGGTGCAACCGAAAAGTGAGGACCTCCTCTCTGCCATGTACGTGCTCAATTGGAGAAACATGGCTGAAATTGTAACCACATGGTTATAAAATAATATGCTAAATTTATAATAAGAAGAAGAGGCAATTAATGTTTAACATATGAGCCAATATGATTGGCTAAAGTAAGCAAAGAAAGTCCACAAAAGCAGGCGGCAAAGAGGACTCCCACGTTCCTTGGGCTGTTCTCATACCCTCCTCTGCCCAGCCATAAGTTTGGCTGATGAAACATGAGTATTATGGTGTAAAATAGATAGGAAATAATATTTAAAGATAAAGTAAATGGAGAAGATGAAAGTCAAAAATAAAGCAGCAAAAGTGGACTACCATGCACGCCACTTTGCTGCCTATTACACATCCCTCTTCAAATTTTTTAAAAGGACTGTTGAACCTTGATGTGGGTGGTAGAAAACATGAGAGAATTATGGCTTAAAAGTGAAATATGAGAGCAATTAATTGCTGAAGAATAAAACAAAAGAAAAAGAAGCAAAAGACGTGTAGAATGGAGGATTCTACGCTACCTTGTGTTGCAGTTTTTCTACATGCAATAAATGAATTTTAATACATGAAATGATGAAGAAAAGGTGATAAGATACTAGGTGGAGTATTACTATTGGTTGTCTTGGGTAGAAAGAAAGAATAAGAAGCAAGAAATTTCAGCAAATTAGATCGTCTCCACCGAATTCCTCTGCTTCCATGAGCCTCTGTTTGTGAAGTTATTTTCGGTCTTCACTTGTTTCTCCATAAAAATCCCGTAGCAAACTTCATTGCTTACTAAGTTGTTAACCTAATCTTCTTCATAGACCACATATATATCTTAAGACCAATTAAGATACCAAGCTAGGAGACTAACAGGGGGAAGGAAAACCAAAACAGAAAATAAAATTCTGTTTTGAGACACTCATTCGGTCAAGGTGAGATTTAATGGTTTCTTGAGATTGAATGATATAATTCTATGATTTCAAGCATAAGAAGCATGATTATAGTCTTGCTTTTAATTTATTCTTGTTAGAGCATAGAAATAGAATAAATTCATATCTTGAAGTAGATGAAGAATTAAGTGAAATTTAGTTGAAATTGTAGTTTGAGGATGTAAAATAGTTAAAGGAAATTATATAAGTTCATTAGAAGCTTGAAAAACATGAAAGGAAGAAGAATCAAAATCATGCTAATGACAGGGGAGATTCAGTTAGCATGAGAAGATGAGGAAAATTTAGTTGCATGCAAGAATAAGTCAAGAGGAGACTCACGTGGAGTAGCTTATAAATTGGAAACAAGAAAATAAATTGATGAAGAATGTTGAAAGTTAATGGAATGGCCAAAGAAGGTATTCGGCCATGACATTGAAAAAGGAAAATTATGTTGAAAATTGGGGGTTTTTGTAAAGAATAATTATAGAAATTAAAAGAGGATTTTTGGTGAAATTAAAATCGAAAAAAGATCAAAAATCAAGAAATTGATTTTAAATACCAGTATAATTTATACTAGTTGTATTCATAACATGAAGTTAGTGGCTGCATTTTATGAATTTTAGTGGTTTAAAAATAAGAAGAAAATTATTAATAATTTTCGATAAAATTATTTTGCAGCCGAGAAGTAAGATTTTGATAGACACAATCGGGAAGCTCGGTTTCGTAAGACCAGGTAAGGGAGTAGTATGTGAAGTGAAATGCAGGTCCTGTGGAGAAAAATATTATAAAAATATTGAGAAAATGATTTGGTTTGAGACATGCATTAGTTTGATAAACTATTTTGAATTTGGGTGAGCCAAAGATAGGCGACCCCTTTTATATAATTCTGGGCGAGCTAACAGCAGGCAATCCCTTATTTTTTTTAAAGAAAAATATTTTATGAGTGACCCCCCAGTTCAACTTGGTGTGAGAGCCACAGTGGGGGATGTTAGTTCGCCACATGGGTGAATGAAAACATGCGAACTCAATCCACTGCGAGGGGCAAGCCGTAATGGGCGAGCTGGTGAGGGGCGAGCCAGTTTAACTTGAGTTTTTCTCACAGAAAAATGGTGAAATTACTGGCTGTTTTTACTGTGTTTTGTAAACATAAAATATAATACCTTTTTGGAAAACAATCATTTTAAAGAAATGATGAAATATGTAAAATATTCCTTAAGGGTTCTTTATGAGATATAAATTGATTTTTGAGACTTTAGGCCCCGAGTTTCATGCATTACTATTTGCGTGGCTGATTGACCCGCCAAGTCATCAGAGGTCTCGAGGTCACCTGGCAAGTGTATCCGATGACCACCTATAGATTATGGCCATAGATCTAGCTGAGTCCCAGTGGGGACGATTACTGGGTTCCTTCGGGAACGATGATAGCATGATTTATTTGTATGGTGATGCCTAGTCTCAACTTACTGATTTCTATTTACTGAAAGGATTTACTGAATCCTGTTTACTGTTTACTATTTACTATACTATATCGTAAACTGTTTAGCCAGTGATTTGAATATTAAAGACTGTTCACTATATCCACTGTTTTCCTACTGGGTATGCTATTAGGGAAAATAAACATTTTGTGGTATATAGTTTTGGTTTTATAAAGCAGCATACAACTCCTTTACTGAGCACGTTGTCGCTCACCCCTTTATTTCCACTCCACAAGTTATTGATTTGGATTAAAAAGGTTACCTTCCAAAGTTATCGGCTGCTAGAGTCATCAGATATACGATATCGAAGGTATATTATATTCTTTTATATATTCAGTAAAATTGTACAATACTACTTTGAGTAAAAAGGGAATGTAGGTGATCTCAAGAATTATGAGGTATTCATATTTCTATTTTGGTACTGAAATGAAAGTACCATTTTTTTCTTAAAGGGTTAATAGAATGTTAAGCATCACAGACAGCCCAACCTGTAAAAATGTGTGAATAAGAGTAAAATATGTGACTTACTGTAGATTCGGGATGTTACAGAATTCCTGGTAGTGCCCACAAAACACTTTCCTCCTATAAGACAAAACATAAAGAATTCATTCACTATCTTTAAATTCAATTATTCTAACTTCATAATCAACTTATATAAAAGGAAAGAAATTAGGAATCTCACATGAGTCGACTTTAGGAAATTTTCATAAAGCACTTAACTGATCCAATGACAAAGCTTCTTCAATAAATGTGATTGAGTTCTATTTAAATACTCTTGAAGTGACTAAAATTATTTAAGATATTAACTAGCTTGATGAAAACAAACTTAAAAAGCTTTTTCAATTTTTTAATGATTGAAACTAAAGACGAATCATAGGCACACTTAAGATATTTAAGACTAGTTGTACAATTTTAATATGAGTGTTGTGAGATGCTTAAAACCTTTCTCACACCTAACCATTCTCTCATACTTAAACTCTAAACCAAACTCATACATCATCTTTAAATAGTCACTAACTACACCTAAGTTAAATTAATTAATGAAGACTCCATTAGTTTTTGTGTGCAGCGTTTTGTGAAATTCCAAATTTCCTTCTTTCATATATGTGGTTTCAAAAATTGAATAATAAGATTTAACGATAAGTGGATGATTTCTTATGTTTCGCTATACATAAGTGGAAAGTAGATTGTGGGCCCCACTTAGAATTTTATGGTCTGAAGGAACATTGGAATTTATAAAAATGATAATTGGGGTGAAATATTGTGAAGGTCAGAAATCGCATCTCAAATCCTTCTGTTTGTACATGTCTTGGGAAACATGCTAAAATGTGTAAAGTGACAATTTTACCCCTAGTTCGGAAAACATAAATTTTGAATATAGGTCAACATAATTTGACTTTATATCCACAAAATATGATAATTTGTGGAGCCTGAATTTCTCTATTCTCCCTATACCTACTGGAAATGCTGAACGAGAATGTTAAGTGAAGTTACAAAAACCAGTTCTCCTATGTTATGGAATTATGGGGGGAAATTGTCAAGTAGGCCCCATAGGGTAATCGGTAACTCGGATGGCCTTTGAAGTGGCAAAATATTAAAATTGGGCCCAAAATACCTAAAGGTAAAGAAGACCATTTTTCAGAATTCTTTAAGATGAGCCTACATAGGTTTACGTGTAACAAATTCAAAAATGACGATCATGTCCATACCCTGGAAGAACTTTTCTGAATAACAGTCAAACCAAATTAACTTTGGACAACAAACAGTCATATGATAACCCTCACGTAAAGAAGTTTCACATGAATCTAGCCCGTGAACTGAATTACGTGAAAACGCTAAAAACAACGCGAACGAAGCGAAAATCATTCGTTTAAGGGTAGTTTGGTAATTTCACTACCCATACTTGGTTAAACCACCTTGAAGTCAACTTTTGACCATGTTTGACTTGAACATAGGAAAAATAATAAAATAAAATACAAAATCAGAAATTAAAAATAATAAAATAATGGTGGGACAGAAATGGAATTAGTAAAGTTGTGCAAGGGCAATTGGTCTTTTCTCAAGGGCTGGTCAAAAACCAGTCAACCCTTGACCTAATTGACTAAGAAAATAAACAAAATAAATAAAAATATAAATATAAATTCTGACTTGGAATAGGATACAGTACAGTGCAAAAAATTGTAAATATTGGAAACATAAAGGGGTATTTTAGTCATATGATTTATAAGCAAATCTTTTCTGAATAAATAAATTAAAATATCATTAAAATAAGACAATTTAGTGTCTTCTACAACCTGCTGCTGACTTTCCTGCTCCAGCCAACATTTTCTTCCATTTTCTTCAAGTGTTCCTACGTTGTTCCTAGAGAAACACCTTCTTTCCTTTATAAACTCACCTAGGTTGCTTCATAAACATTAATCCCCATTTCAAGAGCTTCTTAACCATCCCCATAGCTCAGCCTAGAACTACCAAAAAGGGGTTGTTCTATTGCTAGCAGAACCTGTTACTGTTGAGGTAAATATAAAATCATGGTTTCATGTAATTTTATCTTTTATTCATAGATGTATTAGACGAATATAAGATGTTTATAGCCTTGGTTTGAAGCAAGAACATGTATAGGTCAGGTTAAGGTATTTGTCCATGGAAGAAATGGTAAGGAGATGTTGATTTTCATGGCTAATGGTGGAAAATAATGGCTTGTGGTGTGATAAATATAGCTAGGTCCATAGACAAGTGAAACAATGAAATCTGGTTTTGTAAAGGCCATTCGGCCATGATGAAATGATGAAGATGATGGAGTGATTTTGGTAATTGATATGGTGAAATTTATATAAGAGATTAGTAAAGAATATTAGTGAAGCTAATACTTAAAAATAAGAAGTATAGAGGACTATTAAAGTTTCGGTAATGGGCTATTGGAGGGAGTTACATTGTCTACAATATATATTTGTATATAAAATATGTGTAAGTGGTAGTAAATAACAAGATGAATATGGTTATGAAGTTAATTTGGTAAAATTTTGAATGTAAAGGAATATCGCAGATTCGTTTTAGGAAGGTATATAATGTGATCACGTTAGCTTGAATGCATGAATGATAGAAAACATTAAGTTATGGTGTAACAAATGTGGACATTCCATGAAACTAGCAAAACCATAGATTTGGCACAAGGAAAATGTAATTGGTCATGATGGAATAATGAAGAAAACTCAAGCTGAATTTAAGGTATGAAGGCCGTAAATTGATGATATGTAGTATAGAAAGTATAAATAAAGTCATGACCAAATGAAACATTAAGTTTAAATTTGTATAGGCCATTTGGCCCAGATGAAAAAATGGTGATGGTGGCATGATTTTGATGCTTAAAGAGCATGGAATTAATGCAAGAGATGAGTAAAGAATATCTGTAACGACCCGTTACCACATTTTTTCACCTTATTTTACACAACTTAACCGGTTGGGTTGTCTGTAATACTTCACTTGTACTAATTGTTAAACAATTTTACATAACATTGTTTATATTATACACATCCCCTATCTTAATTAATTAGATAAGTAGTACTGTAGACATGTCTAAATACAAAAAATAAATGATCGTACCTCATATAAATCAGTCGGTTTGTCACATTGTCCTTTGTGTACAGCCGTGATCCACAATCATCAAAACCTAAAATGTTTAAAATTAAGAGGTGAGCAAACCACGGCTCAGTAAGGGAATTATATGCCTCACTTGATACTCAGCTATCTATATGTTGAAAAACTTTTTCACTTTCTTTTAAATCTTCCTAGCTGACTCTAAGCTCACATGTAGGAAGGATACTACAGTCGACTAGGGATCCGGATGGAGTAAAGTAGGTATTTTAAAATGCCTGTCTTGTCCCGTAACCTAAAAGCAACTGTAGGGAGTAATAAATTTCTTTTGAAATTTAAATTATTTTCCTTTTTATTCCATATTATTTCCATATTCTTTCTAAAAGAGTGCTTTTATGAAATAAAGTATTTAATTAAAATAACTAATATTCATATTTTCTTTGAAAAGAATATTAGTTAAATCATCATCATTTTTCTTTAAAACTCATTTCATGTTTTAATGTGCAATAATAATTAGTACAATACTTTAAATAGCAAAGCAAGCTATTAAAATCTATTCCACTTATCACATTAGCAAAGCAGCAAGCACTTAGGTAGATTAGTCACTATACACGTTGATAAATCGGTTACTATGCAAGTGAATAAATCAATCCATTCACAAAACGAAAATCAATAAACTTTAAGCATATGGCTTAACTCACTGAAAACAATTTCAAAATAACCGATCACTTAATCACTTTAGGCATAAGCCCCAGTTCACTGATTCAGTTACGACATCCATCCTAACTAGCAATGGATTTAAGTGTCGTATCGAGAAACTCGTGTAGCACTTAGTTCTCAAAGGATTCTAGAGGTGGCTCACACGGTACAAAGATCGAGTCTTTACTCGGGTTGGCCTTTATGCCATATACTTTCCACTATTTCATCAAAACTCGTGTAGCACTTAATGCTCAAAGGATTCTAGAGGTGGCTCTCCATAGTTTTCGAAGAATCTATGTAGCACTTAGGTCCCTTGAGTCTTCTAGAGGTGGCTCACATGGTACAAAGATCGAGTCTTTACTTGGGTTGTGCTTTATGCCATATACTTTTCACTATCTCATCAGAACTCGTGTAGCATTTTGCGCTCAAAGGATTCTAGAGGTGGCTCCCATAGTTTCCGAAGAATCTATGTAGCACTTAGGTCCCTTGAGTCTTCTAGAGGTGGCTCACACAGTACAAAGATCGAGTCTTTACTCGGGTTGCCTACATGGCTTATGTTTTCAATGGTTCATCGATACACGTGTAGCACGTATAATCTAATATTCCATTTAAAATCATGGTAAGAATATTAGATTTATCAATTCTTCCTTTTTGAAAGCATATTACATGTTCGTATCACATGTCTTATAAAAATCATCTCACAGTACTATAATCAGTACTGTAATGAGCATTTTGTAAAAAAGCTATAAATCAATTGATCTTCTTCTCATATCATATAAAACATATTCTTTTCACATGTCATGCATCATATATAGAGTCTAAGACAATCATCAATCATATCATGCTATATAGACCTCGGAGGGCAACGAAATAAACATATCAAATCTATGACCATAATCTATATTGTCCTCGGTGGATCACTGATCAGGTGTCGACCGGGACTAAACATATCACATATCACACATCAGCATGACAGGATGCCTACTAGTCTCAAAACAGTATTTTTTCATCATCAATAAACCTTTATGGAATTTATAAAAATATATTTTCATAATTTAAAACCATAAAGGTTATAAAACCATTTAGTGAATATTTAAGAAATATATATAAATATTCACTTTATTTCTTTTCGTTTTTCATCTCGTATTACGAGTAATTTACATATCAAGAGAATATTCACTTCATTATCACCATTCTCAAGAGAATTTTCGGTGATTTCATTATCACCATTCTTGAAAACATGAATATTTTAAAATCACTTTCATTTTATTCATGTTTTTATGAAAATATTCATTTCCTCAATTTTCATGGTTGAAAATCATTTCTCGTGATATAAAATCATTTATTATGATTTTCAGTAATTTTCGAGAATTTTTCGATAATTTTTCGGCAATATAACGGCTGCCGATTGGCTAGCCTCCTACATGGAAAATAAGTTTATAATTTCCAGCCAGTACTCATTCCAAATTTCCAACCAATCATTCATCATAATAATTTCATAAAATATTTTCATAAAATATTTCGAAATTAAAACATGCAGACCAAATATCCTTACAGTGCTGCACATGCATCGCTTGCTCGTATCGGGTCGATGACTGACTCTCGAAGGTCGCGCCCCATGTTCACCTCGCCCGATTTCATCGGCTCGGTCATCGTGGGAATTTTTTGAAATTTAAATTCTACAAATTAGAATTTTTCCATAATTATTTAAATAAATAAATTATTTAAATAATTTAACACTTTCCGAGATTTCTTTTCGATTCTCGTAATTCTCGAGATTTCCCGTAATTTTCGAATTCTCGAGAATTTTTCAAATTCCCGGAATTCTTTTTCTCTTTCTCTTTCTTCTTTTTCTTCCTTCTTTTTCTCTTTTCTGTTCTTTTCTTTTCTTTTTCTTTTCTTTTTCTTTTTCTTTTTCCTTTTTCCTTTTTCCCATTCAGACCGGTCTGCCTCCTTCCTTGCGACGACCAGTTCTCCGGCGGTTCGGTGGTTCCTCAACTGGCCGGCACCACGGTGAAGCCGGATCTGGCCTCCGTTTATCCCGAATCGACGGCACGATGACGGATCTACTCGGTTTACATTCGTTTTCTTCTCCTCTTCGTTCTGCCTTCCTCCATCGTCGGTGGCCTCACTGGTGGCCTCCTATCGTTTCCTCTTCCTCCGACGAAGCTTTGGTGGCAGTGGCAGTGGCCAATTTGGCCGGCACCGCCCGATCCCTTTTCCGTTTTCTTCCTTGGTTTCGCCTTCTCCATTTCAGTTTCCTTCCCGATTTTTTTCTTCCTTTCGACGGTCACCGGCCTCCCTCTCTTTGCCGGTGCCGTCTATTCCTTTTTCCCTCGCCGGGGATGGCAGCTCCGCCACCGTCGGTTCTGGCTGGAAGGGTCGGGATCCTCCCCCGATCCTTCCTTTCCATTTTCTATTTCTTTCCTCTTTTGTTTTTATTTTACTTCTATATTTAGTATATAATATACTATATACTATATACTATAAAATATATTTTATACATATAATATATACCATATATTATACATATATTATTTCATATATAATGTGATACAACATATATTATATATAAATCATATATATTGTATATTACAAAATATATATCTAGTATATATATATGTACATTTATATACTTTAAAATAAATAACATTTATATATACAATTATATAAATGTTATAATTCAATATATATATATATACATATAAACTTTAATATAAAATCACATTTACCTTTCTTCTATATGCATATATATAATTATATATACACATAAAATATTAAGTTTATATACTGTTGGCTCTTATAGGCTATACCGAGAGGGGGGTGAATCGGTTTTTAACTAATTTTAAGCTCGTTTTTCGATTCTTCTAAATTCTCTAGCCTATACAAATATTTTCTAAGTTCTCTAAGCTATTCAATCATGCAATCCAAATTCAATACAATAAGCACAAATATAATTGCAAGTAATTAAAGAGAGTAGGGAAAGAGAAATGTACGCAAGCGATTTATAAAGGTTCGGCAACCTTGCCTACATCCTCTACCTTGAGACGCTCCCAAGGATTTTCCCCAAATTCGCTATCTTTGAATTTGTGTTACACTCCCTCTTTTTGCAGGCTCAAGAGAAACCTATCTCTTTTTCTAGGCTCAAGAGAAACCTCCCTCTTTTTCTAAGGCTAAAGAGAAACCTCCATCTTTTTCTTAGGCTAAAGAGAAACCTCCCCTTTTACAAGGAATAAATTGGTTTACAAATTGTGTAATCAAAGAAGACCTCTAAGTAGGTAAATAATTACAGAAATTAGGCACAAAGAAAAAGCCTATACAAGATTTGTGCTAAGCAATACAAGAGATAAGTGAATGATGGAAGATGAAGACTTTGTAGCTCTTGATTTGTTATTGAGGCTTGAGGATTTAAGGAATATGAGTTTTGGAGTTGCTGAGTAGTTCCTCTTGCTTCCTTTAGCTTCTAAGCCTGTATTTATAGTCCCTTGGATGTGTTCTAGACGTTGGTTGGAGCCAAAACTCGAATATAACCGTTGTCTCACAAAAACTAGCCGTTACAGACTATTTTCGGGTAAAGGGATCGATCCCTTCCCATAGGGGATCAATCCCTTCATTCTAGATTCGATTATTCTAGGCTGAGGGACCTTTTCTATCGTTGAATTGCTTACTGCCATTAGGGGATCGATCCCTTCCCTTAGGGGATCGATCCCATGCCTCCAGAAAGCTTATTTCCTGCACTTTTGGGTTAAAAATGATGTGACCTTTGATCCTAATCCAACCCAAAACATTTTGACATTTTTGTGAGAGTTTTTCTTGACTTTCTCTAATGAAAACATGGTCCAAAAATTCATCAAGTAATTTAATAAAATATTCAAAACATTTTATAAAGTATTAAGACCAATAAGAATATGTAATTAAATCATGGTCTTAATGTTTGATATGATCACTTGAAAATGGATTGAGAAAATCATGTGTGATAAGGCAAATTTACAATATGAATTAAAACATTAAAGCTTACTTAAGTTTTTGTCATTTCAAAATATATATGGCAATTTAAAGCTAACAATCTCCCCCTTTTTGATATGACAAAACTTAATGTAAATTTGCTTTGAAAATTCTTTGATAAAATACTCCCCCTCAAATAAAGCAGGATTTTTTAAATCTCCCCCTTAATATAAGCATGGGTTTTGAAAATGAATTTTCAAACTATTTCTTTCCCATTATCTCTCCCCCTTAATATCTCTTCCTTTTTAATATCTATCTCTCTCCCTTTTGTCATAGCAAAAAGAAGGAAAAATAATAAAAAATATGCTCCTCCTAGAATCATGGCTATGTGAGAAGAGATAAATATGCTCCATCCAACAAGAAACGTGTTAGTACATGGGACTCATAGCACAAATAAGTCAATATTCACAAAGAGTATGAAATATTCATGCAAATAATATGACTTATGATCCTATACCAATTGTTTATAAATAATTTTGCAAGAAGTTCCCAATTGGTAAATAATAAAGCAAGTTGTGTATAAATATCTACTAAGGTCTATGACTTGCTCATGTCAATCCTATTAAGCACCTAAGTATATCAATTGTTCTTTCTAAAGTCCAACTAAGGTACATGGTAATACATCATGATTATGAGCTAACATGACATATGAATACATGAGCTCATAAATCATTTTCAAGAAAGAATGTGCTTAGAATTAAATCATATATCAATTAATCACAAATTCTAGCACAAAAGTGTTTCATGCAAAAGTGGCTTATGTGAATTCTTCTCTATTTGTCATTTCAATCTAAGGATTATGAGAAGAATTGTCAATTTAAAGCGCATACCAATTGGCAATTTAGTTTTGGCTTACCAATTGTGAAAAATATGGTTGCCAATTATACTAATTGTTATTTCAATCTAAATACCAATTGTTACTAATGGTTGATTTAGTCATTTTGCATGAATCCAATATTTATGTGTAGTGTGTTCATGTCAAGAAAATAATCATTCTAGATATGCAAGAACACAATCACACATCATTAAATATGCATATGGATTAATTAATCATTAGCATACTATCATAAAGTATTAATCCATATTCATATTCACAAAGTTATACCATATGGAAGATTCAAAAAATAAAGGTATTCAAGCAAACACATTTTCTTCCATGGTTTTAAGCACAAAAATCCTATGCTCATTTTCCAATTCAAGTCCTTAACCAATTAAAAGCAAGGAAAGATTCAAATAATAAATGCATGGATATCAAGTTTGTTCAAGTTTGCATTTATCTTTGAATGTTGGTGTTATCATTAAAGCCCTAGTTCTTTAAGTACAAGGATGATAAAGTTTCATGCATTTGAACATTTAAGATCCATTTACCATCACAAATTATAGGCCAATAACCATTACCAATTGTTGAATTTACATTTGAAATCAATCTACTAGATGTATAATTATCATGAAACCTAGTGTGGAATTGATAAGTCAAGCTAAGAGACATAATCCTATAAGCATGCTTGACTAAGATGAACAAAAAGGAATGAAGAATATTCATTATACACAAGTTCATCAAATTCTCAAATAGATCTATAAATTCTTGAAATATTTCTCAAAATTATGTTTAAGCATTCATTGAAAGTATATTTCAAGATTATTTCAAGATTTATGCAATTCATGAAGGTTTTCAACACAAAGAACGATTTTGCACTTGTGAGTTCAATGAAAAATGATATTGATTGTTGAAAGTGATACCATTTGTTGGAAATGATACAAATTGATGGAGATAAGGCATGATATCAATGAAAAATGAATTTTCATAGTTTAAAGATCATCAAAACGAAGTTAAAACAATGAATTTTAAGTTGAAAAGAAAGAAAGTATCGAAACAATGAAAAGTTCTACTCAATTTCGGTTGAAAACATGCAAGAAAGCCCTTTCTGGCTTGGGGGATCGATCCCTATAGGAGGGGGATCGATCCCTTAGTTACAAAATCACATATTTTGGATTCTGTTCAAGGAGGATCAATCCTGCTTGTTGAGGGATCGATCCCTCATCCTGTTTCTACAGATTTTTGATAGAAATCCAACCTTTGAGGTGCCAAAACTTCGTTTTTGAGTATTTTAAGTCCTAGTAAAGGTTTAAACATTTGTAAAACATGATTTTAGACTTTTATTACTGAAAAACATAAATGAAAAACCATTTTACAAAAGATTTTGCAGTTTTGGAAGAATTTACACAATAAAATGCATTTTTGGCCTCAAAGGATGTCATTTTGAGAGTTAAGCATATTTTGACAAAACCAAAGCATTGGATACCACAAATATGTCAAAACAAACTTGTTCACATAGGTTTTAAGCACATATATCATTAAAGCATACATCTTGTGAACAACATGCCATGATTTCCAACATACAAGTTCTTCATTATTGCTCATGACATGGCATTTTGCATAAATGACATGTTTGGTAATTTGAGGCAAGTAAATACATTATCAACACATAAAAAACTTGCTCAAAATGCAGAAATCCAATAATCATATCAAAATCATAAATCATGCCTTTCAATCATTCATCAAGAATTGTCCATCAAACACTCAACAATCATTTATCATGCCTTTTGCTCAATCACAATGCATTATTAACCAATTTTCTCATCAAAGCATAACTAATCAAATAAAATGTTTAAAGAGTAAGGAATTAAGCTTACAAAACTCCTTTGCTTGAGAGTGCTTTGCCTTGAATTATTGAGTCCACTTTGAGCTATCCTTTGAAGAATTTTTGTGACCTTGCCAAAGGTGGATCCTCAAGCTCTTCCTCTCTCTCATTGGCACAAGCAAACTCCAAGGGATGTGTAGAGCATTTGAACTCCATTGTTTAATTGCATTCCCATGCTCTAACACTCCTACAACAAACAAATTCAAGCATGCTTTGGTACCCAAATTTTCTTGGGTCCATGAGAGTTAGTGCAAACAATTTTAGATCCTTTTGGGATCCATTTTAAGCTCATTTCATCATCATTTATAACATGCTTTGGCATCCACATCTTCCTAACTACTTTTCCTCTAAAAGTAGTTTTTCTATATGTGCATGCTTGTGAAGTGTGTCCTATTCTATTGCAAGTGAGCATATGAGAGATGTATCATGCATAGAATTTTTGCTCACTAAGAAATTCCTAAGATGAGTTTCTTTTTTATTTGCATTATAACCTAACCCATCTTTATCAAAGAAAGCTCTTTGGGTCTCAAGCATGTGATCTAATTTTTGTTGACCCATATAGAACCTAGTAAATGAGTTATGCAAATTTGTATTCTTTTTATTTAACTTATTTATCTCTAAGTTAGCCCCTTCTAATTTCTTTTCAAATTCTAGGTTAGTATTAGTCAAGGCTTCATTTTCTATTTTTAATTTAGCAATGATTTTCTTATATTTGGAGTTCATGCATTGAAATTCATTTGCTAAATCATTAAAAGCATTTTGTAGCTCATCAAATGTAAAGTCATTATTTTCACTAGAGCTACTACTAGCCTCATCATTACTAATGGCCATAAAGCATGAGTAGGGTACCTCTTCATCTACATTTTCCTCATCGGAGCTATCACTATCGCTCCATGCAGCCACAAATGCTTTCTTATTAGGTTTCCTATCCTTTTCCTTCCTAAGGAAGGGGCAATCTAACTTAATATAACCCGGTTCATTGCACTCATAACACACTAAGGGGTCTTTTTCTCTCCTACTTGACTCTCCTCTCATTACCCCTCTTCTTTGATGTCTCCTATCATTCTCACTCTCTTTCATTCTCATGAACCTATTAAATCTTTTGGCAAACATTACCATTTCCTTTTCTTCCTCATTTGCACTCTCATCACTATCATCTTCAATGACCTCATGAGTGGAAAACTTAAGTGCTACCCCTACTTTCTTTGAAGGCTCTTCATTTCTTTTTAATTTCATTTCATATGTAAGTAGGGAGCCTATAAGTTCATCTAGAGACAAGGTGTTAGGATCTTTAGATTCTTCTATAGCAGTCACCTTTGCCTCCCAAGATTTTGGCAAGCTATTCAAGATTTTCTTAACCATTTCTAGATTGGAATAGCTCTTGCCTAATGCCTTAAGTCCATTAATTATGTTATTAAACCTAGTGTACATTTCACTCATGGACTCATTTTCCTTCATTCTAAAAAGCTCATAATCATGTGTGAGCATTCCTACTTTGGTTTCTTTCACTTGATTGGTCCCTTCATGTGTGATGGCCAATTTGTCCCATATTTGCTTAGCATTTTCACATAGAGACACTCTATTATACTCATTGGGACCTAATGCACAAAAGAGAGTGTGCATAGCCTTGGCATTCAATTGTGCCACTCTCATGTCATTTGTGTCCCACTCATCCTCATTTTTAGGGACATCTTTTCCATCTACATTCGTCATAAGAGTTCTAGGACCATTCACTATAATTCTCCACACTTCATAATCATTTGATTGGACAAACAACATCATTCTTGTTTTCCAATAAGAGTAATTCTCTCCATTGAAGAGTGAAGGTCTAACTAATGATTGTCCCTCTTCTCCTAGGGGTATGCCTACATTCAAGTGAGCCATTTATGATCGTTTTGCTTGATAGAGGTTAGTCTAAATCAATCTCGAGCCCAAGCTCTAATACCAATTGTTGGCTCTTATAGGCTATACCGAGAGGGGGGTGAATTGATTTTTAACTAGCTTTAAGCTCATTTTTTGATTCTTCTAAATTCTCTAGCCTATACAAATATTTTCTAAGTTCTCTAGGCTATTCAATCATGCAATCCAAATTCAATACAATAAGCACACATATAATTGCAAGTAATTAAAGAGAGTAGGGAAAGAGAAATGTACGCAAGTGGTTTAATGAGGTTCGGCAACTTTGCCTACGTCCTCTACCTTGAGACGCTCCCAAGGATTTTCTCCAAATTCATTATCCTTGAATTTGTGTTACACTCCCTCTTTTTGCAGGCTCAAGAGAAACCTCTCTCTTTTTCTAGGCTCAAGAGAAACCTCCCTCTTTTTCTAAGGCTCAAGAGAAACCTCCCTCTTTTTCTTAGGCTAAAGAGAAACCTCCCATTTTACAAGGAATGAATTGGTTTACAAATTGTGTAATCAAAGAAGACCTCTAAGTAGGTAAATGATTACAGAAATTAGGCACAAAGAAGAAGCCTATACAAGATTTGTGCTAAGCAATATAAGAGATAAGTGAATGATGGAAGATGAAGACTTTGTAGCTCTTGATTTGTTATTGAGGCTTGAGGATTTAAGGAATATGAGTTTTGGAGTTGCTGAGTAGTTCCTCTTGCTTCCTTTAGCTTCTAAGCCTGTATTTATAGTCCCTTGGATGTGTTCTAGACGTTGGTTGGAGCCAAAACTCGAATATGACCATTGTCTCACAAAAACTAGCCGTTACAGACTATTTTCGGGTAAAGGGATCGATCCCTTCTCATAGGGGATCAATCCGTTCATTCTAGATTCAATTATTCTGGGCTGAGGGACCTTTTCTGTCGTTGAATTGCTTACTGCCACTAGGGGATCGATCCCATGCCTCCAGAAAGCCTATTTCCTGCACTTTTGGGTTAAAAATGATGTGACCTTTGATCTTAATCCAACCCAAAACATTTTGACAGTTTTATGGGAGTTTTTCTTGACTTTCTCTAATGAAAACATGGTCCAAAAATTCATCTAAAATATTCAAAACATTTTATAAAGTATTAAAACCAATAAGAATATGTAATTAAATCATGGTCTTAATGTTTGATATGATCACTTGAAAATGGATTGAGAAAATCATGTGTGATAAGACAAATTTACAATATGAATTAAAACATTAAAGCTTACTTAAGTTTTTGTCATTTCAAAATATATATGGCAATTTAAAGCTAACATATACATATGTATTATTTAAATTTATGAAATAGTATATATTTCCATATATATACCAACGTATATTAAAATATACGATATAGTATTTTAAATGCATATGTATTTGTATAAAATACACTTATAAAATTTGTAATTATATAAACATATTTTATTTTCATTTCTCATTTTCCTTATTTAATTTGGATTTTAATTTATCCAAGTTAATTTTCCTCTCTCCGTTATTTTTTTATTTTCACTTCCAATTTAATTTCCTTTACACGAATTTCCCGATTCTTTCACTTACTCAATTCTCGGGATTTTCACCAATATCCGATTCTCACAATTTTATTTATTTCCTCTAATTTATTTTCTTCAATATTTATTTCCAATATTTATAATTTTTCAATAAATGGAAAATTTACGATTATCGCATCCTCCCCAGAATTTAACTTAAGTCCAAAGGTGGTACATGTCGTATACTTACGGCTTCTGACCTCTTGTTCATCCTCCAAGTAATACTGCCAGCACACTTTCAACATCAAGAATACTTTAGACCACTACATGCTGTCTTTCATCATATATGTCTATACTCCCGTAAGTTCATTTCTTAAATCAGGAGTTATTCACTTTTATTCTTTTCATATAAGAGTCCATACACAATATTTTTCATATTACAGCTGATCTATGTTGTTCATCATCCATTCTTCTCACTTAGTGCCAAGTCGACATAATTTGATACTATCATGTACTCACGTCAATCAACTATATGTAAGTGTCCCAGTAGCTTTCACATCTTATGCACACGCTCTCTCAATATCATGGAGCGTTTACATCTCATGCTCATATATATATATATATATATATATCAATATGAAGCGGTGCTATCAATACACTTGGGATCTCAAAGCCTTTTGCTATCTCTCATTAGCATATGGCAACTCAGAGACTCCCATCACATGTAAGGCTCACTAGAACTGTACATATGTAACGTCCAAAATTATAAAATTTCGAATCAAATTTTTCTTTTTCGATACTATCTTTTTCTTTCAATTAATCGGTAACAATAGGCTTGCATTCGGTGCCAGTATAAGTACAATCTAATTTTTTTCATTTCAATTAATTCGGTATACCATTAATTTAATTGATAATAATAAATTAAATACATATTACAATATAATAACTAAGAGTCTGTTCACAATAAACTTCACATAAGTTACATCCCACTAAATTCATATAGATATTTATGCTCTATTTCATAATTACAACTGCTGTACAAATAATTGTCTGAATATAAATAAACATTTAACAAATACCTGATCATTTTATACTTGTAACTTCTAGTGATTCCTTCGTCTAACTATAAGCAACGGACTTCTTGTATATCGATAAGCTATCTGGGATGGTAAAAAGGGGGATGAGCTTTGGGGAAAGCTCAGTAAGAAACATATATAAAAGTGCACATTATAAAAATAATTTAAAATATGAATATTAAAACCTTTAAAATCATTTTATGCAGTAATACTTTATGTAAACAGTTTATATAAATCAATTCAGTATACAATGCAGTTAAACGATTCATTTAAAATCCTTAAAATAGGATAAATGCACTTGCATCAGAAAAACATATACTGTAAAACTTGTATCACTTCCTTTGCCACTTTTCAATCAAATCATGCACTAGTCTCGTAAATCAAATCATTCACTAAATCAATTATTAGTCAAGTTTCACTTATCGATAGAAAATAATCTCCCAGAGATTCATGCACGCACTATATCCCATAAGGGACCTGTATAGGAAGGCCAGGGATCCGGAACTCCTTAGCCAATCCTATGAAACACTATAACGAATGGCCATCATCGATCACTCACAGTTCGCACTGGTCAGGTGCTCACTGTGTAAACTTGTGGGGTTCGACCGTAACTCCCACAGTCATATCATGTAAAGGGGAAGGTCTGGGACGTCTCCCAGCCTAATCATCACTGTCTCGTATGCACGATTATCAGGGAGATATCAATCTCACAAAATCATTTCATATAAATCACTTCATATAAATCATTTCTTGTAAATCATTTCATGTAAATAAATTTGTATAAATCCTGTCATATAACTTAGTTCGTGTAAATCATTTCGAGTAATTCAATTCATGTAAAACATCTCATATAATGCAAATCATGTAATTTATTTCATGTAAATCATGTCATGTAACTTAATTTACGTAAATCAATTCATATAAATCACTTCATATAATTCAATTCATATAAATCATTTCATGTAAATCTATTCATGTAATTTAATTCATGTAAACTGTTTCTCGTAATTCAATTCGTGTAAATCATGTCATGCGATTCAATTCATGTAAATCATTTCTTGTAAATCAATTCATGTACATCACTCGTGTAATGCAATTCATGTAATTCATTTCATATAATGAAATTCGTATAAATCATTTCAGATAATGTAATTCATATAAGCCATTGCATGCAATATAATTTGTATAAATCATATCATGTACTCATTTCATGTAAATCATTTAATGTAATTCAATGCATGTAAATCATTTCATTTAAATCGACTCATGTAAAACATTTCATATTATTCAATATTTAGACTTGTAGGAATTAAATATAAATTCTAGTCCTTGTATTCGGAAAACTTGGGTAAGAACGATTAAAACAAGATTTCTGATAATCTTCAATTGCAAGTAAAACATATCCTATGCGACTCCTATACATGTTTCTTACCTCAATTTCCGTGCAGAATAAATCCGGTAACCTCATTTACGTCACTTTATTTCTCGTACCTCACACTGCACGATAACACCGAGTTATATTTAAAATTCTATGTCATAATTCAAATAAATATTCTATAAATTCCTATTTTCCTATTTATCATTCTCAACCATTAATTTATTTTTTTTATTTTCTACTAAATACCAAGATATTATTTAAATTAAATTCTATTCTTTCCTTTAAATCCCATATTTAATTCCTTTAAATCTGTCCTACTCTTTTACATTCCAATTTGATCCAATTTAAAGCTGGAATCATATCATTCATGCATGAAACCAATAAATACCCTAACTAGAATTAAGTAAAACATCATGAAACCATCTTACCATGTCAGTCGAACCCACACAGCCCCACAACAAGTCACGAGTTCTGCTGTTCAGGCCCCCAATTTTGACCTTAATGTGATCTTGATGCAGGAATTTAGTTATGTGAAGGTAAATAGATGAATAAATGAATAGAGGGTGGAGTTCACAAAGTAGACGTGAGAATTTTTTTTGAAGGAAATCAAAACAGAATCGGCAGCAGCAGCAGCATAAGGAAGAAAGTTGGTGATGATGCTGCTCAAAATGTCTGAGTTTGTTTGATTTAATCTCCTTTTATTGATAACCTATCCAATAAAATTATGGCACCTAGACAGCCAATAAATTTTCCTATCTTTTCTGTTTTAATTACTCTTCAATGCAGCAAAGAAAAAATGATACAAAGAAGTCGGTGCTGTAACAATTTGTAGAGCAGAAAGTCGGTTGAAGCTTATGGGAATGGCTGAGTTGGTCCTCTTTTATTAATTGTCATCCAATAGACTTATGCCATGAAATCTTTTAATTTAATTTCATGTCTTTTCTCTTCTTTTTCCTTTTATTTCTGCTTTTAATTTTGTACTGCAGCAAGCTTCCACAAGAAGCTTGCTGCATTACTTTTTATATATATATATATACATAGATATTATAAATCTATTTTATATTTACAATTATATATATAACATATACTATTTACATATTTATATATAAATATAATTTATACTTCATCTATATATATTTTTAAAGCACACATAAATATAAATTATATTATATATATAATTCTTAAATCATATATTTCCTATTTTATTATTTATTAATATATATACACTTTAATTCAAAATAACATTTATATATACACTTTTATATTTGTATATATATACACGTATATATATAATTATATATATATACACATTATTTTATATCTGAATTAAATTCCTAATTATTAAACTTTTAATTTATCGATTGATCAAGTATTATAATTTCAAATATTCCAATCCTTTTATAAATTTATTTATTTCAACAAATCTATTAACATCAAAAATTAAAAATTTTAGATACCTAAGTCCAAAATAGGAGAATTTGTGGTTATCACAACATACACATTCACACCGTTTAACACTTATACTTCAACTAAGGCACTAGAGAATCTAAAAGTCTGATAATAGAAAGTGATTCTATTTAGATCATCAGTTTTTAATCACTTCCATATCATCATTTCTCTTTTGGACTCTTTATTGTCCACAATATTCATTTTATCAAGGCGGCATCTCACTTGCAGACTTTATTATGGATTATCTCTTACAATCACAAATCATGAGACAATCATATTCTCTTCATGTAGTATGGTCTTTAAATTTCTTTTCATAATTTAGAGTCCACAATTGAATTCTCAATTTATATATTTAATCACCACATCATCTATATACTTCCACTGTTTCTATCATGTTACGGTGGTTATATGTATAATTATTTTTCATTTATATACTGGCAGTAAAATAACACGTGTCATTCATTTTACTCCTTTGAATATCATTACTTTCACTTATCAAATCTGGCTTGATTTTTTTTTGTGATAACCAACACAAATCACTTTCAGTCTTACCTTCGGGAACTATTTCATATTGATGTTCCCTTCTCATCATGCAACTTATTTCCTTATTCCACTTTCATTTTTGTTTTCATATTCCCAGTTTTATCTTTTCATGTTTTTACTCTCATCCTTTTAGTCGATTTTCTCAATTGGTATGGTACTATACTGCTAAGATCTTTTTAAAATCTTGTATACCATCTTTTCTTTACACTTATCCATTTACCGACTTTAACTTCTTTCTTTAATTACATCACATTAGTAGAGCAGCTAGTCTCATCACTCTTTTATAGACTGGTAGTAGTATCTAGCTAGACTCATTAATCTCATATCTCTATATCATAGGCAGGTTCACTGTCATCTTGTCGTCTCGAGATCATATATCTCAAGAGGAGATACTATCTAGCCAAATCTCTTAGTTACCAATCTTAACATAATTCCACAGTCTTTAAGAGTTTAAGGGTTATACCACAA
This sequence comes from Heritiera fomes, assembly GCA_032173925.1. NCBI lineage: Eukaryota > Viridiplantae > Streptophyta > Magnoliopsida > Malvales > Malvaceae > Heritiera > Heritiera fomes. Next base: position 14,398,498 of record JAPDPM010000020.1, on the reverse strand, counting down.
TGCTGCTCATTTTCCATTTATACTTTAGACTCTATCAGTATTTCATCAATTTACTCATGTATGGATGCCTAATTCTTTAGGCTTATATACTTCACAAGGCAAATCATTAACCTTGTAACCTTAATAGGAACTTGTAAATTCACTCCGAGTTCTAATCATCATCTTATGGACACCAATCTCCAATCTTTTATCTAAGGACGCTTTATATTGAGGCTAGTCTTATTAACTCCTCACATAACTCTAATCAGATCAATAAAGCATCTATTTCCATGTAGATGAATATTCGTTCTTCATAAGAACTTTATTAGATTGTAAACATTTACTATATCACTTTCATTCATCTACATATCGAGGTCAATTGTATTTCTCTCATTTACACTTATACAGATAACTTCATTATCATCAAATTTATGTTATGTGTATTTTCATCAATCACACCTTCACACGTGAATTTCATTATTCATTCGATTTTCAGAGTTATTTTCTTAAGCTTTTCGGATTCTTTCTATATTCTCCGATATAAGCTTGGATTTAAATTTCATATCATCAACTGGGTCAATGTTAGCTAAATTTCTCCAATCTATATAACTCTGGAAGAATTTATCGGGAATCACCTCCGATACTTTCTTTAATCACACATCTCTTATCATCTTGGACATTTCATCCTCATGTCCTGTCATTTACACTGTGTATTCTCAAGGCAGAGACATTCGATATTCAAATCATTTTGATACATACTCTACCTTGATTTCATTGTTTACTCATACTTTACAGCCTTACGAATCTCATTCCAGTAAGATGTAGTAAGTACAACAGTTATCAACACATGTTACAACTAACCAATTTATTACCACTGTAATTTACTTTGGAATCAAGTTCATTTAATAAATTTAGGTTTAACCCTCTTGAGCATATTATCCACAAGGTTTGAACCTTGGTACCTGTACGTACCTAGTTCCTTACACTCGTATTACCATTAAAATAATTGTAAGAGTCCTGCCCGTTTTGTATCGGCCATCGGCAAGCATCCCATAGGCGATCCTTTCGCCCCAGGTTTACCCTATTAGTGAGTCAGTGATAACATAGTTCGCCCGTATCTCACAACACATGATCCACTATAGGTCACCCATCATTGGGTCACCCATCACAGTTCTATCTCAAAGGTCCTGAAGAACTTAGGTTAGCTGTCATCTTCTTTTTATCACTTTACTATTCTTATATATATTCACCAATTCACAGTACTCCACACAGTACCTCATTCTGTAGCACATATTTTGAGATCTTTTGGTTCTATATAAGATTATCAGTTTGATACCTCAAAGTAGTAAAAATGTATAGAACATAAGTAATCACACCAGTATGTATTTCATTATCTGTACTATCTACTTTCTCATTCAATTTCTATATTCATTTCACTTTTTATAATATTCAACGATCCCGTAATAATATCCATATCAATACACTCGTAATTCAGGCCCTTACAATCAATAACCGGGCCAATCATCATGTAACATCCCACTACACTCTTATCGGATCGCATCATATAAGGCCTCGGCCTGTCCGCCGTCCTCCTTTACACATGTGTACTGTTCTCTTTGAGAATGCCCAGCCCGTTCACTGGGTCACCTTTCAAGGTTTTATCGTGAGGCCTAGCCCGTTCACTAGGTCACTCGTAATTTGCGTCCATAATCGAAGTGTAAGTGGAAATCAATACTAGGGATCGTTATATTCATATGACATCCTCTATGCCATTTATAACTCCATTACTATCAATGGATTCCAATTCAACTCGGTTTTATCACTGTGCCAAACATCGCCCAACATAGGGGCATTTTCGTCATTTTGACATTTATTTCTTTCTCCTCAATATACATTTAAACCAAGGATCTCATCATCTATGTGCTGATAGTATCATTTCTCATACTATTATCAGCAATTTCAGATCTTATTCGATTTCGACAAAGAATTCCACTAAAATCCATAATTGGATTATTTTTGCACGTAATGCAGCTTTACATCATCAATTTCTCTGTCAAATCAATCATTTCCAACTTCTGTTGGTCCATTATGACTCCCAAAAAAATTTTGGAGGTAGGGGTATTTTGGTCATTTTGGCCAAAATTTTTCTCTCTCTTCAAATTACCTTCAATCGGTGATCTTAAAATCTATTTAATGATGATATGTCATTCCCCTCCTTCATACCATCATTTTCAGGTCTCAGTTCGATCCGGACCGTAAAGTACTGGTGGGGCCCTCACCGAGTCCTTTCGGTTCCTTACCGAACAGGCCTTCATTTAGATTATAAGAATCACCAATTTTTCGGTAATTTTTGAACCTATTATTTGTCTTTAATATTCTCAATTTATACTTTCTTACCCCCTTTAAATCATTTTGCTCAATTTATAATCATTTATTTTCTCTATGTATTCAAACGACACAGTACTACGGGGGATGTTTAACACTTTTTCTTCCAAAAGTATCCACAAATATCAGGCCAACCATGCTCTGATACCATTAAATCTGTAACGACTCATTACCACTTTTTTCACCTTATTTTACACAACTTAACCGGTTGGGCTGTCTGTGATACTTCACTTATACTAACTGTTAAACAATTTTACATAACATTGTTTATATTATACACATCCCTTATCTTAATTAATTAGATAAGTAGTACTGTAGACATGTGTAAAAACAGAAAATAAATGATCATACCTCATATAAATCAGTCGGTCTGTCACATTGTCCTTTGTGTACAGCCATGATCCACAATCAACTGATCTCACAATCATCAAAACCTGAAATGTTTAAAATTAAGGGGTGAGCAAACCACGGCTCAATAAGGGAATTATATGCCTCACTTGATACTCAGCTATCTATATGCTGAAAAACTTTTTCACTTTCTTTTAAATCTTCCTAGCTGGCTCTAAGCTCACATGTAGGAAGGATACTACAGTCGGCTAGGGATCCGGATGGAGTAAGGTAGGTATTTTAAAATGCCTGTCTTGTCCCGTAACCTAGAAGCAACTGTAGGGAGTAATAAATTTCTTTTGAAATTTAAATCATTTTCCTTTTTATTCCATATCATTTCCATATTCTTTCCAAAATAGTGCTTTTATGAAATAAAGCATTTAATTAAAATAACTAATATTCATATTTTCTTTGAAAAGAATATTACTTAAATCATCGTCATTTTCCTTTAAAACTCATTTTATGTTTTACTGTGCAATCATAATTAGTACAGTACTTCAAATAGCAAAGTAAGCTATTAAAATCTATTCCACTTATCACATTAGCAAAGCAACAAGCACTTAGATAGGTTAGTCACTATACACGTCGATAAATCGGTTACTATGCAAGTGAATAAATCAATCCATTCACAAAACGAAAATCAATAAACTTTAAGCATATGGCTTAACTCACTGAAAACAGTTTCGAAATAACCGATCACTTAATCACTTTAGGCGTAAGCCCAAGTTCACTGATTCAGTTACGACATCCATCCTAACTAGCAATGGATTTAAGTGTCGTATCGAGAAACTCGTGTAGCACTTAGTTCTCAAAGGATTCTAGAGGTGGCTCACACGGTACAAAGATCGAGTCTTTACTTGGGTGGCCTTTATGCCATATACTTTCCACTATCTCATCAGAACTCGTGTAGCACTTAATGCTCAAAGGATTCTAGAGGTGGCTCCCCATAGTTTCTGAAGAATCTATGTAGCACTTAGGTCCCTTGAGTCTTCTAAATGTGGCTCACACGATACAAAGATCGAGTCTTTACTCGGGTTGCCTACGTGGCTTATGTTTTCAATGGTTCATCGATACATGTGTAGCACGTATAATCTAATATTCTATTTAAAATCATGGTAAGAATATTAGATTTATCAATTCTTCCTTTTTGAAAGCATATTACATGTCCGTATCACATGTCTTATGAAAATCATCTCACAGTACTATAATCAGTACCATAATGAGCATTTTGTAAAAATGCTATAAATAAATTGATCTTCTTCTCATATCGTATAAAACATATTCTTTTCACATGTCACGCATCATAGATAGAGTCTAAGACAATCATCAATCATATCATGCTATAGACCCTGGAGGGCAACGAAATAAACATGTCAAATCTATGACCATAATCTATATTGTCCTCGGTGGATCACTGATCAGGTGTCGATCGGGACTAAACATATCACATATCACATATCACACATCAGCATGACAAGATGCCTACTAGTCTCAAAACAGTATTTTTTTCATTATCAATAAACCTTTATGGAATTTATAAAAATATATTTTCATAATTTAAAACCATAAAGGTTATAAAACCATTTAGTGAATATTTAAGAAATATATATAAAAATATTCACTTTATTTCTTTTCTTTTTTCATCTCGTATTACGAGTAATTTACATATCAAGAGAATTTTTGGTGATTTCATTATCACCATTCTCAACAGAATTTTCGGTGATTTCATTATCACCATTCTCGAAAAACATGAGTATTTTAAAATCATTTTCATTTTATTCATGTTTTTATGAAAATATTCATTTCCTCAATTTTCCTGGTTGAAAATCATTTTTCGTGATATAAAATCATTTATTATGATTTTCAGTAATTTTCGAGAATTTTTCGATAATTTTTCGGCAGTATAACGGCTGCCGATTGGCTAGCCTCCTACACGAAAAATACAGTTTATAATTTCCAGCCAGTACTTCATTCCAAATTTCCAACCAATCATTCATCATAATCATTTCATAAAATATTTCCATAAAATATTTCAAAATTAAAACATGCAGACTGAATATCCTTACAGTGCGGCACATTCATCCCTTACCCGTCTCGGGTCGGTGACTGACTCTCGAAGGTCGCGCTCGTGTTCACCTCGCCCGATTTCATCGGCTCGATCATCGCGGGAATTTTCTGAAATTTAAATTCTACAAATTATAATTTTTCCATAATTATTTAAATAAATAAATTATTTAAATAATTTAACACTTTTCGAGATTTCTTACCGATTCCCGTAATTCTCGAGATTTCCCGTAATTTTCGAATTCTCGAGATTTTTCCAAATTCCCGAAATTCTTTTTCTTTCTCTTTCTTCTTTTTCTTCCTTCTTTTTCTCTTTTCTTTTCTTTTCTTTTCTCTTCTTTTCTTTTTCTTTTCTTTTTCTTTTTCTTTTTCCTTTTTCCTTTTTCCCGTCCAGATCGGTCTGCCTCCTTCCTCGCCGGCGATCGGTTCTCCGACGGTTCGGTGGTTCCTCAGCTGGCCGGCACCACGGTGAAGCCGGATCTGCCCTTCGTTCATCCTGAATCGATGGCACGATGACGGATCTACTCGGTTTACATTTGTTTTCTTCTCCTCTTCGTTCTGCCTTCCTCCGCCATCGATGGCCTCACCGGTGGCCTCCTACCGTTTCCTATTCCTCCGGAGAAGCTTCGGTGGCAGTGGCGGTGGCCAATTTGGCCAGGACCGCCCGATCCCTTTTCTGTTTTCTTCCTCGGTTTCGCCTTCTCCATTTCAGTTTCCTTCTCGATTTTTTTCTTCCTTCCGATGGTCATCAGCCTCCCTCTCTTCGCCGGTGCCGTCTCTTCCTTTTTCCCTCACCGGAGGTGGCAGCTCCACCACCGTCGGTTCTGGTTGGGAGGGTCGGGATCCTCCCCCAATCCTTCCTTTCCATTTTCTGTTTCTTTCCTCTTTTGTTTTTATTTTACTTCTATATTTAGTATATAATATACTATATACTATATACTATAAAATATATTTTATACATATAATATATACCATATATTATACATAAATTATTTCATATATAATGTAATACAACATATATTATATATAAATCATATATATTGTATATTACAAAATATATATCTAGTATATATATATATATATGTATATTTATATACTTTAAAATAAATAACATTTATATATACAATTATATAAATGTTATAATACAATATATATATATATATATATACATATAAACTTTAATATAAAATCACATTTACCTTTCTTCTATATGCATATATATAATTATATATACACATAAAATATTATGTTTATATACATATGTATTATTTAAATTTATGAAATAGTATTTATTTCCATATATATACCAATGTATATTAAAATATACTATATAGTATTTTAAATGCATATGTATTTGTATAAAATACACTTATAAAATTTGTAATTATATAAACATATTTTATTTTCATTTCTCATTTTCCTTATTTAATTTGAATTTTAATTTATCCAAGTTAATTTTCCTCTCTCCGTTATTTTTTTATTTTCACTTCCAATTTAATTTCCTTTACATGAATTTCCCGATTCTTTCACTACCTCAATTCTTGGGATTTTCACCAATATCCCATTCTCACAATTTTATTTATTTCCTCTGATTTATTTTCTCCAATATTTATTTCCAATATTTATAATTTTCTAATAAATGAAAAATTTACGGTTATCACAATATCGATAAAATAAAGAATTGAAAATCATGAATGAAAGGGTTAAAAAGCTTTCGGCCAAGTGGAAATTTGTGGGATTTCCATATTGTTTCTTTAGTGAAAATAGATAAAATAAAAGATGAGAAAGAGTATAAGCAATTTTATAACTTGGAGTAATAAGTCTAATTATTTTAATAATATGATTGTAGCTATTAATTCAGGGAATTAAGTGACTTAGTGGTGCAAATTGGAGTGTTATCTCACACTGCGATTAAGGTAAGGAACATGTATAGGAGTTGCATAGGAAATATTTTACTGGTATTTGTAATATCCAGAAAACCAAATTGTACCTATTTCGCACCCAAATTTCCTAAACAAGAAAATAGAAATCTATTTTATATTCATACAAGTATAGATATAATTTTATTTGCGTGAAATATATTATTATTATTATTATTATTATTATTATTATTATTATTATTATTATTATTATTATTTTACATGAAATGATTTACATGAATTGGATTACATGAAATAATTTACATTAAATGAATTATATAAGATGATTTTTATGAAGTGTTTAAATTGCATAAATTGTAATTTTTCATGATTATGATTGACACATCTTGTCTATAATATCTCATGGAAGCCTAAATTTGTGGGCTGATTTTTTTTCTTTACTTATTCGTTTGTAGGTGCATGTGTAGGCCACTCTATATTTAAGTGATTCTTCAATCACTAAGGTCCCTTAACCATCCCTTGATAGTTAATCCATAAACAGATAGTAAAATTATCATCTATATCATTTTCCTCGAACATAATCAATCTTACATGTAACATAAATATATCATTTTAACATTTCCATCTCAAATCGAGCATTATGGTATTAATATTCCGCCAACAGTAAAACCCAACCTACATCCTAGATTCGACACCTAAGTATTACAATCAAAATGAATTTCAATACACTGTGTCATGTTTTATTATTTCTATACCATTTGTTGGGCCATATACTTGAAGCTGTACATGGGAATTACTCTTGAGGAGCCTCCCTAATCAAAAGCAGTGGGGACAATGTCCGTCAATCTGAAAGGGAGGGAAAGAAGAGGCGAGTGAGTCATAAACTCAGTAAGTAACTACAGAAGCAACTTAAAAATCATAACCTGCATCTCTCAGTTTCCAAACTCATAAATCATACACATCCGGTAAATCAAATCCAATATGCTACAATATAAAACATGACTGTATTTTAAAACATAAGGAACAGTAGTCTTATAAACAAATTTAAATCTCATTTTCAAACACTGATAAATCCGATCTGATATGCTGCATTATAAAACAGGTTCTCAAATCATAAGGCAAAAGCCAATCATCAATCATCAAAACATCATCATAAATCATACTGTCCAATTGATAAAACAAATCATAGTACCAAGAGATAAGGCATAGCATCATCAAGATACTTAGAGCTAACATAATAACAATTTACGGTAGCTAATCGTAGCAATCTCCCAAAAAGAGACGTTGCCTATGCATAGACCAATCAACCTCAGTTCATTGATCAGATGACACTAGAACATGTCCAAACATAATATACGGGACAAGCCGATCGTTCCCGAAAGCTAGTTATCGAGACATAGTGCTCTAAGTCAATTAAGAACGCCTTCACAATTCTTAAGTTACGGTGCCCTAAGGTCTCAATACCCTATGTCTAAAACAGTATCTAATATCAATCTTATCAAATCAGCCTTCCAAGACTTCGTATCAAAATCATAGAGCATAAATATCCAGATAACAATCAAGGCTCACCAAGCTTTTAAAGTACTTTAAGTTGTAAAACAAAATCGAAAAATCATATTAAACCAAGAGCTTCATTCAGTTTGGAAACTCAAAATACATGAAACCAAACAAAGATTTGGTGAGCCTATAGTATGCTTATAAGACATTTTTAGAAAGCTAAACCAATCAGTCAAGGATAGGCCTAATGTGCAACATTTTCAATATGCGTCAAAATAGGTTTTGTATGCATTTCATTTCGTTTCAATACCAAATCAGAATTTAAAACATCATACAATTTGGATGCAAGGCAGTTTGCTTAGGGTTACCTACAGTACTTTCTTAGCTATTAAGTCTAATCCTCCCTAGCCTATCGAGTTTCACTCAAGCAAATTTGTGCAAGCGAACCTTTTACCAAACTATAGTGTTTAGAATAGTCCTCTACACAACACCTGCTAAATCAAATCAATTCATTTCTTCCAATTATATACTAACATCAAGAGTTGCATAATCCAATAAAAAAGTGATACCAAGTAGCGTTTTCTGGACTATTCTAATACAAACTAGCATTATTCATCTTCACTTGAACTTCTCATAATTAACATAGTTCAATACCACATTTTCCATTTATGACCTTATGTCATTGTGCTGGTTTTAAGTGAACATTTCAAAATCCGATTGCTATGCCATAATTTTTATATTAATTCTAACTCAATTTCATATTCAGAAGTGCAAGGCTCATTTTCTAATTCATTCTGTGCTATTTCCAGTAATTTTCCAAAGTTCTGCCTAATTCTGGCATGTTAGGCAGGTGATTTCCTGACCTTTGTGCACTAAAAATTACATTACTAATTCTGGGAATATCCAAAAATCATAAATCCAAGACCGTTTGAATCCTAATTCAATTCTCTATTTAGAAAGGTAAATTTCACAATTTTATAATTTCTGAATCATTTTTAGTAATTCCCCATATTTACCCTATGTTCAGATGCATTCAGGCAGGATAGTTTACTTACCTCAGACCACAAAAGGGTCCATATCTAGATGCAGGTTTATCCAAATTGTGCAAAGTTAAAACCATATTAATCCTAACTCATTTAGCTTTCAAGAAATGTAAGGCTTATAGCTAAATTCAATCTAGCCTATTTTCTACAATTTTTCAAAATCAGACACAGTATTCATGTTTTTTGGGCAGAGTACCCTACACTGTTTCACCTATTTCTCAAGCTACAGAATTCCAAATCATGTGATTCCAAAATTTCTCCTAACTTAAAGACTCTCTACATGAAATTTTTTCAGAATTTATCTCAATGTATAACCATTAAACTGAACGTTTAAACACAAGATCCAAAATAAGATACTCAAACAAATTCTTACATTATCACCAATTCATTCATTATTCATCCCTACCCTATTTATTCATGCATATTATCATAGATTAATTCTCATATTCCACATTCATACTCAATATATTATAATGGTAGAGTCTTAACCCACTTACCCAATTTCCAGCAACAAACTTTTAACCCAGAATAGAACATCAATTCTGGAATTGAACATCAAGTCTAAATTCATTTAATCATTCATCCATGCCACTTTTATTATCAAGGTATTCATAAATTTTAACTTTTCTAGTAAGAGTTTGGACTTCCTTACCTTAATTTAGTTTGGTCAAATCCTCCAATGCTTGTTCCCAATCTTAGTTTTGATTCATCACTTCACACAGTAGCCATTTGGAATGGAGTGTTCCCTCCCTCATTCAAATTTTAGTTCCTACCCTATTTCAACTAAGTTTGTTGTGCAACTCAACATTAAGATCAATTTACTCATCTTTCAAAATCAATTCACACCAGAAATTCAAGAATTTACCTTATTCTCACAAACCGAAAACTTCTTTGTGTTTCTTGGCTCATGGTTTCTCCTTTCCATGCACCTATTTCAACATGCAAGCCTAATCAGTCATAATTTTAAGGAAAACCAGTTAGACAACTCAAGACCTCATGTTTCCTTACCTCTTTAAAGCAATCTAGAACCTCCTTAACCATCACATGCTCTCGATTTCACTCTTGCTTCCTCAAACTCAGAATAGCAGAAATTCAACTCCTTCCCCTCTTGGATTTTCACGGCAACACTCCACCAACACACATGCAATGGGTAATTAATGTTTACTCTCTTGCATATCTTCACAAACTCCACCTTGGGTAATCTAAAAATGGCGAGAATCCTCTCAAACCGTGGCTGTCACCATGCTTCACTTCCAAATTGAGATGGACAGAAAATGAGGGGAGGGGAAATGGTGCAACACATGATCTGAGAATTCCCTTGAGAAGAAAGAATGCTTGAATCAGTTGGGAAGAGGCTAAATAAATTCTGTTCCACAAGGGTTTGCCGAATTGGATAAGGAAAGAATTGGGAAGAAAGCTATCAGTTTGGGAAAGGGAGAAGGGGTTTCACATTTCGGGCAAAAACGCTGACGGATTTTATTTTATTTTTGCTGCTCATTAACTCCATTTTGTGTTTCAAGCCTTATTTAAAATTTCTCAATTTCCATATAGGTAGTTTAATCTAATTAAATTTTGGACCCTTATAACATTATTTTCATTCCATTTACGTCCTTTCCAAAGCACTTTTAATCATGCTAAGCGCTTAAATTAAATTAACTTTTCTGATTTAATCAACTCATTCGATCAACCTTCAATTTACTTGGTTTCGAGCCTAACTTCCAACAATTAACTGTATTCATTTACAATTATTCTAAGGGCATGCCATAGATGATCAGAAAAGCCTCTAATTTAGCTTTTCAATGAAATTTGAATCACTTAAATCGGAGTTCTCTATCAAAAGTTATGCATGTTTCTTTACCGATTACTCACAATCAAAATTTCTTGATTACGACATGAATGTAAAAATTCATTGCTATTGATCCATATTGAATTAGACAGCAAGCCTTTTATTTTCAGAGAGCTTATTGAGTTAGCTTTTCAGCAAAATTTGAATCGCCTTAATCAAAATTTCCTACTAAGAGATATACTTGATTCTTTACAAAGGTGTTGACTGACAGGTTTTACTGCACATGGTTCAATATCAGAAATTTTCTGGTATTAATCTGTAAGGAATTAAATTACTAGCATTCCATGGCTAAAAGACCTTTAAGTCAGCTTTCACAAGAATTTTACTGTTTATCATTTCGATACTCGGATCAAGAGATATGATCAAAATAAGGCAGACTGGTCATGAGCCAAAGGCTGAAATTTTTTGTTTATTATCAAATTCTCGGATTAGGCCCAAATCATAACCACACGAAACAAATTGTCATACCCGAAACCATTTATGATGAATTTAAGGTACTTACATGGTTTTTGGATGAGTTCGCGGTCTTGTGGAATTCGCCAACTTTTCTGTACGGAAGCTTGCATTTGCCAAAATTTGAAAGTATCTCAATTTGACCTCTAAACATCTCTAGGGCTCATTTAACACTATTTAACATGCAAAAGAAATTGTGGTTGTTACAAAGATTAACTTAACTGAGGATAATTGCTATTTGAAATGATTTCTATTATTGAATTATATGATATATGAAAATGATTTTGAGATTGGTAACTCCTATGGTGATCATGCATACTTATGTGCTTACGTGATTTACATGTATATGGCTGGAAGACCCTAGTCAAGTCCTCAGCACCACAGTTGTCACTTGACTACTGTACACTGTGGACTTATGACGATGGCCATTTGTCTCCTTTTATGTGCTTGGCTTAGGGGAGGATCCTTGGCCCACACGTTGGATATGCCACTTTTATGTGCATCCCTTATGGGATATCTCTTATGCATGATCCTATTGGATGTGACTGTCACCACTGAACTGTATGTGAATGATTTGATTACTAGATGATTTGAATACTGATTTACTAATTTAACAGAAAGATAAGAGTATTTAAAATCAATTGATTGACAATGTTAATTTTAAATAATGGTTTTATTGTATTAGATGAAAATACAGAAAGTATTACTTATATTATCTTCTAAAATGCTACTGTTTTAATTACTGAAATTTAATAGAATTGTTTTACAGCATTGTTTACATATATTATTTATATATTGACATCGATTTGAAAATACATCGCATAGATTATTAAACGAATTTTTATTAATTAGTTATTTCATCATCAACTACTTATTCCCTATAGTCGCATCTAGATACTGAAACACGATAGGTACTTCAAAATACCTCTCATACTCTACTCGGTTACCTAGCCGACCATAGTATCCTTCCTGTACTGTTCCCTAGTGAGCTAATAGGATAAAAATGTTTTATGCATTTTAATATTTACATTTAATATGCCTTTTTCATAATTAGTAAAATAAATGATTTTTATTTCATCTGCATATAGTACGCACTTTTATATATGTTTCTTAAGCTCACCCCCTCATTCTCTCCCAGACTATTTGCAATGATATTTTGCTCGTTTGAAAGGAGCACAATTTTGGGCCCACAGTATCCTTTGAGGTGAATTTGGAGTCCGTAGAAGGTATATTGTACTTTATATATATTACAAACATGTTTGTATAGTATCGTATTAGTTGGGGATGTAAATAATAAACTATACCATAGTAGCAGTTAGAGAAATCGAACTACATTGGTGTAGTATATTATGAATGAAAGGATTATATTTTTAGTTATGTGAATAATTGGTCTTATGGGTCTAATGATATTGTCATCTTCATACATTTAGTGAAATGAATTTTAAAAAAAAAATTGATGTTTAAGAAAGCCAGTAACACCGACAAACAGCCTAACCACTATATGATATCGAAAGAGCTAATTGGTAAAGTAAATGTAAATCAGGTGTTACATAATTGAACTCTCATATGAAGATGTCTCACTCATTTCTAACTTGTAGACTAAATCACATGAAAAATGCCTAAAAAATACTATTAGGGGTATTTTAATAATTTCACGTTTTGACATGTCAAACCCCATTAAAAGCCAAGATTTGAGTCACATTATGTGAAATAAGTATATTTTGTAGAAAAATAAAAATATTTAGTAATTTAATTAAATGATTTAAATGATATTGTAAGGATTATGACATAAATGGAAGTAATAAAATTTAAAAGGGTATTTTGGTAATTTTACAAGCATGGCAGGCCATCTCTTTTTGAAATCAAATTTTTAACTATTTTATATATATTAAATAATAAAAATAATGATTGGAAGAGTAAAGAATTTAAATACCACTACCTTATACTTTAATATTAAAGAATTTAATATATTTTCTCTCATTTTCCTCACTCAACCAGCCACACTCTTTTCCTTCACCATTCACATATTTTTCTTAAGAAAAGAAGAAGAGAAATTCATAAATATGATTTTTATAAGTGGAAGTAACTATTGGTAAATAGTTGTTCCACTACCATTAACATTTAAATATAAAAAATACAAGATATATTTCTACGTTCTCCTTTAATAGCCGGCCACACCCTTCTCCTCTTCCCATTCACGCCACTTAAACCATTTTTACCTTTCAAAGCTTAAGTTCAAGAGAGAAAAGCTTAAGAAAACCATACCATACACACCTCAAATCACCTAGTCACTTAAAGCAAAATTGTTCATCTCACTCTCATCTATCACATATCTTGGAATCAACCTTAGGAGAGGCCATTTGCTTAGTGAAAAAGGGCTTCAAAGTTTCGGCGACATGGGTATGTACACGCTTGGAATTTTTTTTTTAATTTCTTTAAATTTATGTTAGTGTTCTTGATGTGTTTAGCTTGTGTATACCATTAGATTGATGAAAAACCATTAGGATCTTACTTTTAGGGTTTCAGCCACTTAGGGTTCTAGTGATATGATGTCATAGTTGATTTGATTTAGATGTAAATTAGTGAAGGGAATGTGAGAAGCATGAATATAGTGTTAGAATTGCAAGAAACAAAGTGAAGTGTGTGTAGATGTTCTGATGTTCAAATTCTGTTGAAATGTCCTGTTCTGAGTCTTGAATTTAAATGTTCAATTTGGAGGTTGTACATTATGATAAATTCTGGAAAAATTTTGGTAGATAATTTTTAAGTTAGGATTAAGTCAATTTTGGAATTTTTGGATTTGGAGTTCCGTAGCTTAAGATATCTATAAATGAATGCGGGCACTCTGCCCAAAAAATGTGAATTCCAATTCTAATTTTGAAAACTTGTAGAAAATAGCCTAGATTGAATTTGTTGTAAGCCTTACATTTCTAGAAAGGTAAATGAGCTAGGATTAATATAGGCTTGAGTTTGCACAATTTGAACAAACCTGCATTTAGAAATAAACCAATTTGTGCATAAAGGTTAGTAGATAGTTCTGCTAGAATCCACCTGAAAACATAATAAATTTGTGGAATTACTAAAAATGATTCAGAAATGATAAAATTGTGAAATTTACCTTTCTGAATATGGAATTGAATTAGGATTCACATGATCTTGGATTCATAATTTTTGGATATCCCTATAATTAGTAATGTAATTTTTAATTCACAAAGGTCAGGAAATCACCTTGCTTAACGAGCTAAAAATGGATTGAATTTTGGGAAATTGCTGGGAATAGCATAGGATGAATTAGAAAGTGAACCTTACACTTTTGAATAGGGAATTAAGTTAGGTTACATACAAAGTTAATAGTACGTTAATTGGAATCCAATATTTTCGGTTATGAATAGAACGGTACCGACAGATCAAAAAGTTCTTGCAAACAGTGAGCTACTCATATAATGAAAAGGTGAAACTTTGGTGTGCATTGTTGGATAAGATAATTGAATTGCCAATGAGTATAAATTACAAGAATGTTTTGTACATACAATTTTGAAACTAAACTTCTATGAATGATTTTATGCAGCTCGGAAGTGAAGGCGCGATAGAAAAGACTTAAACAAATATATGCTTGCTTAAGCGTCCTGCACTACTAGATTGATTTCGGAAAGTGTCATATGATTTAGTGAGGTAAAGAATATATATATATATATATATATATATATATATATATATATATATATATATATATATAAGGAACGTAGGAGTTACTAGAATGATTTTAAAATCAACTGCCTTGGGTTTATAAACTGCATTTGCCTTGTAGGAGGCTTTAAAAGATTTATATTGTTATACTGCTGAATTTTTTGTAAAAATATTAGTTACTACGATTTAGGTTGGAAATTTAAGAAATGTTTTAAGAATAGGTATTTCCTAAGGAGTTCGGTTTTGAAAATATTAAATCACATGATTTTGGAAATATTCATGAATTTTTAATTTAAACTTTATCTTATAGAAATTACCAAAATTTAGTATTTTAAAGATATTTATGAAAAATTATAAAATTTTCAAAATTTGGAAGACTTTTTATTTTGATTTATTGTGAACCTTTGTGAGTTTTTGAAAATGCTGTTTTTGAATTTAGATTTATGAAATCATATGTTTTGAGACACAGGCTAACCACCATCTTGCAATATTTGAACTACTGTATATTTTGAATCCGACAATATCTGGCTGTAATATGACCTTCGGGACCTACAGTATCTATATCTGATATATATATTTTGTGCTCTATATTGCTGTGTAATTTAATACAATTCACAGTGGTCACAGATGACACTTGATCAATGTTCATTATAAACCACTTGGATTATGGCTGTATGTCTATCTATTATTATCCCTGTGGGATATCTTTGCTGCTTAATGTATACCGAGTTATTGCCATGTCTCCACTTTCAGTTTTTTTTCTGTGTGATTTCTAAACTTCTGATATCTAAACTTTAAAATCTAAAATGATTTTCTGAATTCTGTATGATTTATGCACTTCTAATATCTGAACTCTAAAATTTGAAATGTTTTTTTGAATTCTGCATGATTTCTAAACTTCTGATAGCCGGACTCTAAAATCTGAAATGTTTTGATACGGATTTATATGAATGGATTTGAATTATGATATAATTTTTGAATTTGATTGATTTACGTCATCTGCATAGGATGACTTTGCTAACTGAATTTCTGTTATATCGATTTGATTTACCTTTGATTTCAAAAATACATGAATTCCTTCTCTCATGAATTTCTCAGACTTCTCTATGGCTTAGGTGTTAGGAAGAAGGGACAAGTGAGGTACTTTAAAGCATCCTTCCTAACTCATCTCTAAACCCCTAACAAGCTGTAGAGAAAATTCTTCTAATCCTTTGTTTTTGAAATATCCCTTACGTTTTTAATGCTCATTAATTGGTTTCAGATACTTGCATATAGTTTACGGTATATGCATCTTTGTATGTGTTTCTTACTAAGCGTAAGCTCACCCCTTTACTTTCCCTTCCAAATTACTTGTGGTAGAGTCAGCTTGGTGAGTGGTTTCTGATTTTGATTTCTTTGAGGCTTTTTGGTACCTCCCTTGAAGGTATAGATTGTGCAATTACCTATTTTGTATTCAGACTTATTTGTACAGTACTAATGCCAATGTACAAGGATGTAACTAAAAGCATTTGAAAATATAATTATAGTCTTTTGGATGCATGTATAGAGACTTGTTAATTAAAATTGTTTTACACAAGATTGGATGCATGAATATCTGAACTGGGACCAGCTGAATTAATAGATATTGATTTAGCTAATGTAGATTTTAGCTTACCTAAGAATCTTTCACACTACGCACAACCCAACCAACTGTTTGAAAAGAAAAAAAAATTTAGTCTGAAATTTTAGTAATTTAGGACATTACACGTTTAGGTTTTAAGGCCTAATACGTGATGGCAATATAATGTAACTTTTATTATTTTAATAATTAATCTTTTAATATAATAATATTACTCTTTAACACTGTCAAAATGGGCTAGCCCAACCCAGCCCTTTTATTAAAATGACATGAAAACATAAATCCAAAGCCGACTCTAAAGGCTAATAGGCTTAGATGGGCCAACCCATATTTAAAAATTAAAATAAAAAATTTTATTAACAACTCATTTTTTAGTTAATAAACAAAATAAAATTTCAAAATAAACATTAAACAAACATCACATAAATTTATAAAAAATCTATAACTCCAAGTTTTCAACATCATTTGAACAAATTAATCGCCTAACAACCATAATATAAATTATTTTAACAAACTTAGAGACTAAAAAGTATAACAAATCTTTTAACATTTAATTTCACCATTCATTTTAATCTTAATTTTAATTTTATTAAAAAATATACTGCATTAGGCCATCAGTGTATAAAGTTATTAGCTTATCCCTTGATTTTTTTAATTTTATTTTCAAAATCAATTTAATTAAATGAGATTAATTTTATGTAAATAAATAAAAGTATAAATAAATTTTAAACATAATTATAAATTAAAAATATTATTACAAATAAAATGGGCCGGCCTATTTAGATTCGAGTCAAATCCATTTAAGTTCAAGCTAAAAAGCCCTTTTATTTAAATGGGTTACAAAAGTGAAGCCCAAAGCTTAAAAATATGGGCTGGGCCAGAACTACCCAACGAACTTTTGCCCATTTTGACAATGCTAATTCTCTTAATATGAATATCTTTAATCTTTTTAATTTTTTTAAATTTAACATATATTTAATTTTTATATATTTTATATGATGTATTCAAATTCTCATCAAGTCAAATTCTTGTGACCAATGCTAGCCACATAATGCAAGCGAAGATTAATGTGATAACCCTTATTTGCGATATCTATCGTAAGTATACAAGAGTAAATCTTGACTAACATAAGATTATTTTGGAATTTTGGATAGATTATTGAAGCCGAGAATGTCCTAGCCATCTTGGTCAAGAAGTGGGGGACGTGTATATGTAAGTATGTATGTATTAAGATATTAGGTAGAAAAGGAATAAATTAATTAAGATATACTATAAGGGAACTAAATATATATATATATATATATATATATATATATATATATATATATATATATATATAAAAGATATGGAAATTAGAATTATAAAGACAATAGAAAAATGGGAGACATATAACATAGTCCAAATTATGTCTCATAAACAAAGGCTAGTTTGGGAGACATTATTAATTGCTTGAAACAATAGTTATTTATCTACTAATCCATTAATGTTAAATTGGGTTATTAGAAGCTGATGAAAAGGGCTGGAAATACAAGGGAGAAATGGGCTGGAAACACAACAGAAAATGGGCTGGAAAACATAAAGGAAAAAGGGGCTGGCAACACAAGTAAAGGCTGAAAAATAATAAGCTACATTTCCTTTCTGTTTTTCCCTCCAAAACCGAGACAAAGAGGAGCCAAACTTCCCTTAGAAGTGTCGACAACCTTAGCTAAAAAGGAACCCTCTTCCTCCTCCCTCATATCCGGCCATAGACAAAAGTTCTCTTCAACCCTCATCCATTTCACCCAAACACACAACTGATTGAGGGATTTCTATGGTGAAGGAGGCAGCAACGAGATGAAGGAGGACAATGTAGGTTGGGTATAAGCTGGCCAAAGAAATCGTGAGCCATAAGTGCAAGGGAGCTTTGGGTTCAACCAGATTAGGGCATTGGTAGTGGAGGAGAAGAAAGGAGAAAGAGTTGTCTACAATGGGTGACTGAGGAAGTGAAGGATTGAAACCCAAAACTGCAGCTAATTGATTTGGACTTCAGGTCAAGATAGCAAAGGTAATAAATTGAGGTGAGTTGATGTATCTTGCTGGAATTAAGCTATGAAAACATAACGTAATATGGTTACTGGTTTGGCACTGATGTGTCTAGGTATAACAGTGAAGAAGGTGTGAGGAGGTGGTCTGAGACTGTTTCAACATATTCTGGTTTTGTATCAAATTAAGGGGTAAGGTTCTAACCTTATAATATTTGATTATTATGCATGAAAATGAAATTGTGATGAACTAAATTAAATAGTTATTGTTAGATAAAGGATTAGCTGAAATTCTTACTTGATGTTCAATCTGGAAATTGATGTTCTGTCTGGGTGGAAATTAAAAAGAGCAGTTTAATTGTTCTACATGGAGAAAAATTCTGGAAAAATTATGATAAATAGCCCTTTAAGTTAAAGGAAAGTCAGTTTTGGAATTGCTTGAATTGGATTTCTGTAACTTGAGTTATGCACAAATGAGTGCAGGGTGTTCTGTCTAGAAACGTGAATCATGATCCTGACTTTGAAAAATCATAGCAAATGGCCTAAATTGAATTAAGTTACAAGCCTTACATTCCTAGAAAGGTAATTAAGTTAGGATTATGATGGTTCTGGGTTTGCATCATTTGGATATTCCTGTAACCAGATATATGATAATTTGTGCAAATTGGTCAGTGTTATACTGTGTCAGGAAATTACTGAACATACTGAAACTTTGGAAAATTTCTGGTGTTGATATAGGAAGAGTTAAATTATGAACCTTACATTTATAGATAGGGAAATGAGTTAGTTTTCATCTATTTTTGGAATTTTCAGATTTGAAACTTTGTGGCTTAAGATATGTATAAATGAATGCAGGACACTCACTGCTGGAGACAGATTTTTAATGTCAACTTCAAAATTTCATAGAAAATAGCCCAGATCAAATATGACTGCAAACTTTACATGTTCAGAAAGATAATTGAGTCATGATTGACATGGTATTGGGTTTGTACAAATCTCATATCCCTATAGTTGGCAATATACATTTTACTGAACACAGGTCAGGAAATTATCCTGCCTACTGTGTAAGATTTGGACCAAAGTCTAAAAAAAAATTGAATTGATGGAAAATGGCACAAAATGAATTAGGAAATGAGCCTTATATGTCTAAGTAGGGATCTGAGTTAGAAGTAATATAAAAATTACGGTTTGACAATTAAGTTCTGAAATTTATAGTTAAGGCTAGCACAATACCATAAGGTCCAAAACCTTAAAGGGTAGAAATGGACCAAATGGGTCATAAGTAGTTCAAATGAACAAAAAGACAATAAACGGTGCTAGTAATGTTTGAATAATTCTAGAAACACTGCCAAGTATCGTTTCTTGTTGAATTATACAATGCTTAATGTTAGCTTATATTTGGAAGTATTAAGATTGATGGATGTATAGAGATTGATTCAATATACAATGTATTATGTAGAGGGTTGTCCTAAGGACTAAGTTTGACCGAAATCAATTGATACTCCAAGACTTGTTAGGCGAGGGAGAACTGATTCAGAAGCTAAGGAAGTACTGTAAGTAACCCTAAGCGACTACTTGTATCCAAATTGTTTAATGCTATAAATTCTTGGAATTTGGCAATCGAAATAAAATGAATGCTGCATATGAGATGTCTTCCCTTGACTATTGACTTTGCTTTACTAGAAATGGTTTGTAAACAGGTGATGGCTCGCAAAAAATAAACTGTTTGCGCGTATTATATAATCAAGAAATATTTTAAATGTTTTAAAGGTTAAATTAAATTCTAATTTAATATGATTTTATACTTTGTGTTGTAACTTTATTGATGCTTTAAATGCCTTGTGAGCCTTGTTTATGGAATTTCCTCTTTACGAACTATGATGATTGCTATGAGGTCAGGGAAGAATGAATTTTGTTTTAAGACTACTGGATTTCTATTTTAGACCCGGGGTATTGAGACCTTAGGGCACTGTACCTTGAGAATTTTGTAAACACTCTTGATTGACTTAGAGCACCGTTTCTCGAGCATAGTCTCGAAAACTATCGACTTGTCTCGTATATTACGTTTGGACAGGTCCCGGTTTCATATGCGCAATGAGCCGGGGTTTGATTGGTATATGCATAGGTAGCGCCCTTTATGGGAGTTTGCTACGGTTAGCTATCGTGGGTTTGTTAAAGTGTTAGCTCTAAGTAGCATCGACTGATACTATGTGAACTCTCTTGGTACTAAGATTGGTTTTATTGATTTCACTGCATACTTTATGTATGGTTTGATATTGAGCCTATCATACTTTATGTATGGTTTGATATTGAAACTTCTAGTCTAATGATGGAACTCTATATTTGACTACGATTTGTCATCGAGTTTCCATACTTTGTTCTAAGTTGATGCAGCATAATTGATTTAATATATTTGAAAGTGATTTGAATTAGCTTTCATAAATGAGGGATGCTTGGTATAATTTAGTTGCTTATTGTTGTTACTTACTGAGTTGCGACTCACTCCCCTCTTTTTTCCCCTCCCTTTCAGAGTGATCGATATCGCTACTATTCATTTTGGCTTGGGAAGCTTCTTGAGAGTGATCTTCCCTGCATAGTTAAGGTATATGGCTCCAAGCAGATTGTATAGATATATGTGGATGATGGCACAGTGTATTGGAAATCTTTTGATTGTATATATATACTTACGTGAAGAGTTTAGGATGTAAGTTAGGTTATGTTGTTATTGGAATATTATGACCATTATGCTTTTTGAATTGGTATTATGTATGTTAGTAGATATGCCCGAATACATTAAAAGATTTGATGTAGATGATCTTATTGATCCAAGGATCATATGAAATTGAAAAGTGGCTTACATAGTCACCTACAAATGAATAGTGAAGTAAAGGGATAACAAAAAAATTTAATCTGAATTTAAGCTTCCGTAGGAGATTAAGAAAATCCGGATGTGACAATTAATTACTTACCTTATGTGGTATGAAAACACATCATGATTTACACAAAAAAATGGAATTTTATTATTTTAATAATAAATATAAATAAATAATACTTTTGTTATAATTTAATAGTAAATACTTTCAATATAAAATATATATTTTTTAATTGTATAAATATATGAATGGTTTTATTTTAAATGTATAATAATATTTTAATAAATTATATCAATATTATTTAAAAAATAAGAAAACAACAAAATTAAAAAAAAATCCATTGACTGATTCAAACAAAAAAGTTTCTTTTCCACAAAAACACTTTTAAAAATCGATTTTCGGAAAACAAACAACGAAACAAAAATTAAATTAGTTAAAATAACCCATAAAAAAATCCGATTCAACAAGCCAGATATTAAATTCACCGGAGGCCCACTGAGACTGAGCTGATATTATTGGACTTAAGCAAACCTCGGCAGGTGCTGACAACGTCTGTCTTTTCAAGAAGAGAGCTACAGGCCGGTGCAGCTGTAGGATGCGGGCATGGAAGAGGCAGATGTTGCTGCTCTTTTTCTTTTCTTTTTTTTTTTGTAAGGATATCCAGCCAATAAAACTCTTAAAAGTCGTGTTACAGAGTCCGTCTCTGGCTTTGAGATTCAGAAATACGGAATCTCTCAATATATCTTTAATAAAATAAACAAACTTATTCAGCAAAATAAAATAAAATAAACAAAATTAAACAGTTAAATGGTTTTAATAATGGGATAAAATAGCGGGCGCAGAAAAATGGGAAAATGGACCTAAGCAGTAAACGTCAATGCGGAGATCAAATTAATTAATTTGAAGGCTATAAAGCAGTCGATGAGCGAGCACCATGGCACCAACGCTGAGATCAGGGACTGGCAATTAAAAAAGTCTTACATGAAAGAGAATGTCTTTGAAGGCTTCTTCTGTGGACTGTGGGGATGGGCTCAACTGGAGCAACAAATAAAGAACCCCACCCTAAAAGGACTGCACTGCGCTGCCCTGAAGAGACTCAATCTTTGGCATTCCTAGTGAAGTCGATGCAGGTTTGGCAAGTGCAGTCAGAGAAGCGACAGATTTCACACCCAAAGCACACACAGGAAGTACAGCCCTTGCATGCTGGAGAACGGGTGCAGCCCCTGTACACCCTGCGACTTGCTCGCTCTTCATCATCGTCGCATGTTATTCTGAAATGTAGGAAACATGTTAGCTGAACAATATGTTTGCCAACTTGCCCTAACATGCAGCAGATGAAGACAGTATTCTACATTTGAAAGCAAGCAAATTATGCATAGCATCACTTTTATCCACTTGAAAGAATCTACTCAAAACCTTTAACAAGTTCATACCAAATCCTAACAATATGAAGAAATATGTTCTCTCTAAGCATTTGCTTTCATACCATTACTAACAATAGCAATTCTAAAAATCTGAGCATAACGGAATTAAAATGGAAAGCTGTCTACATTGTCATAACTCTGTACCCCTTCCCATTTCCTGCTCAATTCAAAAACGAAAAAGATGGTGGTATTTAAGAACTCAGCTCAAAACAGAGCCAGAACATGTCAGCTTTGTCAGCCAATTTATAGATAAAACTGCACGTTCTGATAGATTATAATTTTAATAAGCTTTCCAACTAAAAGCATTTTTGGCATAAAAAGTGCTGACACTTAATGCATAAATTGAATGAAGCACCAACAATCAAACAGATATGGAAGCAAGTATAGTAGCACTTAATAGAATGCCAGAAAAACACAGCTAGTTCTTATAGACATATGGCTTCTTGTTTCACAGGTAAAACATCTCTTGGTGCCAAAAATTTATGCAAGATGGCAGCGTTTTTAAGATAGTACCAACAAAACAAATCTGGCACATCAGGGAAAGAATGGAACTGCTTGAATATGTCAAATAGGACATCTAGAACCCTTACTTGAGTAAGAGCTATATATCTCAGAACCCAACTTTTATGAATTTTGGAAAATAACCTGTCACCATGTCCCATGATGGAGTTATACCTCAACTCCTCAAGTAGTTTACTGCAAATTTTCAATCAAGCATAACCTATTTCTAGTAACCTCCTTTTCCGCTGGTTCTAATACAAGCACAAAGGAATGCCACTAACATGATCCAATAGATGAAATACAAGATTTAATACTTCTCATTATGGCATCCAGATTTAAACAAAGCCAGGGCATTTAATGAAGCATAGTTGTCAAATTGCCTAAAAAGTGAATAATCAGGAACTGCAGTTGGATCAAAACTACACTTCACACGCAGTACGAGGTTCTTCAACCAAAATTACTTGTTATGTTTCACAACATTCAGTCAACAGATTTAACTAAGTGAAAATCATTTGGAATTTTGGTGGTTATTACATTAGCAAAGAATATTAACAATTTTCAGAAGCTGTGACCACATGGTGTTTATGAGCTGGAAAAGTGGCTATCCATTTTAACTTAACTAAATGCATGTTAAGCAGAAGAAATAACTCCATATGGAAGGGCCAAAATGATACAGATACATAAGAAATAAGTTCAGAAAAGAAAAAACGAAAAAAGAGTTAACAAGAAAAGAAAGAATTGCTCATTAGTTTCCTGTATATGGAGCTGCAGCCCATGAAATGGTTTCATGATAGAGAAGTAATAAATGCCAGATCATGGAAGAATAATTTGGAATTAGAAAAGATATACTTCAATAAATATTGAATTGTAGATAGAAGTGTAAAGTTACCATATGCGTTATCTACAAATTACATTTTAATTTCTAACAACTAGATCTTTTAGGAAAAAAAAAAGAACTAGAGTCCAAAAGCATGTTCTAGAATGACTAATACCTTTATATGTAACAGGCAACAGGCGTGGACTAACAAACCCAGTTTATCAAATAAGAACATAATCAATGATGGTAAGACAAACCTGTCATATGGAAGATCAGAACATTTCCAGTTGACATCTGCAAAGGCGTCATGGTGAATCCGACATTCCTCTTTTGTCCGCAATCGAAATCTTCTTTCCTTGTTGCATCTGCTACAGGAAACAAACTCGTCTCGATGACAAACTCTTCCAAGATGTGATCTGTGAGTACCATTGGCATTTTTAGATGCCTGGTTGTAATATTTCAGCAAGGCAGTCTTTGATAATGAAACCTTCTCCCCATTAACTATCACCCAAACATTATTTTTCCACTTTCTAGCTGTCTCTCTTCCAGAATGCTTCTCAAACGCAGCGGGAGTCAACTTGTCTAGACATTGAAATTATCATTCACACAATTAGAAAAGGAAAAGGGACTACAAGAATAACACCTTCATCATTTGTTAGGAAAGTTTAAAGGAGCTAAGACGATCAGAAGGGGAAAAGATGATATCATATGCACATGACATTAGAAGGCTACGCTAAAAAGTAAAGGCTAATACTATAGACAGTTTAAGCCAGTTTTAATTACATTTATTTGTAAGGGCCCTGACAGTACGGTTCCGCCACATAACTCACCGTATTCCTCTCACAAGCCCCAAAATGACCAATGGTATAAAGAAAATATTCACCTGACTTTGGCCTCAAAGTGGGAGTGTATCTACGAGATGAAGGATCTTCAAGCTTTGAAGCGTGTTACAATTATTTCTTTTCACTTGACATGGGTAATCTTTCTTTCTCATGAACAAAACACAGCTTCCACACGGGCCTAAGATTCCTTCACACGCAGACAATCTATAGGTATGCAACCTACTCCTAACTAAACATTCTTTGAATGCGTAATATTTGTAGCATTAATCATTGATCAAACTGCAATAGTAGACATGTTTAAAGCTTTCATTTTGCCAAACTTGATTCCCTCGATAACACTGTTTTAATGATAAATAAAATTGGACGCAATACTTCGGAAGTATGTGCTAAAGTCTTAAAATAATAGAACATCAGCTGTAGAAGTACTGTTTGAACCGAATCTCCAAGCCATATTCGTACTTTCACACGATAGCATTATGTAAAGAAAAACACATGCACACAAAAAGAACGCACAAAAGAAGACGTTTATCCACAGGAAACACAGCCATCCTTATCACACCAAGCTTAAATATACTCAGAAGCATCCCTCACCAGACACACTTTACAATGGCATACCATCATGACAGGAAGAACTAAAACATACGCAGAACCCATATGGCTAAAAATGTTTCTTCTAAAAATTTTACTCTGTCTAGCTACAAGAAACAGAACTGAAGCTTTGAAAAACCAGATTCTGAAACGACTGAATCGAACACGTTAGGATCACAACAATAAAAGATAATGCAGATGTCATTCTGAACATAAAGCTAAGAGATAAGATCTTTAACCAACAAAGTCACTCATGGAGTATCCCAAAAAATGTATGAACAACACCTTCTTGTGTTACAGCGAAGGAATGCTAACTCAGTGAGACAAAACAACATACACATTAACTGTGTGAAAAGGAAACCAAAACGAATGGACTCAAGCTTCCCCATCATACTCTTCTCACTCTATCCAAACTCGATGAAATAAGAGAAAGTGACACCCATCAACGTCAAATGTACCGTAACTTGAATAAAGCACGCATTAAACATGCACAAAAATCAAAACCCATTTTCCCATCGGCATCGCAGGAAAGAGAAGGATCGACAAAGAAAGAAACAAAGGATGAAAAAGGGCTAAAGAGAGAGACCTTCGTTGCAATCAGGGGTGCATTCACAGGTGATTTCAAGGTCACCATTGGAGAAAACCCTAAGCTTGCCAACAGCATCACCATATCTATGGCTGGTACACCCACATGTCACTTCTATAAAATCTCCTCCTTTCCTCAATCCACTTACCTCTCTCAACTCGTCTTCGCTAAACATCATCGACCCACTTTCTCTGTCTACCCCATTCTCCATTTTCTTTCTTTAAAATAACTCCCCGACGCTCACGACACAGATACACACACTCCCACTCTCTCTGCCTCGTTAGGTTTTCTCAAAAAAGGAGACCCAGAAACCCCAAGGAAGAGAAAAATCGAATCAATAAGAAAAAAGGAGCATATGGGTAGTGTTGAAAAGAGACGGTTGTTGCCTGATGAGATTTTATAGGATGTTTAAACCAAAGAGAGGTCTGCAAAAGCACGCATCTTTATGGGGTTACTCCCGGAGATCTGGTGGAGAATACGTTGAGAGAGGAGAGAGAGGGAGGGAGGCGGTTGGTGTTGGAGTTGTGTGTCTTTGGGATGTGAATGAGCTGGCGAAGTGAAACAAATGTCGTGGGGTGAATGAAGGGAACGAGAGCGGTTAAAAGCTTAGATGCCACTTGCATGACATGACATGAGAGAGAGAGAGAGAGAGAGAGAGAGAGAGAGACTTTGGCTTTGGGTTCAGGGCCTACTTGTTTTGGAGAAAATCCCTCTCATGGAGGAGACGAGGTTTATTGAAATTAGCGTCGGGGACGGACTAAATAGTATACTTATTTGCTTCTCTTTTTCTCCAATGCAAACGCAATGCTCTGTATCCATTTTGACTAATGGTCGAACACCATTTCAGATACAATTTCACTGTGCTCCCAATGAATTTCTGCATTGCTTCATACTCCTAACTTACTACACTGTCCCGTAGTTAGTAAAGTAGCAAATGATCTGCACGTGTATGAATTATGATTGTGTCCATAACCCTAAGCAGACCTGTTCTGTTTAAACCAAGAAAAAAAGGTAGACCTGTTCTGTTGTGGAAAACTCAACCTAGGTTTTGTTTCTAAACAGGAATTCAAATTCAAGGGTTTTTTTAGTTGAAACGTTAAGATATTCAAATGTTATTTTAGATCATGATTAATTCGAAATTGAGTTATAATTAAATTCAAAATGGGAAGAGTGCTTTCAACATTATTTTTTCTATTCATAAAATTTGAATTCAAAATTTTATTTAAGAGACACTAAACTTTTTATACTTGACTCAACAAGCATTGGTATTTGAGGATTTTTTTTCTTTTTACCCTTTGAGGCCTATATAGTATTAGTATATCCCCTCTATTTTTTTTTGGGTGAATATATCCTCTCTATTTTGTGTTTATATTTTACAAACACAAGTAAATTCAATAAATATGAGAAACACGCGATGGCCAAGCGGAGTCCGTTGTTTAGTCTAAATGTTAGATTTTGAATTTTTTTGTATAAAAAAATTTTGATAGCAGCCATTTTGCTTTTGAAAGATAAGATTTTTGTGAAAGAGGAAATTCAAATTTAATTTTTTTTTAAAAAAAAACATACACTTCTTTTATTGGATGAAACAGTCCAATGCATAATGATTGACGATATGTATTATTTTTGTTTATAAGAAATTAAAGGAAATTCAAACCTTAAATGTAATCTGTATTTAAAAAAAATAAAAAAAAAACAATCGCTCAAATCTCGATTGTCTTAAATCTTTATTGTTGATTTGGTGATAATTTTATTTCATACTTGATAGTCTCAAATTACGGAATTGATGTTCCAAACTCCTCTCCCCCCCGCGCCAACCCCCGCCCCCTCCCCCCCCCCCCCCCCCAAAAAAAAAAAAAAACAATTGAATATCGTCTTTAATTTTTTTTTCCCTTTCATTTCTCCACTTCTACCTCTAGTAAAACTAAACCATACCTATCGGCCAAAAAGAAAAAATAAAAAGATACCCCAAAAGAGTATGATTGATGAGGAAAATGAAAGACTGGCGATCAGTTGCGCATGGTACAATATTGAAATTGCGATGGTATGATAATGCTAAAGAATGCATGCGAAGTCAGTTCTTAGATGATTTCAACCCTTAACGAGTGACGGGTATGCATAAAAGAAGGGTGTTGTGTTGAACTCGTGTGTGTGTGTATATATATATATATATACACACACGCGCGAACTTTACAACAATTATCTTAAAAATGTCCATTGAAATTGATATAAGATAAGCTGGTTCTAACACCTGTGAAGACTGCAGGAGTTAAAAAAGATTCCAAAATCGACGCATTATAAAATATACTCCAAGTATTTTTTAATCACATATATCTTAATCTGTTTTATAATTTAAAACAAATTTTGTTTGGACCAAAAGTAGTAAACCGTAAAATTCTCTCAACAATAACGATTTGAAAATTTGAACCATGTCCAAATACTTGAAAAAATATACTTTTACTTCTTTCAATTATTTATTAGTATAAACTCCAAACTTTTGATCATTCAATTCCCTTGCTCTTATTTTATTCATATTGTTGATCATTAAAGTTAAGGCATTACATAATACAAGTAATACAAAAATATGCATCGTCTTATGCTCTACCTTTTGAGCCGTGAAGCTTTACCCATAGTTTTCTATATTTTTTTTTGTGACAATATTACTGGCATAATATGGATCGCAAAAAGCTTAAAAGTAAAACAGATTAATACATGCATCCACTACTGATTCTATTAAATCCATCACAACAATCAAATTTGTTTATTAGTTAATGAAGAAAAGCAAGCCTTTAATAAATGTGGAGGATATTATTGAAAACCTTTGAGGCTACACTCAAAAGCCATTGCTTTATGTTAAAGTTTGTTATTATTAAAAGTTCTTATTAGTAGGACGACAGACAACAATTAGTTTTGTTTGGTCTGAGTCTGACAACAGACAATCATCAAATTCTCATCACATTGTAGTTGATTAAAAATTTGTTACTAATCTGAATCTCTCGGGCCTCGGCTGAAAGAGTCATATATATTTTGATTTTCAATGTAGTTGTGGTTGGAAAATATTCCAAACCACAACCTTTGTCACCCACCGGATGGAACAACTATGTATTTCCCATCACAATTAACGAAAGCAATCCAAGGAAGAGGAAAAGAAAAGGTTCATTAGCTATATATAATTTTTCTCTTTTAATTTTCTCTTGCTTTTCCAATGAAAGGCGTCCATAGTTTTGTGTCTAATTTGTCTCCAAGGATAAATTTCAACTATCTTGAACAAATATATATAAATATATATATATATATTCAGTAAACTATAGTTAGAAATATTTAAAGCTCAAATTGGTTAGTGCAACCCATTTTTAATTACACTAACATAAGAAAATGTAAGAAGTAAAAGTAGATTTTATTTTTTTTAAAAATTTAAATATGGTTCGAATTTTAAAATTTTAACTATTAAAAGATTTAATTATTTATCATTTCGATTCAAACATAATTAATTCAAATCGTAAAATAAATAAAAATACTTATAATTACATAAAATATCTAAACTATAACACATATACATATATATATATATATGTATCCGTATGTGTCTATAGCGCTTATCTTAAATGTACAAATGTCTAAACTAGTAGCTCTGCAGTCTACGGTTAGAGTGGGAAGTACCAAGCCCCTTTTGGGCTTTAGGTATGAACCCACTTTTATTACTCTCCCAAACTTTCAACGTCCACGTCGGTCATTCTTTGCTGTAATACTAGAAGTATTAAATATCAATTGAATGATCATTACGATGTCCAGCGCGCATGAAGTGGTCCTCGTGCTGTATCTTCACGTTGTAGATGTGCGGCGCTTCAGATAGGCTCCCAGAAAGAAAGAACATCCTATACTTCGTAGCTTCGAACAAGCATATAAGCGCATTAATTTGCATTGCCGGCAGGAGTGGAACCTTATACCCCTGATGAGAGCATAAGTAGAATCTTAAATTATTACAAAGGAGAATCATTTCTTTTGCATGAGTTTTGCGAATATGGTGGCTGTAAAATTAGGATATAATCTAGTCGGATGGAAATGATTCAGTATCAAATTCAAATTCGGTTTAATTCAAAAATTTGATGCTTGAATCTTGGCTTCAATTTGATCGTGTTTGATTCTTGAAATTCGAGCTCGATTCGACAGAATATTCGAGCCACTTAAAATTATTTTGATAGATTTGATTTGTTAATTTTTAATTATATATTATAAATATAAAATAATAAATTAATAATAAAATATTAAAAATATATATTAAAAAAAATTATAAAATTCACGAGTCGTTCGAGCCGAATATTAAAATACTCGAATTCGACTCGACTTATTATTTGAGTAGCTCGAGCTTAAGCTTGAATTAAAAATAAATGAGTCAAACTCAAAAAATCATCAAATCAAGCTCGAGTAACTTATAAATAGATTGACTCATTTGCACCCTATGTACAATACTGATATGTAGTAATTTTACATTTGGCTATAAATATTGCAGCGGTGGCTTGCTAGCAATCCATGCGATTATATCTGCTTGTGGTGCTTTTCTGAGTCGAACAAAAGGGCATGATCATTGATCATATTACTCAGTTAGGACTTAGGATTTTGGACCGACTGCGCTATGCAGTCATCATACTGCATTTTACGTAGCATTCCGAGTTAGCTAATTTTTCCGAGCATGATCATGTCAGGAAAGAAACTCTTTACTTCACGGAATGGTATCATTTCAACTGTTTGCTGTCACCTTAATATGTGGTGTTCCCATTATCCGTTAATACCTTGAAATATGCCTTGAATTCATTCACTTAAAGTAGGAGTAATCTATAATGTCATAACGTGCACTGAGTACAACCCAACTACTAAATGTATTGAAGAATGGTTACCGATCATTTTTATAGGTATGGTTCGCCACCTAATTATCTCGGTGCTTTTAGAATTTTTAAAATTTAATTAAAATTTCTTAAAACATGAATTCTGAATTGCGTGAAAAAGCTTAGATTCGGCAGTTTATGTGTTAGAAATGATTAACACATCAAAATGTCCATGAAAGAGTTTAGATTCAAAAGTTTACTTACATGTTAGGAAATATTAACATCTCAAAATGCTCATCTAAATGACGTATAATTATACTTTATCCTAAATAGCTTTAATTAAAATAATCTTTATCTTTTTTATCTTTTTTGTTTTATTTTTTATTATTTAAATTTTTACCTTTAAATATTGAAAGTCCTTTAGAAATCGTCCAAAACGATCTGATTGAGTTCCTAAAAAAGTCTTCTCACCTCAAAAATATTTACAAGAACACATTAGTTCTTCTGAAATGGCTTTATAATTGAATTTCTTAGATGTCTCATACAAGACTATAAAACAAAACTGTTTTCTTTGTTTTTGTTTATTGTTGTCATTAATTTCTTTTTTTGTTTTTGGAAACAAGCCAAATTCTTGTTTTGAAATCATTTTCTGAAATCCCCAACACTCTGATTTAATTTAGAAAAATTCTTACCTTGAAATTATTTTCTGAATTCCCCAACACTCTGATTTAATTTAGAAAAATTGTTACCTAAGAATTTTTTGAAAAATTGCACTGTTGCAAAGTCTAGAAAATTTATCGTTGGTTGAATCCTTGAATTTCTATCAAAAAAGATTTTACGTACTTTGAGAATCTTATTTTTCATTTTGTGAGAGATTTATTTATTTAAAAAAATAGTTTTAACATATATTTTTAAACCCTTTTTTATTTATATTTTTTAGTTTTTATTAAAAAAACAAAATTTAAAATCTATTTGGTATTCAAAACCTACGATCATCTAAAAATAAAATTTAAACCCACAAGAAAATTAATCTACATAATAAAACAAATAAAAAAACAAAACAAAACACAAAAGTCAAACCCGATCAACAATCAACGAGGTTAAATTGGGTCATGGGTTAAATCGAATCAATAGTTGACAGCTGGTCAAAGTTGAGTAAATGCGTCAAGTCACAAATGGATTAGTTCAAAGCCATCGAAGTGCACGAATCCACTTATTTACTAAAACTCTGTGTTTTAGGCTTTCATATAAAGGTATTTTTTTTTTTAATCATTCTCGTGTCACGATTGTGATCGTGAAATTTCCAATCAATTTTTCGTTCTTCTTCGAATTTCATTATCGTTACATTACGTTTCTCAGTGTTTAGTGTAAGTTTATTCTAGACCTGACAATTCGTGTTTATAATTCGTTTTTGTGTTATATAAAATCATATTCGTGTCGTGTAAAACACGAAAATTTTGTGTCAAAATTCGTGTCGACACGAAAAACTCAAAATGTTATTTTTAGCTTTTACTATATTCATATATTAATTTTACTTAATTTTAATCTCGTGTCATCTTGTATCATCTCGTATCATTTACTCGTATTGTGTTCGTGTCGTGTAATCGTGTCATGTCTAAGATTGCCGATCTAGTTCATTCCAATAATAGACTTACTTAGCTTACTCTAAATTTATAACTCAATCTATGGTCTCAGTCCAATTGTGTGATATTACAAAACATTTTATCCATTTACTCCCAATATCATATCATTCACTGAATCCATTTCAATTTCATCTAAGTGTATGAATAAAGATACTAGATATACCATTAAAGCGTAAATCGTAATACATTAACATCTATTTATATATATTAACGTACTTTAGTTACATCACACTAGTGTTGTTATAACATCCTCGACATCAAACACTACATAATTTACATACCAAAATATAAATACATTAGCTATGCACAACTGTCTGGATACAAAAGCATATCATATATCATATACCTCCTTTCGATATAATAAGCTCCTAAAGACGCTCACTCCAACTAGCCTCAAATGTAGTAGCAACTGTATCTACTAATGCGAAGCTGAAAGGATGAGTAAGAGGGTGAGTTTTATGCCCAATAAGAAATATACATCAAAGAATGAATACCATGCGAAACTATATGCAAGTATCCAAAACAATTTCCATGAGAGACAATATGAATTACAATAACGATAAACAATTGGTATAGATTCGGACATGGGATCCTCCATAGTCAGGTGAGGAGTTCTAGGGGTATTTTAGGAAGGATACTTTAGAGCACTTCATTATCCCTTGATCCCAAAAGGTGGTTGAACGAGAAGGAATTCATGCATATTCAAAATTAATGTCAATTTCAACTTCAATACTTTCAAATTCATAGCAATGCTGATAGTAAACATTTCATTTCAAATTCATAACATTGTATTCAAATCGATAATACTCAAAGCGATACAATTTCAATAGACAATGCATTTCAAATCAATCACATTTCAATTAAAATGGTAAATATGGAGACAAAGCAACATTCCAATAGAATCATGTGGTTTTCAAAGGGCCCAAACAAGGAGTAAGTAATACGCATATGGCTATAGTCAAGAAGAGCCCACAATGTGCACTAATTAGGTGATAATTGTGGATGTTAGAGACATGATTAGCGTCAAACAACATTCTATATAAATATTGATGTCAATAGTGGTCATGATGAACAAGAAGGCAAACTGAAGGAAGGTCTAATGTCTCAAAACCATTTTACTTTATTCTCATTCTCACTAGAACATAATATACTTTTCCAAAACATAAAATAATAAAACGTTCAAAGAGTAAATCATTGGGAATCAAGTTTCTAATCTAGTAAAACATTTCAAAACATCAAATTCTTTTAAAGCGATTAAATCTTGTTATACAATTCACAAACAGGAATGCATTCGATAACACAAATCAAGTTATTTTTGAAATATTAAAAACACTAGTCATTAAACTATAGCTTATAAAATCATGTATGTTCAAAAACTGATTATGCATGAGACACTGCTTTTATGTTTGACCAAGTACTTAGCTATACATTACATTTTGCTTTTTAGAATATGATCTTATAAATCTTTTTAAACTTTTTCGAATTTAATATAACTTCCAAACATTTCCTTCAAAATCATTGTATTTTTTCAAAAAATTTCGTTTAGTATAAATCCTATACCTCCATTCACCTTATAAAACCTATGCTTTTCCATGTGTATACTCAAATAATTTAAATCAAACCCAATATCTTCAAAACATGTTGTTTACCAAGAAAGCAACTACGGGGAGCCAATAGTCTCAAAACAATCGATAAATCATTAAAACAATTCAAAGTGCAATAACTTCATTTAAACCATTGCTTTACAAAAGTTATGAAACAATTCCAATCTTTAAGACATTTCAATCTCAACAATAAGTATCAAAGGCATTTGAAAATTATTCTTCTAGAAATCAATTTTCCAAATCATTTTTTTAATAACTTTATCAAACCATTTGTCATACTCTTAAAACAACATACAATTTGAAAGTTAGTAAATCTTTAGAAGATAATACAAAGCCAATGTTGTATAAAACTGAACCTAACTTCCTAACCCTTAGCTGAACTATGACGCATACTTTAAAACCATCTATAAACTAATTCTATCCAAGACTATCGTTTTACAAAATTTCAATAGCATAATAGTACTATGTTAGAAACCTCTGCACATTTAAAAACAGTTCAATATCACCACAATTCAGTTGTTTCTCAATGCAATCATGATATTGCCTACGTCTTTTACATATGTCCCTTACCACAAGTCAATTACAATGTAATTTCTATCTCGATAGCACCAATATTAATAGGCAAGCATATATTTGCCTGTCCTCCAAACCATTCTAATTCACTTCAAATCTATAGAAATGTAAGAACCCTAATTTCCCAATAATCAGTATAAGTTATTTATTTTGGAAATCGAAAAGCGAAAGCTAATAGCTAAAATTTCTAAAATAGTGGTAATGTTGGACAAAATTAGATGTGGGTTCCACTAGGATTTCTACAGCCCAGATTGGGACGTGTAACAATCTGAGTATACATTTTTACACAATATTTATTAATGTTTTTACACATTTTTACTGGTTGGGCTGTATGTGATGCCTTTAACACTTGCTCATTAATAGTAGTAAATGGTAGACATTTATTCAATAAATTTGGAATATAAAATTTTTTTTTCAATATTCCATACGCTTTACATCCCTTGTTTCTATTTTACAATAATGTAGTACTGTATACAAGTGTCTGAATATATAAGAGAAGTGACTGTACCTTAAATTTCAATGCTCTTTGTCCTAGTGGGCTACTCGCAGCTATAATAATCTGAGGAAGCTATCAAATAATCTTCGTTATAAATCTGGAAAATTTGAAAGTAAGGGGTGAGCGAACCACGTGCTCAATCAAAGAGTCATATGCTGCTTGATATAATGAAATCTATATGCAAGAATATATTTATCCTAACGATGTACTAAGCACAGTAAAGGAAGGATACTATAGTCGGCTAGGGAAATCTAGATGGAGCATGGAAGGTATTTTGAAATACCTATCTTGTCCCGGAAATCCAGAGCAACTATAGAGAGTAATAAATAAATTGTTTTATTTCAAAACAATTCCTTCTCTTTTCTCATAATTATAAAAATGGTATAAACCATTTTATTATTTCACTTCAGTACACCGATTTCAAAACACGTGACAGTACAGTGATAAAACAGTAGTTACCGTAAATAGTGTTTCAGTACAGTAGCTTATAAATATCCAAATCACTGGATAATACTTCAGTAATTATTTCTATTTAAGAAATAATTTTCAAAGTATTCTTTCTTGATAACAGTAATTTCCTTTCAGTTCAGGAAACAGTGTTCTGTACAATTCAGTTCAGTAAATAGAAATCAGTAGATTTCGTTTTAGTAAACAGTAATTAATAGCTTTCAGTTCAGTAAACAGTAATAAATAGGTTTCAGTTCGGTAAACAGTAGCTTTCAGTTCAGTAAATAGTAATCAGTAGCTACCAGTTTAGTAAACAATAAACAATAGCTTTCAATTCAGTAAACAGTAATCAGTAGCTACCAGTTCAGTAAAACAGTATTTCGGTACGGTTCAATTCAGTAAACAATAATTCACAGTGCAGTACAGTAAAACAGGATTTAGTAAATCATTTCAGTAAACAGCAATCAGTAAGTTGAGACTAGGCATCACCCTACATCATATCATGCTATCATCGTCTACTAAGGGACACAGTAATCATCCCTAAAGGGACATAGTAACAGTATACAGTAAGATCTATGGTCATGATATATAGGTGGTACTCGGCGTACACTTGCTAGATGACATCCGGGACCGCTGATGACTGGTGGGTCAATCAGCCACGTGATAGTAATAGTAACAATAGTAAGCATGGATCTCGGGGCCTAAGTCTCAAAACAGTATAAAAACCATATCACAGCCTTTATGGATCTTATTCAAAATAATTTGAAATATTTCATGTTTATCCATAAGGTTCTCACATTTTCATATATCATCACCTTTATGGAATTTATAAAATAAATAAAATCATCACTTAATTCCATAAAGGTATAGAATCATTCATTTTCTCATAAA
This sequence comes from Heritiera fomes, assembly GCA_032173925.1. Classification (NCBI taxonomy): domain Eukaryota; kingdom Viridiplantae; phylum Streptophyta; class Magnoliopsida; order Malvales; family Malvaceae; genus Heritiera; species Heritiera fomes. Next base: position 14,361,533 of record JAPDPM010000020.1, on the reverse strand, counting down.
AATACTTTTAAGGAAATCCCATGAATCAAATCGTTTATTTGGAGAATTATTTTCCAAAAAGGTATTCTATTCCCCATTTTCACATACAGTAATTCTATCAGTAAATATTCATGTATCAAGTGAGAAAGTAAATAAATATTCAATTTGAATATTTAATATCATATAAAACAAATCAATTTCCCACTTTAATAAAAATATAAAACATGAATATTTAATTTCTCATAACTTCCTCAAAATTTCCAATTTAAGGAAAATTGGTGGAAATTATATTCAAAATTTCCCATTTAAATCACATGCTTCTAAAATATTTTGGAATATTTTAGAATATTTTTGAAAAATTTCCGACAGCATAACAGTTGCGGATTCCTAACCTCCTGCACACAGTCACAGTATATAAACCAATTTTTCAACCACAGATTTTGCATGTTTTCAGACCAAATCATGCATCCAATATTCTCATAAAATTTAGCTCAAGAAAACATGCAATTCATTTTATCACTACAACTCACACATTCCCCCCTTACCAGTCTTATGAAGTCGAGCTTCTCGGTTCCTTTTACCGAATTTCGTCGACTCGGGCTGCAAAATAATTTTACCGAAAATTATTAATATTTTTCTTCTTATTTTTAGACCGCTAATAATCATAAAATGCAGCCACTAATGTCATAATATATTTATAGCCAGTATAATTTATACTGTTGCTAAACCTCAACTTTTTCATTTTAGCTCCTTTTTCGGATTTCATCAATAATTTTCTTTAAATTTCTATCCTCATTTTCTATAATCAAACCATAAATTGCAACATCAATTCATGGCTAATTCTTCCTTGGCCAAAATCTTCAAATGGCCATTCCATGATTTTTGCTTCTATTTTTTCCTAATTGCTAAAGTTAGTCACGTGAGCCCTTTTTTCGTTATTTTTTTCACGCATGAAATCACTTTCTTTCTATTCTACATGCCAACCATAGCTTCCCTTATACCTAGCCAAAAATTGATTCTTCATTCTCTCATGTTTCCTAGCCATTTCTTCATCTTATTCATCGATTCCTATAATCATCTTGGAATTCTTAGCATGATTTCTTGCATATTCATATATCAATCAAGATCTTAACTTATTCCATTCTTAAATTCTAAAAAGATCTAACCATAAACAAGACCATATTCATGATTCTCATACTAAGCAACATATAAATCTACCATTCAATAGCAAGGAAACCATGGGCAAAATATGCTCACCTTGAACCGAATGGCACTTCTCCAAACAAAATATTTTCTGCCTTTCACGTCAGCCTCTGCTTGGTTTCCAATTGGTTTTCAAGGTATATATAAGGTCTATGGTGGAGGTTAAGTAGTTAACTGACAAAGGAAGGATATTTGCTAAGGTTTTTCATGAAATAAATGGATGAAACCGAACACACTTATCAGCAAAACAGAGTGCATCGCAACAGCAGAGGATTTTAGTGAAAATAATTGAGTTTTGCTAAAGTTCTTGCTTCTTTACTCTTCCATTTATTTAGAATTTCCAATGGGAGTTTGCCACCTTTCTAACTTATCCCATTTACTCATCAACTTTTGTCTATTTTGCAATTAAAAAGGGATGACAGTAGCAGCACAAAAGGAACAATTGTAATTTTTTTCCTTAGCTGTTACGGTTTGACTCTTTCTCCTCTCTTTTTATAGACTCTAGCCTACAATTTCAACACATGAAATTTTGAAATTTCTTTTCCCTTTAAAATATCATTTATATTATATTTTATTGTATAAGAAATTGGCTGATTTTCCTTGAACTTTTTCTCCAAAATCTGATCAACAACGTTGGCAACAAGAGTAACGTGATGCTGTCCAGTTTTGACTCCATTTCACCACCTTTTTGTTGTCTCCAACCAATAGAATTTATTCACATGTTAAATTTAACTTCTCTTCCCCTTTTTGTGTAGTATTTATATTAGATTTTATTCCATAAATTGTGGCTGATTTCTAGCCATGAAGTTCACGGCAATAATGGTAACGTGTAGTCCATTTTTCTGCCCAACTTTGTCGACTCTTCCATGCTTACTTGTGTGCACTTTTTCAGCCAATAATCAGCCATGTATCCACCAATAAAATCATCCTCATGTATTATTATTTATTCCATTTCTTTCACCTTAAAAATTTGCCTCAATTTAACCAAGTTCAGCCGTGTATCAAGGCTGAAACAGAAGTGGCGTGCAGTCCACTTCTTTGTATAGTTTAGACTTGTTTTCTTCATCTTCTTAGATACATCCCATCCAATGAAAATAATTCACATACAAAATAAATAATTTCTTTATCCTATATTTATATTTGTTGACATTTTATGCAATGAAAATAACACTTCCATTCTAAATTTTCTAATTTCCTTTATTCTATACCTTCAATTCAGCATTCAATATCTGTCCCATCTCTTATACACCATACTATATTTTATAATTCCAATAATTCCAAATTGAGAGTGAAACATCATTCAATCTTTATTAAATTCCACTAAATAATTTAATTCCACTATCAATAATTTACAAAGTATAGTGTATAGTGTTATAAAATCGAGTCTCACAGACGAAACTCCAGAGTATTGATAATTGGAGTGAAATAATGAGATGGTCAAAATCTGAATATCAAAATTCCTCTGTTTGGGCATGTTTGGAGAAATGTGCAACAAATTCGATAATGACAATTTTTTCCACAAGCTAAAAAAACTTACGTGAATATTGGTCAACGTAGTTTGATTTTTAACCCACAGATTGTCATAGATGAATCCTCGTGTGAAGAAGTCTTATGTGATTCCAACTCGTAGACTGAATCACACGAAACGTAGAAAATAATGTGAATGAATGATCAGGGGTATTTTAGTAATTTTACCCTTATGACAAATCAAACCCTAATAAAAGTTAGTGTTTTGACTGAATTATTCAAATAGATACATTTGGCATTGAGAAAAGAATAGTTTGAAGTTAGACTGAATGTTTAATCAAATATTGAAGCAGTTGGGACATAAAGGGAATTTTTAAAATTATGTAAGGGCAAAATGGTAATTTGCCATTAAAGGTATTATTTTATATATAAGATATTTTAAGAGGTCAAAGTCATCATCTTCCCCATGTGTTTGGCCGGCCATGTGAGAGTAGAGAGAGAAAACTCAAGCTTTTTCACACTTTTAAAGAGAGAAAGCTTGTAAAACACCTACCTACAAGCCCCAAACCTAAAAACACCCTAAATGAAAGTTGTTCAGCTCAATGAGCTCTACAACATACTATGGAACGAGCTATTGAGGAAGCCATTTAGAGGGTGAAAAAGCATTCCAAAGTTTCAATCCTAATGAAGGTAAGAGAGAGAAATTTTGTTTTCTGATTAAATCAAATATACGTGATAGATCTGAGTCTGTAGAGTGTGTGAATATGAAATCTGATCTAAAAAATGTGTTTAAATTGATCCCTACAACTCGAAAACAAAGTGGGCACTAAGCTTGCTCATTAGAATTGGTGCTAAGAGACTGCTATCACGAAATCGCGATTGTTAGGTAAGGGATATTTATAAAAGAACATTAGGATATCATGTTTGCATTGATTTTTGGTTTATTGAATTTGTGATTGATTGTGTTTGAGGTTTTGAAAAATGGATTTTTAACTTTAGATCGCATTCTATCTAGAATAGCCTATTGCCCAAAGGGAGTAGTTGATTGCCCAGACATAGAATTTCAGATATATTCATAGTAATCAACTTAGATCCAGACCAGTCGACTGCCCTAAATAGCAGTCGACGACCTATAACTATAACCAACTTAGACCAGTCAACTACCTTAAATACCAGTCGACTGCATTTTACCCAGAAACTTTCTATTAGAAAACTAGTTGAATGCCATGTAGGCCAGTCGACTGCACTTTTCCAGTCAAATTTTAAATACTTAAAATATTAATTCAAAAAAGAAAATTCATGAAAATACATAGTAGCTAATTGCTTCAAAGAAGAAGTCAACTACCCTAAGTCAGAATGAATCTGACTTAAGAAAGTGTTAGGTAAAGTAAGAACTTAAATAAGTTAAATCGATTGTTTGAAATCGTTGAATTTTGATAGTGAAATATATAATTGTTAGAATGAATTGTTAGATCGTAAATTATTAGTATTGATTCAAAAGTATATGTCTGAAAGTATTGCTTTGTGTTAACAATCGAAAGTTTACGACATGTGCAGAAAGATTGTAAAGTGTGATGTTTTGAAAATGGATTTGATTGAAATGATTGAATAGTTTGTAGAGTTTGAAGAATCGAAATGATTAACTGTTATCGAGTGAAAAAATGTTTTGAAATTGATTAATGATTGAAAAGAGTCATTGATTTGATGTTATTGATCATATTGAAAATATTAGAATCGGCTAAATAGTATTAATCATATGGCAAGCATTAGAATTGATTAAATGTCATTTATCGTAATGAAAGCATTGGGATTGATTGAATGTCATTGATCATATCGAAAGTATTGGAATTGAAAGTATAGAATCAAAAATGAAAGGGATATTTCATAAGCATGCGTTAGTCATGCATAATTGCATTGCTCACATGCATAATCATTGTTTGATAGTTTTTAAATCATTATGCATGATGGTTTTAAAGTGCATTATTTCAATGTTTGCTTGTTTTAAAGAATGCATAGTTTGAATGTTTTAAAAATTGAACGAATATGAAGTGTTTGAGTTTTATCGTATTGAAATGATCTGAAGGTTTGAAAGTATTGAAAATGATTCTATTTTATACTAAATGAAACGTTTGATAAATTTGATTTACCATAAATGTTTTAACATGGTATGCTACGGTTTGAGGACTACATTATGGGAGCCACCTCTAGGGTCCTAAAGGACGTATGTGCTACACGAGTTCCTTTGAGACCATGGAAGTCACCTCTAGGATCCCAAAGGAGTTAAGTGCTACACAGTGTACCTCACCGTCAGATTCCATGGAATTATAAAATTAAACTTGGTTCCCTAAAAGTTTTTACTTTGACTATGGTATTGTATAAAGTTTCAAAACATAAAGTATTGTTTTATTATTTTAATAGAATCAAGTAAATGTTTTGAGATTGTTAGCTCCTATAGTTGCCTTTGGCAATCATGCATATTCGTTCGTCCGATTGTCCGTTTGTTTGCTGTTTGACCTTGAGCAAGTCTACAACCATCTTTGTATCACCTGCTCAATGGTACTATGAGGTGTACCATTTGCTGAATGACATTGAGCATGTCTTCAGTAGTCCTAAGTGTCACTTGATAAATGCACATAGTGGACAGTCTTTTCGATTATGGCAATACGTCTTATTATATAAGTAAGACTGGCTACTAAAGGTGAATCCTTGGCCCACATAATGGGTACCCTAGTCTTTACAATAATTCCCTCAAGGGAACTTTATTAGCATGATTCTATAGGGATGTTGACTATTTCCATTGATTGATTTGACCGAATGATTGTACCAATTGATTTGATTGAATGAATGTACCAATTGATTTTATCGAATGATTGTATCGATTGCTTTTATTGAAAGATTGCACCAATCGATTTGATCGAAAAATTGTACCAAATGTAAAAACTGCAAAACTTTGTACCATATTAGAGAATAAATAAGAGAGATAGAATAAGCTAAGTACTATGTACCTTGTAATTATCATTATTTCAAGTAATGAGAATGAAATTTCAAGTTTAGTAAATTTAGCAATAAATGATTAATACCTTGGAATAATTCAAAAATTTTATAAATAAGTTCAAGAGATATATAAGAACAAATAGATACATATATTCCACAATATATGTATATTTATTTTAATGAAACAAAGGACACATGTATGCTAAAGAAAGTGTAGTGTACATGAACATTAAAACAATTAAAATATAAATAAGAAAGGAATATATATATATATATATATATATATATATATATATATTATCTATATCCAATAATTGAAAATATATGTACATACACATATTACATGTACGTAATGTAATTAAATAAATAAACATATAAATAAGCATATATTAGTTATGTATATTTATAAATATATATTATTATGTAAAGATAATTATAAATTATATAAATTATAGATATTTGAGACAGGAATAAAAGTATAAAATAAACTAAAATTTGAAAAATGATAAAATAAAAATTATAAAGTAAAATAATGCTTAGTGGAGTTTGATGGGACTTTCTCCCATCAAACCCCACTAGCATCCTCAGCAACATCAACTAAAGCTTCTCAAAGAAGCCTTGGGATTAAAAAAATAAAATGAAGTGAATAGAGAGGAGGAGAGACTCGGGAGAGAACCAGAAAAGAAAGTTAAACCCGATCGGGAAGACAAGAGAGGTGAAACCGAAAGAAAAAGGAAGAAAAGAAAGAGAAGCCAGAAGGAAAAAGGAAAGAGGAGAAGAGAAAGAAGAGAAAGGAGAGTGTAGCTGCTGCTTCACCATTGTGAGCTGCAGGGGACTGAACAGAAGAGGAAAGAAAATACGGCTGGAAATGGCGTTCTTAAATGAAGAAAATGCAAGATGATTAAGGGCTATTGGGTAGTGTTTAGAGGGTTGAAACAGTGGGCTTTTGTATTGGAAAAAGGGATGTAACAATAGAGTGGAAATAAGGAACCGAAAGAGTGTTTGAGGCGTGGAAACAAAGGAAGATAAAAAAAGAGCTGATTTTGGCTAGGTTTAAGTTTTGGTTTAAGCTGGAAATGCTAAGTTATAAGGGTCATTCAATGTGGTTTTTAGGCTATGTTGGTGGCTTGAACATGGAGCTGTGATTGGGCTGTACATGGGAAGGTTGAACCGTGGTTGATGAAGGTTAGGAGACGACATTTCAAGGGTTGTTAGAAGGTTGAAATCATCCTTGAGCGGTGGTGAATAGAAGATGAAGAAATGGCTAAAACAGTAGCCACATGAGGAAGCTTGGGTTGAGATTTCAAGAGAGTAAGGCCCTCTAAACATTGAGTTATGATCGTTATATATATTACATATGAATATTTTGGATGAAATGTGATAGATGGAGGAGAAAATAAATAAATATATATATGTATCATTCGTGAAAATAAATATCATTTGTGTGATATTCATACCAATGTACCTAAGTATATTTTATATACTAAGAGAATAAACGAGAGTAGTTTTTGAGATATAATTACATATATAATTATATAATTTGTTTGAGGTACAGTTACAATTATATAATTATATATATAATGAGGGGAATGCGCAGTGTTTATTAAATCAGTAATGCCTTAGTGAAACAAACACCAGTAGTAAATGATGATATGTATTGCTGGCATGAGGACTTAAATAATTGTGGTCATAAGATATGTATTTTTTCTGTGAATAAAGATAATGACGACATGTTATTAAGATGTTATTGGATTTATTGTAGTTAATTGGAGCAGCAGAGAAGTTGGAGTTGATTTTAGAAACCCAAGTAAATTTCTAAGCCTCGAGGTAAGTGGTTTAAATAAACCTTACTAGTATCATCTCGTAAGAGATGAAAGAGTCCTTATTCAATATTTATCTAATTTCACATCAAGTTTGTTAAATTTTCACAGAAAAGACTATGAGGGCAAGTATTGGTAAGATACAAGCTTGACTTGATGTGATCGTGAATAGTGTGCGGGCAAGAATGTAACCTATATTGAGACTTGTGCATTGGATGTTATGATTTATTTATGTTCACTGAGCATATAAACTTATATAAAATGTAGGTGCCTCCATCATGAGAAGTGCATGTGAATTACTTAAGTTGCACCAAGTGAGCATGCTAATCTATCACATCACTTTGAGAAATGTATATGTGAATTAGCGTACAATATATTTATAGCCCACGATGTTGAACTCATGGAACTCGAATAGCACCTAGTCATATTTATCGAAACTAGGATAATGGAATTGCATGACTATTCATATGTATGTGACTCAGGGACTTGAACAACTTTAGAGCATTATTATTAGGACCCCTACGCCAAAGAGACAAACCTGAATAACGCCATTCTTTTGGTACTGTGTGAGCCACCTTTAGAGAACTTGAAGGAACTACGTGCTACAGAGATTGCTTTTGAACTATGGGAGCTACCTCTAGAGTCCTTTGAGAGCTAAGTGCTACACGAGTACTGATGAACTACTAGAAATCATGCGCCAAAGTGGCGACCGAATAACACCATTCTTTTGGACCGTGTGAGCCACCTCTAAAGAACTCAAAGGAACTACGTGCTATGCAGGTTTCTTCGGAACTGTGGGAGCCACCTCTAGAGTCCTTTGAGAGCTAAGTGCTACACGAGTACCTATGAACTATAAGAAAGCATGCCCCAAGAGGCAAATCTGAGTAAGACCCATTCTTTTTGGACCATGTGAGCCACCTCTAGAGAACTCAAAGTAACTACATGCTACGCAGATTCCTTCAAAACTGTGGGAGCCACCTCTAGAGTCCTTTGAGAACTAAGTGCTACACAAGTATCGATAAACCATTAAAGATCATATGCCAAAGAGACAAATGGATAAAACGGTTATGACCTAGTAGCGTTATATCTACCATTAGTTAGGATGGATATTATACATATGACAGTGAGTTGGAATAACTATTGAACTTTATTTGTATTATGCTATAGCATCATGTGCTATTTGAAATGGTTAGTTACTTTACACTTAACCATATTGATGAAAGAAAGGAAAAAGATGAAATTGTGCAAGTTAAAGATATGAGGAAAAAGTTGAATGAGCCTATACAATCTGTTATTATTATATGTGAGTAGCAATTCACGATAGACTGCATACATGATATTTTATATGGTACATGCATGTATGATCATATTTTACGACATGAGCCTAATCTGTATTTATTTAAGCTACTTACTGAGCTATGGATTGCTCACCCCTTAATTTAACATCTGCAGATCATACTAGTTGAAATCCAGCTTCAGGCTTCGTATAGGCTCTCTCAGGAATAGTACTTGGTAGTGGTACTTGTTTACGTTCCTCGAGTTTTGCTTTTATACTTTTGAGGTATACGAGTTGTATATCATTTTGATAATTATGCAAACTTTAATTTCACAGTACTAGGATGGAAAATGGGATGTAACTTAGGATCGCACTAGATTATTATATAGGTTTATATGATTATCGAGTACGATCCAGGATTTGATTATATTTTGAAGTATGTATAAATTGCATAAGAAATGTGGGATTATTATTGTGTTGGATCTTCAGAAACATGAGATGCATGATGGTATGAATTGTAGAAATTAAAACTGGCTGTATTGTAAAAATTAAAAATGTATTTGCAATGCAGGTAATTACTGGGGAAATTGATAAAATATAAGGAAGAGGTTTTCGACCCATTTCTTTTGGGATAAGTGAATATGAGGCTAAAATAATTATATTCACCTTGAGATTTATGATATAGCTAGAGAAATAATACCATTAAGGCAGGATTTGGTTTAGTTACTACACTAACACTGAATACAAATCGTAAATAGGAAAAAGAAAAATTTAGTTCGTAAATTTTTAGTGAAATAAGGTAAGTGTTAAGTGAACGTCACAGCCCTCGGGTCGTGACACCAAATGATTTTATCGAATGATTGTACCGATTGTTTTTACCAAAAGACCATATCGAATGATTTGATCGATTAATTGCATCGAATCATTTTATTAATTGATTGCATCGAATGATTTCATTAAATGTTAGTATCGAAGGATTTTATTGAAAGATTACATTAAATTTTAGTTACCGAAAATGAAATGTTTATCATTTGCATTGTTTTGGTTTAGAAAGTACTATATTGAAATTCTGTTGTTCAAACATACATAAATTTAATTGCTGTAAGTTCGTTTAGGACACCTATAATCAGACCTAGGGACCAGGACAAGTGAGGTGCTCTAAAGCATCCTTCCATACTCAGTCTGGTATCCCTAACCGATTAGAGCAATTCCTTCCTTTTTTATACTATGTCACTGTTAGAGTATATTAGTGAAAATGTCTTAGTGTTGTTAGGATACATGCATGTAGTTGTATAGTATCTATTCCTATCCAAATCAGATTTAATGTTATTAATGGTAAACTGTCATTGTAAGAACCTATGTAGGATATGTGCATATAGTTAGCATGATATCAGCTCTTTTATATGTATTTCTTACTGGGCATGAAGCTCACCCCTCTTCCACCTCACTAATAGTTGGCAATAGTAGCTGCCTGGTTAAAGAGAAGATTCTGATTGAATTCCTTAAGGCTTTCATATTGTACTTTTGAGGTACATTCATACAGTTACATTATGTATTTAGAATTTACTGTACAGTACTTAAGTGTGTTAATGGGATGTAAACTAAATGAGTCTGTATGTTAATAACAGTCGTTTGATACAGAAAGGAATGTATACCGATATTTATATAATTTGAGGTTGTTTAGTTAAGTAATGATATGAAATATCTTACTTGACTTGATGTAAATGGAATGAGAATATAAAGAAAAGTGAACATGTATTGTCATGATTGTACTGGGACTACTCTAATTTAATTGGATATTGATTTAGCTAAGTAAGTTTGATTGAATAACACTGCTCACAACCCCACCAAATGATTGAATGTAAGAAAAATTTACTTTGAAATTTGAGTGATCGGGGTGTTACAAAAGTGATATCAGAGCAACGTTGATTTGATGTGAGTCAGTGTCTATAGGCTAGAAATGGTTTATATCCCTTAAGTATTGTACTTGTCTAAATATAGATTGTCAATGAAGTCTGGAAATTATGGTGGGACAATTACTTGTATAGGAAATTGATGACTGATTAGAATACATGATTGGATTTTTGTGACTCAGATTGTTACCATTTTGAAAGTATTGTGGAGATTGGTATCAAATGACTGGAATGATTGATAAAGATATGTTATTGTGAAGTGATAGAATAATTGTACACTGTATGATTGATATGGAAACTGATAATGATTGATAGATGCAAGAGGATTGCTAGTGAACAGTATAGACAATGTATAGAACAATTGATATGCATGAATGGAAGGATTGATTGTTAAGTATAGATAACGAGTGAAAAGTGATAAAGTATGGTAGTGATATGAATGGATAGGAGCATTGAACTATTGATGTACCCGTGTCGAATTTGATGACCAAATTCTTTAAGGGAGGAGGATGCAAGAACCCTAATTTCCTAATAATCAGTATAAGTTATTTATTTTGGAAATCGAAAAGCGAAAGCTAATCGTTAAAATTTCTAAAATAGTGTAATGTTGGAGAAAATTGGATGTGGATTCCATTTGGATTTCTACAGTTCGGATTAGGGTGAAACTCTAGAGTATTGATAATTGGAGTGAAATAATGAGATGGCTAGAATCTACAACTCAAAATTCCTCCATTTGGGCATGCTTTAAGAAATGTGCAACAAATTCGATAAAGACGATTTTGTGCATAAGATGGAAAAACATTTGTGAATATCGATCAACATAGTTTGACTTTTAACCTACAGACTATCATAGATGAATCATCGAGTAAAGAAGTCTTACGTGTTCCAACCAGTAGATTGAATCACACGAAAACACTGAAAATAGCGCGAATGAATGATTAGAGGTATTTTGGTAATTTCACCCTTATGACCAATCAAACCTGGATATTTAATGGTATCAGAGCATGGTTGGCCTGATGTCTGTGAATACTTTTGGAAGAAAAAATGTTAAACATCCCCGGTAGTACTGTATCGTCTGAATACATAGAGAAAATAAATGATTGTAAATTGAGTAAAATGAATTAAAGGGAGTGAGAAAGTATAAATTGAGAATGTTAAAGAAATAATAGGCTCAGAAATTACCAGAAGATTGGTGATTCTTTTAATCTAAATGAAGGCCTGTTCGGTAAGGAATCGAAAGGACTCGGTGAAGGGCCCCACCAGTACTTTTCGGTCCGGATCGAACTGAGACTTGAAAGTGATGATATAAAGGAGGAGAATGCAATATCATCATTAAATAGACTTTAAGATCACTGATTGAGGGTAATTTGAAGAGAGAGAAAATTTTTGGCAAAAAAATGACCAAAATACCCCTGACTCTAAAATTTTACCGGGAGTCAGAATAGACCAATAGAGGTTGGAATTGATTGATTTGACAGAGAAATTAATGATATAAAGCTGAATTACAAGTAAAATAATCCAATTGTGGATCTTAGTAGATTTCTCTGTCGAAATCGAGTGAGATCTAAATTGCTGATATAAGTTTCAGAAAGGATACTATCAGCACATAAATGATCAGATCATTGATTTAAATGTATACTGAGGAGAAAGAAATAAATGTCAAAATGACGAAAATGCCCCTATGTTGGGCGATGTTTCAAATGGTGATAAAATCAAGTTAATCTTGAATCCATTGATAGTAATGGAGTTATAAATGGCATAGAGGATGTCATATGACTATAGCGATCCCTATTACTGATTCCACTGACACTTAGATTATGGACGCGAGTGGTGAGTGACCTAGTGAACGGGCTGGGCCTCACGATTGATCCTTGAGGGGGCTAGTGTGCTCGCCAAAAGAGGACGGTATAGATATGTATAGGCGAACGGCGGACGGGCCGGGGCCTTACATGATGCGATCCATAGAAGTGTAGTGGAATGTTGCAAAATGATTGGCCCGGTTATTGATTGTAAGGGCCTGGATTAAGAGTGTATTGAACGGGATCGTTGAATGTTATGAAAAGTGAAATGATTACAGGAATTGACTGATGAAGTGAATAACTGTAATAAATTGGTTAGCTGTAACATGTGTTGATAACTGTTATGCTTAATACAGCTTACTATAATGAGGTATGTAAGGCTGTAAAGTATGAGTGAACAATGAAATCAAGGTAGAGTGTGTGTCAAGATGATTTGAATAGTAAATGTCTCTGCCTTGAGAATACACAGTGAAAATGACAGGGCATAAGGATGAGATGTCCGAAATGATAAGAAATATGTGATTAAAGAAGTATCGGATTTGATCTCTGATAGAACTTCCAGAGTTATATAAATTGGAGGAATCGAGATAACATTGACTCGATTTTGAATATGAAACCTGATTCTAAGCTTATATCGGAGAACTTAAGAAAATCTGAAAGCTTAAGGAATCTACTCTGGAAAATGAAATTAAGGAAGTTGGCTGCATAAGTGTAAAAGAGAGCAGCACAAATGATTTTAATAAGTAGATGAATCGATATGATATAGTAAATGGTTACTATGTAATAAAGTTCTTATCAAGAACAAGTATTCATCTATATGATGAAATGGACGCTTTATGGATTTGATTTAATAAACATGAGGAGTTAATAAGACTAGCCTCAGTATAAAGTGTCCTTAGATAAAAGATTGGAGACTGATGTCCATAAGATGATTAGAACTCGGAGTGAATTTTACGAGTCCCTATTGAGATTACGAGGTTAACGATTTGCCTTGTGAGGTATATAAGCCTAAGGAAAGAGGCATCCATACATGAGTAAATTGATGAAATACTGATAGAGTTTAAAGTACAAATGGAAAATGAGCAGCATTGTGGTATGACTCTTAAACTCTTAAAGACTGTGGAATTATGTAAAGATTGGCAATTAAGAGGTTTGGCTAGACAGTGTCTCTTTCTGAGATATATAATCTCGAAATGACAAAATGACAGTGAATCTGTCTATGATAGAGAGGTAATAATTGATATACGAAAGTAATGAGTCTAGCTAGATACTACTGCCAGTTTATAAAAGAGTGATGAGACTAGCTGCTCTACTAATGTGATGTAATTAAAGAAAGAAGTTAAAGTCGGTAAATGAATAAGTGTAGAGAAAAGATGGTATGCAAGATTTTAAAAGATCTTAGCAGTATAGTACCATACCAATCGAGAAAGCCGACTAAAAGAATGAAAGTGGAATAAGGAAATAAATTGCATGATGAGAAGGGAACATCAATATGAAACAGTTCCCGAAGGTAAGACTGAAAGTGATTTGTATTGGTTATCACATAACTGTGGCAAGATGAAAAATCAAACCAAATGTGACAAGTGAAATTAATGATACTCCAAGGAGTAAGATAAATGACAAGTATTATTTACTGCCAGTATATAAATGAAAAAATGATCATACATATAACCATTGTAACATGATAGAAACGGTGGAAGTATATAGATGATGTGGTGATTAAATACATAAATTGAGGATTCAATTGTGGAATCTAAATTATGAAAAGAAATTTAAAGACCATACTACATGAAGAGAATATGATTGTCTCATGATCTATGACTGTAAGAGATGATCAATAGTAAAGTCTGCAATGAGATGCAGCCTTAGTAGAATAAATGTGTGAATATGAATACTGTGAATAATAAAGAGTCCAAAAGAGATATGATGATATGGAAGTGATTAAAGACTGATGATCTAAATAGAATCACTTTCCATTATCAGTATTCTAGATTCTCTAGTGCCTCAGTCGAAGTATAAATGTTAAAGGATGTGAATGTGTATGTACAGTTCCAGTGAGCCTTACATGCGATGGGAGTCTCTGAGATGCCATATGCTAATGAGAGAATAGCAAAAGGCTTTGAGATTCCAAGTGTACTGATAGCACCGCTCCATACTGATATATATATGAGCGTGAGATGTAAACGCTCCATGATACTGAGAGTGTGTGTGCATGAGATGTGAAAGCTACTGGGACACTTACATATAACTGACTGACATGTGTAATTGATAGTTTTAAACTATATCGACTTGGCACTAAGTGAGAAAAATGGATGATGAACAGCATAGATCAGCTGTGACATGAAAAATACTGTGCATGGACTCTTATGTGAAAAGAGTGGAAATGAATAACTCCCGATTTGAGAAATAAACTTATGGGAGTATAGACATATATGATAAAAGACAACATGTAGTGGTCTAAAGTATTTTTGATGTTGAAAGTATGCTGGCAGTAATTATGTAAAAGTTGACCTAGAGGTCAGAAGTCGTAAGTATACGGCATATACCACCTTTGGACTTAAGTTAAATTCGGAGGACCGAATTTCTTAAGGTGGGTAGAATGTGATAACCGTAAATTTTCCAATTATTGGAAATTATAAATATTGAAAATAAATAAAATTATGAGAACGGGATATTGGTGAAAATCCCGAGAATCAAGAAAGGAATGGATGGTGGAAATTCCGAGGATTGAGGAAGTGATGAAATTGGAAATTTAAGTGAAGGAAATTTAAATCGGAAAAATAAGATGAGATATTATGGAAAATAATGAAAGAAGGAAATTTAATTTGGATAAATGGAAATCCAAATTAAATAAGGAAAATGAGAAATGAAAATAAAATATGTTTATATAATTACTAATTATATAAATGTATTTTGATATAAATACATATGTATTCAAGTATGACATTTTATGTATATGTAAGTATATACATATTTGAGAAAATGTAAATATTAAATTACATTAAAGTTTGAATATGTATATATTGTAAATACAATATATATATACGGAATTATTACATTTATATAAATATTTATATAAATGTTATTTAATTTTAA
This sequence comes from Heritiera fomes, assembly GCA_032173925.1. Classification (NCBI taxonomy): domain Eukaryota; kingdom Viridiplantae; phylum Streptophyta; class Magnoliopsida; order Malvales; family Malvaceae; genus Heritiera; species Heritiera fomes. Next base: position 14,345,986 of record JAPDPM010000020.1, on the reverse strand, counting down.
AATATATAAATATACATATATATATACTAGACATATATTTTGTAATATACAATATATATTTTATATATAACATATATTGTATTATATGATATATGAAATAATATATGTATAATATATAGTATATATTATATGTATAAAATATAAATTATAGTATATAATATGGGATATTATATACTAAAAAATAGAAAAGAAACAAAACAGAAAAGGAAAGGGCAGGATCGGGGAAGGAATCCCGACCCCTTCCCAGCCAAAAGCCGACGGCGGCGGAGAGGCCACCGCCGGCGAGGGAAAAGGGAAGAGACGGCGCCGGCTAGAGAGGAGAAGACGACCGGCGACGGAAACGGAAGGGACCAGAAGCGGAAACAGGGGCGGAAGCCGACGAAACCGGAAGAGGAAAGGAAAACCAGATCTGGCGGTGCCGGCCAAATCGGTCGTCGCCACTACCACCGAAACATCGCCGGAGGGAGAGGAAGACGATGGAGGCCACGGTTCAGGCAGAGAACGGCGGAGGAAGGCCGACGGAGGAGGAGTAGTGACCGAACCAAAACCGAGTAGATCCGCCGCTGTGCCATCGATTCGTGACGAACGGAGGCCAGATCCGGCTTCACTGTGGTGCCGGCCAGCTGCTGAGCCCCTGAGCCGCCGGAGAACCGGCCGCCGGCGAGGAACCGGCAAGGAAGGAGGCAAACCGGTCCGGCGAGAAAAGAAAGAAAAAAGGAAAAAGAAAAAGAAAAGAAAAGAAAAGAGAAAAAAGAAAGAAGGAAGAAAAAGAAGGAAGAAAAAGGGAAAAGGAATTCCGGGAGATCCCGAGAATTACGGGAATCGGTAAGAAATCCCGAAAAGTATTAAATTATTTAAATAATTTATTTATTTAAATAATTATGGAAAAATTCTAAATTTTAGAATTTAATTTCCAGAAAATATCCTCGACAACCGAGCCGATGGAATCGGGCGAGGTGAACACGGGCGCGACCTTCGAGAGGTAGTCGCCGACCCGAAACAGGTAAGGGAGACATGTGCCGCCTGTAAGGATATTCGGCCACATGTTTTAAATTATGCATTTAAATTATAAATGCAATTTATATTGATTAGTTTTGAAATTTGTGGTGATTTATCGGTTTCAAATTGTGGTGAAATACTGGTTGAAAAATATAAAATGTATTTTCGTGCAGGAGGCTAGCCAAATCGGCAGTCGTTATACTGCCGAAAAATTATCAAATAATTACTGAAATTTACCGAAAATCACCGAAAATCATAATAAATGATTTGATTTCACGTGAAATGATTTTCAAGTACGAAAATCGAGAAATTAAGTAAATTTCATAAAACATGAATATAACGATATTTGATTTTTAAAATATTCATGTTTTCGAGAATGGTAAAAAGGAAATCACCGAAAATTTACCCTGTAGGTGATATTTCACGTGAAACGAGATGGAAATGAAAAAGAGACTGAAGTGAATATTTTTATAAATATTCTTAAATATTCACTTGATTTCATATAAAACCTTTATGGTTTTAATTATGGAAATAATTAATTATGAAAATTCCATAAAGGTTAAGAAATGAAGAAAAACTATGATTTCGAGACTAGAGGTCTCTACACGTGTTTTTAAAAGAAAACATGGTGATGGGAATTTAAAGTTAGAAAATAAATAATTTATTTTCATAAATTATAAAAATGATTTGTTTGAAATTCCGATAATTATAAAACCATGTTTTCGATTGAATGCACGGAAAAGTGTGCATATGTGTTTTACGGTGGAAAAAGGACAGTTTTGCCCTTCTATATTTTCAGTAATGATTTATAAACTGTTTTCACCGTATGGAAAATATGATTTATACCTTTATGAAGTATTTTGAGAAATGTTATTTTAATTTAATTATTTCATAAAGGTGATGATTTATTACATGTGAGCCTTATGGATATTTGTGAAATGTTTTAATTTACTGTATTTAAAATCCATAAAGGCTATGGTACGGTTACACTATTTTGAGACTTAGGCCCCGAGCTTCATGCATCACATATACTGTTACTGTCACGTGGCTGATTGACCAGCTAGTCATCAGCGTCCCGGATTGTCGCCTAGCAAGCGTACACCGAGGACATTATAGATCATGGCCATAGATCTCATTACTGTTACTGTGTCCCTTAGTGGACGATGATAGCATGATTTACTTGTAGGGTGTTGCCTAGTTTCACTTACTGCTTACTGTTTACTGTTTACTGATTTCTGAAAGGATTTACGATATCCTATTTACTGTACTATACTGTTTACTGTTTATTGATGAAAGACCGTACCAAAACATTGTGTTACTGAACTGTACTATTTATTGAAATGGTAGCCATTGATTACTATTTTACTGAACTGAAAGCTACCATTTACTGTTTACTGAACTGAAAGCTACCTTATACTGATTTCTGAATTGGTAGCTACTATTTACTGTCTACTGATTGAACCGTATCGAGTTACTGTTTTACTGAATATACTGTTTTACTGAGCTGTACGATACGGTTACTGATTTGAAATGAGAAATAAATGTTTATTCTAAAAGAATAATATAAGAATTATTTCTAAGATAGAAATAATCGAAGAAGTAATTATCCAATGATTGGATATTTACAAATCACTGTATTATACTGTTTTTACTGTACCGAAGAGAAGAGAAGTAAACCACTATTTTTACTACTGAACTGTTATGTGTTTTAAAGTATATTGAAGTGAAAAGAAATAAGTGGTTTACTTTGTGGAAAAACGAAAATTATATCGTTTTGAAAACAACGGAATTGATATTCTCTACAGTTGCTTCTAGGTTCCGGAACAAGTATGGTATTCTAAAATACCTATCTTATTCTATCTGGATCCCTAGCCGACTGTAGTATCCTTCCTACATGTGAGCCTAGAGCCAGTTAGGAAGATTTTAAAGAAAATGAAAAAAATTTATTTTCAGCATATAGATAGTTGAATATCAAGTGTGACATATAACTCTCTTACTGAGCCGTGGTTTGCTCACCCCTTAATTTTAACATTTCAGGTTTTGATGGTGGTGAGATCCAATATTTGTGGATTACGGCTGCACATAATGGGCAATGTGACAGACCGACTGATTTATATGAGGTACGATCATTTATTTTCTGTATTTAGACATGTATGCAGTACTACTTGCTTATTAAGTAAGATAGGGGATGTATATAATATAAATAATATTTTATGAAATTGTTTAACATAAGAAATAAAGTGAAGTATCACAGACAGCCCAACCGGATAAATTGTGTAAAATAAGAAGAAAAATGTGGTAACGGGTCGTTACAGGATAAAAGTCAGTGTTTTGACTAAATTATGTCGAATAGATGTATTTGGCATTGAAATAAGAATAGGTTGAAGTTAGACTAAATGTTTAATTAAATATTGAAATAGTTAGGACATAAAGGGAATTTTTAAAATTGTGTAAGGGCAAAATGGTAATTTACCATTAAAGATATTATTTTATATATAAGATATTTTAAGAGGTCAAAGCCATCATCTTTCCCATGTGTTTGGCTGACCATGTAAGAGTAGAGAGAGAAAACTCAAGCTTTTTCACACATTTAGAAAGAGTAAGCTTGTAAAACACCTACTTACAAGCCCCAAACTGAAAAACACCCTGAATGAACATTGTTCAACTCAATCAGCTCTACAACATATTATGGAACAAGCTATTGAGGAAGCCATTTGGAGGGTGGAAAAGCATCCCAAAGTTTCGATGCTAATAAAGGTAAGAGAGAGAAAATTCGATTTTTGATTTAATCGAATATATGATAGATCTGAGTCTGTAAAGTGTGAATATGAAATCTGATTTGAAAAACTATGTTTAAATTGATCTCTACAACTCAGAAACAAAGTGGGCACTAAGCTTCTTCATTGGATTTGGTCCTAAAAGACTTTTATCGTGAAATTGTGATTGTTAGGTAAGGGATATGTATAAAAGAACGTAGGGATATCATGTTTGCATTGACTTGTGGTTGAATTGTGGTTTATTGAATTTGTGATTGATTGTGTTTGAGGTTTTGAAAAATGGATTTTTAACTTTAGATAGCATTCTGTCTAAAAGTAACTGACTGCCTAAGGGAGCAGTTGACTGCCAAGACATAGAATTTCAGATATTTTCATCGTACTTGACTTAGACCAGTCGATTGCCCATAACTATAATCGACGTAAATCAACCGACTGCCTTAAATACAAGTCGATTGCATTTTACCCAAAAGCTTTTTATTTGAAAACCAGTCGACTGCCCCTTTCAATCAGATTTTAAATACATAAAATATTAATTCGAAAAAAGAAAATTAAGGAAAAGACATAGCAGTCGACTGCCCCAAAAGAGCAGTCAACTGCCCTAAGTCAAAATGGTTTTAACTTGAGAAAGTGTTAGGTAAAGTAAGACCTTAAATAAGTTAAATCGATTGTTTGAAATCGTTGAATCTTGATAGTGAAATATATAATTGTTAGAATGAATTATTTGATTGTAAATTATTAGTATTGATTAAAAAGTGTAGACACCTAATTTTGTTCGAGCAATTTTAAAAATAAAAAAATAAAGAAAGCAAGTTAATTTTTTTGCCAAACCCCATTTTGAAGCCTAAAGACTTAAATCCTAAATAATCCAAACCCTTAAACCTTCCCATACAATCCATGCAAAACTCAAAACTAAACCCCATGTTAAAACCATGTACCAGTCCTCGCCTAACAACTAGACAAAGTTGACTTGCAATATTTGTTAAATAAAGGAAATAATTAAAATGAAATAAAAGCTAAAAATCAATTACCAAATATAAAAACAATGAAAAGGAAATAAATAAAAAAAGGAAAGGTCAAATAAAATATAAATTAAGAAAATAAAAATCGCATGATCATGGCATCAATAAAGCCTTTGATTTATGGGTTTGTATATGATGCATTGACAGTGTATAGTTTCTATACACTGTCAATGCATCAGAGGTTGATACCTCATGTGATAACCGTAAATTTTCAATTTATTGGAAATTATAAATATTGGAGATAAACGTTGGAGAAAATATGCAGTGGAAATAAATAAATAAAATTGTGAGAATCGGAATATTGTGGAAATTTCAAAATTATGGAAGTGATGAAATTGGAAATTTAAGTGAAGGAAATTAAATAAGGAAAATAGGAAAATTTAATTTGGATAAATGGAAATCCAAATTAAATAAGAAAATGAGAAATGAAAAAAAAATATGTTTATAGAATTACAAATTATATAAATCTATTTTGATATAAATACATATGTATTTAAATACTGTATGGTATATAGTATATATTAAATATACGTTGGTATATATAAGCATATATATACTATTTGATAAATTTAAATAGTACATATGTATTATTTACAACATTGTATGTATATATATATATAAGTATATACATATTTGAGAAAATGTAAATATTAAATTACATTAAAGTTTAAATGTATATATATTGTAAATACAATATATATGGAATTATGACATTTATATAAATATTTGTATAAATGTTATTTAATTTTTAAGTATGTAAATATACATATATATATATATATACTATATATATTTTGTAATATACAATATATATTATATATAATATATATTGTACTATACTTATATAAAATAATATATATGTAATATATAGTATATATATTATATGTATAAAGTATAAAGTATATAGTATATAATGTATTATATGCTAAAAATAGGAAGGAAAAAAAAAAGAAACAGAATCGGGATTCCCCGATTCTGCCTTCCCAAGGCGAGACCGCCCCCATCAGCGGCCGTCGAAGAAGGAAAGGAGAAGAGGGAAAAGGAAGGGATACGTCGTCGCCAAAGAAGAAGGCTTGGAAACCACCGACGGCGGAAGAAAGAAGGAAAACAGAAGCGAAAACACGGCGAAAGCCGAGAAGAGAAGAAAACCAGATCTGACGGTTGCCGGCCAAATCGGCCACCGCAACTACAGCCGAAGCACTGGCGGAAGGAGAGGAATGGGAAGGAGGCCACCAGAGAGGCTGGGAACGGTAGAGGAAGGCCGACGGAGGAGGAGAAGAAACCGAGGCAAAACCGAGTAGATCCGTCGCCGTGCCGCCGATCTAGACCGAGCTGAGACCACCGGCAGCTTCGCCTCAACATTGGCCAGCTGCTGAGCCCCTGAGTCGCTGGAGAACCGGCCACCGGAGGAGAACCAGCGGTGAGGAGGGTGGAACCGGTCTAAAGGGCTTGAATCGGCCAGGAAAGAAAAGGACAAAGAAAAAGAAAAAAAAAGAAAAGAAAAAAGGAAAAAGAAAAAAGAAAAGAAAAGAAAAGAGAAAAAGAAGAAAAAGAAAAGGGAAAAGGAATTCCGGGATTTGAAAAATTCTCGAGAATTCAAAAATTACGAGAAATCCCAAGAATTACGGGAATCAGTAAGAAATCCCGAAAAGTATTAAATTATTTAAATAATTTATTTATTTAAGTAATTATGGAAAAATTCTAAATTTTAGAATTTAATTTCCAGAAAATTCCCTCAATGACCCAGCCGATGGGATTGGGCGAGGTGAACACGGGCACGACCTTCGAGAGACAGTCGCTGACCCGAAACAAGTAAGGGAGACATGTGCCGCCTGTAAGAATATTCGGCCACATGTTTTAAATTATGCATTTAATTTATAAATGCAATTTATAATGATTAGTTTTGGAAATTGTGGTGATTTATTGGTTTCAAATTGTGGTGAAACACCAGTTGAAAAATATAAACTGTATTTTTCGTGCAGGAGGCTAGCCAAATCGGCAGCCGTTATAATGCCGAAAAATTATCGAAAAATTATTGAAATTTACCGAAAATCACCGAAAACCAAAATAAAAGATTTGATTTCACGTGAATCGATTTTCAGGTACGAAAATCGAGAAATTAAGTAAATTTTATAAAACATGAATATAGTGATATTTAATTTTAAAATATTCATGTTTTCGAGAATGGTGAAAAGGAAATCATTGAAAATTCACTCGGTAGGTGATATTTCACGTGAAACGAGATGAAAATGAAAAAGAGACTGAAGTGAATATTTTTTATAAATATTCTTAAATATTCAGTTGATTTACATAAAACCTTATGGTTTTAATTATGGAAATAATTAATTATGAAAATTCCATAAAGGTTAAGAAATAAAGAAAAACTATGATTTCGAGACTAGATGTCTCTATACGAGTTTTTAGAAGAAAACATGGTGATGGGAATTTAAAGGTAGAAAATAAATAATTTATTTTCATAAATTATAAAAATGAATTGTTTGAAATTTCGATAATTATAAAACCATGTTTTCGATGTAATGCACGAAAAAGCGTGCATATGTGTTTTACTGTGGAAAAAGACAGTTTTGCCCTTCTAAATTTTCAGTGATGATTTTGCAAACTGTCTTCATTGTATGGAAAAACATGATTTATACCTTTATGAAATATTTTGAAAAATGTGATTTATATTATAAATTTCATAAAGGTGATGATTTTCTTACATGTGAGCCTTATGGATATTTGTGAAATATTTCGATTTCTTGTATTTAAAATCCATAAAGGCTATGGTACGACTGATACTGTTTTGAGACTTAGGTCCCGAGCTTCATGCATCACATATACTGTTACTGTCACGTGGCTGATTGACCAGCTAGTCATCAGCGTCTCGGATTGTCGCCTATCAAGCATACACTGAGGACATATTATAGATCATGGCCATAGATCTTATTACTGTTACTGTGTCCTTTAGTGGACAATGATAGCATGATTTACTTGTAGGGTGTTACCTAGTCTCACTTATTACTTATCACTTACTATTTACTGTTTACTAAAAGGATTTACGAAATCCTGTTTACTGTACTGTTTACTGTACTGAACCACTGGGTACTGTTTACTGATGAAAGACCGTATCAAAACACTGTGTTACTGAAATGTACTGTTTACTGAAATGGTAGCCATTGATTACTGTTTTACTGAATTGAGAGCTACCATTTACTGTTTATTGAACTGAAAGCTACCTTATACTATTTTCTGAATTGGTAGGTACTGTTTACTGTCTACTGATTGAACCGTATCGAAGTACTGTTTTATTGAATATACTGTTTTACTAAATCGTACGATACGGTTACTGATTTGAAAAGAGAAATAAATGTTTATTCTAAAAGAATAACATAAGAATTATTTCTAAGATAGAAATAATCGGAGAAGTAATTCTCCAATGATTGGATATTTACAAATCATTGTACTGTACTGTTTTTACTATACTGAAGAGAAGTAAACCACTGTTTTTATTACTGAACTGCCACTTGTTTTAAAGTATACTGAAGTGAAAAGAAATAAGTGGTTTACTCTGTGGAAAACGAAAATTATATTGTTTTGAAAACAATGGAGTTGGTATTCTCTACAGTTGCTTCTAGGTTCCGGAACAAGTCAGGTATTTTAAAATACTTGCCTTACTCTATCTGGATCCCTTGCCGACTGTAGTATCCTTCCTACATGTGAGCTTAGAGCCAGCTAGGAAGATTTTAAAGAAAATGAAAAATTATTTTCAGCATATAGATAGCTGAATATCAAGTGTAACATATAACTCTCTTACTGAGCCGTGGTTTGCTTACCCCTTAATTTTAAACATTTCAGGTTTTAATGATGGTGAGATCTAATATTTTATGGATTACGGCTGTACACAAAGGACAATGTGACAGACCGACTGATTTATATGAGTTACGATCATTTATTTTCTGTATTTAGACATGTATGCAGTACTACTTGCTTATTAAGTAAGATAGGGGATGTATGTGATATAAACAATATTTTATAAAATTGTTTAACATAAGAAACCAGATAAATTATGTAAAATAAGGTGAAAATATGGTAACGGGTCGTTACAGATTTAATAGTATCAAAGCATGGTTGGCCTGATGTCTGTGAATACTTTTGGAAGGAAAAGTGTTAAACATCCCCAGTAGTACTGTGTCGTCTGAATACATAGAGAAAATAAATGATTGTAAATTGAGTAAAATGATTTAAAGGGAGTGAGAAAGTATAAATTGAGAATGTTAAAGAGGAAAATAGGCTCAGAAATTATCAGAAAATTGGTGATTCTTATAATCTAAATGAAGGCCTGTTCGGTAAGGAATCGAAAAGACTCGATGAGGGCCCCACCAGTACTTTACGGTCCGAATTGAACTGAGACTTAAAAATGATGGTATGAAGGAGGGGAATGACATATCATTATTAAATAGACTTTACGATCACCGATTCAGGGTAATTTAAAGAGAGAGAAAATTTTTGGCAAAAAATGACCAAAATACCCCTGACTCCAAAATTTTACTGAGAGTCAGAGTAGATCAACAGAAGTTGGATTTGATTGATTTGACAAAGAAATTGATGATGTAAAGCTGCATTTCATGCAAAATAATCCAATTATGGATTTTAGTGAACTTCTCTGTCGAAACCGAATGAGATCTAAATTGCTGATATAAGTATCAGAAAGGTTACTATCAGCACATAGATGATCAGATCATTGATTTAAATGTATACTGAGGAGAAAGAAATAAATTTCAAAATGACGAAAATGCCTTTATGTTGGGCAATGTTCCAAATAGTGATAAAATCAAGTTAATTTTGAATCCATTGTAGTAATGGAGTTATTAATGGCATAGAGGATGTCATATGAACATAACGATCCCTAATACTGATTTCACTGACACTTAGATTACGAACGCGAACTATGAGTGACCTAGTGAACGGGCTAGGCCTCATGATAGATCCTTGAGGGGTGACCCAGTGAACGGGCTGGGCATTCTCAAAGAGGACAATACAGATGTGTACAGGCGGATGGTGGACGGGCCGAGGCCTTATATGATGCGATCTGATAAAAGTGTAGTGGAATGTCATCAGATGATTGACCCGGTTATTAACTGTAAGGGCCTGAATTAAGAGTGTATTGAACAGGGATCATTGAATACTATGAAAAGTGAAATGATTACAGGAATTGACTGATGAGATGAATAGTACAGATAATGAAATACATATTGGTGTGGTTAATTACGGTTCTATATATTTTACTACTTTGAGGTATCAAATAGATAATCTTATATAGAACCGAAATGTCTTGAAATATGTACTACAAAATGAGGTATTATGTGGAGTACTGTGAATCGGAGAATAAATATAAGAACTGTAAAGTGATAAAAAGAAGATGACAGCTAACCTAAGTTCTTCAGGACCCTTGAGACAAAACTGTGATGGGCGACCCAATAATGGGCAACCCGTAGTGGATCATGTCTTGTGAGATGCGGGCGAACAATGTTATCACCGACTCACTAGTAAGGGTAAACCTAGGGTGAAAGGATCGCCTAGGGAATGCTCGTCGACGGTCGATTCGAACGGGCGGGACTCTTACAAGAAGCTTAGTGATAACACGAGTGTAAGGAACTAGGTACGTAAGGGTGACAGGTTCAAACCTCGTGGATAATATGCTCAAGGGAGTTAAGCCTAAATTCATTAAACGAAAATGATTTTAAAGTGAATAATTGTAATAAATTGGTTAGCTGTAACATGTGTTGATAACTATTGTACTTACTACAGCTTACTGGAATGAGATTCGTAAGGCTGTAAAGTATGAGTAAACAATGAAATCAAGGTAAAGTATGAGTCGAAATGAATCGAATAGTAAATGTCTCTGCCTTGATAATACACAGTTAGACTGATAGGACATAAGAATGAAATGTCCAAGTTGATAAGAGATGTGTAATTGAAGAAAGTATCGGAATTGATTTCGATAGAACTTCCAAAGTTATATAAATTGGGGGAATCGAGATAACATTGACTCGATTTTGAATATGAAATCTACTTATAAGCTTATATCGAAAAATATAGAAAGAATCCGAAAAGCTTAAGAAATCCACTCTGGAAAATGAAAGAATAATGAAGTGCATGTGTATAGGGTGATTGATGGAAATAAAGATAGTGAAAATTGAGATTAATGAAATTGGCTGCATAAGTGTAAAAGAGAGCAGCACAAATGATTTTAATAAGTAGATGAATCGACATAATATAGTAAATGGTTACTATGTAATAAAGTTCTTATAAAGAACAAGTATTCATCTACATGATGAAATAAACGCTTTATTGATCTAATCAGGGATACATGAGGAATTAATAAGACTAGTCCCAGTATAAAGCGTCCTTAGATAAAAGATTAGAGACTGATGTCCATAAGATGATGAAATGAACTCGACATGAATTGTACGAATGCCTATTGAGGTTTTCAAGGTTAATGAAATACCTTGTGATATATATAAACACAATGACTGAGGCATTCATATAAGGATAAAGTGGCGAGATATCAAAATAGTTAACGATACAAATGGAACATGAGTAGCATGATGATATGACCATAGAAAGTGTCAAAGACTGCAGACTTGTATTAAGATTGGCAAATAAGAGGCTTGGCTAGACAGTGTCTCTTTCTGAGATAGATAATCTCGAAATGACAGAACGACAGTGAATCTGTCTATGATAGGGAGATAATGATTGAGATACGAAAGTAATGAGTTTAGCTAGATACTACTGCCAATCTATAAAAGAGTGATGAGACTAGCTGCTCTGTAGATGAAGCCTAATTAAAGAAGTTAAAGTCGGTAAATGGATAAGTGTAAAGAAAAGATGGTATGCAAGATTTTAAAAGATCTTAGCAGTATAATACCATACCAATTGAGAAAACCGACTAAAAGGATGAGAGTAAAAATATGAAAGTGGAATAAGGAAATAAGTTGCATGATGAGAAGGGAACATTAATATGAAACAGTTCCCGAAGGTAAGACTGAAAGTGATTTTATTTGGTTATCACATAAATGAAAGTAATGATACTCAAAGGAGTAAAATGAATGACACATGTTATTTTGCTGCCAGTATATAAATGAAAAATGATTATACATATAACCATCATAACATGATAGAAACGGTGGAAGTATATAGATGATGTGGTGATTAAATATATTAATTGAGGATTCAATTGTAGAATCTAAATTATGAAAAAAAAGATGTAAAGACCATACTACATGAAGAGAACATGATTGTCTCATGATTTATGATTGTAAGAGATGATCAATAGTAAAGTCTGCAAGTGACATGCAGCCTTAATGAAATAAAAAGTGAAAATGAATATTGTGGACAATAAAGAGTCCAAAAGAGAAATGATGATATGGAAGTGATTAAAGACTGATGATCTAAATAGAATCACTTTCCATTATCAGACTCTTAGATTCTCTAGTGCTGTAGTCGAAGTATAAGTGTTAAACGGTGTAAATGTATATGTACAGTTCCAGTGAGCCTTACATGTGATGGGAGTCTTTGTGTTGCCATATGCTTAATGAGAAATAGCAAAAGGCTTCGAGATCCCAAGTGTATTGATAGCACCGCTCCATACTGATATATATACGTATATGAGCATGAGATGTAAACGCTCCATGATATTGAGAGAGCATGTGCACGAGATCTATAAGCTACTGGGACAATTACACACAACTAACTGACATATGTAATTGATAGTTTTAAACTATATCGACTTAGCACTAAGTGAGAAAAATGGATGATGAACAGTATAGAACAGTTGTGATATGAAAAATATTGTGTATGGACTTTTATATGAAAGAGTAAAAGTGAATAACTCTCGATTTGAGAAATGAACTTACGGGAGTATAGACATATATGTGATGAAAAACAACATGTAGTGGTCTAAAGTGCTTTTGATGTTGAAAATGTATTGGCAGTATTACTTAGAGGATGAACCAGAGGTTAGAAGTCGTAAATATACGGCATGTACCACCTTTGGACTTAAGTTAAATTCGGAGGACCGAATTTCTTAAGGTGGGGAGAATGTGATAACCGTAAATTTTTTATTTATTGGAAATTATAAATATTGGAGATAAACATTGGAGAAAATATGCAGTGGAAATAAATAAATAAAATTGTGAGAATCGGAATATTGTGGAAATTTCAAAATTATGGAAGTGATGAAATTGGAAATTTAAGTGAAGGAAATTAAATAAGGAAAATAGGAAAATTTAATTTGGATAAATGGAAATCCAAATTAAATAAGAAAATGAGAAATGAAAAAAAAATATGTTTATATAATTACAAATTATATAAATCTATTTTGATATAAATACATATGTATTTAAATACCGTATGATATATAGTATATATTAAATATACGTTGGTATATATAAGCATATATATACTATTTGATAAATTTAAATAGTACATATGTATTATTTACAACATTGTATGTATATATATAAGTATATACATATTTGAAAAAATGTAAATATTAAATTACATTAAAGTTTAAATGTATATATATTATAAATACAATATATATGGAATTATGACATTTACATAAATGTTTATATAAATGTTATTTAACTTTTAAGTATGTAAATATACATATATATACTAGATATATATTTTGTAATATACAATATATATTATATATAATATATATTGTACTATACTTATATAAAATAATAATATATGTAATATATAGTATATATATATTATATGTATAAAGTATAAAGTATATAGTATATAATGTATTATATGCTAAAAATAGGAAGGAAAAAAAAAGAAACAGAATCGGGATTCCCCGATTCTACCTTCCCAGGCGAGACTGCCCCCGTTAGCGGCCGCCGGAGAAGGAAAGGAGAAGAGGGAAAAGGAAGGGATACGTCGCCGGCCAAAGAAGAAGGCATGGAAACCACCGGCGGCGTAAGAAAGAAGGAAAACAGAAGCGAAAACGCGGCGGAAGCCGAGAAGAGAAGAAAACTAGATCTGGCGATTGCCGGCCAAATCGGCCGCCGCCACTACAGCCAAAGCACCGGTGGAAGGAGAGGAATGGGATGGAGGCCACCAGAGAGGCTGGGAACGGCGGAGGAAGGCCGACGGAGGAGGAGAAGAAACCGAGTAGATCCGTCGCCGTGCCGCCGATCCAGGCCGAGCTGAGACCACTGCTAGCTTCGCCTCGACGCCGGCCAGCTGCTGATCCCCCGAGTCGCTGGAGAACCGGCCACCGGAGGAGAACCGGTGGTGAGGAGGGTGGAACCGGTCTGAAGGGCTTGAACCGGCCAGGAAAGAAAAGGAAAAAGAAAAAGAAAAAAGAAAAAAAAAGAAAAGAAAAAAGGAAAAAGAAAAAGAAAAGAAAAGAAAAAAGAAAAAGAAAAAAAGAAGAAAAAGAAGAAAAAGAAAAGGGGAAAGGAATTCTGGGAATTTGAAAAATTCTCAAGAATTCGGAAATTACGGGAAATCCCGAGAATTACGGGAATCGGTAAGAAATCCAGAAAAGTATTAAATTATTTAAATAATTTATTTATTTAAATAATTATGGAAAAATTCTAAATTTTAGAATTTAATTTCCAGAAAATTCCCTCAATGACCTAGCCGATGGGATCGGGCGAGGTGAACATGGGCGCGACCTTCGAGAGGCAGTCGCCGACCCGAAACAGGTAAGGGAGACATGTGCCACCTGTAAGGATATTCGGCCACATGTTTTAAATTATGCATTTAATTTATAAATACAATTTATAATGATTAGTTTTGGAAATTGTGGTGATTTATTGGTTTTAAATTGTGGTGAAACACTAGTTGAAAAATATAAACTGTATTTTTCGTGCAGGATGCTAGCCAAGTCGACAGCCGTTATAATGCCAAAAAATTATCGAAAAATTATTGAAATTTACTGAAAATCACCGAAAACCAAAATAAAAGATTTGATTTCACGTGAATCGATTTTCGGGTACGAAAATCGAGAAATTAAGTAAATTTCATAAAACATGAATATATTGATATTTAATTTTAAAATATTCATGTTTTCGAGAATGGTAAAAAGGAAATCATCGAAAATTCATTCGGCAGGTGATATTTCATGTGAAACGAGATGAAAATGAAAAAGAGACTGAAGTGAATATTTTTATAAATATTCTTAAATATTCACTTGATTTACATAAAACCTTATGGTTTTAATTATGGAAATAATTAATTATGAAAATTCCATAAAGGTTAAGAAATAAAGAAAAACTATGATTTCGAGACTAGATGTCTCTACACGGGTTTTTAGAAGAAAACATGGTGATGGGAATTTAAAGTTAGAAAATAAATAATTTATTTTCATAAATTATAAAAATGAATTGTTTGAAATTTCGATAATTATAAAACCATGTTTTCGATGGAATGCACGGAAAAGCGTGCATATGTGTTTTACTGTGGAAAAAGACAGTTTTGCCCTTCTATATTTTCAGTGATGATTTTGCAAACTCTCTTCATTGTATGGAAAAACATGATTTATACCTTTATGAAATATTTTGAAAAATGTGATTTAAATTATAAATTTCATAAAGATGATGATTTTCTTACATGTGAGCCTTATGGATATTTGTGAAATATTTCGATTTCTTGTATTTAAAATTCATAAAGGCTATGGTACGGCTTATACTGTTTTGAGACTTAGGCCCCGAGCTTCATGCATCACATATACTGTTACTGTCACGTGGTTGATTGACCAGCTAGTCATCAGCGTCCCGGATTGTCGCCTATCAAGCGTACATGATGACATATTATAGATCATGGCCATAGATCTTATTACTGTTACTGTGTCCCTTAGTGGACAATGATAGCATGATTTACTTGTAGGGTGTTGCCTAGTCTCACTTATTACTTATCACTTACTGTTTACTGTTTACTGAAAGGATTTACGAAATACTGTTTACTGTACTGAACCACTGGGTACTGTTTACTGTTTACTGATGAAAGACTGTACCAAAACACTATGTTACTGAACTGTACTGTTTACTGAAATGGTAGCCATTGATTACTGTTTTACTGAACTGAAAGCTACCATTTACTGTTTATTGAATTGAAAGCTACCTTATACTATTTTCTGAATTGGTAGTTACTGTTTACTGTCTACTGATTGAACCGTATCGAAGTACTATTTTATTGAATATACTGTTTTACTAAATCGTACGATACGGTTACTGATTTGAAAAGAGAAATAAATGTTTATTCTAAAAGAATAACATAAGAATTATTTCTAAGATAGAAATAATCGGAGAAGTAATTATCCAATGATTGGATATTTACAAATCACTGTACTGTACTGTTTTTACTGTACTGAAGAGAAGTAAACCACTGTTTTTATTACTGAACTGCCACGTGTTTTAAAGTATACTGAAGTGAAAAGAAATAAGTGGTTTACTCTGTGGAAAAACGAAAATTATATCGTTTTGAAAACAATGGAGTTGGTATTCTCTACAGTTGCTTCTATGTTCCGGAACAAGTCAGGTATTTTAAAATACCTGCCTTATTCTATCTGGATCCCAAGCCGACTATAGTATCCTTCCTACATGTGAGCCTAAAGCCAGCTAGGAAGATTTTAAAGAAAATGAAAAATTATTTTCAGCATATAGATAGCTGAATATCAAGTGTGACATATAATTCTCTTACTGAGCCGTGGTTTGCTCACCCCTTAATTTTAAACATTTCAGGTTTTAATGATGGTGAGATCTAATATTTGTGGATTACGGCTGTACACAAAGGACAATGTGGCAGGTCGACTGATTTATATTAGGTACGATCATTTATTTTCTGTATTTAGACATGTATGCAGTACTACTTGCTTATTAAGTAAGATAGGGGATGTATGTAATATAAACAATATTTTATGAAATTGTTTAACATAAGAAATAAAGTGAAGTATCACAAACAGCCCAACCGGAAAAGTTGTGTAAAATAAGGTGAAAAATATGGTAACGGGTCGTTACACCTCATCAATTTGCAAGATAAAAAATATGCCAATCCCTTAAAAGCAAATATAAATTAATTTTTTTAATTTGCTCATAAGGGCCTATTGATGAGGTGTCAACCTCTTGTGCATTGACAGTGTATAGAAATTATACATTATCAGTGCATTATATATAAATCCTTGATTTATTTTCCAAAATAAGATAGAAAAAAAATAAAAGGGGACGGACAGTGAGTTACAAAGGGATAGAGGGTAAAAAAAAAGAATTTAAACAAAGAGAACAGAGGGTAAGAAAAAAGAATTTAAAAAAAGAGAACGAAGGGAAAAAGAAAAAGAGGGAGAATTGGGACAGAGAGTGGGGGCGAGGGGCAAGATTGGGATTCAAAGAAAAAATAAAAAGATAAAAAGAGCAGGTAAAATCGAGCAAGAAAAGAAGGAGCTTTTTGTTTAACACTATTCATCATCTTCTCATTGTCTACTACATCAAGCCAATGTTGCCACCATTCTCGTTTTGTTGTGTCACCACTACTGTCATCATCATCCTTAAGCTTTGCCTTGCAAGCATCACCATTGTCACGACTTCCCTTTGCTATTTGCTGCATCATCTTCGACAATCACCATCATCACAGTCCAACCACCGTATTAAGCTCCCCTGCTGCCTGGCCTGCGCACCAACCCCTGCTATCGTTGCTCTGTTCGAACGCCTCTTTAACGCCCTCCATCGTTGTCTGCTGTGTGTGCCTCCATCCCTACCGGACATCAGCCACGCATCGTTTCCTCACGGCCGTATCACCTTGGTTGCTACAAGCCTGTCTATCTACCTCGCCACCCTTTGCTGTCACCAAGCACTAGCTACCCTTGCATCGTGGCTGCCAACACCGCTTGCAATCAAGCTACCTGGTTCCTGCTACAGACACAGCAAAGTTACTAAAGGAGCATACGTGAATGTTAAAAAGACAAAGACAAAGGAAGAAAACTTAGTTTACAGGTTAGCTTTTATTGCATCTTGCTGGATTTGCTTTTAACTTGATTGATTTACTTGGCTATGGAATGATTATTTTACTTGGCTAATGGATTGATGATGCATATAACATGTGGCTTATGTTTATGTTTTGCTTACTGACTTAGCTATTTACTTTTAATCGAATTTGTAAAAGGTTTTAAATTGTACCATGGTTTACTTGGTTAATGAATGATTAGTTTTACTTGGCTAATAAATTGATAGGTTGTGGTTTGCTTGTATGTGTGTGTCATGTGGAATGTCCTTGTCTTTTACTTAATTATTTGCAATTGTAATATTTGAGAAAGGTTTAAGTATGCTCTATGTTTTGGAAGTAAATCTAAACATACAAGGTTTGAGATTATTAGTAATGCAAAGCAAATTTATAAAATCAAAACCAAAGAGAAACAACTATAAAATTTTAATATAAATAAATTAAAATAATTAGAATAGTCCGATGATCCATTTCTAAAGAGTCGCAAATGGTCTACATTTGGAAATTGCTAGGTGACAAGATTTTTCTTAAATCTTGCCAAAATGATGGAAGATTTAAGTAAAATTTTCAATATTATAATAGATATTTATTTTTCAAAATAATAATAACAATAATTTAAATAATAAAAAATAATATTGATAATAAAATACGATAATTAAGTTAATAAGGAATGAGGAATAAATAAAAATAACTCTAAGGATGAGATTCCAAAGAGTCACAAATGGTTGATATTTGGAAATATCTATGTGAGAAGATTTTTCTTAAATCTCACCAAAATGATGGAAGGTTTAAGCAAAATTTTCAATATTAATAATCGGTATTTTTAATAAAAAAATTTATTAAAATAAATAATATTAATAACAATATAAGAGTTAATAAAAAATTGAAAGTCAATATAAGTCATTCCGAGGATGAGATTCGAAAGAGTCACAAATGGTTGACATTTGAAAATCTCTAGGTGAGAAGATTTTTCTTAAATCTTGCCAGAATGATGGAAGATTTAAGCAAAATTTTCAATAATAGATATTTATTTTTCAATAATAATAATAACAATAATAATAATAATAATAATTTAAGCAATAAAAAATAATATTAATAATAAAATAGAATAAGTTAATAAAGATTGAGGAACAAATAAAATTAACTCTGATGATGAAAGTCCAAAGAGTCACAAATGGTTGACATTTGGAAATTTTTTGGTGAGAGAAACTTTCCTTAAATTTTGTCGGTATGTTGGAAGATTTAAGAAAAGTTTTTAATATTAATGATCAATATGTATTTTCATAATGTATTAAAATAATAATAAAAGATAAATAATAAAATGTTTATAAAATAAGAATAAATAAAATATTAATAATAGACGGATATAGGATTAACAAAAATTATTAATAATAAATAATAAGTAATGTATAATAATTAATAATAATTTATATGAAATAATTAATAAAGATTATTCCGATGATAAGAGTCCAAAGAGTTACAAATGGTTGACATTTGGAATTCTTCAGGTAAGAAGTTTTCTCTAAGTCTCGCCAGAATGATGGAAGACTAAGAGAAATTTTCGATATTGACATTATTTCTTAAATAAAATTAGATAAAGAAAAGTAGAGGAAGATAAATTAAATAAAGATTAGGTTAAAAATAAATTAGAAAAGATTTAATTCGACGACAGAACCTTTTCAAGCAAGTCAAATGGTACTACTTGAATACTCTTGAGGTGAGGATAAATTTTCAGGAAATTCCACTAGAACGATGGAGAGTTTCCTAGAAAATTTATCAATATTTAATTATTTGAAATAAAATAGAAAATATGACAAATTAAGATTATTCAAATAAAATCATCTTAAGATAGCACAAAATTAATTAGGTACCATTCTAGGATGGGCATTGTGAGGGTGCAAACACCTTCCTCATGGGTAACCTGTCACATCCCGTTACCGTATTTTTCACCTTATTTTACACGATTCCTTCGGTTGGGCTGTCTGTGATACTTCACTTTTACTAACTGTTAAACAAATGTACAGTACATTGTTTATATTATACACATCCCCTATCTTAATTAATCAGATAAGTAGTACTGCAGACATGTCTAAATACAGAAAATAAATGATCATACCTCATACAAATCAGTCGGTCTGTCACATTGTCCTTTGTGTACAGCCGTGATCGACAATCAGTTGATCTCACAATCATTAAAACCTGAAATGTTTAAAATTAAGGGGTGAGCAAACCACGGCTCAGTAAGAGAGTTATATGTCACACTTGATATTCAGCTATCTATATGCTGAAAATATTTTTTTTCTTTACTTTCTTTAAAATCTTCCTAGCTGGCTCTAGGCACACATGTAGGAAGGATACTACAGTCGGCTAGGGATCCAAATAGAATAAGGTAGGTACTTTAGAATACCATACTTGTTCCGGAACCTAGAAGCAACTGTAGAGAATATCAATTTTGTTATTTCAAAACGATAAAATTTTCGTTTTTCCATAGAGTAAACCACGTGTTCCTTTTTTTTTCAGTATACTTTAAAACACTTGGCAGTTCAGTAATAAAAACAGTGGTTTACTTCTCTTCTCTTCAGTACAGTAAAAACAGTACAGTACAGTGATTTGTAAATATCAAATCATTGGATAATTACTTCTTCAATTTTCTTTATCTTAAAATAATTCTTATGTTATTCTTTTAGAACAAACATTTATTTCTCTTTTCAAATCAGTAGCCGTATCGTACTAAAGCCTCGTAAGAAATGCATTTAAAATAGTCATAGTATCGATATATGCAGAAAACAAATGCCATAATAATGCATTTCATACTTTAAATCATTGTATGAATTCTTTGATGCATGTATCTAAAATTCATACTTGTTTCAAACATGCATCATACTTTAGAAACTTAACATCATAATTTATAAAACTTTTCATACAATTCATGGAGACTAGGCAAAATCATATAGCCAGTATGCGGTCATGACACTTACTTCTTCCTCCGAAGAGGGAACATAATACCTATGGCCATGGTATGGGCTGTAAACCTGATCAGAGTCGTACAGCAAACATATACATACACCACGAAGGACCAACATACCCACAAAGGATGTAAACATACACAATGTGGGCGAGGACATGCACGACGTGGCTAAACTTATGCCACAATGTGGCAAGCATGACAGGCAGTAACATAAACTATAGGAAGGCCTTAGTCTCAAAACTTACTTTCATACAATTGATATAAAATAGTAAGGACCGGGCGTGCCAGGGTCTAAGTTAGCCTGGGGTGTGCCACTCCGATACCTTTTTCGGAAAACATATACTTAAATCATACAACTGATATAAAATAGTAAGGATCGGGCGTGCCAGGGTCTAAGTTAGCCTGGAGGGTGCCACTCCGATACCTTTTTCGGAAAACATACTTATAGCATTATTGAAAAATATACATAGAAATCATAAATTCGTTTAGCTAATTATCAAAAGACTATGGAATTTAATTTCAGAACGAAATTCATGCTTCAAACATTTCTTTATAAATTGCGATGAAGACAGTTTGAAAAATCATCACTGAACATGTAAAAGGGTAAAACTATCTTTTTTCACCATAAAACATATATGCACGTTTTTCCATGCATTAAATTGAAAACATGATTTTATAATTATCGGAATTCAAATAAATTATTTTTATACTTTATGAAAATAAAATATTTATTTTCTAACTTTAAATTCTCATCTCAATGTTTTCTTTTAAAAACAAGTGTAGGGACCTTTAGTCTCGAAATCATAATTATTCATCCTTTCTTAACCTTTATAGAATATTCATAATTAATTATTTCCATAATTAAACCACAAAGGTTTTCTGTAAAATCAAGTGAATATTTAAGAATATTTGTAAAAATATTCACTTCAGTCTCTTTTTCATTTTCATTTCGTTTCACGTGAAATATCACCTATCAGAATAAATTTAGGTGATTTCCTTTTTCACCATTTTCAAAACATGAATATTTTAATATTAATTATCAATATATTCATGTTTTATGAAAACTAATCGATTTCTCGATTTTCAAGTTAGAAATCGTTTCACGTGAAATCAAATCTTTTATTTTGGTTTTCGGTGATTTTCGGTAAATTTCAGTAATTTTTTCGATAATTTTTCGGCATTATAACGGCTACCGATTTGGTTAGCCTCCTGCACGAAAATACAGTTTATATTTTCAACCGGTGTTTCATCACAATTTCATCCAATAAACCATCACACTATAAAACCGATAGTTATCAATAGCATTTATAAAATTAAATGCAATTTAAAAACATGGCCGAATATCCTTACAGGCGGCACATGTCTCCCTTACCTGTTTCGGGTTGGCGACTGCCTCTTACCGGTCGCGCCCGTACTCCATCTGTTCCGATTCCTCATCTCGATCATCGAGAGAATTTTTCTGGAATTTAAATTCTAAAATTTAGAATTTTTCTACAATTATTTAAATAAATAAATTATTTAAATAATTTAGTACTTTTCGGGATTTCTTACCGATTCTCGTATTTCCCAGGATTTCCCGTAATTTCCGAATTTTCGAGAATTTTTCAAATTCCCGGAATTCCCTTTTTTTTTTCTCTCCTCTTTCTTCCTTTTCTCTTTTCTTTTTCTTTTTTTTTTCTTTTTCTTTTTCCCTTGGTCTGACCGGTTCAGACCAGTCAGACCGGTCAACCTTCCTCCACTGTCGGTTCTCCTCCGGCGGCCGATTCTCCGGCGGTTCGGTGGCTCAGCAGCTGGCCGGCGTTGAGACGAAGCTGCCGGTGGCCTCAGCTCAGCCTGGATCGGCGGCACGGCGGCGGATCTACTCGGTTTACCTTCGGTCACTTCTCCTCCTCCGTCGGCCTTCCTCCGCCGTCGTTGGCCTCACCGGTGGCCTCCATCCCATTCCTCTCCTTCCACCGATGCTTCAGCTGCAGTGGCGGCGGCCAATTCCGCCGGCAACCGCCAGATCTGGTTTTTCCTTTTCTCGGCTTTTTCCGTCGATTTCGGTTCCTTTTCTGTTTTCGTTTTGCCGGCGTTGGTGTCGGCTTCCTCTTCCTTAGCCGGCGTCGACGCTTCTCGTCCCTCTTCTCCCCCTTTCCGACGGCGGTTGACGGGATCGGTCTCGCCTGGGGAAGGCAAAATCGGGGTCTTCCGATTCTGTTTCTTCTTTCCATTTTTGTTTTACCTTTCTTTCTATTTTTAGCATATAAATATATTATATACTATATACTTTATACTTTATACATATATATAATATACATACTATATATTACATATATATTATTTCATATAAGTATAGTATAATATATATTATATATAATATATATTGTATATTACAAAATATATATTTAGTATATATATATTTGTATATTTATATACTTTAAAATACATAACATTTATATAAGTATTTATATAAATGTATTAATTCCATATATATATTGTATTAACAATATATATATATACATTCAAACTTTAATGTAATTTAATATTTACATTTTCTCAAATATGTATATACTTACATATACATAAAATATCATACTTGAATACATATGTATTATTTAAATTTATCAAATAGTATATATATTCTTATATATACCAATGTACCTTTAATATATACTATATACCATACGGTATTTAAACACATATGTATTTATATCAAAATACATTTATATAATTTGTAATTATATAACCATATTTTATTCTCATTTCTCATTTTCTTATTTAATTTGGATTTCCATTTATCCAAATTAAATTTCCTCTATTCCTTATTTAATTTCCTTCACTTAAATTTCCAAATTTTATCACTTCCTCCATTTTCGGAATTTCCACAATATTCCGATTCTCACAATTTTATTTATTTATTTGTTTCTACTAATTTATTTATTTCCTCTTATCTATTTTCTTTAATATTAATTTCTAATATTAATAATTTCCAATAAATGGAAAATTTGCGGTTATCACATAACCGACCCCCGAACCCTAAATCTGAAATGAAGATCAATCCTTATCCTTAAATGAGAATAGGTGACCAATCACACTTAGGCCAAAAAATGATTGGTGGTGACTCCATTGAACCATGTCTAGCGGTTAGATCTAGGACCTAAGTCATTAAGACAGTTTGGTGACTCCATTGGAGACTTAGAGGGTCAAGCCAATAATTAATCTCGATGCTATGCTTGGTTTTGTTTGAATAACTTTGATTTGATTGATAGTATTATGTTTGTTGAGTGGCATTTTAAAAAACAATTTCTTACACACACCATCACATTCATATCATGACATAAGCTCTATACCCGAGCTTGTCCCTTTTAGGAGGGAGTATAGTACGTACGCTCTCATGAGGTGGTAACCTCCGCAATGGCTAGTGAAATACTCCCACTCAAATTGAACCCTTTCCGGTTCTAGCCTTTGATGTGCAAGGATTAGGGTGCCTTACTAGTCCTGTGTGGATAACAGTGAAGAGCAATTTGAGAACCTTTAGATCTCTATAAATCCTAGCCATGCATATAATGAACCATAAGGAGCCAACCTTAGGTAGAGCCATACCTATATTTTATAAAAGTTACCTTGAAATTAGGACACATAGGGGAATATCTTCGTGCAATATTTTTAGGGGCAATAATAAAATGTAAAAATTGGGATTCGATCATTTTCATCATTAATGAAAAGTTTCTCATTCTGTGTTTAGTCTAGAAAATTAGTATAGATATTTTCCAGCATTCTTTGTTTTCTTCACTCATTTATTTCCTACCTGATTTACATAAGCTTTTCAAAAAAAATCATCTTGTCGCATTGCATGGCTTGTCACAGAAAAAAAGATTTTTTTATACTTATATGCTTTGCATTTCATACATATCATCACTATAAAATGTACTTCATGCATATGCATTCATTCATATGATTTTTTTATGCATTGCATTTCATACATTTCATCAGCTAAGGATAGTGTACTTCATGCATATACATCCATCCATTCATTTAAAAGATCACATCTTAATGTTGGGGAAGTCTGATAATAAAGGCATAAGGATAGCTCACTCATACAATACTCGTCTCAAAACAAAGATCATGGAAGGGGAACAACAAGCTAGAATTGAAAGAATGGAAAAAGCTCAACAGAAACTTGTCAAGTCCCAAGAGGAATCTCGGAAACAAATGGTGAAGATGATGGAGATGATGACGACTTTGATGAAAGGGAAAGTTGTTGCTGAAGTCTCAAGGGAAGAACCTCAACTTTTGACAAAGGATCCACAATATCTGCCCGGGTTTACTCCTCCTCAAGCCCAAACTACCCAAAAAGCTTATCCCCAAGCCCAAATTTTTGTGAATCATTCACAAAATCAAGGACAGTACTCGGGATCTAGGCCTGTTAATCCTATTTTTGTACCCAATTTGGATAATCCCATGGAACAAGTTAAGTTGAGGAAAGAGAGTTGGGAATTGTGGGAGAAATATGATCGGTTGGAAGAAAGGCTAAGGGCGATCGAAGGAATGGATTTCTTTGGGAGTATAGACGCTCATGAGCTTAGCCTGGTCCCAAATTTGGTTATCCCTCCAAAATTCAAAGTTCCTATATTTGAAAAATATGATGGAACCACATGCCCAACGACTCACATTACTATATTTTGTTGAAAAATGTCCCACTACACAAGTAATGATAAGTTGCTCATTCATTATTTTCAAGACAGTTTGATTGGGCCAGCAGCCAAGTGGTATAATTAGTTAGACCGGAGTCGTGCCCATACGTGGAAGGACTTGGAAAGAGCTTTCATTTCTCATTATAAGCACATGTCGGATATGGCACCGGACAGGTTGTCCCTACAAAACTTAGAGATGAAATCCAGTGAAAGCTTTAAAGAGTACACCCAAAGGTGGAGGAATTTGGTAGCTCACGTGCAGCCTCCTTTGACTGAAAAGGAAAGTACAACTCTATTTGTTAGTACTTTTAACCTCCTTATTATGATAGGCTTGTGGGGAGTGCTACTAAAAATTTTTTTTTGTATGGTCATTTCAGGAGAGATGATTGAAAATGACATTAAAAGTGGCAAAAAAATTGTAGACACCTCAGCTCCAAAGAAGGGTTGAATCAATAAAAAGAAAGAAGGAGAAGTGCAAGCTGCTACCATTGAAAAACAATCAAAAACAAATCCCACACCTCATTGCCCTTACCCTACATACCACCCTTATTATCCCTTGCAAACAATATTCCCCAAGGATCATATCTGGTATATTCAACTAGTTATCCAACCCCAATGTCAATTCCTACAATCACACCTATATTCACACCACAAACCCAACTTGCAAATTGATCAAGCACTTCAATCCATAGTCAGAGGGGGTAGAAGACTAAATCCAAGAAACCAAAATTTGATCCGATTCTTATGTCCTACGCTGAGTTACTTCCCCCAACTTATTAAGCATCAACTTCTTGTTAAAGTTTGGGTGACACCTATCAAGCCGCCATACCCTAAGTGGTACAATGAGAATGCTTATTGTGATTATCATTGTAGGATTCGAGGCCATTCCACAGAAAATTGTATGCCATTGAAACACAAAGTTCAAGCACTTATCAAGACTAGGTACTTAGATTTTAAGAAAAATGAGAAAAATGAAGAAGGACAGAAGTGACTTCTTTTTCTCTAGTTATGCAGTCTTTTATACATGAATGGTTTGTTTGTTCTTTATCATTTTAATAAAAATGACAAACAAAGTGCACTTTGGAATATTTCCTTTGTCTTTCCATTACTTTTCATACACCTATATACTTCTCTAATTCAACCTTTTCCTGAGCACTGTTGTAATGAATAAATTCAAGATGTGATCTTAAAATGCTCAGTCTATGGACTCAAGATGGCGAGAAAAAGAAAGGTCTATCAATCATCATACATGGAATTTTTGACAAATTGTCCTCAATAACAAAGTTGGATCAAGGGTTTTGTTTATAAAAAAAAGAGAAAAAAAAAGAAGAAAAGAAAAGAAAAGAAAAACAAGTGGGCTTGATAGTTACATCTTGCATTGAGTAAAATTGGTTGATTAAAGAAAATGAGGAGAACTTATAGTCTATTTGTGATCATCCACAAGTTTTTCAATTTTCAATACTAAAACTTCAATGAAATTTGTTCACATTTGAAATGAG
Source organism: Heritiera fomes (assembly GCA_032173925.1). NCBI lineage: Eukaryota > Viridiplantae > Streptophyta > Magnoliopsida > Malvales > Malvaceae > Heritiera > Heritiera fomes. The sequence continues at coordinate 14,319,034 of JAPDPM010000020.1, read as the reverse complement.
GAATGGCCATATTTCTTATATCTTTCTCATGAAAAAATTAACCATTTGACACCCCATTTGAGCTTCCAAAAGTCTTTTCTTTAATAAACCCAACCAAGGATCACCCTCCACATTGGAAGGGGCAAATTTCAAAGAGGGATTTATTCAACGAGGACGAAGAAAAAGCTATGAAATGTGATTGATGGGGGCAAAAAAAAAATAGAGATTTCTTTTGATATTGAGGAGTTATAGTGAAATGAAGTTTTGAGTTTTCCTTTTGAAAGTGAAAATGAAAAAAAATAAAAAAATGATAAAAAAGAAAAAAAGAAAATGAAAAAAGAAAAAAAAGAAAAAACAAAAGTGGAAGGGAGCTTATGAAGAATAAGATAAAGTACCCGTATTAGTGCTTCAAATGATAAAAATGATCCTTTGGTTTTTTGACCCTCAAACACATTTTGGGCTTATCCATCCATTCTTTCAGAACCCTGAACCTTGGCCTACATTACGTGCTTTAAAAAGTCCATTTTGATCAAATGTGAATATTTGAATTGGAGAATTATGCATTGGATTTTGATATTCTTGTTTGCAATTCCTTCCCTTACTAGATCAACTTGGAACTCAAATGCATGATGAAATTATCAAAAAGATATAAAGGAAAAAGGAAATAGCCCTAAAAAAAGAGAAAGAGAAAAAAAAAGAAAGAGTAAGAAAAGAAAAAGTTTGAGTTGAAAACCTGAGAGGGCGACTCAAACCAAAAGTGTCAAAAATCCAAAAAAAATGCGGTTGAGGATACCGCAAGATTTGGGGCAATTATTGACAGTTACCCCAGCAAGTTAGGGGCATGAAATGATAAAGGATACCGATAAAGAGTTTGCTTAAATGAAATTCTGGGCTAATGATGTGAAAGCATGGATTTTCATTGTAATGGTGCTCTTGTCTTTGTGTTTAAACTTTTGACCTATCATTGTACCCTCGCAATTGATTTCTTTCCCAATTTGGATAAACTTATACCCTTTTCTCACCTTTTCAATCGTACTTATGATTTGTCTATCCATCTTTTAAAATCCACAATGCATTATATTGTTCATGAATTTGAATGATGATGAACAAATGAATGATACCATGCATAAGGGATCTTTGCATTACTTGAAAAAGATTTGAGAATAAAAGATTTGAGAATAAGAAGAAGCAAGATGTGAAGAACAAAGATGGAGCATTTTGACCCTGGGGGGCATTACTTACAGGGGAAAGACTAATTTTTGTTAAAATACAAGGCATTAATAGGGGCATAAAAATGATGAGGACTTTGTGTTTAAAAAAAAGTTTTGTTAAAATACGTGGAGCTATAGGGGAAAGACGAAGTTGAAGATTTGGTAAGAGCTTCGTGAGCCTAAATGAGACCATAAATGTTAAAATTTCTTTACATTTGCATCTTTAGGGAGGTCACTTGTATTAAATATTAGTAGAGATCATTTACATAATAATTTGCTTATCTATCTAAGTAAAGTCATTTGCATTTCTAGGATACATTTACATGTTTGCATCGAAAGCATTTGCATCACTTAGATGGATAAATGCATTTGCATTTCTATTGAGGCATTTGAGAGACCATTCTTATTAATGGGATAGTACGTGCATCTAAATTTTTGGGGCATACATTTGCACTTGCATAAAAAAAAAAGAAGAGGAAGAATGAAATATAGATGGCAAATTTGGAAGATTTGAAGAATGTTTTGAAATAAGAAAATTTTGATATGAAGTTTTTGATAAATGGTTGTGATCATGATATTATATAGGATTTTAAATACAACATAGTTGGCACCGTTATGTGGTCTTAAGTCTAGCTAAATTGGAGATTAGGTGATATTTTTTAACCAAATGTAGTTAGCACTGTTATGTGATGTAAAAACCAATGAAATTAAAGAATGAGAACTTTGCATTTTGACTTCTGGTTTCATCCGAGTCACTTCATTTTGACTTCTGGTTTTGTCCCAGTCACTTCATTTTGACCTCTGGTTTCATCCAGGTCACTTCATTTTGACCTTTGGTTTCAGTTTTGACCTCTGGTTTCATCCGAGCCACTTCATTTTGACCTCGGTTTCATCCAGGTCACTTCATTTTGACCTCTGGTTCCATCCGAGTCACTTCATTTCGACTTCTGGTTTCGTCCAAGTCACTTCATTTTGACATCTGGTTTCATCCGATCACTTTATTTTAACCTTTGGTTTCGTCTGGGTCACTTCATTTTGACTTCTGGTTTCGTCCGGATCACCTCATTTTGACTTTGGTTTCAATATTTGATTTAAATTACAAAAAAGAAGAAGAAGAAGGAGAAAACATTCAAGAATAATTTTTGTTTTTCAAAGTCAAATCCATTTTTGTTAATGGGTCAAGCCTTGGTATTGGAGTCAAGGTATTATATTTTAAAATCAAATTCACTTTTTAAAAGTGGATCGAGCCTTAGTAGGGAGTCAAGGTATTATGTTTTAAAATTGAATTGACTTTTCTAAAGTAGATTGAGCCTTAGTAGGAAGTTAAGGCATCATGTGTCAAAATTGAATTCACTTCTTCAAAGTGGATTGAGCCTTGGTAGGGAGTCAAGGTATTATGTTTTAAAATTGAATACACTTTTTCAAAGTGGATCGAGCCTTGGTAGGAAGTCAAGGTATTTTCTTTTAAAATCGAATTCACTTTTCTAAAGTGGATCGAGCCTAGGTAGGAAGTCAAGGTATCATGTGTCAGAATCGAATTCACTTTTTCAAAGTGGATCGAGCCTCGGTAGGGAGTCAAGGTATCATGTGTCAAAATCGAGTTCACTTTTTCAAAGTAGATCGAGCCTTGGTAGGGAGTCAAGGTATTATTTTTTTTAAAATCGAATTCACTTTTTCAAAGTGGATTGAGCCTTGGTAGGGAGTCAAGCTATCATGTTTTAAAATCGAGTTCACTTTTTCAAAGCGGATCGAGCCTTGGTAGGGAGTCAAGGTATTATTTTTTAAAATCGAATTCACTTTTTCAAAGCGGATCGAGTCTTGGTACAAAGTCAAGGTATTATGTTTTAAAATCGAATTCACTTTTTCAAAGTGGATCGAGTCTTGGTAGGGAGTCAAGGTATTATGTTTTAAAATCAAATTCATTTTTTCAAAGTGGATCGAGCCTTGGTAGGAAGTCAAGGTATCATGTGTCAAAATCGAATTCACTTTTTCAAAGTGTATTGAGCCTTGGTAAGGAGTCACGAGCTCACTTTTTCAAAGTGAATCGAGCCTTGGTAGGGAGTCAAGGTATTATTTTTTAAAATCGAATTCACTTTTCTAAAGTGGATCGAGCTTTGGTAGAGAGTTAAGGTATTATGTTTCAAAATCGAGTTCACTTCTTCAAAGTGGATCGAACCTTGGTAGGGAGTCAAGGTATCATGTTCCAAAATAATTTTCACCCATCTAAAGTGGATTGAGCTTTGGTATTGAGTCAAGGTATTATGTTTTAAAGTCGAATTCACTTTTTCAAAGTGGATCGAGCCTTGGTAGGGAGTCAAGATATTATGTTTTAAAATCAAATTCACTGTTTCAAAGTTGAATAAACCTTGGTAGGGAGTCAAGGTATTATGTTTCAAAGTAAAATTCAGTTTTCTAAAATGGATCGAACCTTAGTAGAGAGTCGAGGTATTGTTTTTCAAAGTTAAATTCGTTGAGCTTTGGTATTGGAGTTAAGGTATTATGTTTCAAATCAAATCCGTTATTCTCGTGGGCCAAGCTTTGGTATGGAGTCAAGATATTATTTTCGAGAATCAAAATTTAATTTTTCAAAAATAAAAATAAAAAGGGTTCGGACAAAATTGTTGCCAAAAGTTTTTGCCCAATTCTTGATCCTCAGCAATGTGCAAAGAAGGACAGTTGTAGACACTTAATTTTGTCCGAGCAATTTTAAAAATAAAAAATCAAAAAATAAAAAATAAATAAAGCAAGTCAATTTTTTGGCCAAACCCCATTTCGAAGCCTAAAGACTTAAATCCTAAGTAATCCAAACCCTTAAACCTTCCCATGCAATCCATGCAAAACCCAAAACCAAACCCCATGTTAAAACCATGTACCAGTCCTCGCCTAACACCTAGACAAAGTTGACTTGCAATATTTGTTAAATAAAGGAAATAATTAAAGTGAAATAAAAGCTAAAAATCAATTACTAAAAATAAAAACAATGAAAAGGAAATAAATAAAAAAGGAAAGATCAAACAAAAAATAAATTAAGAAAATAAAAATCTTATGATCATGGCATCAATACAGCCTTTGATTTATTTTCCAAAATAAGATAGAAGAAAAAATTAAAAGGGGACGGACAGTGAGTTACAAAGGGACAGAGGGTAAAAAAAAGAATTTAAAAAAAGAGAACGGATGGAAAAAAAAAGAAATTAAAAAAAAAAGAGAACGGAGGGAAAAAGAAAAAGAGAGAGAACGGGGACAGAGAGTGAGGGCGAGAGGCGAGATTGGGATTCAAAGCGAAAAAAAAAGAGAAAAAGAGCAGGTAAAATCGAGCAAGAAAAGAAGGAGCTTTTTGTTTAACAGTGTTCATCATTTTCTCATCGCCTACTGCATCAAACCAACGTTGCCACCATTCTCGCTTTGCTGTGTCACCACTACTGTCATCATCATCCTCAAGCTTTGCCTTGCAAGCATCACCATTGTCATGACTTCCCTTTGCTGTTTGCTGCATCATCTTCGCCAATCACCATCATCACAGTCCAACCACCGCACCAAGCTCCCCTGCTGCCTGGCCTGCGCACCAACTCCTGCCATTGTTGCTCTGTTCGCGCACCTCTGTAATTCCCTCCATCGTTGTCTGCTATGTGCGCCTCCATCCCTACCGGACAACAGCCACGCATCGTTTCCTCAAGGTCGTATCACCTTGGTTGCTACCAGCCTGTCTATCTACCTCGCCACCCTTTGCTGTCATCAAGCACTAGCTACCCTTGCATTGTGGCTGCCAACACCGCTTGCAATCAAGCTGCCTGGTTCCTGCTACAGACACAACAAAGTTACTAAAGGAGCATACGTGAAGGTTAAAAAGAAAAAGACAAAGGAAGAAAACTTAGTTTACAGGTTAGCTTTTATCGCATTTTGTTTGATTTGCTTTTAACTTGATTGGTTTACTTGGCTATGGAATGATTATTTTACTTGGCTAATGGATTGATGATGCAAATAACATGTGGCTTATGTTTATGTTTTGCTTACTGACTTAGCTATTTACTTTTAATCGAATTTGTAAAAGGTTTTAAATTGTGCCATGGTTTACTTGGTCAATGAATGATTAGTTTTACTTGGCTAATAAATTGATAGTTGGTGGTTTGCTTGTATGTGTGTGTCATGTGGAATGTCCTTGTCTTGTTTACTTAATTATTTGCAATTGTAATATTTGAGAAATGTTTAATTATGCTCTATGTTTTGGAAGTAAATCTAAACATACAAGGTTTGAGATTATTAGTAATGCAAAGCAAATTTATAAAATCAAAACCAAAGAGAAACAACTATAAAATTTTAATATAAATAGAATAGTTTGATGATGCATTTGTAAAGATCTCAAATGATCAATATTTGGAAATTGCTAGATGAGAAGATTTTTCTTAAATCTTGCCAGAATGATGGAAAATTTAAGTAAAATTTTCAATATTAATAATAGATATTTATTTTTCAAAATAAATTAAACAATAATTTAAATAATAAAAAATAATATTGATAATAAAATATGATAATTAAGTTAATAAGGAATGACGAATAAATAAAGATAACTCCAAGGATGAGATTCCAAAGAGTCACAAATGGTTGATATTTGAAAATCTCAATGTGAGAAGATATTTCTTAAATCTTACCAAAATGATGGAAGGTTTAAGTAAAATTTTCAATATTAATAATTGGTATTTTTAATAAAAAAGTTTTTTAAAATAAATAATATTAATAACAATATAAGAGTTAATAACAAATTGAAAGTCAATATAAGTCATTCCAAGGATGAGGTTTGAAAGAGTCACAAATGGTTGACATTTGGAAATCTCTAGGTAAGAAGATTTTTCTTAAATCTCGCCAGAATAATGGAAGATTTAAGCAAAATTTTCAATAATAGATATTTATTTTTCAAAATAATAATAATAATTTAAGCAATAAAAAAATAATATTGATAATAAAATAGAATAAGTTAATAAAGATTGAGGAACAAATAAAAATAACTCCGATGATGAAATTCCAAAGAGTCACAAATGGTTGACATTTGGAAATTTCTAGGTGAGAGAACTTTTCTTAAATTTTGCTGGTATGTTGGAAGATTTAAGAAAAGTTTTCAATATTAATGATCAGTATTTATTTTCATAATGTATTAAAATAATAATAGTAAAAGATAAATAATAAAATGTTTATAAAATAAGAATAAATAAAATATTAATAATATACGGATATAGGATTAACAAAAATTATTAATAATAAATAATAAGTAATGTATAATAATTAATAATAATTGATATGAAATAATTAATAAAGATTATTCCGATGATAACAGTTCAAAGAGTCACAAATGATTGACATTTGAAATTCTTTAGGTAAGAATTTTTCTCTAAGTCTTGCCAGAGTGATGGAAGACTAAGAGAGATTTTCGATATTGACATTATTTCTTAAATAAAATTAGATAAAGAAAAGTAGAGAAAGATAAATTAAATAAAGATTAGGTTAAAAATAAATTAGGAAAGATTTAATTTGACGACGGATCCTTTTCAAGCAAGTCAAATGGTACGACTTGAATACTCCTAAGGTGAGGATAAATTTTCAAGAAATTACGCCAGAATGATGGAGAGTTTCTTGGAAAATTTACCAATATTTAATTATTTGAAATAAAATCGAAAATATGACAAATTAAGATTATTTAAACAAAACAGTCTTAAGATAGCACAAAATTAATTAGGTACCATTCTAGGATGGCCATTGTGAGGGTGCTTACACCTTCCTCACACGTAACTGACCCCTGGACCCTAAATCTGAAATGAAGATCAATCTTTATCCTTAAATGAGAATAGATGAGCAATCACACCTAGGCTAAAAAATGATTGGTGACGACTCCATTGAACCATGTCTAGCGGTTAGGTCTAGGACCTAAGTCGTTACAACAAAAAGTATATGCTTGAAAGTATTACTTTGTGTTAAATAATAAAAAATTTATGAAATGTACCAAAAGATTGTAAAGTGTGATGTTTTGAAAATGGATTTGATATAAATAACTGAATAGATTGTAGAGTTTGAAGAACCGAAATGATTAATTGTTATCGAGTGAAAAGAATTGTTTTGAAATCTGTTAATGATTGAAAAGAGTCATTAATTTGATGTTATTTATCGTATTGAAAATATTGGAATCAAGTAAATAGTATTAATCGTATGGAAAGCATTAGAATTGATTGAATGTCATTGATCGTACTAAAAGTATTGGAATTGAAAGTATATAATTAAAAATGAAAGAGATAATTCATAATCATGCGTTAGTCATGCATAATTGCATTGCTCACATGCATAATCATTGTTTGGTAGTTTTTCAATCATTATGCATGATGGTTTTAAAGTGCATTATTTTAGTGTTTGCTTATTTTGAATGAATGCATAGTTTGAATGTTTTAAAGATTGAACGAATATAAAGTGTTTAACTTTTATCGTATTGAAATGATTCGAATGTTTGAAAGTATTGAAAATGATTTTCGTTTTATACTGAATGAAATGTTTGATAAAGATGGTTTACCATAAATGTTTTAACATGGTATGCTACGGTTTGAGAGTTATATTATGGAAGCCACCTCTGGGGTCCTAAAGGACCTATGTGCTACATGAGTTCCTTTGAGACCGTGGAAGTCACCTTTAAGTTCCCAAAAGAGCTAAGTGCTACACAGTGTACCTCACCATTGGATTCCATGGAATTGTAAAATGAAACTTGGTTCCCTAAAAGTTTATATTTTGACTATGATATTGTATAAAGTTTGAAAACATAAAGTACTTTTTATTATTTTAACGAAATCAAGTAAATGTTTTGAGATAGTTAGCTCTCATAGTTGCCTTTGGCAATCATGCATATCTGTCCGTCCGATTGTCCGTTTGTTTGCTGTTAGACCTTGAGCAAGTCTACAGCCATCTATATATCACCTGCTCAGTAGTACTGTGAGGTGTACCGTTTGCTGAATGACATTGATTACGTCTTTAGCAGTTCCAAGTGTGCCTTATCAGTGTACATAGTGGACACTCTTTTCGACTATGGCCATTCGTCTTATTATATAAGTAAGACTGACTACTAGGTATGGATCCCTAGCCCACACAATTGGTATACTAGTCCTTACAATAAATCCCTCATGGGAGCTTTATTAGCATGATTCTATTGAGATGTTGATTGTCTCCATCGATTGATTTGACCAAATGATTATACCTATTGATTTGATTGAATGAATGTACCGATTGATTTTACCGATTTATTTATCGAAAGATTGCACCAACCTATTTGATCGAAAGATTATACCAAATGATTTTATCAAATGATTGCAACGAATGTTTTTACTGAAAGACCATATTGATTGATTTTATAGATTTATTGCATCAAATTATTTTATGGATTGATTGCATTGAATGATTTTATTGAATGTTAGTATCGAAAGATTTTATTGAAAGATTGCATTAAATTTTAGTTACTGAAAGTGAAATGTTTATCATTTGCATTGTTTTGGTTTCAAAAGTATTGTATTGAAATTATATTGTTCGAACATGCATAAATTTAATTGTTGTAAGTTCGTTTTGGACACCTATAGTCGGACCTAGGGACCGGGACAAGTGAGGTACTCTAAAGCATCCTTTCATACTCAGCTTGGTATCCCTAACCTGCTATAGCAATTTCTTCCCTTTTACGTACTATGTCACTGTTAGAGTATGCCAATGAAAATGTCTTAGTATTGTTAGGATACATGCATTTTGTTGCATAGTATCTATTCCTACCCAAATCAGATTTAATGTTTGTAGACACCTCATTTTGTTCAGGGTCTGTAATATTATTGGGCCAATTAGATTATTTTTAATCTGAGCCTAAATCAATTCTCCTGTGAGTCCAATGTTCTTTTATTTCACTTTTGATTTGAGGTTAATTAGACTTTTGGACAAAAATTACGATTTTGGACATAAGATTAGATTTGGACTATGACAACAAAGAATTTTTCACAATAATAATCAATTTAATATGATATTAAAAGAATGTGATTATTATGAACTATCAAGGATTATGCGAATTGTGGGATATGGATTAACGATGGAGAATTATTTAGAGAACGATTTATTTGAGTTAAATGGAATATATCTATATATTTAGATGAAGGTAACTGGAAATAAGCAAATAAAGGTATATGGAAATAAATAAATATATGTATATATATAATTTTGAGATTTAAAAATAAACATATATATAAAAGTAACTAAATATATATTTGGGTATATATTGAATATAATGTATAAAAAAATAAATAATAAAATAAGGGGTTAATGGAGTCTGGTGGGACATTACCCACCAACCTTATGTGATGGTTTGATAAACATAGACAATTACCTTCATCTCGTGGCTTCATAAAAGCCAAAGGAAATGAAAGAGGAAAAGAGAGCAAAATGTGAGTAAGTCAGTGAGAAAAAGAGGAAGCCGGGGTTGAAATTGAAACGGCTTTCGTGTGAGAGATGAGCCCAACGAGAGGGGCTAGATTTGGTAGTGTAGGTCGAACCAAGAGCTCTTCTTGGTGGCTAAAGATGGCGTGAAGCATGGTGAAAAAAGTTGGCTAAACCAGTAGGGGCTCTAAACATGGAGGAAGGTTATGCTTGAAGGCAGGGAAAATGGTGCTATTCGGGTTGATTCTTGGTTGATCGTCGAAACTGGTTTAAATGGAGGTTCAAACATGGTCTTCAGTTGCATTTTTAAGCTGATGTTTGGATATAAAATTGGCTATTATAATGGTGCACGAAATAGAGAGAGTCTAAGTTGAAGGCAGGGGTTTTAGGCCAATCAGGTGTTGCTTTTGGGTAGTTAAAAGAGAGTGATTTCGGTGCTAAAAAACTAGGATGAGTCGTGCCATTTAAGGGTTGAAATTTGGAGTTTTGATGCTATAAAAAGCACCGAGAATGGGGCATTTATGAAGGTCTTTGGAGGTTATTCTTGGTTGCTGGAAATGGCGGTGATCAGGGCTAGAAAGTAAGCTGGAAAACTGAACTGGACAAGCGAAGAAAAGAGGTAGAAACTATGAGATGGAAAGGAAAATAAGGAAGAGGAAATGGAATTTTAAGGATGGTTTAAAATTGGTTTGAGAGACAAAACCGAGAATGACAATAGCTCAATAAGAGATTAGAACTTATTGTTTTGGTGCTAGAATGGTGTTGATGAAGGCTGAAGTATAAAGCTTAGTAGGAGTGGTTTTGAACATTGCAATTGAAGCCAAAAAAGGGCATAATAGGTGAAACTACAAGTGTGTTTTGGGGCAATAATGGTGTGAGTAATTAGGCTAGAACAATGGTGTTTTAGGGACTGTTGGGTATACAGCAGGATGAGTTTAAAGGCTGAATTTTAGGAGCTCTATAGGCATTTTGGTCGGCAAAAAAAAGTAAAAGTATTTAATTTTGGTGATTTGAATACACACACACACACACGATGAATTTGTGAATGAAAATGGGTATTGATATATAAAAAAAACCATATTAAAGCGAGAAGAAAAAGGAAAGGAAAAAAAGAGGAAAGAGATGGAGTTTTGAAAAGGGTTGTTAGATTTTAGTATGAAAATGGGTAAGAAAGAATTAGTAGCTTTGTAAATTTTAAAAATTCTTATAGATTTTATTTAATTTAATTTTAAGTATTTGAGCAATGTTTGAAAATTGTAGAAAATACTAAAAGGGGGAACAACAAAGTGTTCAATTGGAGGTAAACAAACTCGCTTGTAGAGTGATGCCCAAGCCTTGGTAATGGGGTAATAAATCTGTATATTTTGATATAAAATTATATTGTGCGTGAGAAATTGTGATTGTGTGATGATAGTGATGGTTAGAGAATGACCTAGTGAATAAATAAATAATGATAAATTATGGTATGAAGATGACTTAAGGAAAATGAATATGTGATGATAAAATATCATTAAGAATTTCGTGGTAGTGTTATGGCTATTTTACATCTATTGTGATATTGTTTAGAAATGAGTAATTAACGTGTGAAATATATAGATATATTAGTGGTACGATAGTGAAGAGTGGATTATTGGTATGGAGATGAATTTAAGTAGTTTTGGTTCTAAGAAAGATGTTTTGAGTATGTGAATAAGCATAAGGAGGATGTGTTATTAAGACATTATTAAACTTATTTGTAGTGAATGGGAGCGATGTAAAAGTTGAGTTATGGTTTGGAAACTTGAGGAAGACATTGGCTAAGCATTGAGGTAAGTGGGTTAAGTAAAGTCTATTAGCACCATCTCGTAAGAATGGTTTAAATTTTCTAAATTCATTTATACTTGGGTTAGATTGAAAATTGTTTTCTATCTTGTGTGTTGTGGCCAGCCAAGCATGCATGTTAAGTGAAGTAAATTGATGCATATGTGTATTCACATACAACATGTTTTGAGTTGAGTTATTTAATATCTATATTTTTAACGACTTGCATCTTGTTTTAAATTGTAAAGTCTTGGTTTGAACTGACTTTTGAATTAAACTAAACCTCCTTATATTTCATACTCAAAACTGATTTAATAAGTGCTTTGAAATTGATAAAAGCCAAGTGCTACATGAGGAAATTATTTTTGAACTGTTTTTGAGTGCAGACATATTTTACGACCTTCGGGTCATTTTTAGCCTATCGAGCTGAGCTCTAAGCCTTATTACTCGTTTATCAATCTTTGTGCTCTAGACTACTATAATGTACTGTACTTATTGAGTTTAGTGCTTTAGGTAAATTATTAGGCTTGTCTGGAAAACTAGTCGACAAGTTCCAGTTCTCGACTGATTAGCGAGACTGGAGTATTGTTCTATGATCATAGATTTCGTGTTGTTTGCGACACCATTCCATCACTAGGTAGGATGGACATTGTTATCATTATTTTATCACTGATTGAGGATTATTGCCTAAACTCCACATACTGTCGTTTTACTATCAATATTGATTTTAGTGAATTGAGGCTATATGCCTAACGGGTATCGATTTTTGTTTTATGAACTTATTGATTTATCAAAGTTTATATTGATTGATTTATCAAAATGTATATTGATTGATTTATTGAAGTACCTATTGATTGATTTATTGAAGTGCTTACTGATTGATTTATCAAAAAGTATAGTGATTGATTTATCGAAATGCATAGTTACCGATTTATTGAAATACATAGTGAATTGATTTAGTCAAAATGCATAGTAAATTTGATTTAAATAAAGTGCATAATGAAAGTGTTTTGAACTGAAGTGCATGGCAAAAGTGTTTTGATTTAAGAACGTGATTGAATACCATGCATACATGTCACTTCATCATTGCTTTTTCTACACTTGCATGTAGATCAACATAAGTCTAACATGCATTTATTTAAACTACTTACTGAGTCGTGGTTTGCTCACCCCTTTTTTAACAACCTTGTAGATCATACAAGCTAGACTTCACACTTGGAGTTTCTATGCGAAGCCTCGGAGACTGTACCTAGTAGTGGTACTTGCTTAAGTCCTTTAAGTGCTACTTTTGATACTTTTGAGGTATATAAAATTTTGTGTATCATGTTAGTTATCATGTATAGATATTATGCAATGAATAGTACATGTTTCTTGGAAATATGTTGGGATGTAACTTATGATTACTCTAGGTTATTATAGACAAGTATGCTTATTGAGTGTGATTTGGGAATGTTTGTAATATGATAACTATGAACTTTATGGAATGTGAATATGTTAATTGATGATCAAAGGAGTGTGTATAGTGTATGGTGATATAATCTGTGAAATTGAGTTGTGTTGTTTGGAATAGATGTATATTTTGCAAGTTAATTAACTAGGAAAAATTGATTATGTATAAGGGAAGGTTTTCGATTTTTTTCTTTTGGAAGATTAAATCTTGAATTAAAATATTGAGGAAGTAAGTTGATTTGCTTTAGGAGTTATTAACATAAAGAGTAATGAGAAGTTAAATCAAATTGAGAAAAGTGGAAATTGTTTAGCGATGACGTTGACACCGAATACAAACCTTAAAGTGAAAAGAAAAATTGAGTTCGTAAATTTGAAAAAATAGTATATGCATGATTGTTAAGTGTACGTCGCAGCCTTTACATCATGACATGGACTTTAGGCCTAATGATTAAAAGACCAATTCTTGTATTTAATTCTAATTTTTAATTTATTAAAAATTAAAAAATACATAAAAATGGAAATCCAAAAAATGAAAAGAACAAAATTTACAAAAAAGGAAAAATGATGAATTTGGGAAAATCAAAATGTGATGAATATGCCAAGAATATTGAAGATAAATGGAAAGACAATCGAGCTTTGAAGATACTTGAAAAGTTTTAGAAAGAAAATCAAACATTAAATTTTGAGTTTAATATGAGAAGCAAAATCAAAGTTTAATTGAAAATCATAAATCAAAAGTGAAGAAAATCAAATTAAAAATATTTTGGAAAGTCTTTAAGGAGAAGAAATTACTAGAAATCGGAAAAAACCGGACCCCTTTGAATTGGCCACCGTCACTGAAATGCTACATTCTCTTTCCCTGTTCGACGCCGCTCCTAGGGAAGAAAATAAAATTAAAAATATTTTGGAAAGTCTTTAAGGAGAAGAAATTACTAGAAATCGGAAAAAACCGGAGCCCTTTGAATTGGCCACCGTCACCGAAATGCTACATTCTCTTTCCCTGTTCGACGCCGCTCCTACGTTCAGACCTCGCCACAGTTTTTGTGTTCTTGCATCCTGCTTCTTGACAATTCTCCTTCCAATCCTGCTGTGCCATCTGCTGTTCTTGGAACCAAAATCAGCTGTCGTTGCATCGCCATTGTTGAACCTTTTCAAGCCGAGCCATAGCCGCTAAGCTGCAACTTGCCTAAATCCCAAGCTGCTGTCCACCCTTGTCGCCCAGCCACTGCATCCCGGCTTTTGCTGCTATCCTGCACCACCATCACTGCAATGTTTTCTGTCTGCGCCATTGCTGTCAAAGACACCTTGCTGCCATACATCTTTGATTCTCTTCCCCACCGCTACTGCCATCACTGAACAGCCCTGCATCGCCAGTCGCTACTGCTGTGGAGAGCCACACCATCGCTGCTACTTTATTCTGAGTCATCATTGACGTTGCTGTCCTGTACATCACCATCATCTTCGCACTACTTGCTGCTTGTAACGTAGGTAAGGCTCGAGGAAGGTGAACAAGGAAAGCAAAACAAAAAAAAAAAAAGAACTGGAAGGTAAGGTTTTTGCCATTAAATGACATGCACTTGTGTAAGAGGTTGTAAAGCCACGTGATCATCACTAGGATTTTAACTTTAATTACTATTGTTTTATTCATTTAGTATGTTCAAGTATCTTAAAAGTTTAGTTTATATAATTTATTTAATTACATATTTGTGAAAGATAATAATGCAGATAATCTAATAGGAGTTAGAATATAATAGTGAGATAATTGATTTGAAAACTTGACTTGGATAATTAGCATAGATAATTAATGTGAATGAAATCATTTTGATTTAGTATTTTGATATTTATGTATTTTGTATTATTATTTGTTTGCTTGTTTATTTTAGAATTAGGATTGAAATAAATTAAGAATAGATTATTGAAAATTATAAAAATATATAAAAATTTAATTATGAAATTAAACATTAAAACAAACTAATAAAATTATTCCGACGATGGAATTATAAAAGAATTGTGCTTGAGTAGTACTTTTAGATCTCTTTAGGTGAGGAGATTCCTTTTAGATTTTACCAGCTTGATGAAAGATTTAAGAGGATATTTCTAATATTTAATAAATCAAATTAATTATAAAAAATAAAATAAAATAAAATTAAAAATAGTAAATTAAAATTAAGTTCAATATAAAAATAAAGAATAAAAATTAAATTAATAAATTAGAATTAAATAGTTAAAAATTAGAAAAGAATTAAAATAAGATTAAATTATAAAATATTTGAATAGATACGAATTATTCCAATGATAGAACTAAAAGGAGATTGCGCTTGAGTAGTTTCTTTAGAAGGTTCTTAAGGTGAGAGTGTAATGCCCAGGCTCGCAGTCCCGTGGGACCCTCACTGGCACATTACTTATCCGTACTGTCCGCTTTGTAAGGCGATGCCACTGCACTGGACCACACAGGTCCACCTTACGCATGGATTTCTTTCGCGTCCGCCGTGACTCGAACATAGGACTTACTTTGCCTATGTCAAATCACGACTAACCATTAGGCCTGGCCGGTGGTTTCAGCTCGACCTGGATCGGCGGCACGGCGACGGATCTAGTCAGTTTGCCCTCGGTTTCTTCTCCTCCTCCGTCGGCTTTCCTCCGCCGTCGTTGGCTTCACCGGTGGCATCCCACATTTTCCTCTTCCTCCGGCGAAGCTTCGGTGGCAATGGCGGCAGCCAATTCCGCTGGCATCGCCACTTTCTCTCTCTTCTCCCTTCGGCTTCCGCCGGGTTTTTGCCTCTGTTTCCGTTTCTGTTCCTCCCGTTTCCGTCGCCGGTCGTCTTCTCCTCTCTGGCCGATGCCGTCTCTTCCTTTTTCCCTCGCCGGAGATGGTAGCTCCGCCACCGTCGGTCTCACCTAGGAGGATCGGGATTCTTCCCCGATCTTCCTTCTCTATTTTCCCTTTTTTTGTATTATACTTTAATTATAATTATACTTATAACTATATTATAAATATAATTATATTATTTTATTATATAGTACTTTGTACTATATATTATATAAATATATATTATACATTAATAATATATATTTACACAAAAAATGTATATTTTCATATACTTTGAATTAGAGAACATTTATATATATATATATAAATGTAATAATAAAATATATATTGTATATACAATATATATATATATACATTCAAACTTTAATGCACTTTAATATTTACAAATTTTCCATATATGTATATATTTATATATACATAACATGTCATCCTTGAATACATATGTATTATTTAAATTTGTCAAATAGTATATATATACACATGTATATCAATGTATAAATATATATATACCATACAGTATTTTAAATACATATGTATTTGCATAAAAATACATTTATATAATATATAATTATATAAACATATTTCCTATTTTCTTTTCTCATTTACTTATTTAATTTGGATTTTCTATTATCCAAATTAAATTTCCTTCGTCATTATTTTCCATAATTCCAACCTTATTTTTCCAATTTAAATTTCCTTCACTCGTATTTCCACCATCCGTTCCTTTCTCAATTCTCGGGATTTTCACCCATATCCCGTTCTCACAATTTTATTTATTTCCAATATTTATAATTTCTAATAATTGAAAAATTTACGGTTATCACAAATCAGCTCGCTATGCATATGCATGAGAGCTCGCCATACATAGCTTTTTATTCAAAGGTAGGCTCGCCTATTAACGCTAAGCTCACCTATTTCTCATCCCTTTTTACACTGTTTCTAGCACTTTCCTTGTTTATTCTCGATTATTTTCTAGATCACATCTTGTTCTAGTTTCTTATATCCTAACAGGATTTAACTAAAATAAAGCTATATCTATGTTTCTTACGGTGTAAAACATAGAAATATATCAATAAACATCAAGAGAACCAACGAAATATGGAACGCACCTTAACTGAGTTACATTTCCAGAACAGAATGTTTTCTGTCTCACGTTAGCTTCACTTTGCTTATTCCTTAGCTCTTCAAATGATGGAGAAAAGGTTTAGCTAACTAAAGGATGAAATTTCATGGCTCACATATGGAAGGAACGAAAGTGACAAGACCTGAACTTGCAGTAAAATAGAATGAGCGAGAAGTAGTAGAGTGGTTTTTCGAAGAAGAAGGTTGCATAAGTTGATTTTCCCATGTATTCCTTCTTATATAGCCATGCAAATCCAATAAGAATTTACCACCTGTTCACCTATCCCTTCACGTTTCATCCCTTTAAGTCATACATGCATTAAATTGATGAAGAAAAACAGCAACAAGGAACGGTGAAGAAGCTTTCCTACTGCAGTTCGTTTTGACTTTATTTCCCCCTCCTTGCTTGTAACAGTCTGAATGTACCTTTTTTCACAATATTTACTAGTATTTTACACAATTTATCCGGTTGGGCTGTCTGTGATACTTCACTTTATTTCTTATGTTAAACAATTTCATAAAATATTGTTTATATTACATACATCCCCTATCTTACTTAATAAGCAAGTAGTACTGCATGCATGTCTAAATATAGAAAATAAATGATCGTACATCATATATCTTAGTCGGTTTGTCACATTGTCCATTTTGTGCAGCTGTAATCCACAAATATTGGATCTCACCATCATCAAAACCTGAAATGTTAAAATTGAGGAGTGAGCAAACCACGACTCAGTAAGAGAGTTATATGCTACACTTGATATTCAGCTATCTATATGCTGAAAATATTTTTTTCGACTTTCTTTAAAATCTTCCTAGCTGGCTCTAGGCACACATGTAGGAAGGATACTACAGTCGGCTAGGGATCCAGATAGAGTAAGGCAGGTATTTTAAAATACCTGATTTGTTTCGAAACCTATATGCATCTGTAGAGAGTACTAATTTCGTTGTTTTCAAAACGATATAATTTTCGTTTTTCCACAGAGTAAACCACTTATTTCTTTTCTTTTTAGTATACTTTAAAACACGTGGCAGTTCAGTAATAAAAATAGTGGTTTACTTCTCTTCTCTTCTCTTCTCTTCAGTACAGTAAAAAACACGTGACAATACAGTGATTAGTAAATATCCAATCATTGGATAATTACTTCTTCGATTATTTCTATCTTACAAATAATTCTTATGTTATTCTTTTAGAATAAACATTTATTTCTCTTTTCAAATCAGTAACCGTATCATACAATTTAGTAAAACAGTATATGCAGTATTCAGTAAAACAGTATCTCGATACGGTTCAGTCAGTAACAGTAAACAGTAGCTACCAATTCAGTAAACACTATACGGTAGCTTTTAGTTCAGTAAACAGTAAATGGTAGCTTTCAGTTCAGTAAAACAGTAATCAGTGGCTACCATTTCAGCGTAAAGTACAGTTCTGTAAACAGTGTTTTGGTACGGTTTTTCATCAGTAAAAAGTAAATAGTACAGTAGTTCAGTACAGTAAGCAGTACGGTACAGTAAGCAAGATTCCGTAAATCCTTTCAGTAAACAGTAAGTGAGACTAGGTATCACCCTACAATCAAATCATGCTATCTTGTCCACTAGGGACGTAGTAACAGTAATGAGATTTATGGCCATGATCTATAATATGTCCTCAGTGTACACTTGCTAGGCAACAATTCGGGACGCTGATGACTAGCTGGTCAATCAGCCACGTGACAGTAACAGTATGGTATGATGCATGAAGCTCGACGCCTAAGTCTCAAAATGGTGTAAAAACCATACCTTAGCCTTTATGGATTTTAAACACCGTAAATCAAATATCCATGAGGCTCACATGTAAATATAATCATCTTTATGAAATTTATAAAATAAATAACATTTTTCAAATTATTTCATAAAGGTATATATCATGTTTTCCATACGATGAAGACAGTTTGCAAAATCATCACTGAAAATACAGAAAGGCAAAACTGTCCTTTTCCACCGTAAAACACATATGCACGCTTTTCCATGCATTCAATCGAAAACATGATTTTATAATTATCGGAATTCAAATAAATTATTTTTATAATTTATGTAAATAAAATATTTATTTTCTAACTCATCATGTTTTCTTCTAAAAACACGTGTAGAGACCTCTAATCTCGAAATCATAGTTGTTCATCATTTCTTAACCTTTATGAAATTTTCATAATTAATTATTTCCATAATTAAAACCATAAAGGTTTTATATGAAATCAAGTGAATATTTAAGAATATTTATAAAAATATTCACTTCAGTCTCTTTTTCATTTTCATCTCGTTTCACATGAAATATCACCTATCGGGTGAATTTTCAGTGATTTCCTTTTCACCATTCTTGAAAACATGAATATTTTAAAATTAAATATCACTATATTCATGTTTTATGAAATTTGATTGATTGCTCGATTTTCGTACCTGAAAATCGTTTCACGTGAAATCAAATCATTTATTATGATTTTTGGTGATTTTCGGTAAATTTCAGTAATTTTTCGATAATTTTTTAGCAGTATAACGGCTACCGATTTGGCTAGCCTCCTGCACGGAAAATACAGTTTATATTTCTCAATCGGTATTTCACTACAATTTAAAACCGACAAATCACTACACTATAAAACCGATAATTATCAATAGCATTTATAAAATTAAATGCAATTTAAAAACATGAACGAATATCCTTACAGGTGGCATATGTCTCCCTTACCTGTCTCGGGTCGGTGACTGACTCTCGAAGGTTGCGCCCGTATTCACCTCGCCCGATTCCATTGGCTCGATTATCGAGGGAATTTTATGGAAATTAAATCCTAAAATTTAGAATTTTTTCCATAGTTATTTAAATAAATAAATTATTTAAATAATTTAACACTTTCTGGGATTTCTTACCGATTCCCGTAATTCCCGGGATTTCCTGTAATTTTTGAATTCTCGAGAATTTTCCAAATTCCCAGAATTCCTTTTTCTCTATTTCTTTCTTCTTTTTCTTCCTTCTTTCTTTTTCTCTTTTCTTTTCTTTTTCTTTTTCTTTTTCCTTTTTTCCTTTTCTTTTTCTTTTTCTTTTTTCGGTCAAACCGGTCCAGACCAGTCACCTTCCCCTCACCGTCAGTTCTTCTCCGACGACCGGTTCTTCGACAGTTCGGTGGCTCCACAGCTGGCCGGCACCACGGCGAAGCTAGATTTGGCCTCCGTTCAGTCTGGATCGACGGCACGATGACAGATCGACTCAGTTTAGGTTCTGTCTCTTCCACCTCTTCGCCGGACATCCTCCGCCTCTCCGGTAGCCTCCCACGTCTTCCTCTTCCTCCGGTGAAGCTTCGGTTGTAGTGGCGGCGACCGATTTGGCCGGCACCGCCACTTTCTCTTCTCTTCTCCTTCTCGGCTTCCGTTGGGTTTTTGCTTTTGTTTCTTTCTTTTCTTCCGCCACCGGCAGCTTCCTTCCTTTCTCTAGCCGGTGGCGTCTCACCTTTTTCCTTTTTCCCTCATCGGCGGTGGCAGCTCCGCCACCGTCGACCCCTTTGGCTGGGAAGGGTCGGCCTTTCGATCCTTCCTTCCATTTCCTTTCCTTTCCTCTTTTTGTTTACTTTATTTTCCTTATTTAGTATATATTATATTATATACTATAGATTATACTTTATACATATAATATATACTATATATTATACATATATTATTTCATATATAATATACTACAATATATATTATATATAAAATATATATTGTATATTACAAAATATATATAGTATATTTATATGTATATTTATATATTTTTAATTTAAATAACCTTTATATAAATATTTTCAAACTTTAATATAAATTAATATTTACATTTCTTATATATGTATGGAAATGGAAAATGAGCAATTAGAAAGTAAAGATTTGGAGAAAAAGGAAAAATAAATTTTACTGTAATTATGTTTGAGTATTTAACAAGAAAATAAGATTGGTTCAAGAATGAATAATTATCTATAATGTGAGAATATGAAAATTGGTGAACATTTTGATTTATGGAGTAAAAGTAAAATGAAAAATAGAATATGAAAAATGATATAGTAAGAAATTGGAAGATAATAAATAATTGACAAAGAAGCTTTTGGCCAAGGCAAAATTATGGAAGAGTATGCTAAACTCTTTAAATTAAAAAGTTAAAGAATGGTAATTAAATGGTAACAAGAGTGAGAAGGAAATTAATTCCATGGAATGAGAATTGAAGAAAAGAATAAATTTTAGAATCAATTAGAGTATTTGATCAACTAAATTTTATAATATAATATGAAATATTGGAATTGGAGGGTTAAGGAGTAAGAAATAGTATAGCAAAAATTAATAAGAGTATTGATAGAAGATGTGTGATAAATGTTTTAAGTGAAGAAGAAAATTATTATGAGTGAAGTTGAGAAAGGAAAGAATGAAAAAAATAATGAAGAGGAAACCTTTGAAAACCTACGATCATGAAGAAAAGGGACAAGTGTTGGTATAAATTGTATTAAGTGATGATAGGAAAATTAATATAATGTTAAATAAAGATTAATTGTGATATTAAATTTAAGAAAAAGAATGAATTTTGTACATGAAGATTTCGATTAAGTTGCAAGAAGAGATTTTATGTTAAATTTTACAATCTTATGGGTGAAGAATAATGAATTGGGTATAATAAGGATTAATTGATGAGATTTGAATTAAGAAATAATAAGTATAGTGCAAGAATGTGAATAATTGGTTAAGACATTGTCCATGAAGCCCTCATGTTAATTTTAGAATTTAATGGCTAAAGAAAATAATTAAATAGGTAATATTTGGAAGAAAATAAATTGTGTGCATGAGGAGGTGTATGACTGAGATTTGGAAATAGAATTCTAATGTGAATTTCATGGTCTGAGAATTATAAATAAGAAATAAATGTTAATGAAATGGTTGGTGGAATTAAATTTGAGAAAAGAATGAGTTTGCAGTTAATGGAAGAAATTTGGAGAATTTATGATTTATTGAATTTCCATGATTTATCGAGTAGGGAAAAGAGATTAAAGATAATGAATTTTTGATATTATTGGAGGTGAATAAAAGATATAATTTAATTGTAATTATATTGTGGTAATTAATACAAAATAAAATAAATCAATTATGGAGAATGATAAATGTAAAATAGAAATTTTGGATTATGTATTATCATTGTGATATGGAAATATAAAACATAAGGTGATGTTACTGTGCAGAGTGGAGATTCTGGAAAATAGAATTTTACAAGCGATAGTGGAAATGTAGAGATATTGCACGGACTCGAGGTAAGGAACATATATAAGAACTGCTTGGAAACATTTTTCATGTTCTTAGAAATTTTCAAAAATTTTATTTTTAACCGTTTTCATCAATTTTCCAAAAAAGGGGGAAAATATAATTTGTTCACATAACCCAATGCATTTTAAGATGCATAGTTATTGCATTGTGTACTACTCTGTTTTGGAACATAATTGTTTATTGAAATTGAAAATTATTTACTGCAGTGATTTCTGATTAACCGTTTATATACGGTTTATACACGGAAAACAATATTTAAATGTTTATGTTATTGAATTTTATATACGTAAGAGTACCAGCATGATCTTTTAATCCATTTAAAGTGAAATAGAATATTTTCAGAAGTGAAAATTGAATTGTGAATATTTCATAAGTTTTTACTTCTGCACCGGATATATATTTTCTTAAAAAGGTGTTGTGAAATGATTTTCTTTATGGAATTTATATGGGTTACGAATGGTTTTCAGACCGATAAGCCTCGTATCATGCTAATATGTGATATGTAATGTGAGAACTCATTTTTTTGTACTATGCATGTACGGACATATAAATTTTAATTAATAAATAAATTATTTTTGTATATTTTTATAGATATTAAGTGAAGAGCCATGTGGGCCCCACTCAAATTTTACTGTCCAGATGATGATATGAGTGAGAAAATCATTTGTGGGAGGTTGAATAATGATATTATGGTGATTTGGAAGTCAAAATACTCAAATTGTGTTTGTTTTGTGAAATATGAGAAACAAATTGGAAAATGACGGATACGTCTTAAGGGTATTTTCGTAAATTTCTCTCAAACCAAAATAAATTGGGATGAAATAAAAATATCATGTTATTCTACATGAAAAGTACTTTAACATGGTGTCAACAGATTTGTCGAAACAATCATAAAAAGAGAATGATACATGGCTATGAAATCAGCCAACATCCTTTCCATCCTCAACATACGTGTATTAGGACTCTCTGGCTGCGGCGGGTGAGCAGGTCTTGGGGTAGGCTCTGGTACTGGCTCGAGGGTATAGGGCTCCAGAGTCTGCTTCGCCTTACCTATACCTCTGCCCCTAAATGATCGTGTTACCCTTCTTCCACTCATATCTACACCACAGATACAATTTATTTTACTTCCGATTAGTTATTCAATTATACATTTAGACTATACAGTACTATAGGGAATGTTTATCACTTCACTTTTATCTTAAGGACACTGACAGACATCAGACCAACCTTGCTCTGATACTAATAAAACTGTAACAGTCGAAATGTACAGTAAATAACACATTTTACACTAATTTTACGGTTGGGTCGTCTGTAATGTGATGAATCTCTAAAATATTCACTTTTTAGAGTATTTTATTACATTAATTTTGCTTAAATTTTGGAATTTTAATGTAATTTCCTCCTATTTTAATTAAATTATCTTCATGTGTAGGAATTTCGAGAATAATGAGAAAATCAAGAAAATGGCAAGGAAATTAAGAAAAAATGGTTGGATTTGGTGTTTGAATCCTAAACACTAACCCTAAAAATATATTTTTTTATTACCTTAAACCTTTTCAAATCTTAAAAAAAATCTTAAACCCTTTTTCTCGAAACTTTGTTCTAAACCCTATAATTACTATAACTCTTAAAGCCCTTGACCATACTCCAAACATAACCCACTTAAAGCATAACACATTCTCACATAAAGTCCAAATTCACCTAGCTCACCTTAAATCTCCAAAATCCCAATGCCAAAATAAACACTCCAAATCCAACCCACAAGTATGGACCATCATCTTTAGTTGTTGTAGATATCCAATCCAAATACATGTCAAAGAGTCCACCCCAAATGCCAAGGAAGGAGAACCAATGGAGCCCTAAGGAAATAAAAAGATAAAGCTGCCGCAAGTGAGAAGAGGGGAGGATGGTGGTTGGTGACAGCAGCTAAAGTTCTTCATCGTTTACTGCATTTCCTTCATTGTTCTGCATTTTTCTTTAACATACTCCTCGATGTTTAGATGTAATTTGTAATTAGACTTTCAGTTTTTAAACTTTTGAAGTTTAAGTTTTGTTCCCTGATTTTATCTTTTATTCTTTTTCGTTTTCCTTTAAGAATTAGTTTAATCTAAAACCATTTCCTTTATCGTCTTAATTTAAGTTACTGCAATTTTTTTTATTTGCTGCGTTAAAGTTTCTTTTTCTTTGCAAGTTTTTATTTAGTGTCTTTCGGTTCTTCGTGTTTCTGCCAAACACGTTTGTGCCTTGTAACTCATTTGCTTCTTGTTTCGACTCTGTTATGAAATATTATAAGTATTCTGTTTTGCCTTGTCTCCTACATTTTAGGCTTGCTTATTGAGTTCGTTGGGCTGCTGAACAACAACTATTTGAAAAAAAAAAAAAGAAAGGAGAAGAAGAGCAAGACAGGTGGCGTGAAGAAGCAGACTGGTGTAGAGCCTTGCGGGTCTGAAGTGTGGCAGCAGCTGCTTCCCGGACCTACTGCTCGCGTTTGTTGGCTGAAGATGCTACGCTCGTGATGGCTGTACGTGGCAGGGGCTTACGTTTTGCTTAGTGACACTTAATGGCTTGGTTCTAATTTTATATTTTAGTTTTGAATGTTTTGTTTTAATGATGCCATGTTTTAATATTTTAGTTTTGCTTAGCGTCAGGGGCTTACTTTTGCTTACGTTTTTGCTTATTGACATTTAATGATTAGTTGATATATTTTAATGTTATATTAGGTTCATTAGATTATTTTAGCAAGTTATCTTATTTTAAAGTCGGATAATTTAATTTATTAGTTAAGTTTAGATTATTAATTTGTTTTAGTACATTAAAGTAATTAGATAATTAGTTTAATTTAAGTTTTAGTTAAATTTTATTTTAATTTTATCAGTTTAATTTAATTTATTTTGCTTTTTAATTCTATGATTGCAATTTAATTTTCTTAATCTTTTATTCAATTACTTTTATTTTTATTGTTTTAGTAGTTAATTTAGCTTAAGAAAATTCTATTAGTTTGAATAAACCTAGGATGACAAATTTTAGTAATTAACTAAACAACTTAGCTAATCCTCGTGGGAACGATACTCTACTCACTCTTTATTACTTGTCGCGACCCGTGCACTTGCGGTATAGGTCTTAGAGCGCAACATAATGCCTTTAACACTTGAATAGTAAACAGTGCTAAATGGTATACTTAATTAATTTATAAAACCAAAATATGAAGTTTAACAATATTCCTTAACTCTTTACATCCCTTGTATCTACTTTACAATTTAAGTAGTAATATACAATAAATCTGAATATATAAAAGAAAATACAAATACCTCAAGGATCGATACTATGCTATCTCGAGTAACTGAAAGCGCAGTCAATAACCTTGGGATGGTATATCTCTTAACCAAATATAGTATCCTATGGAGTGAAAAATAAAGGGATGAGTGAAACGTGCTTAGTAAATAAGTCGTATGCAAGACTGATATAACGAAGACTATATGCTCGAAAATATTTATTTTCCTAATAGTTCACTAGGCACTATAATGGGAAGGATACTATAGTCAGCCAGGCAATCCAGATGGAGCATGGAAGGTATTTTGAAATACCTGTCTTGTCCCGAAAACCCATAGCGACTATAGGGAGTAAATGAATAAATTGTTGTTATAAAACAATTTAATAAAGTTTTCAATAAATAAATGGTAAATAAACCATTTAATTTAATCACTTCAGTAACACTTTAAAACAGGTGATAGTAACAATAGTAAAAAGAGTACAGTAAACAGTTGAATTTGAACAGTGGTCATAGTATATAAATCGGTTCAGTAACAGTACGATAAAGCACTTCAGTAAACAATGAAGAAATAGTTCAGTACAGTAAACACTTAATTTTTTCACATCACAGTAATAGTTCAGTAATTATTTCAAAATCAGTAATAATGTCATAAATATTTTCAATTCGGTAAACAGTACATTTCAGTACAGTTCAATAAACAATTAACAGTAAATTACAGTTTAGTAAACATTTAACAGTTTGTTGAGACTAGGCAACACCCTAAACAAATCATGCTATAAATATCCCCTAAGGGAACAGTAACACGTGAATCTGTTGCTATAGACTATAAGGTGTCCTCATTGAACACTGATAAGGTAACATTAGGACACTGAAAATACGATCAATATCAACAGCACAGTATGTGAGAATTGATTATTTTGTACTGTACACATGTATTTATATAAATATTAATTTATTTTAGGAATATATTTGTAAATTTCAAGTAAATTGTGATGCGGGCCTACTTAGATTTTTGTGCCTAGATATATATGTGACTGAAGAAACAATGTATAAACGGTGTAATAATGATATTATGGAAAGTTGAGACCCAAAATACCTAGTTTGCACTATTCTTGGAAGTATGGCAAACAAATTGGAAAATGAAGATTACATCTTGAGAGTATTTCATAAATTGCACCCAAACTAAAAAGAATTGAGACAAAGTAAAAATATCATGTTCTTCTACATGAAAATTAATTTAAGACAGTGTCAAGATATTTATCGAAATAATGGTTAAATTGGAGAAATTTGCTGGCAAGTTGTATGGGTAAAATCGTAATTTCTCACTAGTCGTGCATCGCGATTTGACGAAACCACTTCTATTCATCAAGGTACATTAAATAAGATTATTTGGAAGTAGAATCCAAAATTTTGGAGCACGATTACATGGTTTTTACAATAGCGAAACTATAAGGACAAAATCGTCTGAAATTTTCATAACTAGGGGCATTTTGGTAATTTTGCCCATTTTCAGAATTTTCTTCATAACTCCTTCAGCAGCTGAGATGTACTATTCATCATCCTCTTCCATAAGCCCCATGCCTTTAACAAGAAAAGAAGAAAGAAAATAAAACAAATCTTCCTAGCTAACATTTTAGCCAAAATTTCACCAAACTTTTAACTATAAAAATATTCTACTCTCTCTCCTCTACATTCCTATACCCATAGCATATTGTATAAGCCACAAAACAAGGAGAAAAGAGGAGTACTATTCGGCCAAGCAAGGTACCTCACCATTCCTTATGCTTTCTCGAATTCCAATGGTAGTTTTAGGCATTTTTCAAGTGCGATGAGCATGTTGGTGCCATTATTTTCATTTAAAAATTTCAAAATAAAAAATTTGCCATGAGAGGGGGTTTTGGACAACATGGGAACTATAGGAAAACATGGCATTTCATGCATGAATTTGGTGCTAGGTGAGGTAATAACAATGGCTAAACAAGGTTACAACATTAGATTATTGAAAAACCAACAAAAATGGCTAAGGTGGAATTCGGCCAAGACAAAGGGACTAGGATTTATGGATGATTTTGATGATTTGAGGGTAGATTTAGACTGTAGAAATTACAAGGAGTCTGCTGGTATGCTCAGATTTAAAATACGACACAGAACGAAGAAATTATGTTATACTACTTGTAGAATTTATATTGTAAAAATATTTGTAGTGTCCAATATGGCTGCATTGAGACATGAACAATAGCTTAAAAATAAGTATTTAATGAGCTAATATTTTTGGTGGGATTAATTACAGCTCGAGAGTAACGAATTACAGTTGGTGCGCTCGAAAGAGTCGTATACTACAAATAGGAAGGGATGCGTATGCGATCTGTAGGGATATCTCGAGTGCATTATTTTGATATGCATGATTTTATAAGAATATTTTTGAAATGATATGCTTTGGAAAATGTGGAATTGTGGCTGTTTGTGGAATTTGGAATTGTCTTGAATTTGCAGGAAGGCTAGTGAAATAGCAATCGTTATGCTGCTGAAAATTTTTAGAAAATTCTTCAAAAATCTCATGAAATATTTTAATGCATATTGAGATAATTTCCTAGCCTCGAAAATGATGAATTTAATATTTTTCATAAAACATGAATATACTGAAAAATATTATTTAAATATTCATGTTACTGAAAAATGGTGAAAATGAGATTACCGAAAATTCTCCCTACATGTTGTACAATATATGAAATGGTTTATAAAGTGAAAGGTGGAAAATATTCACTTTATGATTTAATAAAACCTTTATGGACTGACTAATAATTTTATCTAATTTATTGAATTTTCATAAAGGTGATATGATGATGAGAATACTATTTTGAGATTTGATAGGCCCCTTTATCATGTTGATATGTGATATGTGATAAGTGATATGTGATATGTGACATGTGATATGTGTTCAGTCCCAATTGACACCTGATTAGTGTACGACCAAAGACATTTATAGACTATGGCCATAGATCTGACATGATGATTTCTCTACCCTACGAGGATTATAGCATGATATATTTTGGGTGATGCCTTAGTCTCCACTATTTTTCATGATATGAAAAGTGATGATTTTAAATGAGTGATGACATGAAAAGGTGAATGAATATTTATATGTTTTAAATGAGATGATGAATAATGGTTTTCTAAACAGTTTACTGTACTAAATTAAGTAGAATACCGTTTATGAGATTACAGTAATATATGTGATATGTGATATGTTTTCAAAAAGGAGATGGAAAATTATTAATCTAATATTCTTTTATAATTTAATTTGAATATTAGATTATATGATTAAATGTTTTATATGTTGAGAGTATTGATTTGAAAGGAATATGAAATGTTATGGAGAAAAAGATCTATTGCAAAATCAATGCTTACTCCCTATAGTTGCTTCTAAGTTATGAAACAAGAGAAGTATTTCAAAATACCTTTCTTACTCCATCTGGATCCCCAGCTGACTATAGTATCCTTCCTATTAGGGTCCTTAGTGCACCTATAGGAATTAAATGATTTTATAGCATATAGATTTCGTGATATCAAGTATTATATACAATTCTTTTACTGAGTCGTGGTTTACTCACTCCTTTATTTTTAACATCTACAGAGTGTTTCTAGTGACTGCATGATTTTCGTTCGAGGATTTTGGCTGTGAATTTGGGTACCTTACGGCAGCTAGCTTGTATCCTGGAGATATAATAATTTATTTTATATGTTCAGACTTTTTTTGCAGTACTACTGTTATGTATTATAAATAGGGGATGTAAAGGATATTTGAATTACGATACATGAAAATTGTTATTAAATGATAAATTATAGTTACAAATAATTACTGTGAAATGAAAATTAGAAAGAAGGACATCGCAGATAGTCCAACCCATATGAGATATTTGCTAAAATATGTTAATACTGTATATAAAGGATGTGAGACAGTAATAGTACAGTAAATAGTGAGCATGATCATGGGGCCTAACAGTCTCAAATCATTTCATTTACAGTGGAAAATACCTTTAAGTAAATTAAATAAATATCATTAAAATTAATAAAATTCCAAAAGGCTATTTAAATTCATATTTTACAGTACAGTGAAAACAATCAATAAAATATTCATGCTTCAGTGAGAAAATTTATAAACGTTCAATTTTACTATAAAATAATTTAAAGAACGTATCATGATCTCACTTTAATAAAATTTAATTACATATTAATATTTTTGGTAAAATATCAATTTATGGAAAAAATTAGAAATAAATTCCAAAATACACAATTTCACTCAATTTATGCACTTAAAATAATTCATGATATTTTTAAATATTTCAAGAAATTTTCGGCAGCATAATAGCTACGATTTCCGTAACCTCTTGCACTTAAAACACTATTTACAGAACAACCGTAATACCACAATTTTGCATGATTTCAAGGCAATTCAACACCAAAATAATTTCATAAAATTATATTCATAAATTCATGCATTCACTATATCCCTACAGCTTCCATTCTCATCCCTTACCTTCTCGTGTTATCGAACCTTTCGATAGCACCACACGAAATCCGTCTATCCCGACTGCAAAACAATTTCACCAAAATTTTTCATTAATTATCCTCTAATTTTTGAACTATCTTTCATCACTAAATGCAACCACATTGGACACTGCTTATGTCTAATTGGTGTAATTTACACCTTAGTAAAACACAACTTTCCCGTTTTAACTCCATTTTCAAATCTGATTTCACCAATGATCTTCTCTAATTTCTACATTAATTTGGCATATTAAACTCATGAAATGCAGCATTTAAGCTTGCCCAAAACACCATGGCCGAATCCTCCCTTAAGCCTAACTTAGTGATTTTCTTCAATCTAACCTTACCAACCTTTAAATCCATGTTCATTTTATCATTTTCCATCATTTTCATGCAAAGAACTACATAGTTTCCTTGAGTTCCTAGCTTGCTCGAAACTCACTTTCATGGTGGATTTTATTTAGCCAATGTAAATCAAATCCAATGCTAGAATTATAATCTACACCCTTGAATTAGTCTAAATACACATTTAATATTCAATGAAACACAATGAATCAAGGGATCTCACCTTTGGCCGAAATCTTCTTCTTCACTTTTCTCCTTGCTTCTTTCTTTATTTGATGAGCTAATGGTATAAATGAAGGGAGGAGAGTGTGCAGATTATTTTTCTAGAAATAAGTTTGGTGAGAAAAACTAATTTTCTTAAGGTTTTATGGAATTTTCCTTCTTTTACTTTTCTTTCTTGTTTTTCATGGGAGGCAAGGAAGAAGAAAGTGAATAATGCCAGCCATAAGTGGGCTGAAATGTGGAGATGCTTCTAGAAGGGTGCGAAATTACCAAAATGCCCTTGGTTATGTAATTTTTGGACAATTTCACCCTTAAGCTTTCGTAATTGTAAAAACTGTGTAATCGTACTCCAAAATTTTGGATTCCATCACCAAATAATCATATTAAACGTATTTTGATGATTAGAAGTGGTTTCATTGACGCAAGGTATACCGATTGCTCGAAATTACGATTTTACCACTAACGAACCACCAGCGAAATTTTTCGATTAAACCACCGATTTGATAAATCTAAAGACACTATCATAACCTCCTTTTTGTGTAGAGTATCATATTTTTTTTGCTTCATCCCAATTCATTTTAGTTTGGGCACAATTTATGAAAATACTTCGGGATGTAACTGTAATTTTCCAATTTGTTTTCCACACTTCACAAAATAATACAAAATAATATAAAAATTATTTTTAAACCTAAAAATCATCATTTTATATTTATTACACCCATTGTACACTGTATTATCAGTCTCGAATCCATCAAAACCATAAAAATTAAAGTGGGGCCCACATTACACTTTTACTTATAATAAAAAATACAGTATATTTCACTCAATAAATAAATACATAATTCATTTATAGTATAGTAGAAACAAGTCTCACACAAAATTTACATGTCAATTTCGATATTAAATATATATAATCATGTTTATTACTCAATAATGTTTTATGTACATATAATTACAATATACTTAGAAAATATATTTTTCAAAAAATTAATTTTATTTATATATCGAGTAGGGCCAGGCTCAGCCTTCAAATATTCAAGCTCGAGCTTGGTTTATTTTTTAAATAGGCCTAAAATTTTTCCCTAACCTTTTAAACGGATCCATAATTTTGTCCAAACCCAACCAAATATCGAGCGGGCCTTTAGGCTTGGGCAAATAGCCTGGCCTTTGAGTAGGTCTAGCTATGAGCTCCTATATATTCGAGAATGTCAAGAATGCGAGGCATGCCAATCATGTCAAATTTACTCTCTCTCTCTCTCTCTCTATTATGTTATTCTTTCTATCTTTTACTCTCGATATTTTATTTTCTAATTATCTTTAGTTACGTTAACCTTCATTATTAGGGTTTTGTGCTGTGTTTGGTAGTAAATCAAGTAGAAATTCTTGGTTGATATCAGTGGCATCAAAGCTTGCTAGTAATCTTGATCATGGTCGATGGAATTACTGTCTGTATGCAGAAGGAGCTCAATCAATTTCAAAAGGATGTTGAAAGATTGGAGGCCAAGTTGAGCAACACTACAAAGCAAGTTCAAGTTGAGATGTAAGTCAGTCTTGAGACTATGGGGTTGATATAAGAAAATGTTTGGGCAAATCATACTCAAAATGGATTGTCTTCAAAAGGGGTTGGATTATATGATTCTTGTAGTAGTGGGTCTTTAGAAGCCAAACTTGAGGCTGTTATGACTAATGAAATTGAAAAAGAGTGATAAGCTAGGTATTTGACTAGCTAGGGTGATAGGTTTGAATATAAACAAAATATAAACCAAATGCTCTAAGATTGAATGCCCCATGTTTAATTGTAAAAATTTCAAGGGATGGCAATTTAAGATTGAGCAATTTTTTTGAAGTTGATCAAACTAAGGACCTAAACAAAGCCAGGACTATCATGATCCACCTCGATGATATAACCCTTTAATGGCATCAAAAGTACATGAAGAGTCAAGGGAGACTCAATGAGTTTAGTTGGAATCACTATACAGTTAAGAGGAGGAATAGATTTTGTGATCATGAATACTTTGACCTAATGTTAGAAATTGTAATCTCGAAATATACTATATCTCCTGAAGATTACTATGAGAAGTTTGAAAGCCTACTGAATTTGTTACAGCTCCCTGATGAATATGCTCTAAGTATATTTTGAGAAATTTGAAAGCTGAGATTTTAAAGTTAGTTTGTTCTTCCCTAAGATTATAACACATGCCCTACATTTAGCTAAACAGCTGAAACCTATCATGTTTAACCTAGCTAAAAGACCTTATACACCATTTAAAAACCTTCGTCTTACAAACTAGACCACAAATATCAATCAAACTCCACCAAAATCTAAACTACCACGTTTATTACCCATACCTAAAGTTTATTTCCCATATAACCAACTAGTAAATCGCCAATCTAATACAAATACCTCTTAAAGCCTTTCCAATCTAAGATAGAGTTTTAAAATTCCCAAAACACCATAGTTCCTATGAGTGAAGATAGGGAAGAAAAATGAAGTGCCTATGTATGTGGTGTAGAGCTAGATATTCATTAGGGCATAAGTGTGTGATATCTCAATTGCACTAGATTCTAGTGAATGAGGGAAAAGAAAATTATTAGGTACTTGATGAATATACAGACTGTGTGGACAACCTAGAAGCATTAAGAGTTAATGAGAATGATACGAGTCAAAAGGTAGTCATATCTCTACATGTTTTGCTTGATATAGGAGATTCATAAACCAGGAGAATTCAAGGCCAAATTAAAAAGTATCCAATGATAATTTTAGTGAACAATGGAAGCACTTATAATTTTATGGATCAAGCCTTGGTAAGGAAGCTGGGGTGTAAGACTACCTATTTTAGGTGTAGGAGTTTTTGTCACAAGCAAACACCATAATCACATAAATAGGCAGAAGACTTTTCTTAATTAGCATGCATTTCATGTTTATTGTTAGTTAAATAGGCAGCAACTTTTAAAATCAGCACTTATATTTCTAGTCATGTTACATGATAAGTATAACTTGCCTTAAAGAAGCCCATGGTTCTTTATAATATTTTTCTTATCATAACATACATACTAATCAAGTTTTCATCCACACACATGAAAATATACCAATTTAAATCTTACATCATACTTTATGTGTACACATGTAACTGAAATCTCAAAGTACATGCCAATAGGTTAGCTTACATCCCAATAAACGTCTACAGAAAATAGTACAATTTCACATATAAATCACCTCGACATATACCTTCCAAGTAGAGATGGAAGAAACTATGTGTCATGGATGCTCTTCAGAGGTGTCTTAAAGGTTGTTCAAACATTTTAAAATGGATTAGTGAGCTAACTTCTAGTAGGTAACTAAACAAGCACACAAAAATGGTATCATATATAGGCTACTAAGAATAAAAATGGAGCATTATTATGAAATCAAGTTTGTTTGTAAAAGTATCATGACAGTTGTTGTCATATCCTGAAGGATGAGTCATTTTTTATCACAAAAAAAGTACATGTTTTGGACAACTCTTTCTGTTTACTTTAATTGTGGTTTATGTAGCGAATAGTCTAAATCATTTAGTTTTTGGTTACTATTCACCCAATCTCAGTTTAAGGATAGTTTCCTTAGATCCCAGTTTAATTTGTAAGTTAAAACGACTTAAAACTCAATTTTGACAACATTTTCGCTTAACCACAGAAAACTCTCTGTAACACATTTCATACAACAAATCAAAACATTATCCATATCCTGAATTGTGGCCTGAAGGGCCTATCGCACTCTCATGCAGTCTAATAGAATATTCGAAAAAGTTTCGTAATTTTCAGAAACCCCAAAGGTAGTTAAAAGAATTCCCAACCAAATAAAATAATATTTTTATCACTATTCACATCAAAACTGAAAATTCATTTACATCCCGAAAACCGATAAATTGTCATATATTATCTCATAAATAATACATATACATCTCAAACTATAGTACTGTAGAAAATCATCCAAAAATAATCGGGTAAATTCCATTGAGGCCTTCAAGGTTTCAACTCTAGTCTATTAGTTTTAGAAATGGACATTTTGGTCCAAAATTATAAATTTGATGGTAAAAGAAAAATATTGTTATAATAAGTTACTATTAAAAATCTATTAACATAAACATAAAATAACCATAATACCCTTTTTTGGTATTAAAAAAATTAAAATTTTATGTAGAATAATTTTTTAAAAAATTATTTAAAAATAATAAACTGTAATAAAATTCATTTTTGATACTTGGGAATGTGTTATTATTAATTTAAGTTAAGTAATTAACTGATATATGTTGAAATCATTTGTGATTTTGGACTAAAGTGCCCATTTTCAAAACTAATGGACTCAAGTTGAATTATGGTAAAACCTTGAGGACCTCAGTGGAATTTACCCGATATAATAACATTCAATATCACTATTCATATACCGAATGAGAATTGCGAGTGCTTTGGAGCTTGAGTCAAAGCCAACAACAAGGATTGATATCGAAACTATTCTGTGTAACCTACGAGGAAGAAAGAGGGGAATGAGCTGGAGAGCCTAGTAAACTAATCACACAAGTACAAAGGATAGCAACATACAGTAAGTCATTCTATATGCATGCAGTTCGTTATATCGCCTCAATCAATAACCAATAAACAATAATTGATAAGTTCACATTTTCAGCTAACATTATATGCTGACTCTAATTCAACAATATAACACTATGATGCTATTAAGATCTTTCAGAGTCAGGTTTGGAAGGTATTTTGAAATACCTCATTATTCCTTTGATACTTGACTTTACTACGAAGCAATCCTAGACAAGTACAATATAGTGATTTAATAATGGAACAATGCAATAGGTCGGTAAAACAATGCAGTAAGAATTATGATAAGCGATACAATATGCAGTAAACACTTTTCTTTTACAATAGCAATATGCAATAACAATAGTTCAGTAAGTCAATCAATGAAATGGTAAATTGTATTCAATAAGTTCAGTGATTTTGCAATAAATTGTGTGTAGAAAAATGACAACAACAGTAACACATTATGAGAACCCCAATTTCCCAATAACCAATATAAGTTATTCATTATGAAAATCAAAAAACGAAAGTTAAACGCTACAATTTCAAAATAATGGAAGTGTTAGGGGAAATTAGATGCGGGGCCCACTGGAATCGCTAGGACCTAGAATGACCCTAAAAGAGTAGGTTATTGATACTTGGGGATTGGTTTACCCATGATATGAAACTCATTTTGATTGGAGTTTAACTTGAAGTATCTAAGAGAGCTATAATAAATGTTATGCTGTGTAAAGATTTGGGAAAATCGTGATGCAGACCCTACTAGAATTTCTACAGTCCAAATTGGGATGAAACTACAGAGTATAGATATTTGGAGTGAAATAATGAGATGGTAAGAATCTGCATATGAAAATCCCTCGTTTATGCATGTTTTGAAAAATATGTAATAAATTCGAAAATGATGGTTGTGTCCAAAGGTTGAGAAAACATTAGTGAATATCGGTCAACGTAGTTTGACTTTTGACCAATAGACCATTATAGTCAAACCCTCGTGTGAAGATGTCTCACGCAGTTTCAAATCATATACTAAATCATACGAAAATGTTGACAATAACGCGAATGAACAATTAAGGCTATTTTGATAATTTCACCATTATAACCGGTTAGATCCTGATAAAAGTCAATGTTTTGATTGAATGATGTCAAATAGATATATTTGGCATTAAAATAAAAATAGTTTGAAGCTAAATTGAATATTGAAATGAATATTGAAATAGTTGAGGCATAAAGGGAGTTAATGAAATTGTGTGAGAGCAAAATGGTAAATTGCCCAATATGATATAATAAAAGCCAAAAGATCTCACCTTCTTCATGTGTTGGCCAGCCATGTGAGGGAGGAGAGAGAAAGTCTCACCTTCTTCATGGTTTCTAGGGAGAGAAAGCTTGTAAAACTCTAATGTAACCACTCCAAACCGAAAAGTGACCTAAAGAAAAGTTGTTCAGCTTGACAAGTTCTACAACATACTATGTTATGGTGTGTTGGAGTGACCATTTGGAGGCTGAAAAGCAAGCTCAAAGTTTCAGCCAAGAGAAAGTAAGAGAGAGAAAATTTGGTTTTGATCTAATCGAATATATGTGATAGTTCTGAGTCTGTAGAGCATGAATATGAAATCTGATATGAAAAAATGTGTTTGAAATTGATATCTAAAGCTCTGAAACAAATTGGACATCTAAGCTTTCTCATTGAAATGTGGTACTAAGGAGACTGATATCGCATAATCACGATTGTGTGGTAAGGGATATGTATAAAGGAACGTAGGGATATCGTGTTTGCATTAAATTATGGCTGAATTATGGTACATTGAATTGTGTTTGATTGTATAGGTGGTTTTGAAAATGGGTTTTTAACTCCTAGATAGCATTCTGTCTAGGAGTAACCGACTACCCAAGGAAGCAGTTGACTGCCTTAATAGTAATTGACTTAGACCAGTCGACTACCTTAAAGATCAGTCGATTGCCCATAACTAAAATTGATCAAAACTAGCCAACTGCCATAAAGACTAGTCAATTGCTTTTTACCCAGAATCATACTGTCTGAAAAACAGTTGATTGCCATGACAACCAATCGACTGCATTTTACCTAGTTAGGGTACATGCATGTTAGTTGCATAGTTTCTATTCCTTTGGAGATTAGGTCTAATGTTATTGATGATAAACTGTCATCGTAAGAACATATTAGGATATGTGCATATAGTTAGTATGGTATCTACCCTTTTATATATATTTTTATTAGGCGTAAGCTCATCTTCCCTCTTTCACCTCATAGATAATCTATAGTAGTAGCTGCCTTGTTAAAGGGAGGATTCTGATCGAATTCCTTTGAGGCTTCCATATTGTACTATAGAGGTATAATCGTATAGTTACCTTATGTATTCAGACATTAATGTACAATACTTTAGTGCATTAAAGGTGATGTAAACTAAAGGAGGTTGAATGTTAATGATAGTCATTTGATATAGAAATGAATGCATACTGAGGATAACAGTTTGACACGTGATATTTACATAGTTTGAGGTTGTATAGTTAAGTAGAGTTATAAAATAATCTTACTTGACTTGATGTAAATTGTCATAACGTATTAAGTTTAGGGAGGACCTAATAGCTAGACACAAAAATATGGAGTCGCCACCAACCATTCTTAACCTAGGTGTGATTGGTCACCTATTTAAACTACGAATAAGGCTTAGTCCACATTTTAAAAAATTCTAGAGTTCGGGATTACGATTACGTGTGGGGAGGTATTACGCACCCTACAACGCCCATCCTAAAATGGTACCACTTAGTTTTAGGTCATTTGCTAAATTTGCTTATGTTGATCTTTAATCTCGATATAATTAATATTGAAAAATATTTCTAAGTGTCCTCCATTAAGCTGGTGGGACAACTTAAAAAGTCTTTCTCACCTCAGGAGTATTCAAGTAGTACTATGCGACTTGCTTGAAGAGGCTCCGTCTTCAGATTCATTTTAATATTTTATGAGAAATTCCTAACTGTGACTCCGTCTACCCAATTTATTCTTACCATTCTATTATTTATCAATTCTTAATTTTATTTTTGTGCGACAATAAATATGAATTATTGTTATCAAAAATTCCTTTTAGATCTTCCATTAAGCTGGTCAGACAAAAAAAGAAAATTTCTTACCTAAAGATTTCCAAAGCGTTACTTAAGCATAATTCTATTTGGAATCTCATCATAAGAACAATCAATATTCATTCTCAATAACTCCTATTTACTATTATCATTTTATTATTTCATCAAATTTTATTACTATTTATTGTTATTTTATTATTATAGTTAACATGAATTATTGAAATTTTTTTACCTTCTTAATTAATTACTTTAATTTTAATTTAATAATATTTTTTAGATAAAAATCACTTATTTTATACTTTTAAAAGATGAATAAAAATCACTTATAATTGAAAACTATCTCTAGGCCATCCATTAAGCTGGCGAGGCCTTGAAAATAATCTTCTCATCTAAAAAATTTCAAGAAAATCACTTATGCATAATTCTCTTGATATTTCATCATTGGAGTAATTTGTATTCACCTTCATTATAATTTTCATATCTAATTTTTATTTATTCCATTTCTTATTATTATTTTGTGACTCATTATTATTTCTATTATATTATCATGGATTATTAATATCGTTTCTAATTTTTATAAATTATTCTTGTTCTAATTCAATAACAAATCTACTAATTATTTATATTTTAATTTTAAAAATGAATATAAATTACTTTTTATTGAAAACCCTATATAGACCTTCCATTAAGCTGGTTAGGCCTTGAATAGAACTTTCTCATCTAGAAAT
This sequence comes from Heritiera fomes, assembly GCA_032173925.1. NCBI lineage: Eukaryota > Viridiplantae > Streptophyta > Magnoliopsida > Malvales > Malvaceae > Heritiera > Heritiera fomes. The sequence goes on along the minus strand of JAPDPM010000020.1, from coordinate 14,280,130 downwards.
CTTTAAGAAAATTACTTAAGCGTAATCCTCTTAATATTTCATCATCGAAGTAAATTATATTCATTTTATTATTATTTTAATATCTAGCTCTAGTTATTTTATTTATTTCCTTCCTTGTTTTATTACTTGCTATTATTTTATTATATTATTACAAATCATTAATATCATTTCTAATTTTATAACTAATTATTTTAATTTTTATTTTATACTAAACTTATTTGTTTAACAACGGATATAGATTACTTGTTTTTTTTTTTTGAAAACCTTATTTAGACGCTCTATTGAGCTGGTGAGGTCTTGGATAGAATTTTCTTACCTAGAAATTCTCAAGAAAGTTGCTTAAGCGTAATTCCCTTGATATTTTATCATCGGAGTAATCCCCTTTTGTATTTTCATATTATTAAATAATTTTATTGCACTTATATCAATATTTTCCGTATGAATATATATTTTATTTTTATAAATTTATAAATATAATAGAGTTTATATTTTTATTTTATATATCCCTAAACATAAAAGAAAACTACTAAAAGAATTATTTTATCATTACAAATAAGTTTTAAACATATACCTAAATCACTCACCAACCAATCAAGTTTTAGTCCTGTTTAAGGTCAAATAATTAATCAATTAATTAAATCATTTTAATCCAATCAATATGCATACATCACGAATGTATAGAACATACCAAACAAAACTTTTCATATAATATAAATAAATGAAAACCACTATAGTCCCTTACCTTACTGTTGTTTCTTTCCTTAAATATTGCAGTGATGAGAACCAACCAAAATGTAGCAACACATACAGGTCTAGATAAACGTGGTTAAGGGTGCACAGCAAACTTAAGTGTTGGAACGAGGCAGCAATGAAGCTTATGCACAGAACAGCAGTCGACTGCGAGACAGTTTGTCGATGATGATGTGCAACAGAACAGGCGACGAAATGACGGTGCAGCAATCTGGGTGATGAGGATGACGCGGTAGCTTCAAAGTAATGCCGAGGCGTTGCAAACTCAAGCCGAGGGTGATGATCTGTGTGTTTTTGAGCTGTTGTCTTCCCCTTTTATTCTTGATTTCTAACTCAATAGGCATTATTTTTGGAAAACATTTTTTAACGCTGTGTATCAAATCCCTTGACTTTAGTATTGATTTTTTATTTTGCACCATTTCAAAGTTAACTTGTTTGATTGTGTCTCCAAAAACTTACTCCAAATAATTTCCTATTGATTTTTCTTTCCCATTTTGCTTTTCACTTTAATTGCTATGATATATTCTCTAAATCTCAAAATTTGGTATTGTCAAGATCTGATTTTTTTTATTTGATTTTTCATTGACCTTTTAAATTGATTCCCTTTATTTTTGGATGATTTAAGTTCAATTTTGATTTAAGTGGGCAGATTTGGGGTTTGGGCTTCCATACGATTTTTTAATTTTTGCATTTTATACTTTTATTTCTTTTGCCTTTATTATCCTAAAAAAAGTCTATCCTACTGAGCAATAAATAAAATAAAATAAATAATAAAACAAAATAAAAGAATAAAAGGATAATGAAAGTGAAATAAAGATAAAGATAAAAATACAAAAAAAACATAAAATAAAAGAAAATAAAATAAAAAAAGTAAAAATAAAAATAATAAAAGAAAAAAAAATAGGTTTATCATTTATTTGGGTACAAGTTTAATTTATCATTTATCTATGGGCAACATTTTAAATAAGCCCATGGTCCAAAGTTTTGGACGAATCGGACCCTAACAAAATTTGGTGTCTATAGCTGCCTCTCTTTGCACATTGCTGAACATCAGGAATAGGGCAAAGACTTTATACACCAATTTTGTTCTTCCATTTTTCCTTCTTCTCCTATCTTCTTTTTTTTAAGGTACTTTTCATGAAAATGCTCCTCCAAACAGCGAGACTCTTAAAACTTTAAATTTTCTCATCTTTGAAGTGCTCCTTTGACTAGGAAGGACCTAGAACTTTAAAATTTTTTCATCTTTAAAATGCTCCTTCAACTAGGCAGACCCTAAAATTTTAAAATTTTCTCCTCTCTAAAATGCTCCTTCGACTAGGAAGGCCCTGAAACTTTAAAATTTTCTCATCTCTAAAACGTTCCTTCGACTATGAAGGCCCTGAAACTTTAAAAGTTTCCTCATCTAAAATGCTCCTTCGACTAGGAAGGCCTTGATACTTTAAAATTTTCTTATCTTTAAAATGCTCCTTCAGCTAGGAAGGCCCTGAAACTTTAAATTTTCTCATCTCTATAATGCTCCTTTGACTAGGAAAGCCCTGGAACTTTAAAATTTTCTCATCTCTAAAATACTCTTTAGACTAGGAAGGTCCTGAAACTTTAAACTTTTCTCATCTTTAAAAATGTTTTTCTTCTTGAATGAATGGATGCATGCTAAAAATAATTTCATTATAATTGTGACAACAAAGGCTCAAAACTCCTTTTTTTTAATTCTTCCAAACTAATCTTGTTTTAAACCCATCAGTGACTCTTTAATTAATCCCATATCATCACCTTCAATCCTCTTTCTTCTCTTTCTTGCTTTTTCTGTTTCTAAAACATTCAAATTTTAAAGCAACTAGTGGATTCGATTTAGTTTACTAATCTTTTGATATTCTATTATATTTCTGTCCCTCTTCTTTCCATTTCTAAATAATGCAATGATTCTTTTCTCTCATTTTTTTTTAAAAAATTTGCCAATCATCTATTAATTACCATCCCAAAATTATGACTAGCATAATGCGAACTTCAATTTTCCCAATCAAGGTAAGAAGGTAAATGGAAGTAGATACGAGATAAGTCTGGAAGGGAGGTTATTTTATTATAAACATTCAAGCAAATTTAAACAGAGGAATGTTACAAGGATAATTGCATGGATGAGGTAATCAAATATCTCAACAATCAACATTTTGACAATTTTGATCAAATTAATCCAAATTTCTCTCTTGAAAAGCCTGCTCCATCAATTTATCTAATCATGTAGAGCCCTTTGGACTAAATCTTTTCCCTTGACATCACAAATCCTTCAATGCTGATCCTTCCCTATACTTAAGTTGCCTTTTCAGGTTTTCAACCTAAGTATTTCCCCATGATTTAAACCGCCCTTTTCAGGTTTTCAATTTATATCCTCCTTTTTATTTCTTTTTCTCTTTTTTTCTTTATTTTTTTGCTTTTTTTACTTTTTTTTACTTCCATACTTCTTCGCATCATCAACATAAACTGAACTTAGCAAGTGTCCTCAATGACTCTTCTAATGCATCTCCTCATACCTAAGCCGCCTTTTCAGGTTTTCAACTTAGGTATCCCCCATTGACTCAAACCACCCTTTTCGGGTTTTCGATTTGAGTCCTCCTTTTTCTTTTCTTTTTTCCTTTTTTTTTCTTTTTCCTTTTTTTAAGGCATAATACCTCTTCACAGCATCGAAATTGATGGGGTTTGGCAAGTCCTCACCATCCATATTTGAAAATATTAATGCCCCACCAAAGAAAGATCTCTTCACTACATATGGTCCCTCCCAATTCAGTGCCTATTTTCCCTTACTATCTTAATGATTTGGGAGGATTTTCTTCAAAACTAGATCTCCTTCTCGGAACTTCCTAGGCCAGATTTTCTTATTATGTGCTCTCATCATTCTTCTTTGGTACAACTGGCTATGGCATAACGCTACAAGCCTTTTCTCATCAATAAGATTCAATTGTTCATAGTGTTCCCGTACCCACTTTGCCTCTTCTAATTGTGTTTCCATTAAGACCCTTAATGATGGAATTTCTACTTCAATTGGTAACACAGCCTCCATCCCGTACACTAGTGAAAATGGGGTTGCCCCAATAGACGTGCGCATTGATGTTCTATATGCATACAAGGTGAAAGACAACTTTTCATGCCAATCCTTATAAGTTTCTGTCATTTTTCCCACTATTCTCTTGACATTTTTGTTTGCAGCTTCTACTACCCCATTCATCTGTGGACGATACGGCGCCGAATTCTGTGCTTGATTTTGAATTGTGCACAAACTTCTTCCATCATTGTGTTGTTCAAATTACGAGTATTGTTTGAAATAATTCTTTCAATAATTCTTTCTGGAAGTCCATATCGGCATATGATATCTTTCTTTATGAATCTGCACACTGCCGCTCATGTCACACTAGCAAAAGATGCTGCTTCTACCCACTTGGTAAAATAATCAATCATCACAAAAATAAAACGATGTCCATTTGAAGCTTTCGGTGTAATAGGTCCAATCACATCCATGCACCACATAGAGAAAGGCCAAGGAGGGGCTAATACATGCAGAGCATTTGGTGGAGCATGAATCTTGTCAGCATAGATCTGACATTTATGGCATTTTCTAGAGTAATTAATACAGTCGTTTTCCATCGTTGACCAATAATAACCCGCTATCATTATTTGTCTTGCCATCGTATGACCATTAGCATGTTCCCCACAAGATCCTTCATGTGCCTCCTCTAATATCTATTTAGCTTCTGCAATATTCACACATCTCAAAAGTACCTGGTCTCGGCTTCTTTTGTATAAGACTTCCTCATCTAAAAAGAATCCCATGGCCATTCTCCTAATGATTCTTTTGTCATTCTCCGAAGCATGTTCTAGGTACTGCTGGTTTTTAATGTATCATAAGATGTCATGGTACCAACGCTTTCCATCGACTTCTTCTTCTAAACTTGCACAATGCGCTGGTGAACTCTTTAAATTCATCCTGATGGGTTGGATTTTAGCATTACCATCCAACTTGAACATTGCAGCCAAAGTGGCTAGAGCATCTGTGATCTAATTTTCTTCTCGAGGTAAATGCTCAAACTGAATACTTTTGAATTGATCAATTAAATCAGCTATGTATTTTTGGTATTGGACCAACTTCAAATCCCTAGTTTCCCATTCTCCTCGCAATTAGTAAATGACTAGAGTCGAATCTCCAAACACCTCGAGCACATCAATCTTCTTTTCAATGGCGGCTTGCAAACCCATGGCACATGCTTCATATTCAGCTACATTATTGGTACAGTTGAAATCCAACCTCGTAGTAATCGGGTAATGATCTCCTTTTGGGGATATTAGGACCACTCCTACTCCTCGTCCTAAAGCATTGGATGCTCCATCAAAGAACATTTTTCATGACTTCTCAACTAGCTTCTCTTCCTCTACTTGAAACACAGCCATCAGATCCTTATCTGGAAAATCAAGTTTCATAGGCACATAATCATCGGCAACATGGTCTGCTAAGAAATCAGCAATCACGCTCCCTTTAATGGCCTTTTGAGTCACATATACAATATCATATTCAGAAAGCATAACCTGCCATTTTGCAATCCTACCAGAGAAAGATGGTTTCTAGAAGATATACTTCAAAGGATCAAGTTTAGCAACTAACCAAGTTGTGTGATATAACATGTACTGTCTGAGTCTTTGGGCTGTCCAAGCTAAAGCGCAACACATCCTTTCCAATTGAGAATACTTCAATTCATAGTCAGTGAATTTCTTACTTAGGTAGTAGATGGCTTGTTCTTTCTTGCCACCCTCATCTCATTGCCCCAGCACACATCCCATTGAACTCTCACAAATCGTCAAGTACAAAATCAAAGGTCTACCAGGAATAGGAGGTACTAACACTGGTAGGTTCGATAAGTACTCCTTGACTTTCTCAAAGGCCCTTTGACATTCTTCGTTTCATTCTTCATAGTCATGTTTACGAAGAAGCTTGAAAATTGGGTCACACTTCGAAGCAAGTTGAGAGATGAACCTGGATAAGTAGTTTAGTCTCCCTAAGAAACCTCTCACTTCTTTTGTGGTACGAGGAGGGGACAAGTTCTGAATGGCACGCACCTTGTCCGGATCAACCTCCATTCCCCTTTCACTAACTATGAATCCCAACAATTTTCCAGATTTTGCCCCAAACGTACACTTGGCTGGGTTCAACTTCAATTAATACTTTCTCAACCTTTCAAAGAGCTTCTTAAGATTAGCAACATGATCCTTTCCCTCACGAGACTTTGCAATCATATCATCTATGTACACTTCAACCTCTTTATGAATCATGTCGTGAAAAAGACTAACCATAGCCCTTTGATATGTAGCTCCAGCATTCTTCAATCTGAATGGCATGACTTTATAGCAAAATGTTCCCCACATTGTTACGAAAGTAGTCTTTTCCATATCTTCTAGAGCCATCTAGATTTGATTATAGCTGGAAAAGCCATCCATAAATGAAAACATAGAATGTCTCGCTGTATTGTCCATAAGGGTGTCAATGTGAGGAAGTGGAAAATTATCCTTAGGGCTAGCTCTATTCAAATCTAGATAATCCACGCACATCCGTACCTTTTTGTCCTTCTTAGGCATAGGGACAATACTAGCTACCCACTTCGGGTATTTGGCCACCTCAAGAAAACCTACATCGAATTGCTTTTTAACTTCTTCTTTGATCTTCAACAACATTTTCGACTTCATGCGTCTTAACTTTTGTTGTACCGGTTTGCATTCTGGCTTCAAAGGCAACCTATGCTCTACAATATCAGTATCAAGGCCAGGCATATCTTGGTAGGACCAGGCAAACACATCTACATATTCAAGAAGTAACTCCTTAAGGCCCTTTCTTTCATCTGATGCTAGTGATGTTCCGATTTTGACTTCTTTCTTATTTTTTTCATCCCCCAGATGAATTATTTTTAACAACTTCCTGATGAGGTTCAATTGGTTTCTTATCCTCTTCCATCGATCTCAATAAGTCATGGGGTAAAGGGTAGTCCGTAAAGACATCTTCATTATCAGACTCATCAAATTGAGCAAGGTTTTCAAAATTGATTTCTGAATTATTGACATTATTATCATCTTGTTTATTGTTTTGATACCTGAAAATAGGCGAAATGGGAAATTATGGGTATTTTCAATGTTGGCATGCTAAAAAGGATAAGAAATTGATTGGGAAAACGGAAATGCATGATATTAATCATTTATTGAAATGGAAAATAACAAAATTGGCCCATACATAAAAATTTATTTGGGTGCTTTTAGGCTAATCCGACTTGCATTATTCAAAACATAAAAGTAAAAGACAATTGCATTATTACTTTTCAAAGGAAATCTCTGGGAACTCTAAAATCGTCCAATTCTTCAACTCAGCTCCTGGAGGGGTCAAGTACATGAACCGTCCAGCTACACTCTCCTCTGATATCTTTCCATATATCATGTGAATTGACAAGCCAGAAAAGTCCCCTTCAAGCTACATTGCAAGTTTCCCTCCTTCGTTACCAGTCTGGTATCCACCAAAATAGAAGGTGTCATAAAGGTAAGGAATGACCAGTTTCTCAAATTCAAACTCCTCTCCTTTTAACTGTGCTATTCGCCTTTCCTTCTTTTCTTCCATCTTTTTTGCTTTATCCTTGCAAGTCGGCTTGTGTCCTAACCCAAACCTGTCCTTACTCTCCAAAACTGTGAGCGCCTTTTTAATCCCTTGGTGATTTCTTCCTAATCCAACCCCTGGATACCAACCTTTGCCCATGGTTTGCTTTACCACCGTCTCTGTAGCTGTTGACAAGTGAGGAGCATATAATTTTGAACCTTCTCCTATGTAGGTTGCATTAACAAATTCAAAAGCCCGATATGAACATTCCCATGCATTCTCTGTTGCTTCAACATATGAAGTGTTTGGAGATTGAGTGACAAAGATATCTTCCTCTCCAGAAACTGAGATTTGTTGATTCCCTATGAAAAACTTCACCTTTTGATGGAGAGTGGAAGGGACAGCTCCCGTCGTGTGAATCCAAGGTCTTCCTAACAAAAGAGTATACGAAGGCACAATATCCATGACTTGGAATTGTATATTGAAAGTACATGGACCAATCTCCAAAGGTATTTCTATATCGCCAAACACTTCTTGACGGACTCCATCAAATGCTTTGACAATCATATTGCTTTTTTGCATATACGATGAATCCACTAGTAGCCATAACAAAGTGCACATAGGCATTACATTGAGAGCCGAACCATTATCAATGAGGACATTACCAATTGTATGGCTCTTGCACCTAGCTGTGATGTGAAGAGCTTTGGTGCTTCCCCTCCCTCCCACAGGAATCTCATCATCGCTGAAAGATTTGTAATTTGAAGCAACCAAGTTACCAACTAGATTGTTTATTTTGTCCATCGATATATTAGGAGGTACAGATGATTAATTCAACACTTTTAGTAAAGCATTTCTATGAGACTCAGAATTCAAGAGAAGTGACAGGAGTGAAACCTTTGCCGGTGTCTTGTTCAATTGCTCGACAATACTGTATTCACTATGCTTAATCAAACTCAAAAACTCACTGGCATCCTCTTCTGTAACAGGCTTTTGGCATCTTGTTTCTTGAACCTCTATCAGGTTAACCTTATCCCCTTCCACAATTCCTGCCTTCTCTTTTCTAGCCTTAGCTAACATTTCAAGACTATAGCAACGCCCACTTCGTGTCATTCCTCCAACTCCAGTAATATTCGCTGCTTTGAGACTTTTAGGGGATACATGCTTTCTTTTCCCATTCATTTCTGTATGGAAACAGAGTAGGAGCCTTGATTGTGATCCCATCGACTTGGTTTTATTTTTTCTCAAGGCAGATTTTCAAAGGCTTTGACTTTAGGTCATTATCAATCACATTGACCTCATTCTCCTTTTCTTTTTCTTCCCAAAATTCAATTTGAGATGAGTCCATTAACTCCTGCAATTTGCAACGAAAAGCTCCACAAGACTAAATTGAATGACCTACGGCACCATTGTGGTATTTACAAACCAAATTGGGGCCATACGAATCTAAATAGGTCTCCAAAATCGAGACTTCTAGTTGTAACATGTCTGCCTTCACTAATACATCAAAAACCTAACTCAGCAGAGTCTTCACTTCTGCAACAGTTCTTTTAATGTAATCCTTCTTTTCACAACTCAACATGTTCACTGTTGCTCCACCATGGTCTGGTAATGGATTCCCATCCACAACTTGTTCTGCTTTCGACTCCTCAAAACTCAACTGTTCGGCCTTTATCAGTCCTTGCACTTTATATTTCAGTCCCAAGCAATTTTCTATACAGTGACCCACATTGTCATTGTGGTAAGCACATTTTGCATTTGGGTCATACCATTTGGGATACGTGGGTTTTAGAGATTCAAGGTATACAGGGGCAATAAGACGGTTTTGCACCAGTTTAGGGTAGAGCTCTACATAGGTCATGGGGATTGGGGTGATAGGGGGTCTTTCTTGATTGTAACATGGCCTTATAGGGTTGTTCATTTGGTTCACAGGTTGAACGAATGGTTGAGTTGGCCTTGGTATTTGTGGGCAAAAAATGGGTTGGACGTTTGTTGATGGGTTTGGCTGATATGGGTAGGGTGAAACATAGTTGATAGCATGTGGGTAAGATTGGTATTGGTTGTATAGGGCGTTGTTGAATATAACATCCTGTAGAGATAGCTTGGACATCTCCTTCCTTTTTCTTAGGAAACCCTCCTTTCCTGAACTCTGCACCTTCAATCTTGCCAATTTTAACAGCATTTTCAATTGCCTCCCCCGAAAGCACCATGTCAGAAAAGTTTTTACTGACGTTTCCTATCATCCTCTCATAATAAGAAGCTTTAAGGGTGTTTAGAAATAGCATTGTCAACTCCTTTTCTGTCAATGAGGGTTGAACTTCAGCGGCTGCATCACTCCATTTCTGAGCATACTCTCTAAAGCTTTCATTGGTCTTCTTCTCCATACTTTGGAGGGAGAGGCGATCGGGAGCCATATCATTTACGTGACGATATTGGGCCAGAAATGCCCTAGCAAGGTCTTTCCAAGAATGTATACGACTCCTATCCAATTGAACATACCACCTTGCAGTAGATCCTGTAAGTCTGTCTTGAAAACAGTGAATGAGCAACTTTTCATTACGAGCGTATCCTGCCATCTTTCTGCAAAACATCGTAACATGGGTTATAGGGCACTTAGTTTCATCATATTTCTTGAAATCAGGAACCTTGAACTTTGCGGGCAGCACCAAATCGGGAACTAAGCTTAACTCTTCTGCATCAACATTCCCAAAGGAATCATTTCCTTCGATGGCTCTCAACCTTTCCTCCAACATGTCACACTTATGTTGTATCCCTATAGCCAGACTCAATTCAATTGCCTCTCTCTTTAACTTCTCTTGTTCAACAGGATCATTCAAGTTTGGGACGAAAATAGGGTCAACAGGACTAGACCCTATACCAAGTTGACCTTGGCCCATAGTATGGCCTTGTCCTCCTATTGAAGGTGTTGCATGAGCGTAGACCTTTTGAGACATTTGGGCTTGATGGGTGAACCCTGGAGGCTATTGTGGGTCATCACCAGGATATTCTTCCTTTACTATTAAGTCTCCTTTCCCTTTGGCTATACTCATCATCAATTCCATCAACTTGGTCATCTGCTCTCGAGTTTCCTCTTGAGCCTTGACAATCTCTTGTTGTACTTTTTCCATCATGTCAATCTGTGCTAATTGCTCATTTTCCATTGCTCTAGTTCGTGCACGAGTTTGATATGAATGATTTGGAGGGGCTATTTTTGTACCTTTTATTGTCACAATCAAAATAAAATTATTCTTATGTAATGCACACGAAGGAAAAAACGAAGAAAAACCTTTGTAGTGAATTTATTGCTTAAAAAAAATGTCTCACAGCAAATATTTTATAGAAACTAATGCTTATAAAATTTGTCTCAGAACAATTGTTGAATAAAACTAAAGATCCACTACATCCATAAAGAATATCTAAGGTGTCCACCTAAGCCTTTTCACCATATTATAGTGACCTTGGATTTCGTCCAATAACTATCGCAGATTCTCCCCATGCTCAGTAAGTGGGCTGACTTCGGGCTTCAGGTCTCTTATTCTATCTTCCATGTCTCTTGCTCTATGGGCCATGACATTAATTTGTTCAATCATAGAAATCGAAAGATGTGAATCAAAAGCTTTCCTTACGGTAGCATATTTCCCCTTTAGGTCATTCAACTCATTGACAACATTTTGTAGAATCTACAAGTATTCTTTGGATTGATTGAGGGCACCTTGCGAACTCATTTGCTCGCTTATGACCTTGCCTTTAAGTTCTTCACATTCGACCCCCTTTTTTTGTTTCTTAGCTTTGAGTTGTTCATTCTCTTCCCTCAAATGCTTATTTTCAGACCTAAAGAGCTTTTCCTTCAAGTACCTGATTTCATCCATCAACTTTACTTCCCTTGATGGACCCTTGTATACGCTTGCTCCCTCCTCCCCAACCTTTCCTCTATTTCACATTTGAGTTTCTTAATTTCTCTCTTTAAGTCCTTTTTTTCTTCCTCTAATTTCCTCTTGGCAATCTCCAGATCTATCATGGGGTCCTGAGGTATAGGCTCTTCATGGATCTCTTCATCTTTAGGAGAAACCTTGATATTTTTGGCTCGCCTAGCATGCCAGACCGAGTATTCCAAAGTAACTTTATCAATAAATATCCTGAGGTCTACTCTAAGGTAGTCTTCCAAGCTCTGACATCTTCTTCGATTTTCTTCATAGACCCTTCTTCATGATAAGCATATTCACACTGATTAAGACCATGTGTCATTGGGATGAATTGTTCGTACCCTAATTGCCTTCGCAGCATGAGAGGAGCATAAGTGACTGTTCCCCATACACCCAATAAGATCATTCATGGATGTCCTCCACAACTATAAAGCATGGGTTGTCTCGTCATCCAAGGTGCCAACCAAACTACATCTTTGCAAGTGAGTCCACGTAAAAGTGACACCCATTCCTTTTTTGTCTTCGACCCAGGCCATTTGTTCTCACAAAATTCCTTAATAGGAATATTCTTTTTGAATAAGATCGATCGAAATTTCGTCTCTTCGCATTTGAAGTGGCTCTTCATCCAAATGTACAACAAAGGCAAACATCCTGTGAAGCGTCCCCCTCCAATTCGTCGATAGTAATTCAATGACCTAATAGTCTCGGCTAAAATAGCAGGAATTACCACCACTTCATGCTCAATTTGATCCACAAAATCTATTAATGTAATTTCAACATATAGCAAGGTTTTTGGGAAAATCACCATTCCATAGATTGCTAAAGCCATCATTTTCATACCATACTCATCTTCTCGATGTCTACTGATGCAACTTTTCCAAAACTCCCAAGGTATATAAGTGCATTCTCGTTTATTCTTTATTTGATGGTCAACCTCTTGCACATCAGTGCATGTCATAACGGCTAGCTTTTTGTGATAACTCAACTTCTTCCTTCTCTAGTACACCTTATCTAATTCTTTTAAGATCAAAATGCAACAATACCAAGTACTATTCTATGGTGGGAACCATGTCTACCCGTTGAAAACAAAACACCTATATGACGGATCCCAAAAATGAAACATGGCTCGAATTAAATTATGGTCCACTGATACTGTCAAGAGTCGTGCTATACCTCCATATTTTTCCTCAAATGTCTCTCTTCTTGCATTATCCCAAGATCTCCAAATATCCACTAATTCAGTGAGATCATTTTGCTTGAGGTCAGGGCGAGTCTTTTCTAGGAGGTCTGAAATGTAACCCGAGGGTAAACAATCACCATTCTTTTGTTGGGCTTCTTCAGATATAACCTTCACTTCAATAGATGACTTGCAAAGAGGTTTGGCTCGAGGTGTTTCTCCATGGATGTAATGGATTTCAATCCTATCACCAATTGTTATGAGAAAAACAAAAAAGAAAAAAATGAGATGAGATGATAGAAAAGAAAACAAAAAGAGTATTTTATGGTTTATTCCTTCATGTGTCCTATAGAGTAAGGTTTTATCTATATTAGGGTTTGACTTGGTTCTACCCTAGGTTGGTCTCCTAGGCTTCATTATATGCATGGTTTGGATAAGTCAGAATTCTAAAGGTTCTCAAATTGTTCCTCACTATCGTCCACATAGAACTAGTAAGGCACCCAATCCTCACCCATCACATGTTACAAACGGAAAGGTTCAATTTGAGTGGGAGTATTTCGCTAGCCATTGCGGAGGTATTACCTCATGAGAGCATAGATACTTTACTCTCTCCTAGAAAGGATTAAGCCCTGGTCGAGGGCTTATGCATCCTAATGCAAAGTGACGTGTGTGTATGAAGGAATAATGTTTTATTTAATGTTCATTTTCTACTAAGATCTCTTAAGCAAATTCTGAGATAACCTAAAACTAAGTATTGGCCTGATTCTCTAAAGTCCCCAATGGAGTCGCCAAACTGTCATAAAGTATTAAGTTTAGGGAAAACCTAATAGCTAGACACAAAAATATGGAGTCGCCACCAACCATTCTTAACTTAGGTGTGATTGGTCACCTATTCAAACTATGGATAAGGTTTAGTCTACGTTTTAAAAAATTCTAGGGTTCGGGAGTACGATTACATGTGGAGAAGGTATTACGCACCCTACAACGCCCATCCTAAAATGGTACCACTTAGTTTTAGGTCATTTGTTAAATTTGCTTATGTTAATCTTTAATCTTGATATAATTAATATCGAAAAATATTTCTAAGTATCTTCCATTAAGCTGGTGGGACAACTTAAAAAGTATTTCTCACCTCAGGAATATTCAAGTAGTACTATGCGATTTGCTTGAAGAGGCTCCGTCGTCGGATTCATTTTAATATTTTATGAGAAATTCCTAACTGTGACTCCTACCCAATTTATTCTTACCATTCTATTATTTATCAATTCTTAATTTTATTTTTGTGCGAAAATGAATATGAATTATTTTTATCAAAAATTCCTTTTAGATCTTCTATTAAGCTGGTCAGACCAAAAAAGAAATTTTCTTACCTAAAGATTTCCAAAGCGTTACTTAAACATAATTCTACTTGGAATCTCATCATAGGAACAATCAATATTCATTCTCAATAACTCCTATTTATTATTATCATTTTATTATTTCATCAAATTTTATTACTATTTATTGTTATTTTATTATTATAGTTAACATGAATTATTGAAAATTTTATCTTCTTAATTAATTACTTTAATTTTTAATTATAATTTAATACTATTTTTTAGATAAAATTCACTTATTTTATACTTTTAAAAGATGAATAAAAATCACTTATTATTGAAAACTATCTTTAGGCCATCCATTAAGCTGGTGAGGCCTTGAAAATAATCTTCTCACCTAGAAAATTTCAAGAAAATCACTTATGTGTAATTCTTTCAATAATCATTGGAGTAATTCGTATTCACCTTCATTATAATTTTCATATCTAATTTTTATTTATTCCATCTCTTATTATTATTTTGGACTCATTATTATTTCTATTATATTATCATGGATTATTAATATCGTTTCTAATTTTTATAAATTATTCTTGTTCTAATTCAATAACAAATCTACTAATTATTCATATTTTAATTTTAAAAAATGAATATAAATTACTTTTTATTGAAAACCCTATTTAGACTTTCCATTAAGCTGGTTAGGCCTTGAATAGAACTTTCTCATCTAGAAATCTTTAAGAAAATTATTTTAGCGTAATCCTCTTAATATTTCATCATCGAAGCAAATTATATTCATTTTATTATTATTTTAATATCCAGCTCTAGTTATTTTATTTATTTTCTTCCTTATTTTATTACTTGCTATTATTTTATTATATTGTTACAAATTATTAATATCATTTCTAATTTTATAACTAATTATTTTTATTTTTATTTTTATTTTATACTAAACTTATTTCTTTAACAATGGATATAGATTACTTGTTTTTTTTGAAAACCCTATTTAGACCCTCAATTGAGCTGGTGAGGTCTTGGATAGAATTTTCTTACCTAGAAATTCTCAAAAAAGTTACTTAAGCGTAATTCTCTTGATATTTCATCATCGGAGTAATCCCCTTTTGTATTTTCATATTGTTAAATAATTTTATTACACTTATATCAATCTTTTCTGTATAAATATATTTTATTTTTATAAATTCATAAATATAACAGAGTTTATATTTTATTTTATATATCCCTAAACATAAAAGAAAACTACTAAAAGAATTATTTTATTATTACAAATAAGTTTTAAACATATACCTAAATCACTCACCAACCAATCAAGTTTTAGTCCTGTTTAAGGTCAAATAATTAATCAATTAATTAAATCATTTTAATCCAATCAATATGCATACATCACAAATGTATAAAACATACCAAACGAAGCTTATCATATAATATAAATAAATGAAAACCACTAAAGTCCCTTACCTTACTGTTGTTTCTTTCCTTAAATATTGTAGTGATGAGAACCAACCAAAATGTAACAACGCATACAGGTCTGGATAAACATGGTAAAGGGTGCACAGCAAACTTAAGTGTTGGAACTAGGTATCAATGAAGCTTATGCACAGAACAGTAGCCGACTGCGAGACAGTTTGTCGATGATGCTGTGCAACAAAGCAGGCGAAGAAATGATGGTGCAGCAATCTCGGTGATGAGGATGACACAGTAGCTTCAGAGTAATGTCGAGGCATTGCAAACTCAAGTCGAGAGTGATGATCTGTGTGTTTTTGAGCTGTTGTCTTCCCCTTTTATTCTTGATTTCTAGCTCAACAGGCATTATTTTTGGAAAACCTTTTTTAATGCTGTGTATCAAATCCCTGATTTTAGTATTGATTTTTTATTTTGCACCATTTCAGAGTTGACTTGTTTTATTGTGTTTCCAAAAACTTAGTCCAAATAATTTCCTATTGATTTTTCTTTCCCATTCTGCTTTTCACTTTAATTGCTATGATATATTCTCTAAATCTCAAAATTTGGTATTGCCAAGATCTGATTTTTTTAATTGATTTTTCATTGACCTTTTAAATTGATTCCCTTTATTTTTGGATGATTTAAGTTCAATTTTGATTTAAGTGGGCAGATTTGGGGTTTGGACTTCCATACGATTTTTTAATTTTTGCATTTTATATTATTATTTCTTTTTCCTTTATTGTCCTAAAAAAGTCTATCCTAATGAGCAATAAATAAATTAAAATAAATAAAAAAAACAAAATAAAAGAATAACGAAAGTGAAATAAATATAAAGATAAAAAAACAAAAAAAATAAAATAAAATAAAAATAATAAAAGAAAGAAAAAAAATAGGTTTATCATTTATTCGAGTACAAGTTTAATTTATCATTAATCTATGGGCAACATTTTAAATAAGCCCATGGTCCAAAATTTTGGACGAATCGAACCTAAACAAAATTTGGTGTCTACATAAATAAAATGAGAATATAAAGGAAAGTAAACATGTACCGTAATGAACATACTGGGACCAATCTGAATAATTGGATATTGATATAGCTAAGTAAGTTTTAGCTTAACATTGAATTGATGACATTGATCACAGCCTAACCAAATGAATGAAAAAGAAAATGTTAGCCTTAATTTTGGGTGAAAGGAATGTGACAAAAGTTGACATCAGAGCAAAGTTGGTCTGATGTGCGTCGGTGTCTATAGATTATAAATGATTTACATCCTTTAAGTATTGTACTTGTCTGAATATAAATTGTGAATGAAGTCTGAAAAATGTAATGAGACGATTGTTTTCTATAGGAAATTGATGACTAATTCGAATATATGATAGAATTTTAAATGATTGAGACTATTACAATATTAAAAGTATTGTGGAGATATATATCAAATGACTGGAAAGATTGATAAAGATATGTTGGTTTGAAGTGATAGAATGATTGTATACTGTATGATTGATATGGAAACTGCTAATGATTAACATATATAAGAGGATTGTTAATGAATAGTATAGACAACATACATAATAAGGGCGGAGAGAGATAGAGCAGGTCCAGCAGTAGCACCACCCCCACCTCAGCTGGCACCAGTAGTACTCGAGCCACAACTTATTCCACCACCGGCATTTTGGCCATAGGTAGTACTACCACAGCCACCAGCTCAGCCGCCTAGAGACGTGGAGTCCTATTGTGATGTGAATCTAGTGCAGTTGTTTAAGAAGTTGGATCCGCAGAAGTTTAAGGGTACCAGGGATCCATTGGTGGCAGAACAGTGGATTAATACAGTGGAGAAGCTATTTAGATATATGAGGCGCTCTGAGACCAAGAAACTGGGTCTAGTGGTGTTCCAGTTGATGGATGACGTGGAGCACTAGTGGAAGGCGACTTAAACAGTTTTGTTGGCCCAGCATTAGGTGGTGACTTGGGATATTTTTGTTGAGGCTTTTCAATGACAGTACATCCCCAACACGACTTAAAAGAAGTTACAGCATGAGTTTTTGGATTTAGTTCAGGGGAGTATGTTGGTAGACAAGAATGAGGCGAGATTCACCACCCTGAGCCGATTTGATCCCCAGGCTAGGGTAGATGAGAGACATAAGATTGACAGGTTTAAGGTCGGATTGAGACCATCTATTAGATCGAAGTTAGCCTTGTTTGACATTCGTACTTATGTAAAGGTAGTACGACGGGCACAGTTATATGATAGAGATTTTGAGCAATTTCATACAGATGTCAGTTCTAAAGGAAATGCGAAAGGGAAAGGTAAAGCTAAGAGAGCTTCGGAGAACAGACTTGGTAGGGAGCAGCCTAAGAATGCTAAGTCATCGAGTGTTTAGATTTTCGAGGGGCAATTTACGAGATCAGCAGCTTCAACCCTTGCTACTGGCCACACCTCTACATAGAGGAGTGTAGCGACCAAATGTGCACATTATGGTAGGTTGCATGGTACACGACCTTGCTCCTTGTTGACGAGGGCATGTTTCAGATATCTATAGACAGGGCACATAGTGAGAGATTGCTTGATGCTTCGAGAGTCAACTGCTTCCACTGTTCCCTCTACAGCTCCACCAGCACCAGCAGCTCCGAGTGAGTTGGAGAAAGCTACACCCTCACAGCTTAGGCGTGCGACAGTAGCAAAAAAAGGGAAGAAGGCTATGACACAGGGATGGGTGTACACTTTGGATTAGGAGACTGCTGATGTGATTAAAGGTAAAATCTATATCTTTGATATTCCAGTGATTGCGTTATTTGATCCGAGTTCTACCCATTCATTTTTGTCCCCTATATGTGCTAACAGGACCTCGTAGAACTAGAGCCACTAGGGTATGCTTTACAAGTAAATACCCCATTTAAAGAATCTTATATGACAAATGTTGTATATAGGAATTGTAAAGTGACTGTAGGAGAGAAGGAAACGACAGCTGACCTGATTTTGTTAAATATGTATGATTAGGAATGGATTGGTTAGCTGCAAATCATATTAGCTTAGACTGTTATACTAAGTTTATTACTTTTTCTCAACCTGAAAAGTATATTGTAAAACTATTTGTAAATTAATAAAAGTGATATGCTTACTGAAATGATATGTTTACTAAGTTATGGGATTGTGTGTGGATGTGTTTGAAGGTTTTATTATTTGTGTAGAGGACATAGAAAAGAAACTTTCAGAGTTGCATGAGATTCCTGTGGTCAGGGACTTTTCAAATGTATTTCCTGAAGAGTTACTAGGGTTACCACCGAATCGAGAGATGGAGTTTACTATTGATTTGGTACCCGATACGAAGCCGATTTCTAAACCCTTGTATCGAATGGCACTAACGGAATTAGAGGAGCTTAAGAAGCAGCTCTAGGTGCTATTGGATAAGGGATTCATAAGTCCCAACGTGTCTCCGTGGGGTGCTCCAATGTTATTTGTCCGGAAGAAGAATGATAGCCTACGGTTGTGTATTGACTACAGAATGTTGAATAGGGTCACCATTAAGAACAAATATCCCCTGCCTAGGATTGAGGATTTATTTGATCAGCTCAGGGGTGCATAGGTATTCTCCAAGATAGATCTCCGATCAGGCTATCATCAGTTAAAGATTTAGGAGTCAGATGTTCATAAGACAGCATTTTGAACTCAGTACGAACATTATGAGCTTTTAGTGATGCCATTTTGGGTTGACGAACGCCCCTGCAACGTTTATGAGTCTGATGAATGAGGTATTCAAGCCTTACTTGGATAAATTTGCGATAGTGTTTATTAATGATATATTGGTGTATTTTAAGTCTCTAGAAGAACACGAGCAGCACCTGTACATAGTTCTGTAGACCCTCAGAGACCGAAAGCTGTATGCGAAGTTCAGTAAGTGTGAATTTTGGCTAGATCATATTATATTTCTGGGACACGTAGTGTCAAAAGATTGGGTGTCTGTTGATCCATCCAAGATAGAGGCCATAGTACAGTGGGAAAGGCCTAAGATAGTTACTGAGATACAGAGATTTCTAGGTCTAGTCGGATATTACCGCCGGTTCGTCGAGGGAATTTCTAGACTAGCAGCTCTACTGACACAACTCACACATAAGGATGTAAAGTTCGAGTGGACTGATGCGTGTCAGCATAGTTTTCAGGAGTTGAAGCAGAGACTGAATACTACCCCTGTACTTGCCTTTCCCAGTGGATCTGGTGGATTCGCAGTGTATATTGATGCTTCCGCACAAGGATTAGGGTGTGTTTTGATGGAGAATGGTCGGGTTATCACCTACAGTTCTTGACAGTTGAAAGATCATGAGAAGAACTACCTAACGCATGATTTAGAGTTAGCCGCAGTGGTGTTTGCACTGAAGATTTGGCGGCATTATCTTTACGGGGAGAATTTCAGGTATATACAAACCATAAGAGTCTAAAATATCTATTCCCACAATGAGAGTTGAATATGAGACAGCGACGATGGATGTAGCTGTTAAAGGATTATGACTGCGAGATTTTGTACCACCTAAGGAAAGCTAATGTGGTGGCAGATGCACTGAGCTACAAGCATGTGGGTATGGTATCATACATGATGGTCAGGGAGCACAATCTTCTAGAGCAATTTTCGAGCCTCAGTTTGAATGTGATTTCCTTTAACAGATATGGATTTAAGGCTAGTTTCAGAATAGAGCTGGATTTGATGGATCGAATCAGGGATGCTCAGAGGAAGGATACTTATTGTATCAGAGTTGCCAGTCAAGTACAAATGGGAGTATAGTCAGACTTTGAGATTGACACCAATGGTATTTTGAGATTCATGGCAGGATCTGGCTTTGTTAGAGGCCCATACCTCCAAGTACTCTCTGCATCTCGGCAGTACTAAGATGTACGAAAATTTACGGAGGGTATATTAGTGGCCCAAGATGAAGAAAGACATCGCAGAATATGTTGAAAGATGTCTTACCTGTCAACAGATAAAGATTGAGCATCAGAAGCCTGCAGGTATGTTTCAACCTCTATCGATTCCTACGTGAAAATGGGAGCATGTTATTATGGATTTTATTATGGGTTTACTAAGGACCCAGAGAGGTTATGATGCTATTTGAGTGATTGTGGATAGATTGACAAAGTTTGCTCATTTCTTAGCAATTAAATCTACCGATCTAGTTAGTGCCTTAGCCGATCTATATGTCAAGAGATAGTGAGGTTGCATGGTGTTCCAGGGAGCATTACTTATAATATGGATTACCAGTTCACATCTCATTTTTGGGAGAGATTTCAAGAGGCCATGGGATCCCAACTGAATTTCAGCACTGTTTTTCATCCGTAGATTGAAGGGCAGTCCAAGCGCACGATACGGACACTCGAGGATATGTTGAGAGTGTGTGCATTGGATTTTAAAGGCTCTTGGGACGATCACCTACCATTAGTAGAGTTTGTTTATAATAATAGCTATCCAGTGAGCATCGGCATGGCACCTTTGAAGCATTATATGGCAGACGATGTAGTGTGAGAACCAATTATATGGTACTGTACTGTAAAAATAATTATTTATTAATTTAATTTTGGAA
The DNA here is from genome assembly GCA_032173925.1 of Heritiera fomes. Classification (NCBI taxonomy): domain Eukaryota; kingdom Viridiplantae; phylum Streptophyta; class Magnoliopsida; order Malvales; family Malvaceae; genus Heritiera; species Heritiera fomes. The sequence continues at coordinate 14,259,324 of JAPDPM010000020.1, read as the reverse complement.
TATTTTGTAAATTATAAATAAATAATGATGTGAGCCCTACTTGGAATTTCGAGCCCAAATTTGAATATGACTGATGAGACAGGGTACTGATGGTGTAATAATGATATCATGGAAATTTGAGACCCAAAAATACTTTATTTGAATTATTTTGAGAAGTGTGACAAACAAATTGAGAAATGATGGTTACGTCCCAAGGGTATTTTCATAATTTGTGCCCTAACTAAAATGAATTAGGATGAAGTAAAAATATCATGATATTCTACATGAAAATGAGGTTAAGATAGTGCCAATAGATTTATCGAATCAGTCGTTAAATCAAAAAATTTCGTTGGCGGTCCGTAGGGGTAAAATCGTAATTTCTCACTATCGCTGTACCGCGCGTTGACGAAACCACTTCTAATCATTAAAATACATTTAATAAGAGTATTTAGTGGTGGAATCCAAAATTTTAGAGTGTGATTACATAGTTTTTAGGACTACGAAACCTTAAGGGCAAAATTATTAGAAATTTTCATAACTATAGGCATTTTGGTCATTTTGCCCACTTCTAGAAGTCTCTTTATAATTGCATCAGCCACTTTCTGGCACTATTCATCAGCGTCCCAAGCCTCCCCCACGCCATTCTTGAAGAAAGAAAGAAGAAAAGAAAAACTCAACAAAAACACTACTAAATCTACCTTATTTCAACAAACACCTAACTAGAAACTTGTTTTATTTTCTCTCCTCTTTCTAACCATACTCATAGATCATTGTATAAACCAGAAAACAAGGAGATGGGAAGCTTCAAAGATTCGGTCAAGGTATGGATCTCACTATGCATTTTGGTTCTTTGAAATTCAATGGTATAGGAAGCATAATTCAAGTGTGTAGAACATGTTTTTGGCATTGGTATTGATTAAAATGAACAAAATAAAATTTTGCCATGCAAGGGGGTTTTAGCCATGATGAGTCTCTAGGGGATTCATGGTGTTTCATGCGTAAATTGGGTGCCAAATTAATGATTAAGCCTGGTAGAATAAGATTATAGCATTGAATTGTTGAAAATCATTCAAGTGAGCAAAAAGGCAATTTTGGTCAACATAAGGGGACCGTTATACATGGCTGGTTTTGATGATTTGAGGGTATATTTAGACTGTAGAAATTACAAGGAGTCTGTCGGTATGCTTGAATTTAAAATTCGACGCAAAACGAAGAAGTTGTGTTATATTACCGGTAGAATTTATACTGCGAATATAATTGCAGTGTCCAATGTGGCTGCACTTTGATATGAATAATAGCTTAAAAATAAGTATTAAATGAGCTAATAATTTTGGTGGAATTATCTGCAGCCTGAGAGCATGGATTTACGAGTGGAACACTCGAAGATACCGGATAAGACAAATAGGTAAGGGATGCGTATGTGATCTATAAGGATATCCTGAATGCATGATTTTAATGCATTTAATTTTATAAGAATATTTTTGAAATGAAATGCTTTGGAAACTGTGGAATTGTGGCTTTTTGTAGATTGTGGAACTATGTTGAAATTGCAAGAAGGCTACGGTATTGGTAGCTGTTATGCTACTGAAATTTCTTAGAAAATTCTTTAAAAATACCATGAAATATTTTAATGCATATTTGAATAATTCCCTAGCCTTGGAATTGATGAAATTAATATTTTTCATAAAACATGAATGTACCGAAAAATATTACTTAAATATTCATGTTACCGAATCTAATGAAAGTGAGGTTATTGAAAATTCTTCCTACATGTCTTACAGTATATGAAGTGGTTTATAAAGTGAAAAGTGGAAAAGTGAATATTTTATAAATTATTTTTTCATAAATATTCACCATATGGTTAAATAAACCTTTATGGATTGACTAAAGATTTTACTTATTTTACTAATTTCCATAAAGGTGATGTTATCGTATGAATATTGTTTGAGACTAAAATGTTTTCTAAATGTGTTCCATAGTGAAACAGTGTGTTTATGGAATTGTTATTAATTTTAATAAATATTACTATTTTCCATAAAGTATGCAATTACCAAAAAATGATTTTTCAGAAATCTTGAAATTGAAATTCCTAAAAGGATAGCATGGAAATATGAGTATATGTGTTAAGGTGAAATAAAATATTTATGGAATTTATTACTACAATGTCAATATTTTATAACACTGTTTTCACTGTACGAGACACTGTGATTTATACCTTTATGGATTTCTGAAAGATATTATCTATTTTATTAAATTCCATAAAGGTGATGAGACTTTGTATACATTACTTTTTAGACTGATTGGCCCCGTATCATGCTGATATGTGACATGTGATATGTGAAGCTATTGACATTGATCCTGTCTTCAGCATCTCGGTTAACACCTGGTTAGTGTACGATCGAGGACAATTATAGACTATGGCCATAGATCTCATATGATACTGATATTGTTCCCTACGAGGATTATAGCATGATATATTGAGGGTGTTGCCTTAGTCTCCACCATTTTATGATATGAAAATGGTAATTTTAAGTGGGTGATGATATTAAATGATGAATGAATTTTTATGTGTTTTAAATGAAATGAATAATGACTTTTACACAATCAGTTTACTGTATTACATGAGTACAATACTATTTATGAGCTTTCAGAGGTATATGTGATACGTGATATGTTTTCAAAAGGAAATGGAAAATTATTAATCTAATATTCTTTTATGATTTATTTGAATATTAGATTATGTGATTAAATGTTTTATATGTTGAAAGTATTGAATTGAAATGAATATGAAATGTTATGGAAAAGGTGATTTATTTCAAAATCAATGTTTACTCCCTATAATCGCATCTAGGTTTTCGAGACAAGACAAGTATTTCGAAATTCCTTTCTTACTCCATCCGGATCCCTAGCCGACTATAGTATCCTTCCTATTAAGGTCCTTAGTGTACCTATAGGAAAATAAAGGATTTTATTGCATGCAGATTTCAGAATATTAAGATTTGCATACAATTCCTTTATTGAGCTATGGTTTGCTCACTCATTTATTTTCACCATTCACAGATTAACTTCCATAAGTACATGATTTACTTAACCTAGGATTGACTACGTTTTGGTCATTCCTAAACGGTGGTGGTGGGTCTTGGAAGTATTGTGTTTACATTTGTATATTCAAACATTTATTATACAGTACTACTTGTTGTAAATTTAATTCTAGGAGATGTAAACTGATTTATACAGTTGTGAATATTAACTCTTAATAAATAAATATTGTCTAAATGGTCTTACTGTTGTAGATGAATAGTATTAAAGGCATCACAGACAGCCCAACCAGATACTGAATATATGTAATATGTTATTAAGATGATGATTACTGTATATAAAAAATGATGACAATTTATTGGTATCAGAGCATGGTTGGCCTAATGTCTGTTTATGTCTTTAGCATCGAAAGTGTCAAAAGTGGTTAACATCCCCTATAGTACTGTATAGTCTGAATGTAGAAATGAATCAAGTGACTGTGAATCGGGTGAAGAGTCTGAATTGTGCAAAAGTTAGTGAATTAAAGGTTATAAAAAGGGATAGTAACTCGAAAACTTTAAGTGAAATGGATGATCTTATAATATTAGTGAAGGATTTATTCGATAAGGTATAAGGAGGAACTTGGTAAGAGCCTCACCAGGACTTTCTCTGTCCGAATCAAAATAAGACCCTAATATGATGATATTAACGAGAAATGTGGATATCATCAGTATATAGATATTAAGATCATCTGTTTAAATGTAATTGAAGAAAGAAAGAAATAAAATTGAAATTGATGAATGTGTCCTTACATCGAAACAACTCCTTTGAATAATAGTAAACCAAATTGACGACGAACTAGCCAAATGTGATAGAGAAACTGATTGCACAAAGAATGTTTCTTATGGTACTGTGATAGAGTAATTCTTGTATAACAGTCCCTACTATTGGCCCTACCTTTGTTCAAACGCGAGATGTGACCGAATGTGAACATTATGGGAGGTCGCGCGACAGTTGGCCCTATTAAATATTCCTTAGGGCCTGATTTAGATGTGAGCAAACGGGGTATCTGGTTAGGGATTGTTTGATGATATGAAAAGTGATATACCTATTGAGTGTGACTAAGAATGTGATTTGTACATGTGATAACTCAATATTAGTATTGTTAATTCTGGTTCTACACATCTCTTTTGTTTCCTATGTGTATTAAACAGATTAACTTCCATAAGTACATGATTTACTTAACCTTGGATTGACTACGTTTTGGTCATTCCTAATTGGTGGTGGTGGATCCTGGAAGTATTGTGTTTACATTTGTATATTCAGACATTTATTATACAGTACTACTTGTTGTAAATTTAATTTCAGGGGATGTAAATTGATTTATACAGTTGTGGATATTAACTCTTAATAAATAAATATTGTCTAAATGGTCTTATTGTTGTAGATGAATAGTATTAAAGGCATCACATACAGCCCAACCAAATACTGAATATATGTAATATGTGATTAAGATGATGATTACTGTATATAACAGATGGTGACATGTAGACCCCCGATAGCATGGGAAGAAGCGAAAGACCGTAAGTTTTTAGCTCCTGATTTGGTAGAGCAGGCTTCTCGAGATGTACAAGTAATATGTGAAAGGTTAAAGGCGGCTCAGAGTCAGCAAAAGAGTTACACAGATACTAGACACCGACCTTAGAGTTTTCTATGGGTGATTAAGTATTTTTGAAGGTCTCACTGTCCAAAGGTATAATGAGGTTCGATAAGAAAGGAAAGCTGAGTCCTTGGTATATTGAACCGTTCGAGATCTTAGATTGCGTGGGAAATGTGGCATACAGGTTGGCACTACCACCAGAGTTGTCAAGAGTGCATAATGTGTTCCATGTCTCGATGCTAAGAAAGTACCATCCAGATCCTTCTCACGTAATTCGATACGATCCACTGGAGATCATGGAGGATATGAGTTACGTGGAGAGACTGGTACAGATCTTAGATCGAAAGGATAAAGTGTTGCGATCTAAGACTATTCCTTTGGTAAAAGTGCTCTGGCAATATCACACCGAAGAGGAGGTTACTTGGGAGTTAGAGAGTTTAATGCGTGAAAAATATCCAGAGCTATTTCAGTGATCGGTCCAGGTGAAATTTGGAGGACCAAATTTCCTAAAGGTGAGGAGAAAATGTGAGACCTGTTTCTACTGTATTGTACATGAATTATGTATTTATTTATTGAGTGGAATATAATGTATTTTATGATTATAAGTAAAAGTCTAATGTGGGCCCTACTTTAATTTTAATGGTTTTAATGGATTCGAGATTGATAATACAGTGTACAATGGGTGTAATAAATATAAAATGATGATTTTGAGGTTTAAAAATAATTTTTATATTATTTTGTATTATTTTGTGAAGTGTGGAAAACAAAATTAGAAAATGAAGGTTACATCCCAAGGGTATTTTCATAAATTGTGATCAAACTAAAATGAATTGGGACGAAGTAAAAATACTATGATACTCTACATGAAAAGGAGGTTATGATAGTGTCTTTAGATTTATCAAATCGATGGTTTAATCGAAAAATTTTGCTGGCGGTCCGTTAGGGGTAAAATTGTAATTTTGTGCAATCGGTGTACCACGCGTCAATGAAACCACTTCTAATCATCAAAATACATTTAATGTGATTATTTGGTGATGGAATCCGAAATTTTGGAGTACGATTACACAGTTTTTATGATTATGAAAGCTTAAGGGCGAAATTGTCCAAAATTTACATAACCAAAGGCATTTTGATAATTTCGCACCCTTCTTGAAGCATCTCCACATTTCAGCCAACTTATGTCCGGCATTATTCACTTTCTTCTTCTTCACCTCCCATGACAAACAAGAGAGAAAAGAGAAGAAAGAAAAGAAAAAGAAGGAAAATTCCATAAAACCTTAAGAAAACTAGTTTTTCTCACCAAACTTATTTCTAGAAAAATAATCTACACACTCTCCTCACTTCATTTATAGCAATAGCTCATCAAATAAAGAAGAAAACAAGGAGAAAAGTGAAGAAGAAGATTTCAGCCAAAGGTGAGATCCCTTGATTCATTATGTTTCATTGAATATTTAAAGGTGTATTTAGACTAATTCAAGGGTGTAGATTATGATTCTAGCATTGGATTTGATTTACATTGGCTAAATGAAAATCCACCATGAAAGTGAGTTTCGGTCAAGCTAGGAACTCAAGGAAACCATGTAGTTCTTTGCATGAAAATGATGGAAAATGATAAAATGAACATGGATTTAAAGGTTGGTAAGCTTAGATTGAAGAAAATCACTAAGTTAGGCTTAAGGGAGGATTCAGCCATGGTGTTTTGGGCAAGCTTAAATGCTGCATTTCATGAGTTTAATATGCCAACTTAATGTAGAAATTAAGAGAAGATCATTTGTGAAATCAGATTTGAAACCAGAGTTAAAACGGGAAAGCTATGTTTTACTATCAGTGTAAATTACACTGGTTAGACATACGTAGTGTCCAATATGGCTGCATTTAGTGATGAATGATGGTTTAGAAATTAGAGGATAATTAATGAAAAATTTTGGTGAAATCGTTTTGTAGCTGGGATAGACGGATTTTGTGTGGTGCTATCCAAAGGTTCAATAACACGAGACAGGTAAGGGGTGAGTATAGAAGTTGTTGTGATATAGCGAATGCATGAATTTATGAGTATAATTTTATGAAATTATTTTGGTGTTGAATTGCCTTGAAATCATGCAAAATTGTGGTATTACGGCTATTATGTAAACTGTGTTTTAAGTACAAGAGGTTAGGGAAATCGCAGCTGTTCTGCTGACGAAAATTTCTTAAAATATTTAAAACTATCATGAATTATTTTAAGTGCATAAATTGAGTGAAATTGTGTATTTTGAAATTTATTTATAATATTTTCCATATATTGGTATTTTATCGAAAAATATTAATTAAATATTCATGTAATTAAATTTTATTAAAGTGAGATCATAGATATGTTCTTATAGTAAAATTGAACGTTTATAAATTTTCTCACTGAAGAATGAATATTTTATTGACTGTTTTCACTGTACTGTTAAAATATGAATTTAAATACCTTTTTGGAATTTTATTAATTTTAATGATATTTATTTAATTTCATTAAAGGTATTTTCCACTGTAAATGAAAATGATTTGAGACTGTTAGGCCCCATGATCATGCTCACTGTTTACTGTACTGTTACTGTGTTGTTGATATTGATCGTATCTTCAGCGTCTCAGTGTCACCTGATTAGTGTTCATTGAGGACACCTTATAGTCTATGACCATAGATTCATGTGTTATTGTTTCCCTTAGGGGATATTTATAACATGATTTATTTAGGGTGTTGCCTAGTCTCAACTTACAATTAAATGTTTACTGAACTGTAATTTACTGTTAACTGTTTACTGAACTGTACTAAAATGTATCGTTTACTGAATTGAAAATATTTATGAGATTATTACTAATTTTGAAATAATTACTGAACTGTTACTGTGATGTTAAAAAATTAAGTGTTTACTGTACTTAATTGTTTCTTCACTGTTTACTGTACTGAACTGTTTCTTCACTGTTTATTGAAGTGCTTTATTGTTACCACTATTCAAATTCAACTGTTTACTGTACTGAACCGATTTATATACTGTTACTTTAAATTCAACTGTTTACTATACTATTTTTACTACTGTCACTGTCACGTGTTAAGTGTTACTGAAGTGATTAAATTAAATGGTTTATTTACCATTTATTTATTGAAAACTTTATTAAATTGTTTTATAACAACAATTTATTCATTTACTCCTTATAGTCGCTTTGGGTTACCAGGAAAAAACAGATATTTCAAAATACCTTCCATGCTCCATCTGGATTGCTCGGCCGACTATAGTATCTTTCCTATTATAGTGCCTAGTGAACTGTTAGGAAAATAAATATTTTCGAGCATATAGTCTTCGTTATATCAGTCTTGCATATGACTCCTTTACTGAGCACGTTTTGCTCACCTCTTTATTTTCCACTCTACAAGATACTATATTTGGTTAAGAGATATACCATCCTGAGGTTATTGGTTGCATTTTCGGTTACCCGAGATGCATAGTGTCGATCCTGGAGGTATTTGTATTTTCTTTTATATATTTAGATTTATTGTACAGTACTACTTAAATTGTAAAGTAGATACAGGGGATGTAAAGAGTTAAGGAATATTGTTAAACTTCATATTCTGGTTTTATAAATTAATTAAGTATACTGTTTAGCACTGTTTATTGTTCAAGTGTTAAAGACATCGCAGACGGCCCAACTGTAAATTTTGTGTAAAATGTGTTATTTACTGTACATTTGGATTGTTACATTTTGACAAATCAAATTAAACTTCAAAGGAACTAAAAAAATAAAAAAAATAAATAAACAAATATTTAAATAATAAAAAATAATTAAAATAATATTTGGGTGGGTTGACTTGGGCTTGGACTTGCAACATAAAATAAAAAGGCTTAGATTAAAAGTTAGGCTTGAATTTTCAGGTCAGACCGGATTTGAGTTTGCATATAAGCCATTATTATAGAGCTCATGATCACCTCTACTTACAGCTACTCGATAAAATTTACTTTCTCGGCAAATTCAGTTATACTAACATGCTTATAGTCTTGCGTTGTTGCATGCTTAACATAATAAACCAACTTAAACATGTTAACAGATTTTTAACCATACTAATTAGCAATTAACCAGCTCATAAGAGTTTCCCATTGAATTTGTCACTCTCCGATAGTCAACAGGAGAACTTAAAAAAACGCACATACGCATCCTAGAATAACCTCACAATGCATTTGGAAATTAAAAAAAAAAATCACCAAACCTCCGATGCTAAATGAACCCGTGGTCAATCTATTTTCACGGGGCTCATCTAACCGATGAAAAAGTTACCCGCATTTGACGGTGTTATCACTTACGTAAGAAACTGCGCATGTTTTTAGTATTAGATTGGCCGGAGATGTTTAAATTAGTTCTTAATGATCCCCAAGGGCTCCGTCGTTTGGTGAATTACTAATTATTAGGTGGAGAGTTGTTGACTGTTGAGTACTGCCATTCACGCTCGTTGAATGAGCGTACAAGAGGGGTAACCACATCGATGACTTTAGTATCCGCGAATAATCTTTACTCCAACAATAAACTAAAGCATCAAATCCATGTTTTTGCCATCAATCAAAGCTAAAATCTGGATCAACTCTTTTTTTCTCATTTTCAATCTCAGAGCTAGGAATCTGTTGAAGTAAAAGACTGAATTCTTTCTTCTTATTCTGTCTCCCAATTATTCCTCATTGATTAATCGTTTATATTTCCATATCAGTTTCTTCATTTCCTTTTCTGGGCATTTCTGTTTCAAAGTAAGCTCATCTACCTCTCCCTTTTAAACTCTCGTGTTTTTCAAGTATCTGTATTATTTTCTTATTCTTCATTATTGACTTTCTGGAATTTCTCAGTGATTAGATCTGGGGGCAGTTTAGGAGCAAAAAGCTGCTTTTTATTTACCGCATGCCAAATCTAACTGTTACATTTTTTTCTTGATTTTCTTGTGTCGGTTGCTGCTTCATGCTGTATGTTCCTGTAAACCTTTTTCCATTTGCATTTTTATGTGTTTTTTTTTTTTGGGTTGATTAACCCACTTTGAGCTTCTTTGCCCTAACTTTACTAATGTCAAAGTGATGATCTTTTTGCTTGGAACCGATGTTTGCTTCTGAAGAAAACTTGTCTTCCAATTAGATTTTTTTCATACACTTAAGAAGGCGGTTTTGGTTCTCTTTCCGGACCTCCCTGCTTCTTTTGGTCCTATTTCTTAGTAACATTGGTGGGTTTTGGCTTCATTCTTCACGTATCTTGGGTTCTTTAACTAACCTAGAGGCCGGTGGATTTTGGGTTTTACTACCCAAAATGGGAAAGCTATATAGGAAACTGGTGTTGATGAGAAACCCATTGACAAGTGTGAGGAAAAATATCAATTCGCATTCCGGAAGGGTGTTTAGTGACAGAAAATGGATTATCCCATTTCTAGCGAGCTTACTTGTATCCATTACTTTGTTTTTCTCTGCCATTTTTGGGTTGTTCAATGCTCCTTATGGTGGGGATCAGTTGCCAATGCCATTTGACATTATTTCCTTTGCAAGAGCAGAGGACTCTAGTGGTTATTTTGTAGAATCAGATTTAAAGAAATTCTTTAACTCGAGTGGCTCTTCAAATGTGGAAGCACCTAGACTGGCATATCTTATTTCGGGGACCAAGGGGGATAGTCACAGGATGATGAGGACCTTGCAGGCAGTATATCATCCTAGAAATCAGTATGTTTTGCATTTGGATCTCGAGGCTCCTCCTCGTGAAAGGTTGGAATTGACAAATATGGTGAAGAGTGATCCAACTTTTCGTGAAGTGGAGAATGTTCGTGTAATGGCACAATCCAACTTGGTAACGTACAAAGGTCCTACTATGATTGCTTCTACCCTTCAAGCAATTGCAATACTGTTGAAGGAGAGCTTGGAATGGGATTGGTTTCTAAACCTTAGTGCCTCAGATTATCCCCTTCTGACTCAAGATGGTTAGTTTTAAGACTTTGGCTTTTTATTTTTTCATTATCAATGCTGTTGCTCTTATGGTTATCATTTCTGTTTGCCATTATGTGAGAGCTTTTCTATGGGTTGATGTAAAGGAGTATTACTATGCTTCTACACCAATTTCAGCCCAGAACTTTGCTTGCTGCCACCTATTTTTATCACAATGTACATGCATTGCTTAGAGCAATTCTAATATAAAGAAGCTTGATCATGCATTCATGTGCTCTCTTGAGCTTCTTTCCTGATTCTACAGGACAGTTATATGGGAAGGTTTAGATTTTGGAATAGAATTTTTTAAGCATGTGGAATTTTTACGTATTTCTACTGAAAATTATTTTACGAGGGGGTCAATCAATTGTCTAATAAATTTTAGATTTTGCTGAATCCAAGGGCCCTCTTGAACTAGCTGACTGTGTCTCTATTGTCCAATTGGGTTTCTGCAATTCTTCTTCATCGTCGTCATTATTATCAGAGCCTTTATCCCAATAGATTGGGGTGGACTACATGAATCAATATCTGAAATCACGTTAAATCATCCATATGAATTCTCCTCCCCCATACATTCCTATCCAGTGTTTCTGCAGTTCTGCTTAATCAACATAATTGCATGAGATTTTTTTTTTAATTTTTATGCATCGTTGTCTCTTTCTTTGGACATTAAGTTGCCTCTTTTGTGAATTTTTGCTGCCTATCCCTTGCATACCTGGATAGGTCCATTTGAGAGACATCTGAGTCCTCCAATAATTGCCACTTGTACATCATGTAAGTTTTCTTTATGGTTAAAATATAAGAAAGTGTTCCGTTGGTATTTTTCTTTTCAACATTATGACATGCGTTTGTTGTTGATTTAGAGAGTTTTATCAGAAACTTAAAGGCGTGTTAAAAGGTGTGTACCCTTTTCCAGCTTGTTTGCTTAAGAATAATCTGATATGTGTTCCGATTGTGCAGATTTGCTGCATGTTTTCTCCAATTTGTCAAGAAATCTCAATTTCATTGAACATATGCAGATTGCTGGTTGGAAGCTGTAAGATGATTGCCTAGTGTAAACCTAGTCTTAAATATTCATTTTCTTTTACCTTAATGTCCTCAGTCTCCTTGCATAATTATGTGCTTTTGCAGGAGCCATAGGGCAAAACCAATTATTGTTGATCCCGGCCTTTACCTGTCCAAGAAGTCTGACATTGCTTGGACCACACAACGTCGATCACTGCCCACATCTTTCAGGCTGTACACAGGTTGGTTATTATTCCTACTTTATTGACCACACCACCCTAGACTTTCTCCAATCATAGGTAAAGTACTTGCCCTCCACCTCTTTTTGTTTTTTTAAAGGTTATAATGTGTTTATGTTGATCAGTGTTATCTTGAAATCCCATACATTATTTTGTAGTCTTAAGACTGATCCAATATCAGCTGAAATTTATGTGCCAAATAAAAATTACATGCACTAATTTATCTCTTGATCTTAAGACTTAGAGTGTATTTTCTTTGCTAGTAGTAAATGCTGGAATTGAATGTTCTTGCCAAGTGTTTTGGATTGGCCAACCTATGTCTTATTCCTTGGAGTACAAAACTCTTTTTTGCATTTTAGAATCAAATCTTGTATGTTTGGGTTCCTTCCTATGCTAATTTTGTTTTAGGAACTGAAAAGCTTCAATCCGCAGTTGGTTCTGAAAGTAAAAACTGTGAAAGCAATGTCTTTGCCTCGGGCCGAAGCCTGCAATCAGGCTTTAGGTGCTTATAGTTACAAACATGAGGCTGTACTCCATCACTTTTCTTTGTGTGTCACTTGCTAATTTCTCCATCCTTTGCTATTGCCAAAGACTCGAGGAAAGGTTGAGAGTTCACCTTACCTTGCTATTGCTTGAGGCTTGGGCAAGCCGAGCTTCTTGAGACTTAACCTAACTCCTAATACTCAACGATTGCTTGATGCTTTGACATCAGCTGGAACAAGCTGCTTGGTATATTGACAACTAGATAGCTCTCTGAATGCAGCTCCAAATCCTAAGGATGAAACTATATATTTGATGTTCCATATTGGACACCAGTGAGATGAGATATGTAGGACAGTTGTCATCATATGCTCCTTTATACTGACTGCTTTTAAGTGTCATAGCTATCTCATTCCAAACAAACTTGATGAAGCATGCAGGCCTTTTAGCTTTTTTCTCTTTTGGGCTAGAGATCAAGATCTCATTATTATTTATCCTAATTTAATTATGCAATTAATCGAACTAGTATTTAATTATTTTGAAGTATAGCTGTTATGTAGCTTTAACTTATTCCATTGCATCTCTAATTATAAAAATGATAAAACTTCCTTTTCTTGATGGAAATAACAAATTTGAGAATCTCTTATCTATTGGCTTCCGATTATTCAGCTCTTTCAGTCCACTGAGGAAGTTTAGAACATCATAAAGAAATCAATCAATCATTCATTTTGAATCCTGCAAATAATTTGATTAAGCTAGGACATTGGTAAGCATTTAGGACTATTCAGTTCGTCAAGAATCATAATTTCCTGCTCCAAGTCCCATAATTCTTCTCTGGAGTTGAAAGCTGATATAGACAACCAAGTCTTGTTAACAGTTCCCATGAGCTTGCTAGTAAATTGTCTTGGGGATTCTAAATTCGACTTTAGATCGGTTGGCATTTGCTGGCCTTGTTGTATGAGTTTTTGTTGGTTTTCTATACTTATATAAACAGGACAATATTGCATTTTATATTCTTTTTAATTGAATTCTGGAACATGATGTTTCTATGCATGAAAAAAAAAAAATTCAAATGGTTGTCTTTGCCTTTGTGTTGTGTGCAGGTTCTGCATGGGTAGCACTTACTAGAACCTTTGTTGAGTATTGTATATGGGGGTGGGATAACCTCCCACGAACCATCCTTATGTATTATACAAATTTCATTTCCTCTCCAGAAGGCTATTTCCATACTGTTATCTGCAACACTGATGAGTTTCGTAGCGCTGCAATAGGCCATGATCTCCACTACATTGCCTGGGACACTCCTCCAAAGCAACATCCAATCTCATTGTCAATGAAAGACTTTGACAAAATGGTAAAAAGCAATGCCCCCTTTGCTCGGAAGTTCCATAAGAATGATCCAGTCTTGGATAAAATTGATAAAGAGCTTTTGGGCCGCACTGGCCGTTTCCCACCTGGAGCATGGTGTATTGGGAGTTCGGAGGGCGGAGCTGACCCGTGTTCTGTACGCGGTAATGATTCTGTGTTTAGGCCAGGCCCTGGTGCTGAGAGGCTGCAAGGTCTCCTAAAGACGCTACTATCTGAAGAATTTCGGAAAAAGCAGTGTTCACGATAATGGTATAGAGTTGATAACGTCAAGTGTAAATGCCTGGATTCATACTTTATAGATCACATAGTTGCTGTAACCTGTAAGGCGGCAGAATTTTGTTTGTTCAGTTCACATATAAAAATGACTGATAAATTTTATAACATTCTCCACTTTGCAACTCATTTCTCAAGATATTGAATTTAATTGGTGTAAATAGACTGTTATGATGCAATGAACAGAGTATACACTCCTATGCAGCTTTTGGGGTTGTGGTCCAATTTCCAAACTTAAAAACTCAGTTGAGAATGCTTACAAGTTACAACACTTATTTGAAGGGTCAAATGTGACAACTGTATCATAACCCGTTCTATACGGCAATATTAAAGCTCTCTTTGATCCATTAAAAATGATTTTCGGATAATGATTTTTGTATTTTTTGATGTTTGGTTGGTAAAAATTGATTGATCAACGGAAAATTAAATCATTTTCTTAAAAATTGTCTTACTCTTTTTTTGGAGAAGAGGAAGGCATTTTTCAAAAAATAATTGTAGTTATTTACGAAGTTTGTGAATATAATTTTATTCAAGTTAAAACTTCGATATGATTTTTTTTACCTTTGATTTAAATTAACATGATATAAAATATTATTATACTAAAATATTTTTATTTAATTAAATTAAAAATTTTAAATAATAAAATATTAACATTAGAAATCTTTGAATATTTTAAGTTTAAAAATTTAATTTTGCATATTATTAATCTTAAATAATTTTAATGTTTTAATAATCAATAAAACTATATTATTATTTTAAAAATAAATAATAAATTATAGTTTAATAAATAATATATTTATTATGTTAATAATTTTATTCATATTTTAATATAAGAAATAATTTTTTATATTTTATTTAAAAATATATTTCTATGAATATTTGAATAATAAATACAAATAAATAATACTTTTGTCATGATTTTCCTAATAAATACTTTTATTATAAAATATAATTATTTTAATAATATAAATATTTTTAATATTTCAAAAATAAATATTAATATATAATTAATATTGTATATATTAAAATAGTAATATTACTTCAAATTTTAAAAAATATTAATATCAGTAATAGTAAGTAGTTTTCTTTGTTTAATAATATAATATTTTTAATATTAAATATTATTTTCAAAATATAATTATTTTTTAATATTAATAAATTAATTAATATATAATAAATAATTTTTAATATTTTACTAGTTATGTTAATATCATTTGAAAAAAGAAAACAAATTTTTCAAAAAAAAGTTAAACAACAAAAAATATTTTAATTGACTCATTTAAACAATAAAAAATTTTTAATTTTTCAAAAAAATATAAATATTTTTTAAAAATTATTTTTTAAAAATCATTTTTAATGAACTAAACAAAACCTAAATTTAGATACCAAGCGTGAATCATTTCGCTGAAGAATCAGTAATATAGCCATTTTCTACATCCAACCCTTCCTGCGCAGCAATCATTGTACACTGTCCGCTCCTACTCGATTTGACTTCCAAACAATGCAGCTATCTTAATTGAGTCGGTGAGTCCTCACCATGGACAGGCCCATTGATTGGACCGTTGCCAAACCACTGCCATGAGCACTCAACATCCTTGCAATACATCAGGCGATAGAGTAGAGACATCTGTTGACATGATGGGTACGTTGTAAAAACCAACCCATGGGCATGCACCGATCACGGTGATGGCTCTAGTTCGAGATACTCAGGTCGGCCCTTCATCTGGATTTTCAGAGAGAATTTTAAGCATTGCAGAGCTATAGCACATTGGTTGCCCATGAAATCGGGCCTGTGGTATCCTAGCTCTGGCCTGATGGTGTCTATGGCCTTGCTTGTTGGATGTTCAGTAAAGGTGTAATCGAGTCGAGAAAGACAATTTAGTATTAGACTTGAGCTTGGCTCAACTAAAAAATCCGAGATTCAAAACTCGACTCAAGTTTAGATTTTGAAGCTTGATCTCCACTAGACAAAATACTCGAGTCGTTTGAGCTCGACTTGATAGACTCGAACTCAACTTAATAAGCTCGATTTGTCAATTTTTAACTATATAAATGAGAGTAAAATGGTAAATTAATAATAAAATATTAAAAATATATATTATAAAAAGCTTGACTAGGCTCGTGAGTTGCTTGAGCTGGTATTAAAATACTCAAAGTAGGCTCGATTTGTTACTCGAGTAGCTCGAGCTTGAGCTCGGTTCAAAAATAATTGAATCAAACTCGAGTTATCATTAAGTCGAGCTCAAATAACTCACAAGTAACTTGACTCATTTACACCCCTAGCGTGAAGCACCATACAAAAACACTAGCACTAACTAAAGAAAAGTAAGAGCTTATCTTGAGATGAAAAGCCGAAGTCAAACTAAACTAAATAAGTGGATCCAAAGAAATCACAATTTCCAAACAAAAACTCTTATAAACAATGACCTTATAAATAGTTCAAGAACAATAATTAGACCCATCTTGAAATCAATCACTAATGTTTACTGTGTTGATATAAGGGTATGCCTTATAGGCATTCTGAACATTTTTAATTTTGGATATTTGAAAATTTATTATTTAGAAACAGTTATTTAAATATAGGCATTATTTATTATCTACAAAGTATATTGATTTCAACTATTAATACTTGCTTATGATGAGGCCCTTGAAACAAAATATACTTTGCAAAAAGGAATTATAAGGTGATTATAATCATGAGATCCCTACTGCATAGAAGTGTAATGTTTCTAAAATTGTTCCTAGTCAAGCATTGTCAATAAAAGAGGATATTGATAAATGTCATTGAAACTGGTATAGTGCTATGTCTTTACTTTGAGAAAGTAAGCGGTTGATCTCATAAGCTGATGCATTGATATGCTTAGACTAACATTGTAAGTGCTTGTTTGAAAAAAAAAGTTCATTGAACTAATCGGAATTGAGAAGTCAACTCGATATATTCATTGAAGTGTTTAGGGAATATCTTTTCAAGTGAAAGTTATATAAGTGATCCACAGACTTGAGATCAAGGTTACTATCGTATGTGATTAATACTGTACCTTGGCTATTCTCTATGAACTCCTATAAAGGATTGCCAATTGGGATGAAATTAGGTATAATGGTAATTGCATGGAGCATATCATCTTGATTTACCAAAAATCCAAACCAAAATTTTCCTTTTTCATTTACATGGTTGGGCTGTGCTTAGTGTCTCAGACTCATTGTAAAGCTAAATTTTACATTATTTGAAATATCCATTAATCTTGTTGGTCCCAGTTCAAAATTTTATGAGTAAGCATGCAATCTCAAATAAACTATATTAATTAACAAGATTCATATCTATCGGATTTGCATGTGTCATTACAAACCATAAATGTATTATCTACTCCCTTTGATTACATACCCGTTTTCTATAAATGTACTGTAATACAAATTTGAATACAAAAAGAATAACTGTACATCATATACATTCAAAGTCGGTACAAAAAGCCTCGAAGGACAATGTTAGAACCCCTCACGTAGCAAAGCCTGCTATAGATAATCTGAAAGGTAGAAGAGGGGGGGGGGGGGTGAGCTTATACAGCACAATAAAGAATACATATAAAGAGACAAATATCTTAAACTATATGCAAATTTTGCAAATCATATATTGAATATGAAAATTTAAAGGATAGTTTGGAAATGAAGTTCGGAAGGAGTTTCCTCTATAGCTCTTTAGGGCTTTAAGGCTGAGTATGAAAAGTGCTTTAAAGCACCTCACTTGTCCCTTTTTTCTAACATCTAAGCTATAGAGAATATCGAAAGAATTTATCAGAGAAGCAATTCATGCGTTCAAAAAACTAATTCAAATAAATGTAATGCATCAGAAAATTAAATTCTACAAATAAATCATGTAATTCTTATAAATCAACCAAATTTGGAACATAAATAAGAACATATATTCATAGCTTAATTCAGAGTCAAAATGATAAATATTTGTAATGAACCATTTTGGGTTTCGAAATTTAGATATCAAATTTTCAGAGTTCATACATAAAATACATACACATACTAATAAATGGAAACATGATAATGACTAAATAAAAATCATGCAGTCCGGATATCCCGTAAGGGAAGTGCAAATCAGATAGACATATGGCCATAGTCCAATGGGGTCTTTAGTGAGCACTGATCAGGTGTCAATTAGGTCCGCTGTGGTCTAGATCAAGGTCATACAGCAAGTCAAATTTCAAAGGTTTAATACTGCAAGATCTTAGATAGTCAATGTCTCAACATATGATTTCATAATCCAAAATTCAAAATAGCATTTTCAAAGTTCAGAGAGGTTCATAAACAATTAAATTACAATGTCTTTCAAAATCAAGTAATTATAATCATTCATAAATATTTCTAAAATACTATATTTTAGTAATTTCCATAAAACCAAAATTATAAATAGAAATTCATGAACATTCTAAAATCATATAATTTAATATTTTCAAAACAAAATTTCTTATGAAATTGTTATTCTTAATATGTTTCTTGAATTCCTAGTCTAAATTGCAACAACTAATATTTTTACGAAAATTCGACAGCATAACGGTATAAGTTTTCTAAACCCTTTTGCAAAGTAAGCGCAGTTTATAAACTCAAGGCAGTTGATTTTAAAATCATTTCAGTATCTTTTATGTTCCTTATATTTATATATATATATATATATATATATATATATATATATTTTACCTCAGTCAAGCACAATCGTAGCCAAGTCAAGCAATCCGGTAGTCAATATTCAATAACGAAGCTCGTATAATCCCAATCACCAACTCACTCTCAGACCACAGAAAAGTCATTTAAATATTTTAATTTCCAAAATTACCTTCACATAATATTATAAATCTTAGAGATCTCTCAAAATTCCTAATACAGTAGCAATTCGGCCGATTTCTTAATTGGCACTAAAACCGTAACTGCTACCAAATCATCTTCATTTTCGAATCCGACTTCATCAACAGTCTTCTATTATTCTTTACATTATTTTAAAACCCATTTTGTATCAAATTAGGCATGATTTCATATGCCCTTTCACTTGGCCAAACATTTACACTCTCACTAAACTCATCATCTTACAAATTCAACACCATACCTAAGTTCTTCATATTCTCTACACTAACATACATTTAAATCTAATCAAATAAGGCTTCATACATACAAAACCCCAAGTGGTCGAAACATGGATTTGTTTTATTCCAAGGCTATACACACCTTTAAATAACCAGAAAACTATTAACTATACAAGTAGGAATAAAAAATGAAGTGTCTTTCTCTCACCTCTTCTTTGGCCCAAACTTGGAGGAAGATTTTTTTCAAAGAAATGGCTTCTCCTAGCTTGCAAACTCTAGTATGGGGTAGACTAAATCAAGATGTACAACTTTGCTTAAGGGTGATTTTAGTTTTGATATAGTTTTCCTAAGGTTTCTCTTAACTTTCCTTAAGCTTTGAAAAGAAACCAAAAATGGAGGAAGTGGCGTGAATTAGGAGAGTAGCTGGCTAGTGTAGTGGAAGATGGAAAATATCTTCATAGTTTATCATTTAAAGGTTAATGTAGTGGGTTTAACCAAAAAAAAAAGGTTAATATAGTGGGGGTAACTATGCTTGGATAGTTCTCCCACTTACTTATATTTGTATATATTAAATCCTTATAATTTTCACACATTTCTCTTAAGGAAAACGTGAGAGAGGGTGAAGGGGAGAGTGTGTGGCCGATTGGGTGAGGAAAATGAGTGAAAAATCTATAATTTTATATAATTGGTGTAACTATGCTTAAATAGGTACTCCACTATCTTTTATTTATATATTTCATTTTATTTAATTTATAGGATATTTGTTTTCTTTATTATTTTCTTTATTAATTTCACTGTATATAATATATATATTTATGAGTCAAAATTTGACTTCCTTAAAGAAATGGATGACCATGGGTATAAATTTACCAAAATACCCCTTAAACTTTATTTATTTCATTTATGTCCTAACCTTCACAATTTTATTTAAACTTTTAAATTAAATTACTAAATATTTTTATCATACTACAAAATATACCTATTTAACATAAAGTGGCTCAAACCTTGACTTTTAATGAGGTTTGACTGATCAAAATGTGAAATTACTAAAATGCCCTAAATAGTGTTTTTAGGCATTTTCATGTGATTCAATCTACAATTTGAAATGGAGGGAGACATCTTTACACGAAGGTTCAATTATTATATTTTGTGGGTTTAAAGTCAAATTGTGTTGACCAATATTCAAAATTTACATTTCTCGACCTAGGGGCAAAATGATCATTTTTTCACATTTTTGGCACGTTTCCCAAGACATGCACAATGAAAGGATTCGAAATGTGAATACTTACCATTACCATATTTCACCCCAAATTTCTTTATTATGAAATCCGGTATCTCTTCAGACCTTAAAATTTTCAATAGGACCTACGATCCACTTTCATCTTATATAGCAAAACATAAAAATTCACCCAGTTATCATTAAATCTTATAATTCAAATTTCGAATTTAAAACTAGAAATGAAAGAAATTAGAAATTTCATATTCTCCCCAGCTTAAGAAATTTGGTTCTCCAAATTTGCATCGGGCTATTTTTCTCTCATAAGACTCTCTAGCTACTATGTTACTTCCTCAATAGTATGGTATTGCCAGAGAACTTTTAACAACAGAATACACTTTCACTGTAGAACTTTCTCTTTCCTATTCATAATCTGTGCTGACTTCTCCACATAGCTTATATCCTCTCTGATCTTTAGAGGCTCATACTGAATTACATGCGACAAATTAAGATGGTACTTGTGTAGCATCGATACATGAAAAACGTTATGTACTCCGTCTAACTCTGGAGGTATAGCTAACTAGTATGCTACATCTCCAACATGGTCTAAAATCTCAAAAGGCCTGATGAACTAAGGACTTAGTTTCCCTTTCTTGCCAAATCTCATAATACCTTTAGAAGGGGTAACTTTCAAAAATACAAAATCTCCCACAAAGAACTCAAGATGTCTACGTCGACTGTCAGCATAAATCTTTTGTCGACTCTAAGTTGTCCTAAGTCTCTCACAAATCAATTGGACATCCTCAGAAGCCTGTTCCATTAAATCGGGAGCATATAGTTACCCATTTCTTCCCAAGAAATTGACGTATGGCACCTTCTACCATACAAAGCTTCATATGATACCATCCTAATGCTCAAACGATAACTATTATTATAAGCAAATTCGACTAAAGGAAGATGATCGTCCCATGAGGCCTTAAAATCCAAAGCACATGTTCTCAACATGTCCTCCAAAATCTGAATGGTACGCTCGATTGTCCATTTGTTTGTGGATTGAAAGCAGTGTTGAAATTCAATCGAGATCCCATCACATCCTAAAAATGTTCCTAGAAGTGGGAAGTAAATTAGGAATCTCAATTAAAAGTGATGCTCACTAAAACACCATGAAGCTGTACAATCTCCTTAACATACAAGTTTGCTAGAGCATTGAGAGTATTAGTGCACTGAATGGCCAAGAAGTGATCTGACTTAGTCAATCGATCAACAATAACCTAGATTGCATCATGGCTTCTTCTAGTTCTCAGTAGTTCCATGATGAAGTCTATAGTAATATGCTCCCATTTCCATGTAAGAATAGATAGAGGCTGTAGCAAACCTGTTGGTCTCTGGTGCTTTATCTTAACTTGCTGACAAGTGATACATTTGGCAACAAATTCAGCAATGTCTTTCTTCATTCCTAGCCACCAGTACACTCTACGTAAATTGTGGTACATCTTAATATTACTAGGATGTAAAGTGTATCTAGTAGAGTGAGCCTTTGACGAAATAAGATCTTTGAGGTGTCTATCATCCGGGATACAAATTCATCCTTTAAACCTCAAAAGACCATCAAATCCAACTCCAAAATCAGTTTGCTCCTCAATTTGAATCTGACTAGCCATATCCACACAAAATGTATCCTCCCTCTAAGCACGTCTAATACGTTCTATTAAATCTAGCTTAATTCACATACTAGCCACTATGCCATATCTTTCAAATGGAGAAATGTTCAAGCTCAGGCTTACAAATTGCTATAACAAATCAAACTCTTGAACCATCATATATGAAACTAATCCCAAGTTCTTCTTACTAAGAGCATTAGTAACAACATTAGCTTTACTTGAGTGATTGAGGATCTCATAGTCAGAATTCTTTAAAAGCTCCATCCATCTTCTTTGTCTCATGTTCAACTCTTTCTGAAAGAACAGATACGTCAAACTTTTATGATCTGTGAATATCTGAAATCTTTCTCTATAAAGATAGTGCGGCCAAATCTTCAAAGCAAATAGCACCGCGACTAACTCCAGATAATGAGTAGGGGTAATTTTTCTCATGGTCCTTAAGCTGTTGAGAACCATAAGCATTACTTTTCCATTTTGCATAAGCACACAACCCAAACCCTGAGCGAATGCATCACTGTACACTGAGAAACCTCTTGAACTGCTAGGAAGAATAAGGATTGGTGCTATAGTCAGTCTACACTTCAATTCTTGGAAACTATGCTCACAGGCGTTATCTCACTCAAATTTTACATCTTTACGCATAAGGCGCTCTAGAGGAGCAGCTAGTTTAGAAAATCCCTCAACAAACCTCTTGATATGACCTTCACCGAAAGAAGATGAGGTTCAATGAAGAACACGAAGAATACTCGAAGAAAAATAAGAACAAGTTAAAAACGCAGCAAAGTAAAACAAAAATTAGAGATAAAACCAAGACCCATTGTGTAGAAACACAAGAACCTATGGTATTGGACCTAGACCCATTACTTAGAAAAGTAAGAACCTAAGGTATAAATTGGTGGAAAGAAGAAGAACACCATAAGGAAGACCTTGATAAGTTCAAGAGTTCTCAAGAGAACCAAAGAAAAAAGTCTCTCAAATTTTATAACTCAAATCAATTGTCTTCTGCCCAAAGGGTTACATAGCTATTTATAGGCAAATAGTAAACTTGCAGCACAAGTATTAGGAATCCTACTTTCCTAACTTGCAGAACAAGTAATAGGAATCCTACTTTCCTAACTTGCAGAACAAGAAATAGAAATCCTACAATAACTATTAAATAAAAAGGAATTAGGCTTAAATTAAATTAAGACAATGTTCAACCTAATAGTATATAACTAAATAAACTAAGTATAGCATTTGGCCTAATTGCACTAGGCCCAATTTATGCAACTAGCCTAATTGCATTTCGGCCCAATACTTGTGTGTCTTCAAGAAGGTTGAACTAGGGCTTAGATCATGTTGTAGAAGACTTTGTCATCCTCAATGCTCAAGCTTTGTTGGACTTTCTCTCTAGCAAAATTAATGAAACTAGCCAAGGCTTGTTGCATCATCTTTGTTTTAGCTTTTGTCATTAAACCTTCATGGATGCTCAAAGGATCACGATCACCACGAACATAACTTGGGCTTTGTGAGCTTGATGGGCCTCCATCATTCCCCCTCTCCTCAAAAGGATTTGTCCTCAAATCAGAATCACATATATCAATATCAATGGTAGAAAGATCAGAAACATTAAATGTAGCACTAACATTATACTCACTTGGAAAATCCAACTTATAAGCATTGTCATTGATCTTCTCAATCACTTGGAATGGTCCATCTCCTCGAGGTTGCAACTTGGAGCGACGTTGAGCAGGAAATCTCTCTTTACGCATATGTACCCAAACCCAATCACCAGGTTCAAAGATAACTTTCTTGCGATGCTTGTTAGCTTGAGTAGCATATTGCTCAGTCCTTTTCTCAATGTTTCGACGTACCTTCTCATGCAATTGCTTAACAAAATCAACTTTCTTTTCCCCATCCAAACTAGCTCTCTCCTCAATAGTTAGTGGTAAAAGATCCAATAGAGTGAGTGGATTAAAACCATAGACAACTTCAAATGGAGAATAACTAGTAGTAGAATGCACACGTTTATTGTAAGCAAACTCCACATGAGGCAAACAATCTTCCCAATTCTTCAAATTTTTTTGAATAATGGTCCTCAACAAAGTAGACAAAGTACGATTAACTACTTCAGTTTGACCATCGGTTTGTGGATGACAAGTAGTTGAAAACAACATCTTTGTTTCCAACTTTCCCCACAAAGTTTTCCAAAAGTAGCTAAGGAACTTCACATCACGATTAGAAACAATGGTCCTCAGAACACCACGTAGACGAACAATTTCTTTGAAAAATAAATCAGCAATGTTACTTGCATCATCGTTCTTATGGCAAGTAATGAAGTGAGCCATCTTAGAGAACCTATCAACAACAACGAAAACAGAATCTCTACCTCTCTTTGTTCTTGGTAAACACAAAACAAAGTCCATAGAAATGTTAGTCCAAGGAGCAGTAGGAATCGGCAAAGGAATATAAAGACCATGATTCATAACTCTAGACTTAGCTTGTTTACAAGTGACACATCTTTCACACAACGTTTCAACATCTCTTTTCATGTGAGGCCAAAAGAAGTGATCATGCAATATGTCTAAAGTTTTCTTTACTCCAAAATGTCCCATTAATCCACCACTATGGGCTTCTCTAACAAGTAATTCTCTTAAAGAACTCCTAGGCACACATAATCTATTTTCCCTAAATAAGAATCTATCATGCCTATAAAACTTTCCAAAACTAGTTTTCTCACATGCATTAAACACATTTTCAAAATCCTCATCAGTAGCATACAAGTCTTTAATATACTGAAATCCAAGTAGTTTTGCATTAAGAGTAGTGATTAGAGTATACCTTCGAGACAATGCATCAGCTAGGACATTTTCTTTACCTTGTTTATATTTGATCACATATGGGAATGTCTCAATGAACTCCATCCATTTCGCATGATGCTTGTTCAACTTGCTTTGTCCCTTCAAGTGCTTCAAGGACTCATGATCAGTGTGGATGACGAATTCCTTATGCCATAAATAACGTTGCCATGTTTCCAAGGCCCTCACTAATGCATACAACTCTTTATCATATGTGGGATAGTTAAGGGCAGCTCCACTTAACTTCTCACTGGAAAAAGCAATGGGGCGCTTCTCCTACATTAAAACAGCTCCAATACCTATACTTGAAGCATCACACTCAATCTCAAAAGTTTCAAAAAAGTCAGGTAAGGATAATAAAAGTGCAGCACAAAGCTTCTCTTTAAGCAAGTTAAAAGCATGATCTTGCTTAGGACCCCATTTAAATCCAACATTCTTTCTAACAACTTCAGTTAAAGGTGCAGCTATAGTGCTAAAGTCTCTAACAAACCTACGGTAGAAACTAGCTAATCCATGAAAACTACGCACCTCAAAGATATTCTTAGGTATAGGCCAATCTTTAATTGCCTTAACCTTTTCATCATCTATGGCTATACCCTTAGAAGAAATAACATATCCAAGAAATAAAATCTTATCAATGCAAAAAGAACATTTCTTAAGGTTAGCATACATCTTTTCCTTTCTCAAGACATTAAGCACATTCTTTAAATATTCAATATGTTCATGCAAACTTCTACTATAGATCAAGATATCATCAAAATAGACAACTACAAATTTTCAAATGAAAGCATGCAAGACATGGTTCATTAATCTCATGAAAGTGCTAGGTGCATTAGTTAATCCAAAAGGCATAACTAACCATTCATACAAACCATGCTTAGTCTTAAATGCAATTTTCCACTCATCACCTTCTCTCATGCGAATTTGATGATGACCACTTTTCAAATAAATTTTAGAAAAGATGCAAGAACCATGTAACTCATCAAGCCTATCATCTAATCTAGGAATGGGATAGTGATACTTTGCAGTGATTTTGTTGATGGCACGACAATCAACACACATCCTCCACGTCCCATCCTTCTTAGGAACAAGTAATATAGGAACAACACATGGGCTTATGCTCTCTCTAACATTGCCTTTCTTCATGAGCTCTTCAACTTGCCTTTGAAGCTCCTTTGTCTCCTCGGGATTACTTTTATAGGCAGGTCAGTTGGGAATGGCAGCTCCAGGAACAAGGTCTATTTGATGCTTAATTCTCCTAATAGGTGGCAAGCCATTTGAAATCTCCTTAGGGAATATATCTTCAAATTCCTTCAAAAGAGACACAACATTAGTAGGCAAAGAAGCTTTAAGATCATTAGAACTAAAACAAGATTCTTTATATAAAAATAAAAGGATTGGGCACTTAGCTAGAAAAGCAGCCTTTACATCACTTTGCTTTGCATAGAAGCTCACATCCTTTCTTTCTTTCTCTGTAATATCTTTGCCTTTATCTAGATTCTTTGACCTTTGTTGTGATTCATTTTGCTCTTTCAACCTCAATTGATTCTCATAAATCTCCTTAAGACTCAAGGGTGTAAGTGTGAATAATTTCTTACCATCCATGGTAAATGAATAACGGTTTCTGAATCCATAATGTATGACACGTCTATCAAATTGCCATGGTCTTCCTAAAAGCAAATGGCCAGCATGCATAGGCACAACATCACACAACACTTTATCATTGTACCTTCCGATGAAAAATGGCACTAATACTTGCTTGGTCACATTTACTTCTCCACAATTATTGAGCCATTGAAGTTTGTATGATTTGGGATATTTTGTAGTGAGAAAACTCAATTTGTCAACCAAATAAGTGCTAGCAACATTAGTGCAACTACCACCATCAATAATCAAAGAGCATACCTTATTGTTGACTTGGTATCTAGTGTGGAAAATATTTTCTCATTGCACTTCATCTTCATCCTTAACTTGAGCACTTAATGCACGACGAGCTACAAGTAGTTTAAGTAAATGCATGCTAGGTTCATGTCGATCTACATGCACATATATGAATGAATAAAAAATAAAGTGACATATATGCATGATACTATGTCCTGAAGCGGGATCTATCTATCCAAACTCATACTTTAAGGTTGAGGTTGTATGGGGTATTAGTCGAAATGATACTCTAAGTACCTTATTTCCTCGAGCCTTAACACAATACCAAAAAGACACAGTCACTCGTCACAATACTACAATGTTGACAGAATACACAAAATTATAATGAGCAACGTGCTTAGCTAAAAACTGATTCCTTATGCACATAGTACAAAACAGATTCACAATGAAATTAGTTCAAATCAGAATCACTATGCACTTGTACAAAACAGATTTTTGATCACTTTAGGCATGAGTCTCGAAGTACCAAAATCGATACTGATAACAAAATAGAGTTTCTAATGCATTTAGCTCAAGATCAATAATCGTACTAAAATTGAAAAATCAATAAGTTTAGAAATAAAGTCAACAACGTTGAAAATTGATTTCAATAGTGAAACAAATTTCTGATTCACTTAATTTAAAACACAACCACTATGCACCGAGTTCAAACCACGATCACTATGCACATGAGTTCAAAACATGGTCACTATGCACATGAGTTCAAAACACAGTAACTATGCACAATTTCAAAACACACTGATTATGCACATGAGTTCAAAACAAATAATCTTATAGAAATAGATACTTGATGGAGTAGGCAAAATGCCTCGAATTACTGAAGACTGATGCTGAAATCAAAATAAATACAAATAAAGTTAGGCATGAAGTCTTAAATCACGGAACTGAAATTGTAATAAAAACATATACTGATCAAGTTTGGCATAAAATCCTCAAATACTGACTGATACTGAAATAAACATATACTGATAAAGTTTAACATAAAGCCTCAAATATTGAACTGATACTGAAATCAAAACATATATTGATAAAGTTTAGGCGTAAAGCCTCAAATCACTAAATTGATACTGAAATCAAAATATATATTGATAAAGTTTAGGCATAAAGCCTCAAATCACTAAAAACTGATATTGATAAAATGTAGGCAAAGATCCCTGATAACTAATACTGATGTCCATCTTAGCTAGTGATGGACAAAACAACACAAAGACGCACTTGTGTAGCACGTAGTTCTTTTATGATTGTAGAGGTGGCTCCCACAGTCTTGAAGGTACTCGTGTAGCACATAGGTCTTTTAAGGTCTTTAGAGGTGACTCCTACGATAACATTTGTGGCTATAGAGTAATAATCTAGTCCCAATGATCAGTCGAGAGCTAGAACCTGTTTGCTAGTTTTCCAAACAAGCCTAATAGTGCCTAGAGCACAAGGTTTGTAAGGCACAGATACTGATACTAAAAGTCTAAAGCACAAAGCTTGATAGACGAGTAATGGAACCTAGAGCGAAGCTCGATAGGCTTTGAGTAGCTCGAAGGTCAATGGATCAGCCTAAAATCATATATAGAATGAAAATTTAAGTACTGATCGAAATCTTTTAGCTCAAAAAAATGGATTACGAAATGCTGATCCAAATTCTTTTGTTAGAACCCTTATTTTTATAAAAACTGAACATTTTCATGGTCAAATAAATTAAATTGATCAATAAAATAGATTATTATCGATTTTAGTGCAAAAAGGTAAACTTCTGTACGGAAGCACTGTAAGGACCCGAGTGGCACATTGCTCCCCACTGGGATTCAAGAGGTGGCCCCCTCGACGACTTTACCATTCGTGAAGTGGGCGGTCGCCCAATCACTCACTCAACGTATTGTCCGCTTTGGCAGTCACCCACTTCACGGCTTTATCCCAAGGTGCTTGAAGTACCTTATAGGACATTTATCACCTTAAGCTCGTTTTCTGAGGTTCGAACCCTAGTACTCTTAAGTACCCGAGCCTTACACTCATCATACCATTTGGACAACGTTTTTTTATGTAAGGACCCGAGTGGCACGTTGCTCCCCACTGGGATTCAAGAGGTGGCCCCCTCGGCAACCTTACAATTCGTGAAGTGGGCGGTCACCTAATCACTCACTCAACATATTGACCGCTTTGGCAGTCGCCCGCCTCACGGCTTTATCCTGAGGTGCTTGAAGTACCTTACAGGACATTTATCACCTTGAGCGCGTTTTCTGGGGTTCAAACCTTGGTACCCTTAAGTACCTGAGCCTTACACTCATCATACGATTTGGACAACTTATGTAAGGACCTGAATGGCACTTTGCTCTCGTAGGAATCATGAGGTGGCCTTCTCGACGACCTTACAGTGTGAGATTGGCGGTCACCTACACTCACTACATATTGTCTGCTTTGGGTGATCGCCACCCTCACGGATTTGTCTCAAAGTGCCCGAAGTACCTTACAGGACATTTATCACCTTGAGCACGTTTTCTGAGGTTTGAACACAAGACCCGTAAGTACCTGACTCTTACACTCATTATACCATTTGGACAATTAAAAACGCGTGTTTTTAGTTGTAAGGACCTGAGTGGCACTTTGCTCTCGCAGAAATCAAGAGGTGGCCTTCTCGATGACCTTACAGTGTGAGGTTTGTGGTCGCCTACACTCACTACGTATTATCCACTTTGGGCGATCGCCACCCTCACGTCTTTGTCTCAAGGCACTCGAAGTACCTTACGGCACATTTATCACCTTGAGCACATTTTTTGAGGTTCGAACACAATACCCTAAGTACTTGACTCTTACACTCATTATACCATTTAGACAAGTTGTCCAAATGGTATAATGAGTGTAAAAGTCAGATACGTAAGGGTCCTGTGTTCGCCCACACTCACTACGAATTGTTTGCTTTGAGCGATCGCCACCCTCACAGCTTTATCTCAAGGCGCTTGAAGTACCTTACGGGACATTTATCACCTTGAGCGCGTTTTTTGAGATTGAAACACAAGACCCTTAAGTACCTGACTCTTACACTCATTATACCATTTGGACAACTTGAGCGCGTTTTCTGAGGTTCGAACATAGGACCCTTAAGTACCTGACTCTTACACTTATTATACCATTTGGACAACTATCTAAATGGTATAATGAGTGTAAGAGTCAGGTACTTAAGGGTCCTTACAAGCACGCACCAATGAGATATGCTTGAATTATCATAAATTGATGATATTTAGCGCCAGATAAATCATTTTAACCTAATTGAAGTTGATTTTGCCTTATCTCACAAGTTTGGGCTAAATTGGGCAAAAAGCATAAAACCATAATTTAACACGTAAAGTCTCGATTTAATAGGAGAAAAATATCTTAAATAAATATTTTATTTTGTAATTTTATAATCTTGAGTTACTTTATTCAGGTTTAGGAAATTAAACAAAAAAAAATTAGACTACAGGAATTATACATGTGCCCAATAGTAGCTCATTAATGGCTTTTTTGTAAATATGTGGAAGTTACAATTAAAAGCCAAAATTTGGCTCTTTCACAACATGGAAAACCAACACCCTCTCTTCCTCCTTTCTTCTTCACTCTAAAC
Organism: Heritiera fomes; assembly: GCA_032173925.1. Lineage (NCBI taxonomy): Eukaryota > Viridiplantae > Streptophyta > Magnoliopsida > Malvales > Malvaceae > Heritiera > Heritiera fomes. The sequence continues at coordinate 14,229,020 of JAPDPM010000020.1, read as the reverse complement.
ACCTTCCTTTATTGTGCAAAATCAAGATTCAAGACAAATCAGAAGAAATTGGCCTCAATCGACGAAACCCCACTCTAAAACCGACCTCCTCTTTCATTCATCACGTCAATTTCATGGTCTTTTTAGGGGAGAATGTTGAGAATAAAGAATGGGTAAGGGAATTTGATTTTTATTAGATTTGTGAAGGTATACACGTTTGATTATTATGATTCCTTAGTTTGTTGATTAAGGACCTATTCTAAGTGTTTTTATGGTTTCAATTTGAGTGATTGTTAAAGGATTGGGAACCTAGGGTTTCAGCCAAGGAAGGAGAATTGGGTATTTTGTTTGATAGGTGAAATTTCATGCAACTGAAGTTAGATTTTAGTTCATTGATAGAAGTAAGTGTTGATTGAAGCTTGAATTTGAATGGGTTCTTTGAAATTATCAAGAACTAATGAAAACTGGAATTTTCCCTTTTGTTAAAATTGGGGATTTTGTATAATTGAGATAAATTACACTAAAGTGAAGCTAAATTACTGTTCATTGATATAAATAAAGGTTAGTTGTAACTTCAATTTGATTGGGTGGCATAAAATTGCCAAGAATTGGAATTTTCCCTTTATATGAAATTGGGAATTTTGAGAATTAAGCCTTAAATTTTTATAATTGATGTTAGTTGATGTTTATTGGAAACTTAGTTAGTGAAGTTGTAGTGATTTGAAGCTTTATTGAAGAAGGTTGGATCTGTGACAACCGTAAATTTTTCCATTTATTGGAAATTAGAAATATTGAAAATAATATTGGAGAAAATAAATCAGAGGAAATAAATAAAATTTTGCGAGAACGGGATATGGGTGAAAATCCCGAAAAGTAAGAAAGTGAAAGAATCGGGAAATTGGTGTAAAGGAAATTAAATTGGAAGTGAAAATAAAAATAATAGAGAGAGGAAAAAAAAGAACTAAATTGGATAAATTAAAAATCCAAATTTAAATAAAAAAATGAGAAATGAAAATAAAGTATGTTTATATAATTACAAAAACATATAAAATGTATTTTATACAAATACGTATGTATTTAAAATACTATATAGTATATTTTAATATACGTTGGTATATATGTGGAAATATATACTATTTCATGAATTTAAATAATACATATGTATATAAACATAATATTTTTTTGTATATATAAATATATATATACATACATATATAGAAAATGTAAATATTATTTTATATTAAAGTTTATAGGTATATATATTGTATTATAACATTTATATAATTTACATATATAAATGTTATTTACTTTAAAGTATATAAATATACATATATACATATATATACTAGATATATGTTTTTGTCAATATACAAAATATATAATTCATATATAATGTATATTGTATTTCATTATATATGAAATAATATATGTATAATATATAGTATAAATTATATGTATAAAATATAATTTATACTGTAATATATAGTATACTATATACTAAAAAGGGAAAGGAAATAAAAACCCAAAGAGGAAAGAAACAAATGAAAAAAAAAAAAAAGAAGAACAGAATAGAAACAGGGAATCGGGATACCTGATTCTCGTTTCTTCAACAGAAATGGCAAGGAAGCCGGTCGGCGCCGGCGGCCAGGAAAGAGAAGGGAGAGAGAGTGACCACTGTGGGCAAGAGAAGGAAGAGGAAGGGCCGGTGACGACAGACGCAGTGGAAGAAACGAAAAAGAAAACAAAGGCGAAAACCGAAAGGAAAAAGGAAGGAGAGATCGGTGGTGCCGGCCGATTCGGGCATCGCCACCGCCACCAACGCCACTGGCAAGGACCAACGAAAGAGAAGGAGGCCACCGGCAGTGAAGGAAACGGCGGAGGAAGGAAGAAACGGAGGAGAAAGAGGCCGAAACCCACGAACCCAGATCCGGCGCTGTCAACGGTGATGGGGTGAAACGAAGGCCAGATCCGGCATCCTCGCAACGTCGGCCAACTGTGGGAGGCGTGAACCGGCGGAAAGTAGGACCGCTTGCGGTTGAACCGGCCGAACCGGCGGGATGAGGCACAAACCGGTCTGAACCGGTCCAGCCAGAGAAAGGAAAAAAAAAGAAGAAAGAAAAGAAAAAGGAAAAAGAAAAAGAAAAAGAGAAAGAAAAGAAAAAAGAAAGAAAAAGAGGAAAAAGGAGAATTTCAAAAATTCAGAAAATTCCCAGAAATTCGACAACCCAGACATTTACGAAAATTCGGTAAGAAATTTCCCGGAAATTTAATTTCAGAAAAATTAAATAAATTATGAAAAAATTCTAAAAAATTAGAATTTTAATTCCTGAAATTATTTTCAGCAATCGGGATAAGGAATCGGGAGAAATGCAGTGCGGGCGCGACCGATAAGCGGAAGTCGCCGGCTCGAAAAAAGGTAAGGGATGCATGTGCAGCAGTGTAAGGATACTCAGTCTGCATATTTTAAATTGAAATATTTTATGCAGATATTTTATGAAAATTATTATGATGCATGAATTGCTGAAAATTTTGAGATGAAGTACTGGCTGTAAATTTATTACTGTATTTTCGTGCAGGAGGTTAGTAAATCGGCAGCCGTTATGCTGCCGAAAATTTTAGAACAAACTTTATAAAATCAAATTAAATGATTTTGATGATTTTATTTCCGAAAGTCGATATTAAATCACAAAACATGAGGAAATTACTAAATCTCATAAAACATGAATATAATGAGATAGAATTTTAAAATATTCATGTATACGAGAATGGTGACAACGAAATCACCGAAAATTCTCGAAATAGATAAATTACATGAAATACGAGACGAAAGATGAAGTGAAATATAGTGAATACTTTTATGAATATTTTTATAAATATTCACTAAAAGATTTTAACCCTTATGGTTTTAAATTATGGAATTTTATATTTATATAAATTCCATATAAGTTTATTTTATGATGAAAACTACGGTTTTGAGATTGGTTGGCATTCCTATCATGCGGATGCATGATATGTGATATGTTTAGTCCCAGTCGACACCTGATCCGTGACCCACAGAGAACAATATAGATTATGGTCATAGATTTGACCGGTTTATTTCTGTACCGTGTGAGCCACCTTTAGAATCCTTCAGGAACTAAGTGCTACACGAGTTTCGATGTGTTAGTAAAGGCCAAACCGAGCAAAGACTCGATGATTGTACGTGTGAGCCACCTCTAGAATCCTTCGGGAACTAAGTGCTACACGAGTTTCGATGTGTTAGTAAAGGCCAAACCGAGCAAAGACTCGATGATTGTACCGTGTCAGCCACCTCTAGAATCCTTCGGGAACTAAGTGCTACACGTGTTCTGATGTGTTAGTAAAGGCCAAACCGAGCAAAAACTCGATGATTGTACCGTGTGAGCCACCTCTAGAATCCTTCGGGAACTAAGTGCTACACGTGTTCTGATGTGTTAGTAAAGGCCAAACTGAGCAAAGGCTCGATGATTGTACCGTGTGAGCCACATCTAGAATCCTTCGGGAACTAAGTGCTACACGTGTTTTGATGTGTTAGTAAAGGCCAAACCGAGCAAAGACTCGATGATTGTACCGTGGGAGCCACCTCTAGAATCCTTCGGGAACTAAGTGCTACACGAGTTTCGATGTGTGAATAAAGAGTTTCTGTACCGTGTGAGCCACTTCTAAAAGACTCAAGGGACCTAAGTGCTACATAGATTCTTTGTGAACTATGGGAAGCCATCTCTAGAATCCTTTGAGCACTAAGTGCTACACGGGTTCCTGGATATGACACTAAACTCCATTGCTAGTTAGAATGGACGTCGTAACTGAAGCAGTGGATTGGGGCTTTCGCCTAAAGTGATTAAATAATCGGTTATATTGGAATAGGCTTTAATAGCTTATTTTGCTCTTTAAAGTACGGTACTAATTAAGAGAGTACATTAAAACATGGAATGAGTTTTAAAGAAATAAGATGATGATTTAACTAATATTCTTTTCAAGGAATATACGAATATTAATTATTTTATTTAAATGCTTTATTTCGTAGAAGCATTATTGTGAAAGGAATATGAAAAAGGTTATGAAAGTCCTAAAAAAAAAGAGGATTTATTAATTCAAAAGGAAATGAAAATTTCTGTCTACAGTTGCTTCTAGGTTCCGTAACAAGTATGGTATTCTAAAATACCTACCTTACTCTTTTCGGATCCCTAGCCGACTGTAGTATCCTTCCTACATGCGAGCCTAGAGCCCATAGGAAAAATGAAAAAGATTTTTAGCATATAGGAAGCTGAGTATCAAGTGAGGCATATAATTCTCTTACTGAGCCGTGGTTTTGCTCACCCCTTAATTTTCAACATTTCAGGTTTTGATGAATATGAGTTTAGTGTATTGTGGATCCTGGCTGTACACGAAGGACAATGTGTCATACCGATTGATTATTTGAGGTATGATCATTTATTTTCTGTATTTAGACACGTCAACAGTACTACTTATCTGATTAGTTACGATAGGGGATGTGTATAATATAAACAATATTATGTAAAATTGTTTAACAGTCAGTACAAGTGAAGTATCGCAGACAGCCCAACAGGTTAAGTTGTGTATAAGAAGATGAAAAATGTGGTCACGGGTCATGACAGATTTAATGGTATCAGAGCAATGGCTGGCCTGATGTCTGTGGATACTTTTGGAAGGAAAAGAGTTAAACATCCCCGGTAGTACTGTGCCATCTGAATACATAGAGCAATGGTTGGCCTGTTCGGTAAGGAACAGAAATGGACTCGGTGAGGGCCCCACCAGTACTTTTCTGTCTGAACCGAACTGAGACCTGAAAGTGATGGTATAAAGTAGGAGAATGAAATATCATCATTAAATAGACTTTAAGATCACCGATTGAGGGTAATTTAAAGAGAGAAAATTTTTAGCCAAAAATGATCAAAATACCCCTACCCTAAAATTTTACCGAGAGTCAAAATAGATCACTAGAAGTTGGAATTGATCGATTTGACAGAGAAATTAATGTTATAAAGCTGAATTACAAGTAAATTAATCCCATTGTGGATTTTAGTGAACTTCTCTGTCGAAAATCAAATGAGATCTAACTTGCTGTTATAAGTATCAGAAAGGATACTATCAACACATAGATGATCAGTTCATTGATTTGAATGTATATTGAGGAGATAGAAATAAATGTCGAAATGACGAAAATGCCCCTATATTGGGCAATGTTCGGAATAGTGTTAAAACCGAGCTGAATTGGAATCCATTGATAGTAATGGAATTATTAATGGCATAGAAGATGTCATATGAATCTAACGATCCCTATTACTGATTCCACTAACACTTAGATTATGGAAGCGAAAGAAATCCGTGAAGGGCTAAGTGCCACGTTTGTGTGACGGGGGCCACCTCTAGAACGCAGAGCGGACAGTACGGATGAGTAAGGCACTGGGGTGGTAAATCCCTGGTTAACGGAGATCCAGGCACTCCCGGTCCTTACAATAAAATGAGTACGGATGAGTGAAGTGGCTCGGTAAATCCCTGAAAGAAACTGTAAATCCGGGGCTTCACAATAAAACGGTATGATGCGATCGAAAGAGTGTAGTGGAATGTCATCAGACGTTTGACCCGGTTATTGACTGAAAGGGTCGAAAAATTAAGAGTGTATTGAACGGGATCGTTGAATACTATGAAAAATGAAATGATTTTAAGATCAATTGCATTGTGTTTTATGAACTACGAATGATTTGCAAGAGATTTTAGAAATTTGATATCATTATGCTATCGAATTTTCGTAAGAATATTGATTTTTGCGATTTCAGCTAAAAAGGTAAGAAACTTCTTAAGGATAGAACTTTCTTAAGGAATTCAGTCTTGAAAATATTAAGTTGCCTGATTTTAGCATAATCATGAATATTTAAATTAAATTTTATCTTATGGAAATTACCAAACTTTAGTGTTTTAGAAATAATTATAAAAAAAAAGTTGTGAAATTTCAGATTCCTGAAATTCCTTGCATTTTTATTGGTTTCGGAACCTTTATGAGTTTTGAAAATGCTCTTTCGAACTAAGACTTATGAAACTCTGCATTAGCATGAATTATCTAAAGAATTCAGTTTTTATTGAAAGGTTATTAAATTTCATAATTTTAAAGTCTTGTGATTTTTCCGTCTTAAATTTGGTTTTACGAATTTATTATAAATCATGGCACTAAAAATCGATTTTTTTTCTTTATATATATGTTGTTGGAAATTACTAAGTTTTTAAATAATTGGAAAATAACTATGATTTTCTACGATGATCTGCTTTATGAACTTTTATCAATATCTGTATGATTTGACTTACAGATTTGAACTCCAAACTATGAAACTTTTGTTCTGAGACATTGGCTAACCATCATCCAGCAGTGTCTGGCTGCAGCGTGACCTTCGGGGCCTGCAGTGTCTGGCTATAGCGTGACCTTCGGGGCTTATAGTATTTGGCTGTAGTGTGACCTTCGGGGCCTACAGTATTTGTATCTGATATGAATTTTGTGCACTATGTTGCTGTGTGATTTGATCTACTCCGCAACGGCCACAGATGACACCTGATCAGTGTTCACTGTACACCACTTGGACTATGGCCACACGCCTATTTGTTATTATCCTTATAGGATATCTTTGCTGCTTGATGTATACCGAGTTACTGCCATGTCTCCACTTTCTGTTATTTCTGATTTCTGAATTATTTGATTTTCGAACTCTGAAATATGTGCTACAGAATGAAGTACTGTGTGGAGTACTGTAAGCTAGAGAATAATTATAAGAATAGTGAAGTGATAAAAAGAAGATGACAGCGAACCTAAAATTCTTCAGGACCCTTGAGACAGAACTGTGATGGGCGACTCAATGATGGGAGACCCGTAGTGGATCATGTGTTATGAGATATAGGCGAACTATGTCATCGCCGACTCACTAGTAAGGGTAAACCTGGGGCGAAAGGAATCGCCTAGGGAATGCTCGCCAACGGCCGATACGAACGGGCGGGGCTCTTACAATTATCTCAATGGTAACACGAGAGTAAGGAACTAGGTACGTAAGGGTGCCAAGGTTCAAGCCTTGTGGAGGATATACTCAAGGGAACTAAGCCTGAATTCAGTAAATGGAAATGGTTTTAAAGTGAATAACTGAATTGAAACGGGTAGCTACAAAGTGTGATGAGAACCATTGTACTTGATACAGCTTACCAGAGTGAGATTCGTAACGCTGTAAAGTATGACTAGGTAATAAAATCAAGGTAGAGTATGTATCAAAATTATTTGAATATTGAATGTCTCTAACTTGAGAATACACTGTGAAATGATGGGACACAAAGATGAAGGTCCAAAATGATAAGAGAAGTGTGGTTAAAGAAACTACCGGATGAGAATCCCGATAAATTTCAGAGTAACATAGATTGAGAAATCAGGTTAATGTTGACTCGATCGTGGGTATGAAATTTATTCTTAAGCTTGTATCGAAGAATAAATCCGACAAGCTCAAGAAAATAATTTTTGGAAAATGTTATGGATGATGAAATCCACAAGTATCGATGCAAAGGATGGAAATATAAATGATATGATTTGAGGATGAATTAAATGATGTATTAAAATTTTTGTTATACGATAAAGTTCTTATGAAGAACAAATAAATATCATATGGAAGTGATGCCTTAAATATGATTTAATCAGAGATGTATAAGGAGCTTATAAGAGCAATCTTTGTAAAAGGCATCATCAGATGAAAAGTTGAAGAACGATGGTCACAAGATGATAAGAAATGTATGATTAAAGAAAATATCAGATTTGATTTCCGATAGAACTTCCAAAGTTATATAAATTAGAGGAATCGAGATAACATTGACTCGATTTTGAATATGAAGTTAAATTCTAAGTTTATATCGAAGGAAATTCTAAGTTTATATCGGAGGATGTAGAAAGAATCCGAAAAGCTTAAGAAAATAACTCTGAAAATTGTGTGAATAATGAAATTCACGTGTAAAGGTTTGAATAACGAAAATACAGATAATGACAAATTGAGAATAATGAAACTGTCTGTATAAGTATAAATGAGAGAAATACAAATGATATTGAGTTGTAGATGACTTAAAAAGGATGTATTAATTTCCTATTATTGATAAAGTTCTGGTGAAGAACAAGTATTCATCTACATAAAAACAGAAGCTTTATGGAGCTGATTAGGGATGTGTGAGGAGTTAATAAGACTAGCCTCAGTATAAAGAGTCCTTAGATAAAAGATTGAAGATTGGTGTCCATAAGGTGATGATTTCAACTCGGAGTGAATTTTACGAGTTTCGATTGAAGTTACAAGGGTAATGAGTTGCCTTGTAAAGTAGTTAAGCCTAAAGAATGAGGCATCCTTACATGAGTAAATTGATGAAATACTGATAGAGTCTAAAGTATAAATGGAACATGAGCAGCATTGTGATATGATCCTTAAACTCTTAAAGACTGTGGAATTGTGCTAAGATTTGCAATTAAAGATTTGGCTAGACAGTACCTCCTCTTGAGATATATGATCTCGAGACGACAGGATGACAGTGAACCTGTCTATGATATAAAGAAAATGATTAAGATACGAAAGTAATGAGTCTAGCTAAATACTATTGTCAGCCTATAAAAGAGTGATGAGACTAGCTGCTCTATAGATGAGATCTAATTAAAGAAATTAAAGTCGGTAGAGGGATAGTGTAAAGAAAAAGATGGTATGCAAGATTTTAAAAGATCTTAATAGTATAGTACCATATCAATTGAGAAAACCGACAAAAAGGGATGAGAGTAAGAATATGAAAACGAAAGTGAAAGTGGAATAAGGAAATAAACTGCATGATGAGAAAGGAACATCAATATGAAACAGTTCCCGAAGTTAAGACTGAGGGTGATTTGTGTTGGTTATCACATAATTGTGGCAAGATGTAAAAGCAAGCCAACTTTGATAAGTACAATTAATGATACTCAAAGGAGTAAGATAATTGATATGTTTACTGCTAGTATATAAATAAGAAATGTTTGTACATATAACCACCTCGAAACGATAGAGATGGTGGAATTGTATAGATAATGTGGTGCTTAAATGGATAATTCGAGGATTCAATCACAGAATCTAAATTATGAAAAGAGATTTAAAGACCATACTAAATGAAGAGAATATGATAGTCTCATGAATTATGATTGTAAGAGATGATCTATAGTAAAATCGGCAAATGAGATGCAGCCTTGATGGAATAAGTGTGAAAATGAATATTGTGGAAAATAAAAGTCCAAAAGAGAAATGATGATATGGAAGTGATTAAAGACTGATGATCTAAATAGAATCACTTTCCATTATCAGACTTCTAGATTCTCTATTGCCTTAGTCACAATATAAGTGTTAAACAGTGTGAATGTGTATGTACAGTTCCAGTGAGCCTTACATGTGATGGGAGTCTCTGTGTTGCCATATGCTAATGAGAGATAGCAAAAGGCTTTGAGATCCCAAGTGTATTGATAGCACCGCTCCATACTGATATATATATATTTATATATATGAGCGTGAGATGTAAACGCTCCATGATATTGAGAGAGCGTGTGCATGAGATGTGAAAGCTACTGGGACACTTATATATAATTGATTGACATGAGTACACGATAGTACCAAATTATGTCGACTCGGCACTAAGTGAGAAGAATGGATGATGAACAGCATAGATTAGCTGTAATATTAAAAATATTATGTATGGACTCTTATATGAAAAGAGTAAAAGTGAATAACTTCCGATTTGAGAAATGAACTTACGGGAGTATAGACATATATGATGAAAGACAGCATGTAGTGGTCTAAAGTATTGTTGATGTTGAAAGTGTACTGGCAGTATTACTTGGAGGATGAACTAGAGATCAGAAGTCGTAAGTATACGGCATATACCCCCTATGGACTTAAGTTAAATTCGGAGGACCGAATTTCTTAAGGTGGGGAGGATGTGACAACCGTAAATTTTTTCATTTATTGGAAATTAGAAATATTGAAAATAAATATTGGAGAAAATAAATCAGAGGAAATAAATAAAATTTTGCGAGAACGGGATATGGGTGAAAATTCCGAAAAGTAAGAAAGTGAAAGAATCGGGAAATTAGTGTAAAGGAAATTAAATTGGAAGTGAAAATAAAAATAATAGAGAGAGGAAAAAAAGAATTAAAATTGGATAAATTAAAAATCCAAATTTAACTAAAAAAATGAGAAATAAAAATAAAGTATGTTTATATAATTACAAAAACATATAAAATGCATTTTATACAAATATGTATGTATTTAAAATACTATATAGTATATTTTAATATACGTTGGTATATATGTGGAAATATATACTATTTCATGAATTTAAATAATACATATGTATATAAATATAATATTTTTTTGTATATATAAATATATATATATACATATATAGAAAATGTAAATATTATTTTATATTAAAGTTTATAGGTATATATATTGTATTATAACATTTATATAATTTACATATATAAATGTTATTTACTTTAAAGTATATAAATATACATATATACATATATATACTAGATATATGTTTTTGTAACATATAGTATAAATTATATGTATAAAATATAATTTATAGTGTAATATATAGTATACTATATACTAAAAAGGGAAAGGAAATAAAAATCAAAAGAGGAAAGAAACAAATGAAAAAAAAAAGAGAAGAGAATAGAAACAGGGAATCGGGATACCCGATTCCCATTTCTTCAACAGAAATGGCAAGGAAGCCGGTCGGCGCTGGCGGCCAGGAAAGAGAAGGGAGAGAGAGTGACCACTGTCGGCGAGAGAAGGAAGAGGAAGGGCTGGTGACGATGGACGCAGAGGAAGAAACGAAAAAGAAAACAGAGGCGAAAACCGAAAGGAAAAAGGAAGGAGAGATCGGCGGTGCCGGCCGATCCGAGCACCGCCACCGCCACCAACGCCACCGGCAAGGACCAACGAAAAAGAAGGAGGCCACCGGCGGTGAAGGAAACGGCAGAGGAAGGAAGAAACGGAGGAGAAAGAGGCCGAAACCCACGGACCCAGATCCGGCGCCGTCGCCGGTGATGGGGTGAAACGGAGGCCAGATCCGGCATCCTCGCAACGTCGGGCAACTGTGGGAGGTGTGAACCGGCGGAAAGGAGGACCGCCGGTGGTCGAACCGGAGGGATGAGGCACAAATCGGTCTGAATCGGTCTAGCCAGAGAAAGGAGAAAAAAAAAAGAAGAAAGAAAAGAAAAAGGAAAAAGAAAAATAAAAAGAGAAAGAAAAGAAAAAAGAAAGAAAAAGAGGAAAAATGAGAATTTCGGGAATTCGAAAACTTCCCGGAAATTCGCCAACCCGGACATTTACGAAAATTCGGTAAGAAATTTTTCGAAAATTTAATTTCAGAAAAAATAAATAAATTATGAAAAAATTCTAAAAAATTAGAATTTTAATTCCAGAAATTATTTTCACCAATCGGGATAAGGAATCGGGAGAAATGGAGTGCGGGCGCGATCGATAAGCGGAAGTCACCGACTCGGAAAAAGGTAAGGGATGCATGTGCAGCACTGTAAGGATATTCAGTCTGCATATTTTAAATTGAAATATTTTATGCAGATATTTTATGAAAATTATTATGATGCATGAATTGCTGAAAATTTTGAGATGAAGTACTAGCTGCAAATTTATTACTGTATTTTCGTGCAAGAGGTTAGTAAATCGGCAGCCGTTATGCTGCCGAAAATTTTAGAAAAAAACTTTATAAAATCAAATTAAATGATTTTGATGATTTTATTTCCGAAAGTCGATATTAAATCACGAAACATGTAGAATTTTAAAATATTCATGTATTCGCGAATGGTGACAATGAAATCACCGAAAATTCTCGAAATAGATAAATTACACGAAATACGAGACGAAAGATGAAGTGAAATATAGTGAATATTTTTATGAATATTTTTATAAATATTCACTAAAGGATTTTAACCCTTATGGTTTTAAATTATGGAATTTTATATTTATATAAATTCCATATAAGTTTATTTTATGATGAAAACTACGGTTTTGAGATTGGTTGGCATTCCTATCATGCGGATGCATGATATGTGATATGTTTAGTCCCGGTCGACACCTGATTCGCGACCCATAGAGGACAATATAGATTATGGTCATAGATTTGATCGGTTTATTTATGTACCGTGTGAGCCACCTCTAGAATCCTTCGGGAACTAAGTGCTACACGAGTTTCGATGTATTAGTAAAGGCCAAACCGAGCAAAGACTCGATGAATGTACCTGTGAGCCACCTCTAGAATCTTTCGGGAACTAAGTGCTACACGAGTTTCGATGTGTTAGTAAAGGCCAAACCGAGCAAAGACTCGATGATTGTACCGTGTGAGCCACCTCTAGAATCCTTCGGGAACTATGTGCTACACGTGTTCTGATGTGTTAGTAAAGGCCAAACCGAGCAAAGACTCGATGATTGTACCGTGGGAGCCACCTCTAGAATCCTTCGGGAACTATGTGCTACACGAGTTTCGATGTGTGAATAAGGAGTTTCTGTACCGTGTGAGCCACCTCTAGAAGACTCAAGGGACCTAAGTGCTACATAGATTCTTTGTGAACTATGGGGAGCCACCTCTAGAATCCTTTGAGCACTAAGTGCTACACGAGTTCCTGGATATGACACTTAACTCCATTACTAGTTAGAATGGACGTCGTAACTGAAGCAGTGGATTGGGGCTTACGCCTAAAGTGATTAAATAATCGGTTATATGGGAATAGGCTTTAATAGATTATTTTGCTCTTCAAAGTACGGTACTAATTAAGAGAGTACATTAAAACATGGAATGAGTTTTAAAGAAATAAGATGATGATTTAACTAATATTCTTTTCAAGGAATATATGAATATTAATTATTTTATTTAAATGCTGTATTTCGTAGAAGCATTATTGTGAAAAGAATATGAAAAAGGTTATGAAAGTCCTAAAAAAAAGAGGATTTATTAATTCAAAAGGAAATGAAAATTTCTCTCTACAGTTGCTTCTCGGTTCCGTAACAAGTATGGTATTCTAAAATACCTACCTTACTCTATTCGGATCCCTAGCCGACTGTAGTATCCTTCCTACATGCGAGCTAAGAGCCCATTGGAAAAATGAAAAAGATTTTTAGCATATAGGAAGCTGAGTATCAAGTGAGGCATATAATTCTCTTACTGAGCCGTGGTTTTGCTCACCCCTTAATTTTCAACATTTCAGGTTTTGATGAATGTGAGTTCAGTGGATTGTGGATCCTGGCTGTACACGAAGGACAATGTGTCATACCGACTGATTATTTGAGGTATGATCATTTATTCTCTGTATTTAGACACGTCAACAGTACTACTTATCTGATTAGTTACGATAGGGGATGTGTATAATATAAACAATATTATGTAAAATTGTTTAACAGTCAGTACAAGTGAAGTATCGCAGACAGCCCAACCGGTTAAGTTGTGTATAAGAAGATGAAAAATGTGGTCACGGGTTGTGACAGGATCTAAATACAATATGTGAAAATTACTTGGAGTTGGTTCCATAGTATTTGAAGTGTAATTATACTTAAAGTTTTAAAATAAATAAATATGGAATATGTTTTATTGTTCAAAAATGATTTGATGGAAATTAAAATTTAATTGGAATTTACCAAGTTGGGGAGCATCAGGTCACTTGGTGTTTTTGGTGTAAGTATGCTTGATTTGATAACGACATAGACATATAAGATGTAATTCATTTAAATAAGCATGATTAAGATGCTAAATAACATTCAAGTTAATTGTATGACATAAAGGCACATTAGGCCTCAATAAAGGGCAGTATTAAATTGAGACTGATATAATAACTTGATAATTTAAAATGAGTTGGAAAATAATATTTGAAGTATCGGTATCGTTGAAATTGAAAAATGACTAAAGAGAATTATTTTAACTCTACTAGTAGTTCAGCATCCTGTAGGAAGTAAATCGGATTTGCTGTTGTGTGATAATCGCTAATTTTCTAAAATTAATATTAAATATTTGTAAATTTAATATTAAAGCAAATAGAGAAGTTAAATAAATAAATAAAATTTATTTATGAGATGAGAATACCGTTGAATTTCCCGAAATTGATGAAGTGATGAAGTTGATAAAATTAATTTGGATAAATTAAAATCCAAATTAAATAAGAAATGAAAATGGAAAATTAATTAGATATTAAGAAAATCCAAAGTGTAAGGAATAAAAATGCGAGTATATATTAGATATTAATTTGGATATATTTTATACGTTTTACATGATTACATATGTATATATATGAAAAATAGTATATATATATGATTATTATATAATGATATATACTATTTATATATATATATATCATAAATAAATACATATGTAGATTTATATACATTAAGTGTGTATATATATATATATATATATATATATATATATATATATATAAATATATATATAAAATATATAGTATTTTAAACTAAATTGTATAGATATATATATATTATATATTTATATATATATATATAAAGGATTTAAATATATAATATATATCTATATACATATATGTAATATTTAATATTATATATAATTATATAAATATAATTATATATATTAAAAAAATAAATAAAAAATAATAGAAACGGGGTCGGGATCTACCCGACCCTTATTATTTTCTGTTGGAGAAAACAGAGGGAAGAGTCGACCCCTTCCCAAACGGAGAAGCCGATGGCAACAACCACTGTCTCCGTCGACGAGACAAGAGAGAAGAGGAGAGGGGAACGATGCCGGTGACGTGAGGAAAGGAGGTCAGCGACGAGAAAAGAAAACAAAAGCGAAACCGACGGAGAAGATTCGAAGAGAGAAAGGAAAATACGAAGTGGCGGTGTCGGCCGATTCGGCCACTGCCACTGCATCCTCGACCCCGGCGGATGTAAGAGGAAGTGATGAGGACGGCCAACGGTGAAAGAAGAAGGCGGAGGAGGGAAGAAACAGAAGAGAAAGGAGCCGAGAGCCACCATTCTTGATCCGGTGCCGTCACCGGCAATGGGGACGAACGGAGGCCAAATCCAGCTTTGTCGCCACCTTGGCCAGCTATGGAGTGGCCAAACTGTTGGGAAAGGGGCCGACGGTGACCGAATCGGTTGAACCGGCGAAGGGAGGCTGAACTAGTCTGGACCGGTTCAGACAAGGAAAAAGGGAAAAAGGAAAAGAAAAAAGAAAAAGAAAAGAAAAAAAAGAAAAGAAAAAGAAAAGAAAAAGAAGAAAGAAGAAAGAAAAGAAAAGGAAAAAGAAAAAGAAGAAAAGAGAGAGAAAACGAAATTTCGGGGAATTCGAAAATTCCCGATAATTCAGAAATTAGGAAATTCGGTAAGAAATTTCGAAAATTAATTTCGAATGAATTTTAATAAATTATGGAAAAATTCTAAATTTTAGAATTTTATTTTTAGAAAATCACCCTCGATGACCAAGATGATGGAATCAGAAGAGATGGAATATGGGCGTAACGGTAGCAACGAAGTCGCCGACCCGAGACAAGTAAGGGAGGTATGTGTAGCCTATAGGGATATTCAGTATGCATGTTTTAAATATGCATTATTTTATGAAATATTGTAGGAATTAATTGATTTGAAAATTGTGGAGAATTACCGGTTGAAATTATAAACTGTATTTTCCGTGCAGGAGGCTAGCCAATCGGCAGCTGTTATACTATCAAAAAATCTTAGAAAATTATTGAAAATCATAATAAATGATTTTATATCACGAGGAACGATTTCCAACCACAAAAATCGAGAAATCGATATTTTATAAAACATGAATATACGAAAATTTAATTTTAAAATATTCATGTTTTCGAGAAATTGGAAAATGAAATCATCGAAAATTCCTCTCGAGGTGTACAGTTCACATAATACGAGATGAAAGATAAAAAGACACAAAGTGGATATTTTATTAATAATTCTTCAAATATCCACTGATTTTATAAATAACCTTTATGGTTCTAATTATGAAAATAATTATTTATAGAAATTCCATAAAGGTTAACTAAAGATGAAAAATGATAATTTTGAGACGAAAAGGTCTCTACACGTGTTTATAGAGGAAAATATAGTGATGGGATTTTGAACTTTGAAAATAAATATTTTATTTTCATAAATCCTAAAAACAAGTGATTTGAAGTTCGATAACTATGAAAACCATGTTTTTAATAGAAAGCATGAAAAAGCGTGCATATATGTTTTACGGTGAAAAAGGATAGTTATGACCTTTATATTTTACAGTATGATGATTTATAAACTATTTTCACTGTATGGGAAATATGATTTATGCCTTTATGAAATATTTTGAAAAATGTTATTTATTTTATTTATTTCATAAAGGTGATTGTATTACATATGAGCCTTATGGATACTTGTGAAATATTTCAAATTATTGTGTTTAAAATCCATAAAGGCTATGGTACGATTTTATACTGTTTTGAGACTTAGGCCTCGAGTTTCATGCATCACACTGATACTGTTACTGTCAAAGGGTTGATTGACCCGCCAGTCATCAGCGTTTCAGATGTCACCTGGCAAGTGTACACCGAGGACATATTATAGATCATGGCCATAGATCTCACTATTTACTGTGTCCCTTCGGGGATGATGATTACTGTATCCCTTAGTAGATGATGATAGCATGATTTAATTGTAGGGTGTTGCCTAGTCTCACTTACTGTTTACTGAAAGGATTTACTGAATCCTGTTTACTGTACTACATTGTTTATTGTACTGAATTACTGTACTGTTTATTGTTTACTGATGAAAAATCTTACCAAAACACTAGTTAGTCAACTGTACTGTTTACAGAAATGGTAGCCACTGATTACTGTTTTACTGGATTGGAAGCTACCATTTATTGTTTACTGAATTGAAAGCTACCGTATACTGTTTTCTGAATTGGTAGCTACTGTTTACTGTTTTCTAACTGAACCGTATCAAAATACTGTTTTACTTAATATTATTGTTTTATTGAACTGTAAGATACGGTTACTAAACTGTAAGATACGGTTACTGAACTAAAGAGGAATTTATGTTTATTCAAAAAGAATAACATAAGAATTATTTCTAAGATAGAAATAATTACAGAATTGTTTATCCAATGATTTGGATATTTACAAACTACTATACTGTCACGTGTTTTAACTGTATTGAAGATAACAGAAGTAAACCACGATTTTACTACTGAACTGTCACGTGTTTTAAAACATATTGAAGTGAAGAGAAATAAATTGTTTACTCTACGAAAAACGAAGATTAAATCGTTTTGAGAACAATTTATATAGTACTCTCTACAGTTGCTTTTAGGTTCCGGACAAGACAGGTATTTCAAAATACCTGCCTTACTCCATCTGGATCCCTAGCCGACTGTAGTATCCTTCCTACATGTGAGCCTAGAGCCTTCTAGGAAGATTTAAAAGAAAATGTAAAAGTTTTTCAGCATATAGGTAGCTGAATATCAAGTGTTGCATATAACTCTCTTACTGAGCCATGGTTTGCTCACCCCTTAATTTTAACATTTCAAATTTTCGAAGACTGAGAGACTGATATCTAAGGATTCGACTGTGCATTTAGGGATGATGTGACAACTTGATTTATTACATGAGGTACGATCATTTATTTTCCGTATTTAGACTTATCCACAGTACTACTTTCCATGATATTAAGATAGGGGATGTAATTCATATTATAATTTCATTTGAAATTGTTTAAATATAACTGAAAAGTGAAGTATCACAGACAGCCCAACCGTCAAAATTGTGTAATAATATGTGTATTATTGGGTTACTGGACTGTTACATGTTGTATTAGAAAATATGAAAGATCTTAAAGTTTAGAACATTATTTGTAAATGAAATATTGAATTTTGATCAAGTTTTGATATTGTTTTGCAGTCTCAAAGTAAGTGGCACTAAGGAAGCTATAAGCGAACATAAGCTCGCTTATACACATAGGCTATTGGAATTGATTCCTGCCTTGCGAATTGTGATCAAAATAAGTAAAGAACACATATAGAAGACATAGGATGTATCATGATTATACCATTTAGGTCTTGGTCTTAAGAAGGAAGGTTACATTTACTTACATATGTTTTATTAGAAACATTATAGTTATGAGTTATTGTGGTTTAACGTAGTGAATCGCTTTTGGATTTTGTAATGAATTGATTTGGATTTATAGTAATCGAACTATTTGTGATCTTATAAATGAACTGCTTCAGATGTGGTGGATTTAAACCGTTTTGGAATTGTTGAGATTTATATATATTGCTTGTAGGAAGTTCGAATTTTCGAAACGTTATGCTATCAAATTTATACAAAAACACTTCATGCAAATAGTTGTTTTTGCATAATTGGATTTTGTAGAAAGAACAATTTAAAGGTGTGATTATCGAAGCAAAAGGGTAACATGGTTAAAAACACGGGAGCATGTATAAATATATATATATATATATATCAAATATATACACATACCTAGGTATATACATGTGCATATATATAAATATATATATATTACATATATATAGAAATTACGAGATAATAAAGAGTTAAGTGTGGGCATAGAAACGAATTTAGATGATTGTGATTTTAAAATATATGCCTTAGCATGTGACTAAGATGGTAAAGTCAAATTATTGAGATGGAAATGAATTTAATTGTAGTGAATCGGAGCAGCGTGGGAACTTGCCTTTGATTGGAAGCTCGAGGAAGAAGGATTGCTAAGTGTATAAGGTAAACGGGTTAAGTAAAGTTTGTTAGCACCGTCTCATAGGAATGGTTTAAATTTTATAATGTTTATGCTTAGGCTAGATTGAAACTTGGTTTCTATATTGTGTGTTGTGGCCAACCAAGCGTGCATGTTAAGTGAAGTGAACTGATGTATATGTGCATTAACGTACAACATGTTTTGAGTTTAATTACTTAATATCTATATTTTGAAGACTTGCATTATATTTTAAATCACAAAGTCTTGGTTTGAACTGACTTTTGAAATAAATCGAAACTTCTTTATATTTCACACTCAAAACTGATTTAATAAGTGCTTTGAAATCTGTATAAGCCAAGTGCTACATGAGAACATCGTTTTCAAACCGTTTTTTAGTGCAAGTATATCCTACAACCTTTGTGTCATTTCTAGCCTATTGAGCCTACTACTCTAAGTAAATTATTAGGCTTGTTTAAAAAACCAACGGACAAGTTCCAACTCTCGACTAATTAGCAAGACTAGAGTACTATTCTATGGCCATAAATTTCATGTTGCTTGCGACATCATTCCATCACTAGCTAGGATGGACACTGTTATCGTATCACTAATTGAGGATTTTTGCCTAAACTCTACATAATATCGTTTTAATATCAGTATTGATTTCTGTAAATCGAGGCTATATGCCTAACGGGTATTGATTTTCGTTTTATGAACTTTTGATTTATCAAAGTTTATACTGATTGATTTATCGAACTACCTATTGATTGGTTTATTGAAGTACCTACTGATTGATTTATCTAATTGCCCACTGATTGATTTATCGAAGTACCTACTGATTGATTTATCGAAGTAACTACTAATTGATTTATCGAAGTACCTATTAATTGATTTATCAGAAAGTATACTGATTGGTTATCGAAATTCATAGTGATTGATTTATCGAAATGCATAATATATTTGATTTAAATAAAATGCATAATGAAAGTGTTTTTGAATCGAAGTGCATGGCGAAAGTGTTTTGAACTAAAGTGCATGGCAAAAATATTTTGATTTTAAGACCGTGATTGAGTACCATGCATACATGTCACTTCAGCATTGCTTTTGCTACACTGGCATGTAGATCGACATGAGTCTAACATGCATTTGCTTAAAATACTTACGGAGCTGTGGTTTGCTCACCCCTTTCTAACAACATCGCAGATCATATAAGGTAAAGTCCATGCTTGGAGTTTTGGGTGGGCCCTCGGGGACTGTACCTAGTAGTGGTACTTGTTTAAGTCTTCTGAGTGCTATTTTTATTACCTTTGAGGTATATGAAATTTTGCATATGATGTTGATTGTCATATATAGACATTACGTAACGCATAGTACATGGCATTGGAAATTGTTTGGGATGTAACTTAAGAATTGCTTTAGATTATTATGACTAATATGATTATCGAGTGTAATGCGAGATACTAATGTTGCATATCAAATATGAAATTTGTAGAATATGGATATGCTAATTGTAATGATTCTGGGAATGTGTGCTGTGTAAGATGATATAAACTGTGGATTGTATAGTTGAGATGTGATGTTGAAAATATGTATATATTTTACAAGTTAATTAATTAGGGAAAATTGATTATATATAAGGGGAGATTTTCGATCTTTTCTTTTGGCTAGGTTAAATCTTAAATTAAAATATTGAGGAAGTAAGTTGATTTGCCTTAAAAGTTAATCCTTTAAATGACAACGTTAAATTAAATTGAAATTAAGAAAGGTAAAGATTGTTTAACGGTAACATTGATACCGAATGTAAATCTTAAAGTGAAAAGAAATATTTGGTTCATAAAATTAGTAAACCGTAATGAAGTAAAAGTGTTAACTACACATCACGACTTTCGGGTCTACTAATAGTATAAATGAGTCTAGTTACTCGAGCTCGACTATTACTCAAATTTGATTTATTTATTTTTAAATCAAGCTCAAGCTACTCGAATAATGAATCAAGCCGAATTCAAGTTTCTTAATATTCGATTAAAACGACTCGCAAATTTTATCAAACTTTTTTTAATATATACTTTTAATATTTTATTATTAATTTACAATTTTACCCTCATATAGTTAAAAGGAAATATGCTAGAGACAGATGTGTCTGTCTTTTTTTTTTTTGGATACTTGCACTTATAGCAAGCCATTGCAGCTTTTTACAAAAGTAATAAAACACTCTTCCTAAAACTTAACCATCCCATGCATAAAACTTGTAATAACAATTTACCGATTTTTGGTTGATAAAAATTGATGACGTGGTTTACCATAGACGCAAGTGAATAAAAAAAAAGGAGACAAGTAGCATTCCTTTAGTTAAAAATTAATAAATCAAACCTATCGCATTAAGCTCAAGTTTCAAAATCAAACTCGAACCTAGCTTCAAACTTCGAATTTTCAAGTCGAGCCGATCTCAAGCTTAATATTAGATTGTCTCGAGTCAGATCGACTACACTCTTAGTGCACATCTTAACTTTCCTGGTTTATGTTTGGGATAGAATGCCGAAAAAGAATCACCCATACAACAAATCAAATGCCCCGACATAGCGAATCTTGAGTCCACGTATTACATTATGTTTTATTCCTGCTACTAACACAATATCGAACCTATTGTATCAAATATACCAACCGTAAGTATTGATCAAAATGAATAAGGAAAATAAACTAAGAAATACTCATTAATTTTATATTTTCCATCAGAATTTATGGATATCTAGGGGTCAGGTCAAATCAAGACATGCACAGAAGCATAATTCATTAACTTTTTAAATCCACCAACAGATTTTGGGTCTTAAAAACTGTTACGTCCCACCCAATATCAACAGGACAAGCCAATGAAACAGGCTGTGCGTTCACTGATAAGGAACTGACCTCCAAGTTTACTCACCATCATTCTCTGAGGGAAATGGACATGATGAGCGGGAAAACAGAATAATACGCCAACAAAAGGGTAAATGATATCCAATGACATGAAAGTTTCCGCCACACTATATTACGGGAATAATGTAAAAAAATAAAAGCTCCAACCTGATTATTGTCCCGTTCCCGCCAAGTTCTGGAACAAAACAAAAATTGAAGTGACGGAGAAGCCATAATAGATATACAACAATAGTGTAAAATCTGATTGCATGCTAAGGAATTCCATCCTGCTTTTAAAATTGTTAAGCACCCCTATTATCCATTCCATGTTAGATGCTCTATTAAATAGGGTCATCCCAATGGAGACCACCAACAAGTAAAAAAGCAGTGAGAGACATCGACTGCACTTGGGCTCCAAAACATAAATATAAGCTCATATAGCATGAAAACCTAGCTATGGTTTTTCCAACATGAAGTATATTATCCTGATGTCTCCAATTTATGGATCTGGGTAACAATATTCATGCCAAGGTGATCAAGTAAACTAAGAATTAGTGTGATAGTATGATCATAAAAGATATATAATTGTGAAATTTACCATTAAATAAAATTTTAGAAATTTAAAATTGTAAATATTAAACAAAATAGTCAATTAGAGGTAGAAAGTAGAAACATCTCCAACATGGGTTACAACTGACTCAACAGAAAAGCCATAACGAAGATTGCTCTAACCATTCACAGGAAACGGAAATTTCGATAGACAATCCAGACCAGCATTCCTTGACTTCCAATATATCATGATAAATGAAGGAAAATGCAGAGACTCCAATCCAGTAACAAGTAAAGTTCAAACTATATGAAAGTACCTCTTCCTTCTTGCCCCTAGTGAAGAACTTGTATCCACTAAAGAAAAGCAGACCCCAACCAGATAAAGAGACGATAACAAACTGCACAACCATATGAAATGTCAAGACATTCTCCATTTTCCGCCTTCTCTAATTTCTGCTACATTTGTTTTCTCACCAATTTACATTACAATGATTCAGAAACAAAACCTATGAACTTGTACATAATAAAATAGTAAAGAGCCTCAGATTGTATGTTGCAATGTATTAGCTACTCAAACTCCACAAAATTTTAACTTGAAATAAATGAAATGTAGGATTGACCACTGAGAAGGCTTAAATAATGTATATAAAATCAAACCAATAATATCCCAATTTCCCAATCTGCAAAGACAACAGGAAAAAAAAAACTTGGAACTAGAGTAAGAAAATGAAGGCCAAAACTGAAATATAAAGTACGTAAAGAAGAAAACTGACTTGTTCTTCTTTCCATTTAGATGGGTTCATTGGGTCTGCCCAGAAATTAACCTTTGGGGGTCCATGGTGATGTGCAAAGAGAGAAAAAAAAAGTTACTGTACAAACATGATCCTGACTTTCTACGATCTAAGGTAAATGAGATCAGAATTAGGAGACAAATTTTAATTTTTTTGAAGATAATATAAATTTAAAATGTAATAATAATAATAATAATAACAATACTAATGAGTACATGGAAAATACCTGCGGCACCGGCTAGACCACGGCGAGGAATGAGAGAAGCGGCTTGAGACGAAGCCGGTGTTCGAGCTACAGTCGCCGCTCTACGAGCTGCAATTATAAGAATCAAAGTCTTTTATTGTTAGAGAAAAAAAAAATTAAAGAAAAGTTTTTAGAACGTATAAAATACATTTATGTATTAATTATTAAATCAAACATTTGATCACTTTTATTCAATCAATTTTTTTTATAATTTATTCAATCAATTGGTTAACGTGTTTAGATGTAAAAACACATATTTTTAACTTTTATAAATAGTGAAATGTTTTAATTTTATATTTATAAGTCAATTTGCAACTGTTTTGTTATTTTTTAATAGTATTATTTTTTTAAATAGACTAAAAATTAGTAATATACTTGCAATTTTTACTTTTATAATACTAAATTTGCATTTTAGCAAACTATTCCTTTTATAATTTAATTTAAGGATTTATATTTAATGTACTAACATTATACAAACATTATACTCTCTTAGTTAATCATAAACTGTCATTTCATTAATGAATAAATTTAAATACTATATAGCCCTTTAAAAATAAATATCAATAAAGTTTTAATTTATTTTTAAAGATATGTAATGTTTTTACTTTGCTCATTAATGAAATAACATTTTATTGTTGACTGATAGACACAATGTATAGCATTTCTATGCTATTAGTGCATAAAAAATAAACTGTTACTTTAATTGATAGTATCAAAAAAGAATTTAAAAAACTAAAATGTTTAACATATTACATAATACTATAAAATTGGAAAAAAAAAGAAATTATTTTGTTAGCTTTAAAATGACAAGTATTTTGAAATGACAAAAACTTAAGTAATGCTAAATGCTTTTTCTATATTGTAAATTTGCTTAAAATGGACACAATGTTAGAAAATCATTTAACAAAGTTTTGGACTAAGATTTCAATTGAGAAAGTCAGGAAATACACTTATAAAAGTGAAAGAATATTTTGAACTAACTTGAAATCACGAAAACCCATCACATTATCCCAAAATAGCTCACAAAAAATTCAAGAAAAGCTTAAGGGATTGATCTCCCCTGTTGAGGGATCGATCCCCAGATGGCAAAAAGGCTCCCATATGGCAAAAAAGGTCCCAAGGCCAGAAAACAAGCATTCTAGAACCTAGGGATCGATCCCCACTGTGAAGGGATCGATCCCCAATTGGCAAAATAGGCTGGAAGGCTCTCTAGAAGTTAGGGATCGATCTCCTATGGCTAAGGATTGATCCTTTAACACGAAAACAGTGCCCAATAGCTAGTTTTTGAGGGTTTCAACAGGAAGTTTTGCATTAAATGCTTCAACAACCGTCCTAAGCAATTGGTGGACTATAAATAGAGGCATTTATGAAGATTAAAGCAAGAACAAGCACTCAGCAACTTCTCAAAGCTTCAAGAAAGAAATCCAAGCTGAAAAGTCATCCTTTATATTTCATTTGTGATATTCCATCATGTACTTCACCCACTCACATTAATTTCTGATATTCAAAGGGGTGTGCTAGCCTTGTAAGGTTATCTTATAAGAGTGAGGGTAGCTTTGCAAGGGAATAGGTTGAGAAGGTTATTCCTAAGCCTTCAAAAGGAATTGTAAGAGGTCTCAACACACCTTGAAGTGGTTTGTATTCACTCACAAAGAAGAGAAGAATCAATTCCTTAACAAGAGAATTAAGGAGAGAGGACGTAGGCAAGAGATTGGATGAACCTCTATAAATTCTGTGTTTGCTTCTCTTCCCTCTATCTTGTTTACTGCATTTACCTTATTATTGCATAATTTGTTTTATTTGTGTATTAAGCTCTTAAAAACTAAAAATTAGTTGAAAAACTGATTCAACCCCCTCTCGGTAGAGCCAACAATTGGTATGAGAGCTTGGGCTTGAGAATTGATTTGGAGTAATTTCCTTCGAGTATAAATGATCTAGATGGCTCAAAATAGTGTAGCTATACCCTTAGTAGGAGAGGGACACTCTACAATTAGGCCACCACTCTTCAATGGTGAAAATTATGCATATTGGAAGACTAGGATGATGTTATTTATTCAAGCTAATGACTATGAAGTGTGGAGGATTATAGTTAAAGGTCCCATAGTTCTTATTAAGAAAGTTGATGGGGAGAAAGTGCCAAAGAAAGAGGATGAATGGGATACAAATGATTTTAGAATGGCACAATTAAATGCTAAGGCAATGCACACACTCTTTTTTGCACTAGGACCTAATGAGTATAATAAAGTCTTACAATGTGAGAATGCAAAACAAATTTGGGATAAGCTAGCAATTACTCATGAGGGAACCACACAAGTCAAAGAGACTAAAGTAGGCATGCTCACTCAAGATTATGAGCTATTTAAAATGAAGAGTGATGAAACAATTAGTGACATGTTTACTAGATTTACTGATATCATAAATGGTCTCAAGTCCTTAGGAAAAGCATACTCCAATGTTGAAATGGTGAAGAAGATTTTAAATAGCTTACCTAAATCATGGGAAGCTAAAGTTACAACTATTGAGGAATCTAAGGATCTCTATACTCTTTCTCTAGATGAACCCATGGGATCTCTACTCACCTATGAGATGAAACTCAAAAGGAATCAAGAACCTCTTAAGAAAGTGGGAGTTGCATTAAAATCCACCACAAATGAGGAATCCAAAGATGAACATGATGAAAGTGGTGATGATGAGGACTTAGAAACGGCTATGTTTGCAAAGAGGTTTAACAGATTCATGAGAATGAGAGCTAATGGAAACTCTAGGAGACCGCTTAAGAGAGACTTTAGCAAAGGGGAAACAAGTAGGAAAGAAAAGGATCCAATCATTTGTTATGAATGTAAGAAACCTGATCATATTAAATTTGATTATCCTTTTTATAGAAAATAAAATGAGAAGAAACCAAAGAAAAAGGCAATGATGGCCATATGGAGTGAGAGTGACTGCTCTGATAAAGAGAACCTAGAAGAGGAAGTAGCCAACCTTTGCTTTATGGCCATTGAAGATGTAAAGGTAAAATCCAACTCATTTGACACTAATGAATATAAGTTTGATGAGTTGTAAGATGCATTTGATGATTTAGCAAATGAGTTTGAGTGCATGAATATAAAATATAAGAAAATGATTTCAAAATTGAAAAAGGAAAATGAGATGCTCATGAAAGTCAACTTAGAATGTGAGAAGAAACTAGAAAGTGAAAACCTAGAAATAGAAGAGTTAAATAAAAAGAATATTAATTTGCAAAATTTATTTTCTAGATTCTATATAGGTCAACAAAACTTGATCATATGCTATAGACCCAAAAAGCATCCTTTGATAAAGAAGGAGTAGGCTACAATGCATCAAATAAAGAAACTCATTTCAAAAACTTTCTTGCTAAAGATGAAAAATTTATGTTATGCACTTCATGTAATAAACTTGGACACTCCTCACAAGCATGCACATCTAGGAAGACCATCATTAGAGGAAAGATAGCTATGAAGATTTGGGTGCCCAAGCATGTTCTAAATTCAAATGATGAGTCATTAAGAATGAAATAGATCTTTAAAGGATAAAAAATTATTAGTACTAACTCTCAAGGACCCAAGAAAATTTGGGTACTTAAGATAAAAGTTTGATTTATTTGTGTGTAGGAGGAAAAGCATTGCTACAAGGCTAAGTCTAAGGAGCATTGGTACCTTGATAGTGGATGCTCAAGACACATGACCGATGACAAGAGCCAATTCAAGATCTTAAAGCCTAAAAGTGGTGGAGAAGTCACATTTGGAGACAACTCCAAAGGTCAAATTGAAGGAATTGGCTCCATTGGTAACTCCTCCTCAACTATTGAAAATGTTTTGTATGTTAGAGGTTTAAAACATAACTTGCTTAGTATTAGTCAATTGTGTGATAAAGGTTTCAAAGTTGTGTTTGATGATTTGTGTTGTAATGTTGTTAATGCTAAAACTAATCAAATCCTTTTCATAGGACATAGATGAGCTAAATAACAAAAATGTATGCTTTATGGCCACAAAAGAATATGAACCTTGGTTATGGCATAGAAGACTAGGTCATGCTAGCATGCATGTTTTATCTAAATTAGCTAAAAGTGACTTAGTCATAGGATTGCCTAAACTCCAATTTGAAAACGATAAGGTGTGTAAGGCTTGCATAAGGGGAAAACACAAGAAAGTATCATTTAAATCTAAGAAGTGTGTTACAACCTTTAGGTCACTCCAACTCCCCACTTAGATCTTTTTGGACCAACTAGAATCACTAGTTTAGGAGGAAAACACTATGGTTTTGTCATAGTTGATGACTACACTAGGTTCACTTGGGTGTTCTTTTTTAAGTGTGAAAAATGAAGCGTTAGATAAATTCATCATTTTTCAGAACTTTTTCAAAATGAAAAAGGTTATTCTATTACTAGCATTAAAAGTGATCATGGAAAAGAATTTGAAAATCTAGGTTTTGATACTTATTGTAATGAAAATGGAATTAGTCATAATTTTTCAACTCCTGGAACTCCTCAACAAAATGGGGTAGTTGAAAGGAGGAATAGAACCTTAAGAGAAATGGTTAGAACCATGCTTTGTGAAAACAATTTGCCAAAATATTTTTGGGCTGAAGCCACTGCATGTTATGTTATAAATAGAGCTATGGTTAGGCTTATTTTAAAGAAAACCACTTATGAGCTTTATAAAGGAAAAAGGCCTAACATTAGCTATTTTCATCCATTTGGTTGCAAATGCTTTGTTTTGAATAATGGAAAAAACAATTTAGGAAAATTTGATGCAAAAAGTGATGAAGGTATTTTTCTTGGTTATTCTTTAAATTCTAAGGCATATAGAGTTTTCAACAAAAGAACACTTGTTGTAGAAGAATCAATTCATGTGATTTTTGATGAGTCAAGTTCCTTTAGTAGAACCAATCTTGATGATGAAGTAGAAATATTTGATGAACCAATAATTGATCTATCTCAAGATAAAAATGTTAGGGAACAATTAGAAGATCTTGATATAAGTAAGAATGAGGAGTCATTGGAACAAGAAATAATTGAGAAAGAATCAAGATGTCCTAGAGAACCTAGTTATGTGAAGGAGAATGACATTGTTGGAGATCCAAACATAGGTGTTAGAACTAGGTCAACATATAGAAATATATGTCAACATGTGACTTTTGTATCACAATTTGAACCAAAGAATGAACATGAGGCCTTAAAAGATGAAAATTGGATTATGGCTATGCAAGAGGAATTGAATCAATTTGAAAGAAGTAAAGTATGGACACTAGTGAAAAGACCTAAGGATCATCCAATTATTGAAACTAAATGGGTATTCAAGAATAAAATGGATGAGAAAAGTATAATAGTTAGAAGCAAAGCTAGATTAGTAGCACAAGGATATAGGCAAGAAGAAGGAATAGACTATGATGAAACCTATGCTCCGGTAGCTATACTAGAAGTCATTAGGATGCTACTTGCCTTTTGTAACAGTCTAAGTGTACATTTTTACACAATATTTACTAGTATTTTACACATTTTTACTGGTTGGGCTGTTTGTGTGCCTTTAACACTTGATCATTAACAGTAGTAAATGGTAAACATTTATTCAATAAATTCGGAATATAAAAATTTTTACAATATTCCATACGCTTTACATCCACTGTTTCTATTTTACAATAATGTAGTACTGTATACAAGTGTCTAAATATATAAGAGAAGTGACTGTACCTTTAAATTTCAACGCTCTTTGTCCCAGTAGGCTACTTATAGCTATATTTATCTGAGGAAGCCATCAAATAATCCTCGTAATTAATTTGGAAAATTTTGAAAGTACGGGGTGAGCGAACCACATGCTCAGTAAAGGAGTCGTATGCTGCTTGATATAATGAAATCTATATGCAGGAAAATATTTATTTTCCTAATGGTGTACTAAGCACAGTAAAGGAAGGATACTATAGTCGGCCGGGAAATTCGAATAGAGCATGGAAGGTATTTGGAATACCTGTCTTGTCTCGGAAACCCAGAGCGGCTATAGGGAGTAATTTATAAATTGTCTTAATAAAACAATTTAATACCCATTTCTCCATAATTATAAACAGGATAACCCATTTATTTTCCTTCCTTTCAGTACAGTTCAAAACACGTGACAGTACAGTGGTAAAACAATAGTTAAAATAAACAGTCTTTTCAGTACAGTAGCTTATAAATATCCAAATCACAGGATAACAGTTCAGTAATTATTTTTATTTTAGAAATAATTTTCAAAGTATTCTTTCTTGATAATAGTAAATTTCCTTTTAGTTCAGTAAACAGTATTCTGTACAATTCAGTTCAGTAAACAGTAATAAGTAGGTTTCAGTTCAGTAATTAGTAAACAGTAGCTTTCAGTTCAGTAAACAATAATCAATAAATTTCAGTTTAGTAAAAAGTAATCAATAGCTACTAGTTCAGTAAACAGTATTTCCCAATGCAGTGCAGTTCAGTAAAACAATATTTCGGTACGGTTTAGTTCAGTAAACAGTAATTCACAATGCAGTACAGTAAAACAGGATTCAGTAAATCCCTTCAGTAAACAGTAATCAGTAAGTTGAGACTAGGCATCACCCTACATCATATCATGCTATCATCGTCCACTAAGGACACAAAAAAAAATCCCTGAAGGGACATAGTAGGTGTATATAGTGAGATCTATGGCCATGATCTATAGGGGGTTCTTGGTGTACACTTGCCAGGTGACGTCTGGGACTGCTGATGACTGGCGGGTTAATCAGTCACGTGACAGTAACAGTAACAGTAGTAAGCATGAATCTCGGGGCCTAAGTCTCAAAACAGTATAAAAACCATACCACAGCCTCTATGGATCTTATTCAAAATAATTTGAAATATTTCATGTTTATCCATAAGGCTTTTATATTTTCATATATCATCACCTTTATGGAATTTATAAAATAAATAAGATCAGTATTTAGTTCCATAAAGGTATAAAATCATTTCTTTTCCCATAAAAATACCTTTAAGGAAATCCCATGAATCAAATCATTTATTTAAGTAATTATTTCCAAAAAGGTATTTATTTCTCATTTTCACATACCGTAAATCAGTCGGTAAATATTCATGTATTAAGTGAGAACACAATAAACATTCATTTTGAATATTTAATATCATATGAAACAAAATTAATTTCTCACTTTAATGAAAATATAAAACATAAATATTTAATTTTATAACTTTCTCATAATTTCCAATTTATGGAAAATTGGTGGAAATTATATTCAGAATTTCCCATTTAAATCATTTCATGCATCTAAAATATTTTATAATATTTTAGAATACTTTTGGAAATTTTCCGACAGCATAACGACTGCGGATTCCTAACCTTCTGTACACAATTCGCAGTATATAAACCAACTTATCAACCACAATTTTGCATGTTTTCAAACCAAATCATGCATCCAATATTCTCATAAAATTTAGCTTAAGAAAACATGCAATTCATTATATCACTACAACTCACACACTCCCCCCCTTACCTTTCTTACGAAGCTGAGCTTCTCGGTTACGCTAACTGAAATCCGTCAACTCGGGCTGCAAAATAATTTTATAAAAAATTATTAATATTTTTCTTCTTATTTTTAAGCCACTAATTTTCATAAAATACAGCCACTAATGTCATAATATAAGCACAATCAGTATAATTTATACTGATGCTAAAACTCAACTTCTTCATTTTAGTTCTTTTTTCGGTTCTAATTTCACCAATAATTCTCTTTCAATTTCTACAGTCCTTTTCTACTATTAATCATAAAAATTAAGCATATTTCATACTCAAACAAAGTCATGGTCGAAACCTCTTATGGCCATTTCTTGACTTTTAAATCTTTTCTCCTCAATTATTGTTTTCAGTTTGTTCTTCCTTGCTTACGTAAGCCTTTCCCTCTAATTTTCATGCATGAACCATAACTTTTCTTATTCTTTCATGCCAAACCAAAACCTCTTTACAATATCCAAATTTTAATTTTTCAATCTTTCACCATGATTTATTGTTTCAACCTTTAATTCCTTACTTGCTTGATCATTTCCTGTTGTTTTCTTGTATGAAAACACAAGATACCATCATTCTCTTACAAACCGAACATCCATTATCCATGGCAAATTTTGATCTAGCCAACCTCATGTAAAAAAAAATTCATAAACTTTATCTACACCTTACACTAAGCTAGAATATAGCTTTAGATTTAATTAAAACAATAAAACATTAAATCTCCTCACCTCAACCGAACCAGCAACATCAAGTTTTGTGTTGTTTCCTTTCTAGTCAGCCCTCTTTTTTTGGTCTTTCGATGTTTTTAAGGTGGATGTAAGGTCTATGGAGGTGGTTAAATGATTAACTAGCATAAGGATGGAGTTTTGCTAAGAAATTCATGGAAGAACATAAGCAAAACAGAGCAAGAATGTGCAGCCAAAAACAGAGAGTCGAGAAGCTGCAGAGTAACTCGGTAAAGCTGAAGAAATTTGCAAAGAATTCGGTTCTATTTAGTCCTCTTTTCCTCATGTTAACCAATAGTAATTTGCACCTAATTTGCTCTTACATTTCTTTCATCATTTCTTTCTTTAATTGAGGTTACACGTGCAACAACAAAAGCAGTAAAGAGAAGTGGGGGTGAAGACAGTTTTTAGGCTACACATTTTTGACTTGTTTTTTTCTTTCTTTTTTGAAGACTCCATCCAATAGAAATTAAGTTATATTTACAAATATAACATTTTCCCTCCATTAAACATCATTTCATGTCTATTTGAGCAATTAAAATGTGCAGAAAAACTGCAGCAAAAGGAATGGCGTAGAGCTTTTTTTTCTACCCGTTCTTTGACTTATTTTTTGTAGCCTTTAGCCAATTAAATTGATTCCATGCTAAACTTTAAAATCCTCTTCAATTAAGTATCATTTTTTTATTGTATTTTAATACCATAAAGATTGCATTCCACTTGCCTTTAACTGAATGAAACCATGCGGCACCATCAGCAGCAGAAAAGTGGCGTGAATGTCCACTTTGGCTGCACGGTTTTTGGCTTATTTTGTCTCTTTTAATGCATAATTCAGTCAATAAAATTCCAACCATACATCCACTTAATAATACCATCTTCATCTATTGTTATTTATTCCATTTTACACCATAAATTTGCAAGAAATTTGTGTCCAGCCGTGCATCATAACAGTAGCAAAAATTGATGCATGGTTTGGACTTTGTTCTCCACCTCCTTTAATATATTCACCAAGGAAGAATTTAATCATTTGTACAATATATAAATTTTCCTCTCTTATACTTCATTTATTCTATATTTTATGCCATGAAAATATCACTTCCATTTAGAATTTTCTGATTTGTTTTTCTTCCTTTATTCCATACTTTCTATTCATCAATCAACGTTCATTTCAACTCTTATACACTATATTATAAATTATAATTCTAATAATTTAAAGTGGAAATTCAATTTAAATATTTATTTAATTTCACTTAAAAATTTATTTCCACTATCAAGGATTTACAAATTTATGGTTTACAGTATTCTAAAATCAGGTCTCACACCTTTACATGTTACAAGGATTTTAAACTATATCAAATAGATGTTAAAAGTGCTTTCTTAAATGGTTACATAAATGAAAAGGTTTATGTTGAGTAACCTCTCGGTTTTGAAAATCCAAAATTTCCTAATCGTGTTTTCAAACTATCAAAAGCTTTGAATGGATTAAAATAAGCTCCTAGAGCTTGGTATGAAAGACTTTCAAAGTTTTTGATTGAAAAAGGTTTTGCAAGAGGCAAAGTATATACAACCTTGTTTATCCAATCTAAGGGTAGTGACTTATTAGTGGTTCAAATTTATGTAGATGATATCATTTTTGGATCTACAAATGAGTCATTGTGTAAAGATTTCTCCAAATTAATGCAAGGTGAATTTGAAATGAGCATGATGGGAGAGCTAACCTTCTTCCTAGGACTTCAAGTTAAACAATGTAAAGATGGAATTTTTATAAATCAAGCTAAGTACACTAAAGACTTGCTCAAAAGATTTGGAATGGATGAGTCTAAACCTCATTCCACTCTAATGAGCACAAATATATAGGTCTATGATTGGTTCATTGTTATATCTCACTGCTAGTAGACCCGATATAATGTTTAGTGTATGCTTGTGTGCTAGATTTCAATCATCTCGTAGAGAGTCACACTTACAAGCTGTAAAAAGAATCTTTAGATACCTTAAAGACACTTCTTCTTTAGGACTATGGTATCCTAAAGATTCTACTTTTGCTCTCCATGCTTATTCCGATGCGGATTTTGGTGGTTGCAAAGTTGATAGGAAAAGTACATATGGGACTTGTCAATTCTTAGGAAATAGACTCATTTCATGGTTCTCCAAGAAACAAAATAATGTAGCTCAATCCCCAACCGAAGCTGAATATATTACTTCTGGAAGATGTTGTGCACAAGTATTGTGGATTAAGCAACAAATGAGTGACTATGGAATAGAGATGAATCAAATTCCTATCAAATGTGATAATACCAGTGCTATCAACCTTACCAAAAGTCCCATGCAACATTCTAGAACTAAGCACATTGAAATAAGACATCATTTTATAAAAGATCATGTTCAAAAAGGTGATATTGTTCTAGAGTACATAAATACCTTGCACCAATTGGCTGATATCTTTACAAAACCTTTGGATAAAGAGCGATTTTGCACACTTAGAGGTGAACTAGGTCTCATGAATGCTCCTTGAACTAAATTGATTTCCTTGTGATTTTGTATGAATGGTCTAAGTTGGTTGTGATGAATGCAAGTCAAGAATTTAGAGAATGTATTGACCACTTGTTATTCATAGTCTTAACTTGCCATATTTCTCCTAGTTATTGGGATGAATTGTTCAGATATGTGCTTGATCATGTTAATTCCTTATCATTCATCTACACCAACTAAAATTCAGTTCTCATGTTTAAAACTTCCTCAAAAACACAACAACAACATGGTTTTCAATGACTTTTCCAAATGTTTTTGCCTTTTACAAGTCACACAACATGTTTTTCAATTTGCTCAAATTTGTTTTTTATTTTAAACTACAGAAAAAGCATAATTTCGCTTATTTTCAAATCATTTTTCTACATAAAACTCAAGCAATTGATTGAGGGGTCGATTCTTCAAGAAATCGAAAGATTCCCTAGGTTTTCTGGCCAAAATTACTAGGTTCTAGCTATGAGGGATCAATCCCCTTCATCATGGGATCTATCCCATGGCTCCCAAATGGATGGGCACACATTCTGCCTAGAAGGGATCGATCCTCTCGTGACAGATTGCACAAATCGTGCCCTTTAAACTGTCGGCCTTCACCCCTCTTTTCACTATTCATCTTCCTCTTCACCAAAACAGCCATTCCCCCATTTCCTTTACACCAAAACTTCAAATCTCACTCATTTCTCAACCAAATCACTCCATTTCTTTACCGTTCTTCCTCATTTCTCCATCTCTTTTGCTTCCCATCATCATTTTTCCTTTAAAACTTCATTTTTTTTCTCATTTTGTGTCTCCTTCAACGCCATACCCACCATTCACGCCCAACATATCAATTGTAAGTATTTCTTCATCAATTTCCATAATCTCACTTGCATTTTTTACTCATTTCATCATCTTTTACAAACCTATTCCCATTTTCTTGCATAATTTTTCTTTCTATCTCTTTTTCACATATCTAAAATCCATTATTTTTGTCCTACTTCTCAGTCCCATAACTTTCAATTCCTTTCACTTTTCATCACGGTTCTTTCATCAAAGTTGTTGTTTGTGTACTAATCTGTGTTCTCATGTTGTTGGGTAGTTCTCCATTCCCCCATAAACTGATCCACACATCACCAAAGTAGTACCCATCACCTGTTCGATGAAATTCCTTAACGAACTTTTCTTTCTTTTCTATTCCCCTACCTAGTCTCTCATGGCTCCTCGTATCAAACACATTGCTCAAAAGCGAAGAGCTCCCTCATCTTACACTTCTTTCGTACCCACAGCCTTTAATTGGTGTTTTAGAAATGCAGAAGAAAAGAATAGATTTCATGAGAAATTCGCCAATATGCGGATCAAGCATTGGCGCCCAATTGACTTCGAATTCCTAAAAGCAATCGAATTCCCATATTTGGCCAAGTTTGACACTTTCCGCTAGACTCGTTTTTTGAAAATCAACACTCTGGTCCCTTGCAACATCATTCGGGCGTTCTTCTCCAACACAGAGCTTATCATAAGTCCTAATGATCAGTGTAAGGTTATGGGGATTAGATTGTTTGTCATGGGAAAGCATGTTGAAGTCTCCACACAATTACTTTCCTATGCCTTTCGCATTCCCGAAGACAGACTTACCTTTGAGGATGCCAAGGTTCCATTGGAGTTTGCCGTAGCTGATGAGCGTGCCAGTGATCTTCCAGTCTTTGCACGCCTTCTCCACATTATCATTTCCTGAAACCTTCGCCCTTTTGGCACGAAATACTCTCAAGTCTGTAAGCTCGATAGATTTTGGCTTCACCACATTCACTCACTCGATGGCTTTAGGCCGGACCTTCTTCATTTCATTCTTCATGACTGGGTGAAAATTTTTCGAGGTGGAGTCAAGACAATTGTTTTCCCTCAGCTACTCGCCTTTTTCTTGCTCGACCAAGGTATTGACTGCTCTTACGAAGCCGGTGTTCTTTCGGATCCGAGTTCCACTGTCAATCTCGCTACGATGCATAACCTTAGGTGGTATTTACGTCAAAGAGTTGATAATTTCGTATGGGAAAAGTGTCATGGGTAGCCGGCATCTCCCAACCATGATTCCGAAGAGGAGGCTCTTGTAGGACCATCTTCTTTAGCACCTTCTGGATCACATCTTCCTCTTTCGACCAGATCATGCAAATGCTTTAGCAAATTAACACTTCTGAGCAAAGTTTCCAACAGGATGTCACTCAGTGCTTCGATCAAATTAATGCTCGTCTTGATAGTATGGAGGAAACACAGGTTGCATTGTTCGATGAACTCCAAGATGTTCGGATGCAGCAGGACGACTTTGTTGAACAGTATCACATGACTTTTCCCAAGTGGCGTTCACTAAAGTATCTCAACACTTAGGACTTGATGCTTTGTTTGATTGTTGTGTCTTTTCTTGGTTGTATAAACTAGCTTGTTATGTTTGTGGCTTCTTAGACTTCTGTTTTTCTATGGAATGGTTTATGTTTATAACATTGCTTTATGTTGCTTTAAATTGACTATGAAATTGACTTATGTTGCTTTAAATTGACTATCACATTGCCTTATGCTATAACCATTTCTTCATGATGAATCTTTTCTTTCTCTCTATGACTTGTTAAAGGG
Source organism: Heritiera fomes (assembly GCA_032173925.1). Classification (NCBI taxonomy): domain Eukaryota; kingdom Viridiplantae; phylum Streptophyta; class Magnoliopsida; order Malvales; family Malvaceae; genus Heritiera; species Heritiera fomes. The sequence goes on along the minus strand of JAPDPM010000020.1, from coordinate 14,192,396 downwards.
GAGTCTATTTATAATCTTTGCTATAATTTTTGTTATGACAAAAAGGGGGAGAATTACTATGGTAAATTTCTATAACTTTGCATGCTTAAATTAAGGGGGAGCAAATCTTGAAGGGAGTAGCATTTTTGTTTTCAAAAATATAAGCAAATTTGTTTCTAAAAAATATAAGCAAATTTACTTTAAGTTTTGTCATATCAAAAAGGGGGAGATTGTTAGCTTTAAATTGACAAGTATTTTGAAATGACAAAAACTTAAGTAATGCTAAATGCTTTCTCTATATTGTAAATTTGCTTAAAATGGACACAATGTTAGAAAATCATTTAACAAAGTTTTGGACTAAGATTTCAATTGAGAAAGTCAAGAAATACACTTATAAAAGTGAAAGAATATTTTGAACTAATTTGAAATCTCGAAAACCCATCACATTATCCCAAAATAGTTCACAAAAAAAGCAAGAAGAGCTTGAAGGATCGATCCCCAAATGGCAGAAAGGCTCCCATGTGAAACCCAAAATTTTCATATTATTATTAAATTGAAAACTAGAAAGAAGTTCAATGTATGAATTTTGTATTTATGTAGGGCCAAAATAAAAATATACTAGACACATAGTAAAACACTTGAAAAATGGCTAAATCACAAAAATGGGCTGGAAAATAATTTTATGGATTTATTGGTGCAGGCTAGCCAGCAGCCAGATTTTCTGCTCACTGCTAGGCTTTGGTTTTGGGTCAAATTGAATGAGATACGAGTGGATTTTGGGCCTGAAATTTTAGCCCATGACAGTAGACTTAATTCAGTCTCCAAAATGGTATTATAACCTCTGTAAGTTGACGGGACCAGAAAGAAATCCCCCTGTCAATCTGCCATAAGCATCCTCATCTGCTTCATCTTGTGGGATTTTTTCGACCACCTTCCAAGCTGAATTGGAGTTCGACCAAGAAGGACCAATTGTTCATCCATAAGCCCCCTACACAAAAAAAAAAAAACTCAGCCAAAACAAAGATCATTTGGTTAGTGAAAAGTTAGAGAGAAGAAATCTGGACAGAGTTGCCCTATTTTGCAAGGTGAGAGAAAGTTAATTTCTTACTTCTTTGATGGATTTTTAAGCTTGTTTATGGTGTTTCTAAGTTGTATACATGTTGATCTACAGCTGAGGGTGATTGTTGGTGGATGAATCTTTGGTCAAAGTTGGTCAACATAAGGTAAAATTATTGGAAGAAGATGAAGTTGGAATATGATTGATGTATGTTGAATTTGCATGATTTTGGCTAAAGTAGAATTTTGAAATGGATTTTCTAGGGTTAGGCTATGTTTTGGATAGCCTAGATTCTTTATAAAAATGGTGAAGTTTGCTTGGTTGATGATTGATGGTGTTAGTTTAACACCGAAAAGTTCGGTTTAAGATTCAATTTAATCGAAAACGATGAAATGGTGGGATTTGGCAATTTAACAAGTCTTAAAGTATTATGTAAAGTGTTAAAAGATCATGTAAAACATTATTTTGGTGAGTTTAAGTCTAAGGAATATAAATATATCGAAATGGCACATTTATCGGTAAAAACCGAGCAAGTAGAAAAGTTAGTGAATAAGGCCAACTCTAATGATGTTTATGGTTACTTAAGATATATTAAGGTATGTTAAGATAAGTATGAGTATGTATTGTTGGTTTTGAAATTGTTTTGGGTAGCAAGTAGTGTAGGCATGCAAATTAAGGCACGTTCGAGACTTGAGGACAGTTGCTGCCCTGAGATCTGATAGGTAAGGGATGTAATTTAAAGTTGTGATGGTGTCCCTTACTTTCATCTCAATTTATAAAGAAATGTTTGAAGCATGAATTACGTTCCGAAGTTAATTTCCAAAGTCTTTCGAAAACTAGCTAGACATACCAATCGATTTTTGAAAGAAGAGTTTATCACTTTAAAACCGAAGTTCATGTTTTATGTTAACTAAAGATGCCTAAGAAAATGAACCTTATGATGTCTAAGCATGATTTTTCAATAGTGTTTTAAGTATGAAAGTAAATAAGTATGTTTTCCGAAACTGCTATTGGGGTGGTAAATCCCTAGCTAACACGACCCAGGCACTGCCTGTCCTTACTATTTTGTACCAAATTTATGATTAAGAAGTTGTAAAAGTAAGAAAAATTTGAGACTAAGGCCCTCCTATTGTTTATGTTATTGCCTGTCATGCTTGTCACATTGTGCATGTTCCCGTCCCTTGTGGCATATGTTTAGCCCACGTCGTGCATGTTCTCGCCCACATTGTGCATGCTTCCGTCCCTTGTGGGTATGTTGGTCCTTCGTGGTGCATGTTCGCTGTACGACCCTTATCAGGTCTACGGCCCCCTACCATGGCTATAGGTACTCAGTTCCTTCTTCAGAGGATGATTAGTCATGACCCGCATACTGGCTATATGATCCCGCCTAGTCTCCATGAACTCTATGATAAGTTTTATTAATTATGATATTAAGTTTCTAAAGTATGATGTATGTTTGAAACAAGTATGAATTGTAGATATATGTATTAAAGATTTCATACGATGAGTTAAAGTATGAAATGCATTATTATGGCATCTTGTTTTTTTGCATATGTCGATACTGTGACTATTTTAAATGCATTTCTTATGGGGCTTTCCAAAAGCTCACCCCCCTCTATCCTTCCAAATTATTTGCAGTGATCATCCCTTTGCCTACTGCATATAAGACGTAGGCTGAGGGACACGTCTCTCCTTAGGCTACTTTTTGTACACACGTAAGGTATACTCTTATTTTTTATACCAGACATCCTGTACAACAAGATATTTGTATATAAACGATACTTTTGGGATGTAGTCGATATCATATGAACGTAAACGTTATTCCGAGGAATAGGTCAATATGATGTGATGGATATTTATGAAAATTGGGATATTATGAATGTTATATAAGTTTTGTGGAATCTTATAGTTACTGTTAAGAAAGCATAAAGAAAATCAACTGCTGTGGAATTATAAATATGTACTTTGAAATGAACTGTATTCGAAAATATAAACTGCGTTTTCATGCAGGGGGTTAGGATAGTTACAGTTGTTATGCTGCCGAAATTTCTATAAAAAAAAATATAAGTAACCTACACTGGCAGGAATGCAACCTAAGTAAGAAATTAAGATTAAAAAAATGAAAAAGTTAGCCCAAGACTTCCATGTTTTTGGGGTGTGACATCCCATATGGCAGAAAAGGTCCCAAGGCCAAAAAACAAGCATTTTGGAACTTAGGGATTGATCTCCACTATGAAGGGATCGATCCCCAGTTGGTAGAATAGGCTGGAAGGCTCTCTGGAAGTTTGGGATAGATCCCTTAACACGAAAATAGTGCCCAACGGCTAGTTTTTGAGGGTTTCAATGGGAAGTTTTGTATTAAATGCTTCAACAACCATCCCAAGCAGTTGGTGGACTATAAATAGAGGCATTTATGAAGATTAAAGCAAGAACAAGCATTCAGCAACTTCTCAAAGCTTTAAGAAAGAAATCCAAGCTGAAAAATCATCCTTTGTATTTCATTTGTGATATTCCATCTTGTACTTCACCCACTCACATTAATTTTTGATATTCAAAGGGGTGTGCTAGCCTTGTAATGTTATCTTGTATGAGTGAGGGTAGCTTTACAAGGGGATAGGTTGATAAGGTTATTCCTAAGCCTTCAAAAGGAATTGTAAGAGGTCTCACCACACCTTGAAGTGGGTTGCATTCACTCATAAAGAAGAGAAGAATCAATCCCTTGACAAGAGAATTAAGGAGAGAGTATGTAGGCAAGAGATTGGCCGAACATCTATAAATTCTATGTTTGCTTCTCTTCCCTCTATCTTTATTTACTGCATTTACCTTATTATTGCATAATTTGTTTTATTTGTGTATTAAACTCTTAAAAACTAAAAATTAGTAGAAAAACCGATTCATTTCCCTCTCGATAGGGCCAACAAACTTGTTCATGGGTTGCACAACCTATTCAAACACAAAGTTTGACTTGATTTTTGGACGATTTTAGATAAAAATATTAAACTTGTTAATAAGCTTGACCTTAAAAATTGAAATTCGATAAAAAATAGGTCAAGTTTGAACTTACCATTTTAAATCCAAGCTCGTCGAGTGCATTAGTTAAAATTTTTTGTTTTTTTATAATTTAATTATTTTGATATTTGATTAAAATATGATGTTGTATTTTGTAAATTTTAGAAAAATTTGTTAAGATATGTCAACCGAAAAGAAAGTCATTGGAAAATGTACTAATGCATTTTTAATTACTCTAGACTTTATTGTGCAATTTAATTTGAAATTGTGTTATTTTCTATATTTAATTTAAAATTTCATTTTTGTTGTCTTTTTGTAAGAATTTATTTGAACTTATTATGTTATATTTATTAATTATTATGTAAATTTTATGTTTTTAGATTTTATTTTTTTAATTTAATAATATTTGAATGGATTTAGATTCTTCGTTGTATGTAAAAATGAGTTTAGATAAAAAAATCAAATCAAAAAAATGGAATTAAATCGAATTCGAGTTTACTTTTAATCACTTAATACCCTATCTAAACTTAATCCAAACTCAGTCTGATTTGAATCATGAACACCTTTAGCAATAAGGCTAACCACTTTTTACTTTCTTTTTTCCTTTATTTTTTTTTTGGAGTTCCTTTTTTACCTTCCTTTCTTATTTTTCTTTCTTTTCCTTTTTTTCCTTTTGTTTATGATATTGCATTTTTCTTTTTCTTTTATTCATCTTTTATTTTTTTATCGAATGGATGAAAATATTCTTTTATTATTTTTTTACAATAGTAGGGATGCTCATTTTTTGATTTGAAGCGAATTAACTGATCAAAACAATTTAATTCGATTAATTAGTAGGTCAATGAATTAATTTAGGTTGATTATCTAAAATGATTTTAAAAGAATTTTAGTTTTTTATTAATTCAATTCAAAAACCCAATTATCAAAAATATTAATTGAAATATAACAAATTCAAATTTTGAAATAAAAGAATAGCAATGGAAGTGTAGATGTGGCACACTTGTTACTCACCCTTACTTTTTTTTCTTTCTCATTTTACTTGTTTTTAATGTTGGGTTACTTTTTTTCTCGTTTTTTATTCTTTATTTATATAAAGAGTATGGGCGTCCATATTTCAGTTTTAACTTAATAAACCAATCAAACCAATTTAATGAGGTTAATCAATTAGCCACCAAATTAATATCTATTGATTATTGAAAAAGATTTTGAAAAAATTTTGGTTTTCATTTAAATCAACATTCGAATTGGATTAACCACAAATTTATAAAAAATCCAAAAACAAGACTAAAAATACAAGAAACCTACAGCTATGTTAAATCTTTAGAGTTTTGATGATATTTTAAGTTTAATGTTGTTAGAGTTTTAAACTTAGTACTCTAGTGTGTTGCTCCCCAAGTTTTTCTTTGAAACAGCGTTACTTCCTGTTCAAAGAAGAACTTTTACTCGAGTGTTATGCAGAGAATTTTTGATGTGGCCCTCTCTGTTTTCTACTGTTTATATAGTTGCAGCAGGGAATACGAAACGTTGCGCGCCAAGATCTCCTCCCGCAGAATTGTGCTTTTTTACCTGCAAAAAATACCAAAAAACAACAAAAATTCATGAAAAAGACCAAAATATCTCGAATTCAAGTATATATACTCTTTTTATTGGAGAAAATCCAATAAAAGAGTGGAGAGCAATTGATATGGGAAAACCCAAGTCCACCGGGCTGATGCCCAAAAGGTGATAGAGGCTGCCACGTGGCATAAAGCTATTAGGCCACATGGTAGCAGGCCATGGCACGAGAGAGTTTGTGCGGGAGAACCCTCCTACAAGCGATAGGGCCTGTCGTGTATGACAGGCCATAGCCTGCCGCCGCGTGTGGCAAGTCATAGCCTACCGCCAATCGAGTGTGACCCGTTCTGTTATCCTCTTGCGTCACAATAGACCCTTGCCACCACAATTAGAGGACAGATGAAGTTTTAGTGTCGTACGGGGAACAAACTCTTCTAAAAAGATAAAATTGCCTTCTAAGTAATTACTCTGCAATACTGACAATTTACTCGCCTATAAATAGGCCACATGTATTATTTTACTCTTTAATTTTTGACTTTTGGCTTTTACGTTTCATATACTCAAGAATCTTTGGCTGACTTAAGCATCGGAGTGCCTACGCATGGAACCACGCCCTGTGTTCCTCTAACTTTTCTTATTTTGCAGAAGCTTTTGGGAGACACGTGGAGAAAAAGACAGACACTTATGTCAGCAATCACTCGTTATTTTGTGCAACAACAGATTTAAATATAAGAAATTAAGAGTTTAAAATCAATATACTTACAGTTAAAGTTAACTCTATTCGGATTTCATATATGTTGCTATCTTAATATCACGTCATTGATTTTGCATAACTGTTAATTCAATTACTTGTCATATGTTGTTGCCAAATGTCATTTGTTAAGGTTTATTTGCTTCTTGTGCTAGGAGTGTATAGTACTTGGTATAAAGTCTTTTAAAAATGTAAGAAAAAGAAATAGAAGAGTGAAATATGGTAGGGATGTAAATGGATACCCTAACTTATCTGATCCAATCAAGTTTGTTTAGGATATCTAATAATCGGGTTCGAGTAGTATTTGAGTAGTGATCTTAAGATATTTTATTAGCTAAACCCAAATATAAATAATAATTTTTAAATATTATTATATACATATTTATTTACAAATTATTTATTATTAATATAATACTTAATTAAATTAATTCATTAAATATTTTAATTATGATTTTTAACAATAATTTATTTTTATGAGTTAATTTAAATTTATTAATTTAATTTTTCTTAAAATATGTATAGAAATTGATTTCAAATTTAAATTTGGAAGTCAAACTTTAACTTACTAAATGAGAATTTAGTTAGTTCAGGTAATTAATAAGTATTTTTTATATTATATAGATATGGTTCAAGTACTAAAAATCAAAGTATTTGGGTAGTAAATTGGATTCGAATATTGTAAAATATAACTAGATTTGAGTTTGAATATTTTAAAATTAGCGTGTACTCTATCCGTTGCCATCCTTAAACAGAAGGTGAAAAAAGATTGAAAAAATAAAGATTAAAAAAATAGAAACAGTTTTGAAGAGGAAGGATGAGAAAGTGAGTTTATAAATGAACCTCAAAAATTAATCTTCACACTTCAAAAATATAGAGACCATTTAACCTTGACTAAAATTACAAAAACATATCACTTTTTCCTTTTATTCTCACCTTCTATCCCTTTCCAAAAGAAATCCTATTTCATCCCTTGATTTTGTGTGATAACCAGGAATTTTCTTATTTTTGGTATTAATTACCCGAAAATTTAATTTTAATGTAAATAGATAAGCGAGAGTAAATAAATAAATTTATTTACGAGATCCAAATATTGTTGGAATTTCAGTAATTTATGAAGTGACGGATCTGAAAAGTTGTATGGAGGAATTTAATTTTGATATTAAAAAATCCAAAATTAAAGAAATAAAAATGTGTATAAATATATATTTATATAATTATATTATATAAATATATTTTAAATGTTAAAGAAATAAAAAAAATGTGTATATTTATATATTTATATAAGTATATTATAAATATTATATAAATATACATATGAAGTATATATTATTTTATATTAAAGTGTATGGATATGTATATAAATTTGTATACAAAAATACATGTCTATATATATTGTAATATAGTATATTTATATATATAAATATATATTTATAAATATAAATATATTTAAATAAATAAATAAATAAATACAAGAACAAAAAAACATAAACGGAATCAGGAGAACCCGGCCCTGTTTCTTCTCCTCTGTTTGTAACAGAGGAGAACCCCGCAGCAGTCGACCCCCTATCGGCGAGAGATGAGAAGGATAAGGAGGAAGAGAGAGGCGTCTCTGGCAAGACGAGGGAGAGAGAGACTGTTGGCCAGCGGTGAAAAGAAAAGAAAAGAAGAAACGAAACGGAAACAGAAAGGAAAAGAGAAAAAGAGAGGAAAAAAGGAAAGAGGTGGTGCCGGCTGATTAGGGCATCGCCACCTGCGTCGCCAGCGAAGGGAGACCAAGAGAAGGGGATAGCCGACGGCGAAAGGGGACAAGGAAAGAGAGGGAAAAGAGGAAGAAAAGAGGACCGATCTGCCGCTTCCAGATTCGCCATCACCATCGCCGATCTGGAGAAAAAGAGACCGAAAATGGCTTCAGCGCAACCTCGACCAGCTGTGGAGTGGCTGAACCGGCAGTGATGACGATCAACGGAGGCTGAACCGGGTTGAACCGGTTCAAACCAGAAAAGAAGAAAAGGAAAAAGAAAGAAAAGAAAAAGAAAAAGGGAAAAAGAAAAAGGAAAAGAAAGAAGAAAAATAAGAAAGAAAAAAAGGTGGGAAATTTATTATAATTTCATCAGTATTATTATAATTATTATTCGTTGAATAATTTTATAAAATTCTAAATGTGACTATGGGCATGACTTGTAGAAATTTTACAAGTGATTGGAGATAGATGGAAATCGGGAGAAAAGGATTACACGCGCAACATTAGTGAGAAGTCGCTAATGCAGAACAGGTAAGGGATGCTTATGTAGCCTGTAAGGATATCTTGATTGCATGTATTTAATATGCATCATTTTCTGAAAGTATTGGTGAAATGAATTGTTGAAAATTGTGGATATTGGTTGGTTGTGAAATATAAATCTGTCTCTTTTGTGTAGGGAGGCTAGTCAACGGGCAGTCGTTATGCTGCCGAAAATTTTTAGAAATTTATTTAAAATCATCATAAATGATTTTCTTACATGTGAAATATTTTCCAACAACGGAAAAGAGGAATTTATTATTTTTCATAAAACATGAATATATCGAATTTTATTTTTAAAATATTCATGTTATTGAAATTGGTGAAAATGATATCACCTAAAATTCTCTTAATATATGAATTACATGTGATATGAAATGGAAAATGAAAAAGGGGATAAAGTGAATATTTTATAAATGTTTTCTTAAATATTAACTTGATTTATTATATAACCTTTATGGTTTTAATTATGAAATTATTTATTTCTATAAATTCCATAAAGGTAAATTTATGATGAAAAATACTGTTTTGAGACTAGTAGGCCCTTCTACCATGCTGATATGTGATATGTGACATGTGATACGTGATATGTGGTCCCGGTCGACACTTGATCAGTGATCCACCTAGGACAAGATAGACTATGGCCATAGATCTGATATGTTCATTTCTTTACCTTCCGGGGTCTGTAGCATGATATGATATGGCTGATTGCCTCAGTCTCCACTATGATATGTGATATGTGATATGTGATATGTTAGAAGGGAAATGTTTTATACAATATGGGACATGTTAAAAGGAAATGTTTTATATTATATGTGATATGCAAAGAGGGAAATGTTTTATATGATATGTGACATGTTAAAAAGGAAATGTTTTATATGATATGTGGAAAAACTAAAATGTTTTATAGTACTTCTACACGGTGTATAGTACTAAGTTGAGTACGGTACTATATGATGTTTTCATAATATATGTGACATGAACATGTGATATGTTTTCAAAAAGGAAAAGAGGAGATTTTAAATCTAATATTCTCATTATAATTTTAAATTGAATATTAGATTTAAATGATGTAAATGTTATATGGAAATGATTTTGATAGCTTATTTTGCCATCTAAAATATTGTACAAATTATGATATGTACAGTAAAATATGAAATGAGTTTAAATGAGAATGAGGATGATTTAAACTAATATTCTTCTTAAAGAATATATAAATATTAGTTATTTTATTTAAATGTTTTATTTCATAAAAGCATTAAATGAAAATGACATGGAATGAAAAGGAAAAAGGATTTGATTTCTAACGAAATTAATTACTCCCTACAGTTGCTTCTAGGTTCCGGGACAAGATAGGTATTTCAAAATACCTTCTGTACTCCATCCGAATCCCTAGCCGATTGTAGTATCCTTCCTATATGAGCTTAGTATACTTATAGGAAAATGAAAAGTTTATATAGCATATAGATATATGGATATCAAGAGTTGCATATAATTCCTTTACTGAGCCGTGGTATGCTCACTCCCTTATTTTTAACATTTTAGATTTTCAGTGATTGCGAGATCTTGAATTCGAGGATCTCAGCTGCGCATCTGGATGAAATGTGACAGCTTGATTTATTCCGGAGGTATAATTATTTTATTTTTATATGTTTAGACTTTTGATTTACAGTACTACAATATTGTAATAATAAGAGGATGTAAGTATTGTTTACAAATACAATTTGTAAATATGTAATTCCGTTACTTTTATGAAGTTATGGATATTGTATTTTAAATGAATCAAAGTAGAAAGTAAAGCACTGCAAACAGCCCAACCATATAAAATGTCTGAAAAAACGTGAAATAATGTAGTCATGAGCTGTGACAGATTTAATGGTATCAGAGCAAGGTTAGCCTGATGTCTGTCAATGCTTTTGAAACAAAACGAGTCGAAAAAGATTAACATCCCCTGTAGTACTATATAGTCTGATTATATAAATGCAATAAGTGATTGTAAATGCGAATAAATATTTTAAATGGTGTGGAAATTTATGAACTAAGGATGGTAAAGAGGGATAATAGCCCTAGAAATTTACTTGAAATAGGTGATCTCATAATCTTGAATGAAGATTTGTTCGTGAAGGAACAGAAAGAAACTCGGTGAGGGCTCTACTAGGACTTTTCTGTCCGGATCGAATTAAGACCTTACAGTGATGATATAGAAGCAAAATGAGATATCATCAGTAAATAGATCTTAAGATCACCTGTTGAATGTATTTGGAAGAGAGAGAAATTAATGGAGAATGACAAAAATGCCCCCATATTGAAATTAATTCTTCTAAACCATAGTAGACCAAATTGATTTAGAATTGACTGATTTGACAGAGTAATTAATGGTGTAAGGATGTATTACATGTAAAATAATCCATCTATTAACCACATCAAGACTTCACTGTCTAAAATCGAACAAGATCTTAAAATGATGATATTAGTGAGAGAAGGGATATCATCAACATATAGATATTAAGATCATTGATTTAAATGTATATAGAAGAGAAAGAAATAAATTTTGAAATGACGAATGTGTCCTTATATTGGACTAATCTCTAAATAATGACAGGTCGAATTGATCTTGAATTCATTGATAGTGATGGAGCTAATGATGGCATAAAGGATGTAACATGGGTGTAATGGTCCCTAATTACTAATCCCACCTACACTTAGATACTGATGTGACCCGAAATGTGTATAGTGGGAAGTCGTAGGATGATTGGCCCTACTATTAATTCTTAAGGGCCTGAATTAAAAGTGTACTGACTGGATAATTGGTAAGGGATCGTTGGATACCATGAAAAGTGATATAATCTTTAATAGTGACTGAGAAAGTGATCTGTATAATTGATGAGATCCATATCAGTACTGTTAATTTTGGTTCTATACATTCATTATGCTTCCTAAGTATTAAACAGATATTTATAGAACCGAAACATTTTGAAATATGCTTTACAGAATGGTGTACTGTATGGAGTGTTATAAAATTTGAGAGTATGTATAAGGATTGTAAAGTGACGGTAAGAAACAAGGAAGACGACAGCTAACTTGAGCTAATTAAATGAAAATGATTTCATAGTGAATTATAGTAACGAATCGGTTAGCTGTGAAATGGGTTAGTTAAATTATTATACTTGGCACAACATTATTAATTATCTTAATTAATATGCTATGAAGTATGAGTAAGTAAGTAAATCAAGGTGGAATATGTGTTAAAATGAATTGAATGTTAAGTGTCTCTGCCTTGAGGATATACAGTGGAATTGTAAGACATAGAGACGAAATGTCCAAGATGATATGAGATTTGTGATTAATAAAGTATTGGATGTTATTCTTGATAAATTTTCAGAGTAATATAGATTTGGGAGATCGGGTTAACATTGACTCGATTTGTGATAAAGAATATATTTCTAAGCTTATATCGGAGACTATAGAAGGAGTTCGAAAAGCTTAAGAAATAACTCCGAAAAATTTGTGGATAATGAATTTATCTATATAAAGGTAATGGATGAAAATATAGATAAGGTTGATCTGAGGATGAATTATAATTGTGGATTAAATTTCTATTATTTAATAGAGTTCTTACTAAGAACGAATATTCATTTATGTGGAATTGATGCCTTACTAGATCTGATCAGAGATGTATAAGGAGTTTATAAGATCAGTCTCGATACAGGGCGTCATCAGATAAAAAGTTGGAGACTGATGTCCTTATGATAATATTTTGAACTCGACAAAATTCTTACAAGTTCCTATTGAGGTTTACAAGATTAATGAAATACCTTGTGAGGTATGTAAGCCTGATGAATGAGGTAAAAAACATATATGGACAAAGTATAAATAGTGTTCACTGATGAGATACAAATATAGTTTAAAGCATCAAAAGAACATGAGCAGTACTATTGTATAACCTTGCAGACTCTCAAAGATCGAGTAATAGGAGTTTTGGTTAGACTGTATCTCTTTCTGAGATATATGGTCTCGAATGATAGAGCGACCGTGAATCTGTCTATGATTGAAAGATAGTGATTGAGATACGAAATTTTTTAGGTCTAGCTAGATACTACTCGTAGTTTATAGAAGAGTTTAGGGGGCTAGCTGCTCTACAGATGTGATTATAATTAAAGAAGTTAACGTCGGTGGATGAATAAGTGTAAAAATAGTATTCAAAATGTTAAAAGATTTTAACAGTGGAGTACTATACCATTTGGCAAAAAGTGACTGAAGTGATTAGCGTGAAAAGATGAAAATGTAATAAGAAGGTAAGTTACATGATGATTAGGGAACACGAAAATGAAGCAGTTCTCAAATCTAAGATTGAAAGTGATTTCTCTTTGACTATCACATGGTTATGGCTAGATGGAAGATCGAGCCAAACTCGATAGATGAAATTTAATTATACTCGAAAGAGTAAAATAAATGATTTACAATACTTATTGCCAGTCAAGTAAATGGAAAAATGTTATATATATATATATATATACATACCTCGGAATTGTGTAATTGTATGAATAATGAGGTGACTAAATTGATAATTTGATTATTCCACTACGGAACCTAAATTGTGAAAAGATTACATTCTTAGGTATATTCTAAAACTTAAGTGATATTGAGTATACCATAAGAATAAGGGATGTAATGACAATACTGCATGAAAAGAGATGATTAATATTAAAGTCTGTAAATGAGATGCAGCCTTGGTTAAATATGAAAATGAGTAGTGTGGATAATAAAGAATTCAAAAGAAATATGATGTTATGGAAGTGATTATAGACTGATTGTTCAAATTGAATCACTTTTCTATTATCAGACTCCTAGATTTCTCTAGTGCCATAGTCGAGATATAATTAAGAAACCGTGAAAATGTATGTGAAGTTCCAATGAGCATTACATGTGATAGGAATCTCTGAGTTGCCATATGCTTATAGAGAATAGCAAAGGCTTTGGGATTCCAAATTTACTGACAGCATCGCTCCGTACTGATATAAATATTCAAGCGTAATATGAGAACGCTTAAAAATATATGGAGAGCGGGTGCACTGAATTTAAGAGCTACTAGGACAATTACATACTACTAATTAAATTGTTTAAATGATAGCTACCAAACGATATCGACTTGGCACCAAATGAGAAAATGGGTGATAAATAATGTGAATTATATATATTGTGCTAAAAGGAGTGGAACTTGATAACTCCCAAATTGATAAGAGATTTTAGGGAGTATAAATATATGGTGAAAGACGATATGTAGTGGTCTAAAAGTAATTTTGATTTTGAAAGCATACTGGCAGTATTATTTAAAAGATTATCTGGAAGTCAGAAACGATAAGCATACAGAACGGTACCACCTTTTTACTTAAGCGCAATTCGAAGGATCGAATTTCTTAAGGTGGGGACAATGTGATAACCAGAAATTTTCCTATTTTTGGTATTAATTACCCGAAAATTTAATTTTTATGTAAATAGATAAGCGAGAGTAATTAAATAAATTTATTTACAAGATCCAAATATTGTTGAAATTTCAGTAATTTATGAAGTGATGGATCTGAAAAGTCGTACGGAGGAATTTAATTTGGATATTAAGAAATCCAAAATTAAAGAAATAAAAATGTGTATAAATATATATTTATATAATTATATTATATAAATATATTTTAAATGTTAAAGAAATAAAAAATGTGTATATTTATATATTTATATAAGTATATTATAAATATTATATAAATATACATATGAAATATATATTATTTTATATTAAAGCGTATAGATATGTATATAAATTTGTATACAAAAATACATGTCTATATATATTGTAATATAGTATATTTATATATATATATATATATATATATATATTTACAAATATAAATATATATAAATAAATAAAGAACAGAAAAATAGAAACGGAATCGGGAGAACCCGACCCCGTTTCTTCTCTGTCACACCCCGGAAACGTGGAAGTTTTGGGCTAAATTTTATATATATATATATATATATATATATATATATTTAATCTTAATTTCTTACTTGGGTTGCATTCTTGCTAGTAACTCATCACACTTTTCCAACCACAAACACATCATAATATTTTCATAAAATATTTCATTCACATTATATTGACTTATTCCTTAAAGTAACGTTTACATTCATACGATATCGATTACATCCCAAAAGTATTATTATTTATATACAAATATCTATGTTATACAGGATGTCTAGTATCAAAATATGAGTATACCTTACGTGAGTACAAAACTAGCCGGATGAGAGACGTAACCCTCAGCCTACGTCATATGCGCAACAGGCAAAGAGATGATCACTGCAAATAATCTGGTAGGGTAGGGGGTGAGCTTTTTGGAAAGCCCCGTAAGAAATGCATTTAAAATAGTCATAGCATCTATATATGCAGAAACAAATGCCATAATAATGTGTTTCATACTTTAAAACATTGTATGAATTCTTTAATACATATTTCAAAAATTCATACTTGTTTAAATATGCATCATACTTTAGATATTTATTATCAAAATTAAATAAGCTTATCATACAATTCTTGGAGACTAGGCAGAATCATATAGCCAGTATGCAGGTCATGACACTTACTTCATCCTTTGAAGAGAGAACAGAATACCTATGGCCATGGTATGGGCAGTAGACCTGATCAGGGTCGTACATCGAACATGCACCACGAAGGACCAACATACCCACAAAGGATGGAAACATGCACAATGTGGGTGAGAACATGCACGACGTGGGCTAAACATATACCACAAGGGATGGAAACATGCACAATGTGGCAAGCATGACAGGCAATAACATAAACTATAGAAAAGCCTTAGTCTCAAATCTTACTTACTTTTGTAACTTCTTAAATCTTACATTTGGTACAAAATAGTAAGGACTGGGCATGCCAAGATCTAAGTTAGCCTTGGGTTTGCCACTCCGATACCTTTTCGGAAAATATATTTATTTACCGTCATACTTAAAACATTATGGAAAAATATGCATAGAAATTATAAGGTTCGTTTAGCTAATTATCAAAAGATTATGGAAATTAACTTCGTAACAAAATTCATGCTTCAAACATTTCTTTATAATTTACAATGAAAGTAAGGGACACCATCACAACTTTATATTACATCCCTTACCTTAGTACACTGTAGAGTAATGCCTTATGTTGCACCCATATGCTTCCTATCTCTCCGAATTATAAACTGCCAAACCACAATTTAATATAATAAATTTTCGGTATAAAATTCCTTCACTTGTCTAATTCTTAGTTAAATTCCCATTACTTAGAATATTAGAATTTCTTAAAATTTCACATTGTGCCGAATGACCTTGTGTCACAGCCCGTGACCCTATTTTTCATCTTATTCTATACATCTTATTTGGTTGGGCTGTCTGCGATACTTTACTTTTCTTTTACATATAAATAATTCCATATAAAATTCTAATATGAATTACATCCCCTATCTTAATTCATAAGGAAGTAGTACTGTGGGTAAGTCTAAATACAGAAAATAAATGATCATACCTGATTAAATAAATCTAGCTGTCGCATCGTCCCCAAATGCGCAGCCGAAGTCCTTTAAGTGTCAGATTCTCAGTCTTAACCTGAAATGTTAAAATTAAGGGGTGAGCAAACCACGGCTCAGTAAGAGAATTATATGCATACTTGATATTCAGCTTCTTATATGCCGAAAATCTTTTTCATTTTTCCTATGGGCTCTAGGCTCGCATGTAGGAAAGATACTACAGTCGGCTAGGGATCCGGATGGAGTAAGGTAGGTATTTTGAAATACCTATCTTGTCCCGAAGCCTAGAAGCAACTGTAGAGAATAATAAATTTCTTTTCGTTTGAAATTTATATCCTTTTACCTTTTCATTTCATAACATTTTCATATTCTCTTCAAAATAATGCTTTTATAAAATAAAGCATTTAAATAAAGTAACTAATATTCATATATCATTTGAAAAGAATATTAGTTAAATTCTCATCATCCTCATTTAAAACTCATTTCATGTTTTACTGTACAACCATAATTAGTACAGTACTTTAAATAACAAAATCCGCTATTAAATCCTTTTCGTATAACATATATATCATTTAAATCTAATATTCAATTTAAAAGCTAAAATAAGAATATTAGATTTATTTTCCTCCTCTTTCCTTTTTGGAAAACATATCACATATTCATGTCACATATAGTCTAATATTCAACTAAAAATCATAGTAAGAATATTAGACTTATAACCTCTTTTCCTTTTGAAAACATATTACATATTCGTATCACATATCATATGAAATCATCTCGTAGTAATAAATTCAGTACTGAAATAAGCATTTTGTAAAATGTTGAAAATCTCTTTCATTTAACTTGTCACATATCAGGTAAAACATTTACATTTCACATATCATGTAAAACATTTACATTTCACATATCACAAATCATATAAAACATTTTCATATATAAAGACTGAGGCATGCCCAGCCCGTCCACTGGGTCGTTACTTGTATCATGCTATAGACCCCAAAGGGTATAAAATCATCATGTCAGATCTATGGCCATAGTCTATAATTGTCCTTGGCGGATCACTGATCAGGTGTCGGTCGGGACTACATATTACATATCACATATTACATGTCACATATCACATATCAGCATGATAGGATGCCAACTAGTCTCAAAACCATATTTTTCATCATCAGAAAACTTTTATGGAATTTATAAAAATATATTTTCATCATTTAAAACCATAAAGGTTATAAAACTATTTAATGAATATTTAAGAATTATATAAAAATATTCACTTTATTTCATTTCATTTTCCATCTCGTATTACGTGTAACTTACATATCAAGAGAATTTTCGGTGATTTCATTATCACCATTCTCGAAAAAATTTTTCGGTGATTTCATTATCACCATTTTCGAAAACATGAATGTTTTAAAATCACTCTCATTTTATTCATGTTTTTATGGAAAATACTCATTTTCTCGATTTTCGTGATTGGAAATCATTTCGTGAAATAAAATCATTTATTATGATTTTATGAAATTTCCTAGAAATTTTTAATAATTTTCGATAATTTTTCGGCAGTATAACGGCTGTCGATTGGCTAGCCTCCTGCACGAAAAATACAATTTATAATTTCAGCCAGTACATCATCACAAATTTCCAACCAAAGAATCATCACAATATTTTCATAAAATATTTCATAATTAAAAACATGCGGACTGAATATCCTTACAGTGCTGCACATGCATCCCTTACCTGTTTCGGGTCGGCGACCGCCTCGTTCGTCGCGCCCGTGTTCACCTCGCCCGATTCCATCGGCTCGGTCATCGAGGGAATTTTCTGGAATTAAAATTCTAAAATTTAGAATTTTTCCATAATTATTTAAATAAATTAATAATTATTTAAATAATTTATCACTTTCCGGGATTTCTTACCGATTCCCATAATTCTCGGGTTTCTGAATTCTCGGGATTTCCCGTAATTTTCTAAATTCTCCTTACTCTCTCTTTCTTCTTTTTCCTCTTTTCTTTCTTTCTTTTCCTTTTTCTTTTTTTCTTTTCTTTTTCCTTTTTCTTTTCTTTTTTCCTCTTCCTTTCCCGTCAGACCGGTCTGCCTCCTTTCTCACCGGTTCCTCGTTGGCGGCCGGTTCTCTGGCGGTTCACTGGATCTTCAGTTGGTCGACGGCACGGCGAAGCTACCGGTGCCCTCTGTTTGCCCTGGATCGGCAGCACGGCCGCGGATCGACTTGATTTAGCTTCGATTTCTTCCGCCTCTTCGCCGGCCTTCCTCCGCCGTTCTCCGCCCCAAAGGTGGCCTCCATCCTCTTCCTCTCCCTCCAGCGATGCTTCGGTGACAGTGGCAGTGGCCAATTCCACCGACACCACCGTATCTCTTTCTCTTCTCTTCCGTTTTCCGCCGGTTTCTCCCTCTGTTTTCTTTCCGTTCTTCTTCCTTTCGACCCCGGCAACCACTTCCCTTTTCTGGCCGATGGCGTTCTCTACCTCTCTCTGGCCTCCTCTCACCGGCGGCGGCAGTGGTTGCTACCGGCGGTCCTTCGGTTGGGACAGGAAATCGGGGTCTTTCCCGATTTCCATTCTGTTTCTTTTGTTTTTTTTGTTTTATTTTTATTTCCCTTTTTATTTTTATCTATACTATATAATATATATTATACTTATAGTATAACATATATTATATTTATATTATATATATAATACACATAATATTATTATTACATATAGTATAGTACTATATATATGTATTTACAAAATACATATTTAGTATATATATGTGTATATATATATATTTATATTTGTTCACTTTAATTTACATAACATTTATATATTTATATAATATGTAATTATATAAATATATTTCCTATTTTCTTTTCTCATTTTCTTATTTAATTTGGATTTCCATTTATCCAAATTAAATTTCCTCTTTTCATTATTTTCCATAATTTTCAATTTATCTATTTTCTTCAATATTTATTTTCAATATTTGTAATTTCTAATAAATGGAAAATTTACGGTTATCACACCTTGAATGACTTAGGTAACTTATTCCTCCATAATATATATATATATATATATTCAACTATGATGCCACTTAATTTTTCCAATCCAATCAGGTCAACTTAAGTATTTTTTTTGTTTTATTTTCCTACTATTTGTTGACCCCAAACCGTGAATTTTCTTTCCCTTTAATTCAGTTCACGTTGGCTCCCATTTGGTCCTTACATCATGGTCATATCTAGTATGTCTTAGGTTGCCAAAAAGTCTAGTATTCACACACATAAAGTCAGCCAAGGCTAGCTTTTTCTTCTCTCTTTTATTTTTCATATTCAGTCGTCTTTATCATCCTTGGTCTTCTCTCCCACGTACTGCACTTCTTCTTCATCTATTCTAGCTTTTTCTTGATCATTATAGTACTACCCTATATGTTCTGATTTTAGGCTATTAATTCTATACTCTTTCCTCACCTAAAGGTCAGCAACAGGTCAGTCATACTACCCCACTTTCCTCAATTTCGACTGCACTATTCAGTCACACATTCCCTTTGCATTTTCGGATATACAACCAGCCAACTTATTTTCTTTCTTCCAGCCATTTTCTTTGACTATAAGAAACACTATTTTCTTGATTCATTTTTCTTCTTTTTCCCCCTTAGCTCACGTAACCCTCATTCAAATTTAACCTCCCTCAAAACCTTCTTCAACCTGAATTTATTTATTTTTTATTACATTGCTGTCCAAACCGGTAGCTTCTTTCTTTTTCTTCATGGTTCATGTGGCCCTTATCTCATAGCAACTTATCCTTTCTTAACCTATTCAACCCTAGTATGTAACTTATAGCTTTACTTCCTTTTAATATTTTTTTCTTGACTATCTCGGTTCATGACTAACTGGTGTTCCATCTTTACGTGAATCATCATCAACATCATCTTATTTTCATTCTAACCCTCCTAACTGAACTAGGGTTTTCATTCTTTATATGTTTACTTTAAACAAGGTTATAACCAACATATTCTTGATCATTACTTCCATAATCAAAGAACAAGAAACTTAAAAACTGAGTTGGACATTACCTGTACAAAGAAGCAATTTGTGCCCGTGAATCTCCTCCTGTTTTGAGGGTTTTTGTGCTAGCTTCTTTGAGGTTTTGGAAGCTTAATATCCAAGGTTTATTTTCCTTTCAAAAGCTTGATTTATTTACTAAAGATTAAGCATGGTTCTGCTATGGAGGGGAACTTACACGGTTTGTAAGAAATAGAACAACTTTCGGTGATGATGATGGCTGGAAATAAGTTCACGATGGAAAGAAATATAAAGCACTAAAATATATATATATTAGTTAGACTTTTGCCGGTTCCATTAAAAGCCTTCTTTATTGTCTATTTCTTTTCTTTTGTTTAATCCTCCTTATTCTCCAACTGGACTACACTTCTTTTTCTTTTATATTTCTTTCTCTCCATGCAGCCACACATTTTTGACTTTCCAAGTCAGAATTTGCAAGCTAATAATTTTCTATCTTTTCCTTGCTTTTACGTTTCTTGTCTTGTTATTGTTTGGTCTTCGGTGCAGCAAGAAACTAACAACAATCAGTGTTACAGTTTCTGTCAACTTAGGAAAAACGTGGAGAAGACTTTCTCTTGTCTTCTTTTATTGTTTATTTTATCTTTTCTTTTCTCTTGTTTTCCTATTACTCACTTGTCCAATCGAGATTACACTTCCTTTTCTTTGTTTTATTTTGTTTCTTCATGCCACCACTACTTTTCTGATTATTCAAATCAGGATTTTTCCAATATCCATTTAATTATTTATTCCATCCTTTATATAATAATTTTCATACTTATATTTTTCATCTAAAATTTAAAATTTTCTATGTCAGAGACACTATTCTTTTTATATTTAATTCCTCAAAATATTATCAATAACTTTTTTATTGATAATTTAATCATATAAATGTATATCTACAGTATAAAATAATGAGTTCTCACATTCTCCTCACCTTATAAGAATTTGGTCCTCCAAATTCAAGCTGGTCCATTAAAAAAATGCGGGTACTTTTCTCTCATGAAGCTCTCTAGCTCCCACGTAGCTTCCTCTGTTGTGTGGTGCTGCCAGAGAATCTTAACCAGTGAAATTGTTTTAGATCGAAGTACCTTTTCCTTTCTATCAAGGATCCGGATTGACTGCTCAACATAGCTCGTATCTCCCTGAATATCCAATGGTTTATATTCGATAACATAGGAGGGATCCGGATGATACTTCCTCAACATAGAGACATGGAAGACGTTATGTATCCTAGAAAGCTGTGGTGGCAAAGCTAACCGGTAAGCAACGTCCCCAACTCTCTCCAATATCTCAAATGGACCAATGAAACGAGACTCAATTTTCCTTTCTTTCCGAAGTGCATGATACCCTTGCTCGGAGATACTTTTACAAATACAGAGTCCCCAACCTGAAACTCAAGTGGCCGTCTACGTACATCAGCATAACTCTTCTGTCTACTTTGGGCAACCTTGAGTCTATCACAAATAATCCGAACACCCTTAGCTGCCTCTTCAACAAGATCAGAGGCTAAAATCTTAGGGTCATCCACTTCTTTCCAAGCCACTAGGGATCTACATTTCCTACCATATAGAGCTTCATATGGTGCCATTCCGATGCTGGCATGATAACTATTATTATAGGCAAACTCTACAAGGGGCAAGTGGTCAGCCCATGAACCCTTAAAGTCTAGTGCACATGCCCTCAACATGTCCTCTAAGGTCTGAATAGTCCGCTCGGACTGACCGTCTGTCTGAGGATGGTAGGCGGTGCTCAAATGTAATTGAGATCCCATGGCTTCCTGAAAATGAGTCCAAAATCGAGAGGTGAACTTGGAATCTCTATCAGAAGTGATGCTCACGGGAGCCCCATGTAATCGAGCAATCTTGCTAACATACAAGTCTGCCAATGTACTCAATGAATTTGTGTTCTTAATGGCAAGAAAATGAGCACTCTTAGTCAATCTATCAACAATAACCCAGATCGCATCATGACCTCTCCGAGTCCTTGGTAAGCCCATAATAAAATCCATCGTAATGTGTTCCCATTTCCATGTAGGCACCGGTAAAGATTTAAGTAGTCCTGCTGGCTTCTGGTGCTCAACCTTAATCTGCTGACAGATCAAACATTTGGCCACAACCTCTGCTACGTCTCGTTTCATTCCATTCCACCAATACACCTTACGCAAGTCATGGTACATCTTAGTACTGCCTGGGTGCATAGTGTAACGAGAACAATGGGACTCTTTCAAAATCCTTTGTCTTAGGGTATCATCATTTAGAACACATATATGGCCCTTAAATCTCAATAACCCATCATCACTAACCATAAAATCTGACTGCAAGTCTTGCTCTGCCTAGCTAACCATGTCCAATAACCTCTGATCGTTTCTCTGCCCTGACCGGATCTGATCTAAGATACTTGGCTCAATTTGAAGGCTAGCCATAAACCCTACATCTACTATTTGAACACTAATATTGAGCTCAGCGAACTGCTCCAGCAATTCCCATTCTCTAACCATCATAACAGAAACCATACTCTTTCTGCTTAGAGCATCTGTAACTACGTTCACCTTGCTTGGATGGTACAGAATCTTGCAGTCATAATCCTTAAGAAGCTCTATCCAACGTCTTTGCCTCATATTAAGTTCCTTCTAATCGAATATATACTTCAAACTCTTATGGTCAGTGAAGATCTAGAACTTCTCACCATACAGATAATGCTACCATATCTTTAAAGCAAAAACAACTGCGGCTAACTCTAAATCATGCGTAGGGTAGTTGCGCTCATGGTCTCTAAGCTGGCGTGAACCATACATGACTACTCTACCATGTTGCATTAGCACACAACCTAGACCCTGATTAGAAGCATTACTGTATACAACAAAGCCTCCAGATCCACTCGGAATGGTCAGGATTGGTGCTGTAGTTAATTTTTGCTTAAGTTCCTGAAAACACTGCTCACACTGACTTGACCATTCAAACGGAACTCCTTTGCGTGTAAGCTTAGTCAACGAAGATGCAATCCGAGAAAAACTCTCCACAAACCTCCAGTAGTACCCTGCCAATCCTAGAAAACTCTGAATCTCAGTCACTGTCATCGGTCTCTCCCATTGGAGTACTGCCTCAACCTTGGACGGATCAACTGACACCCCGTCCTTAGATACTACATGGCCAAGGAAAGCTATCCGATCCTACCAAAATTCACACTTACTAAGCTTCCCATAAAGCTGCTTATCTCGGAGAGTCAGGAGCACAATCCTCAGATGCTGCTCGTGCTCCTCCCGGGACTTAGAATATATTAGAATATCATCTATAAAGACAATCACAAATTTATCTAGATACTCCCGAAACACGTCATTCATCAGATTCATAAATGTGGCAGGGGCATTAGTCAAACCGAAAGGCATCACCAGAAACTCGAAATGGCCATATCTGGTTCTAAAGGCCATCTTCGGTACATCTTCTTTCCTAATCCTCAACTGATGATAGCCTGATCTCAAATCAATCTTAGAAAACACTAAAGCCCCTTTCAGTTGATCAAACAAATCATCTATTCTTGGTAGGGGGTACTTATTCTTAATTGTCGCCTTATTTAGTAACCTATAGTCGATGCATAACCGGAGACTACCATCTTTCTTTCTCACAAACAATACCGGAGCACCCCATGGAGACACAGTTGGTCTAATAAAACCCTTATCAAGCAGCTCTTGCAACTGTTTCTTTAATTCTTCTAATTCAACTAGTGCCATCCGGTAGGGAGGTATAAAGATAGGCTGGGTATTCGGCACTAAATCAATAGTGAACTCCAGCTCTCTTTCTAATGGCAATCCTGGTAACTCATCCGGAAACACATCGAAAAACTCACATACCACTGGTATATCTGATATATATGGAGATTCCCGACTCGTATCGGAGATAAAGGCAATATAACCTTCACACGAATAAATTTATTTGAAATTTCAAACATATAAACATTATACAACTTTATCGAACATAACATCATATACTTTATTTCTTAACAGCAAAACATACATCAAATTTGTCAAGTAAAGAGAAAGTTATAGTCTTAGTGTAGCAATCTAGACTTGCATGATTGATTTCTAACCAATCCATGCCCAAGATTACTTCAAAACTATGCATGTTTAACAAAACTAGATCTGCTAACATTACCCTATTTCCAATCTTAATTTCACAATTCCTACACACCATATCTGTCATTTGAGAATCATTCATGGGTGTGCAAATATGCAATATATGACTTAAAGGCTCAGTTTCTAAATAGAGATTGTGTGCAAACTGTGGTGATATAAATGAGTGCGTGGATCCTAGTTCAAATAAAACATGCGCCTCATGATTACAGACAAGAAGATTACCTTTAATAGTTGCGGAAGAGTTATCGGCAGTCTCCCTGTCTAAAGCAAATACACGCCCTTGAGTAACAAGCTTCTTACCCTTCTCAACTCCTGTAGCTCGTTTCTATGGGGCCTGTCTCTATGGAGCCCTTGTCTCTGGCTGCTGTCGTAGTGGCTCCTGAGGCTGTGGGGTCTTATCTTGCATTTGTGGGTAATCCCTGATCAAATGACCTTTTTCCCCACACTTAAAACAATTTCCAGTGACCTAGTGGCATGGCCCACCATGTGTCTTACCACAATCTCTACACCATTTAAAAACCCTTTGGGAGCCTCTGATAATCTCTACTGCATCAGTAGGAGTCTTGGGTTTGCCAGTCCTTGCTCGAGACTCATCTGTTCTCGATCACTTAAACGAACTCTACCTTTGCTCTGTTCGGGAACTATCTGTCCTCTTATCTTTACCCTTACTCTTACTCCTGGACCCATACTGTGCCTGCGTAACATCTAGACCCCTCTATATCCTGAGCCCGTCCAAGAGCACCCTCAAACTCAGTAATACGAAACCCTAATAATCTGTCTCAAATGGTTGGTCTCAGTCCAGACAAAAACCTCTCGATACGACGCTCCTGATCTCTGACTGTCTCGGGGTCATATCTCATCAACATCGTAAATTGGTTCTCATACTCATCAACTGACATACTGCCTTGTACTAAATTCAAAAAATCTATTTGCATTTTCTTCTGGGCAGTACGGGAGACATATTGGGCCCTGAAGACTGACAGAAAAGTATCCCAACTAATCACTGTATGTTGAGTAGTCAACTGTCTCTTAGTGGCTCTCCACCAGTGTCCTGCTTGACCTTTCAACATATGAGAACCCATACTGACTTTTTCAGCATCTGTGCACCCCAAGTAATCAAAAGCTATCTCTAACTCCAATAACCACTCCTCAGCTTTTACTGGATCCTTAATCCCTTTAAATTCTGGGGGATTCATCTTAAGAAAGTCTCGTAATCTGCTTGTATCTCTGTCATCTCTAGGTGGTGGGACTGAAGGTTGAGGAGCAGAGGGTACCGCAGGAACATGTGGAGGAGGAGGTGGTGAAGTAGGTGTGGGCACTGTGGCACCTATAGCTGAGGTGTTTGCCCCGAAATGTTGAGCAAACATAGCAGCAATGCTATCAAACCCCTCTTTCATACTGTGTTCTAGCCTGTTTATTCTAGCATCTAGGCTCTTTGGTTGGGGAGTAGGTGGTAGAGGTGGTTGAGCCTACCTCCGAGGACGACCTTGTCTCCCACTCATAATGCGTGATCAAATACCTGCGCATAAACCCTGTGTTTTAATCAAAACTTTAACAGATATACTCAATTTTGTAACCAAACAAGCACAGATACTTGGGATGTAATCTTATCCTGACTACCAATACTGACAGTACTAGACAACCCTTGCTCTGATACCAAGAAAGACTGTCACACCTCGGAAACATGGAAGTTTTGGGTTAAATTTTTTTATATATATATTTAATCTTAATTTCTTACTTGGGTTGCATTCCTGCTAGTACCTCATCACACTTTTCCAACCACAGAAACATCATAATATTTTCATAAAATATTCCATTCACATTATATTGACTTATTCCTCAAAGTAATGTTTACATTCATACGATATCGATTACATCCCAAAAGTATTATTATTTATATACAAATATCTGTGCTATACAGGATGTCTGGTATCAAAATATGAGTATACCTTACGTGAGTACAAAACTAGCCGGAGGAGAGACGTAACCCTCAGCCTACGTCATATGCGCAACAGGCAAAGAGATGATCACTGCAAATAATCTGGTAGGGTAGGGGGTGAGCTTTTTGGAAAGCCCCGTAAGAAATGCATTTAAAATAGTCATATCATCTATATATGCAGAAACAAATGCCATAATAATACGTTTCATACTTTAAAACATTGTATGAATTCTTTAATACATATTTCAAAAATTCATACTTGTTTAAATATGCATCATACTTTAGATATTTAATATCAAAATTAAATAAGCTTATCATACAGTTCTTGGAGACTAGGCAGAATCATATAGCCAGTATGCGGGTCATGACACTTACTTCATCCTCTGAAGAGGGAACAGAATACCTATGGCCATGGTATGGGCTGTAGACCTGATCAGGGTCGTACAGCGAACATGCACCACGAAGGACCAACATACCCACAAAGGATGGAAACATGCACAATGTGGCAAGCATGACAGGCAATAACATAAACTATAGAAAGGCATTAGTCTCAAATCTTACTTACTTTTGTAACTTCTTAAATCATACATTTGGTACAAAATAGTAAGGACCGGGCGTGCCAGGATCTAAGTTAGCTTGGGGTTTGCTACTCCGATACCTTTTTCGGAAAATATATTTATTTACTGTCATACTTAAAACATTATGGAAATATATGAATAGAAATTATAAGGTTCGTTTAGCTAATTATCAAAAGATTATGGAAATTAACTTCGGAACAAAATTCATGCTTCAAACATTTCTTTATAATTTACAATGAAAGTAAGGGACACCATCACAACTTTAAATTACATCCCTTACCTTAGTACATTGTAGAGCAATGCCTTATGTTGCACCCATATGCTTCCTATCTCTCCAAATTATAAACTGCCAAACCACAATTTAATATAATAAATTTTCGGTATAAAATTCCTTCACTTGTCTAATTCTTAGTTAAATTCCCATTACTTAGAATATTAGAATTTCTTAAAATTTCACATTGTGGCCGAATGACCTTGAATGACTTAGGTAACTTATTCCTCCATAATATATATATATATTCAACTATGATGCCACTTAATTTTTCCAATCCAATCAGGTCAACTTAAGTATTTTTTTTGTTTTATTTTCCTACTATTTGTTGACCCCAAACCGTGAATTTTCTTTCCCTTTAATTCAGTTCACGTTGGCTCCCATTTGGTCCTTACATCATGGTCATATCTAGTATGTCTTAGGTTGCCAAAAAGTCTAGTATTCACACACATAAAGTCAGCCAAGGCTAGCTTTTTCTTCTCTCTTTTATTTTTCATATTCAGTCGTCTTTATCATCCTTGGTCTTCTCTCCCACGTACTGCACTTCTTCTTCATCTATTCTAGCTTTTTCTTGATCATTATAGTACTACCCTATATGTTCTGATTTTAGGCTATTAATTCTATACTCTTTCCTCACCTAAAGGTCAGCAACAGGTCAGTCATACTACCCCACTTTCCTCAATTTCGACTGCACTATTCAGTCACACATTCCCTTTGCATTTTCGGATATACAACCAGCCAACTTATTTTCTTTCTTCCAGCCATTTTCTTTGACTATAAGAAACACTATTTTCTTGATTCATTTTTCTTCTTTTTCCCCCTTAGCTCACGTAACCCTCATTCAAATTTAACCTCCCTCAAAACCTTCTTCAACCTGAATTTATTTATTTTTTATTACATTGCTGTCCAAACCGGTAGCTTCTTTCTTTTTCTTCATGGTTCATGTGGCCCTTATCTCATACCAACTTATCCTTTCTTAACCTATTCAACCCTAGTATGTAACTTATAGCTTTACTTCCTTTTAATATTTTTTTCTTGACTATCTCGGTTCATGACTAACTGGTGTTCCATCTTTACATGAATCATCATCAACATCATCTTATTTTCATTCTAACCCTCCTAACTGAACTAGGGTTTTCATTCTTTATATGTTTACTTTAAACAAGGTTATAACCAACATATTCTTGATCATTACTTCCATAATCAAAGAACAAGAAACTTAAAAACTGAGTTGGACGTTACCTGTACAAAGAAGCAATTTGTGCCTGTGAATCTCCTCCTGTTTTGAGGGTTTTTGTGCTAGCTTCTTTGAGGTTTTGGAAGCTTAATATCCAAGGTTTATTTTCCTTCCAAAATCTTGATTTATTTACTAAAGGTTAAGCATGGTTCTGCTATGGAGTGGAACTTACACGGTTTGTAAGAAACAAAACAACTTTCGGTGATGATTATGGCTGGAAATAAGTTCACGATGGAAAGAAATATAAAGCACTAAAATATATATATATATTAGTTAGACTTTTGCCGGTTCCATTAAAGGCCTTCTTTATTGTCTATTTCTTTTCTTTTGTTTAATCCTCCTTATTCTCCAACTGGACTACACTTCTTTTCTTTTATATTTCTTTCTCTCCATGTAGCCACACATTTTTGACTTTCCAAGTTAGAATTTGCAAGCTAATAAATTTTCTATCTTTTCCTTGCTTTTACGTTTCTTGTCTTGTTATTGTTTGGTCTTCGGTGCAGCAAGAAACTAACAACAATCAGTGTTACAGTTTCTGTCAACTTAGGAAAAACGTGGAGAAGACTTTCTCTTGTCTTCTTTTATTGTTTATTTTATCTTTTCTTTTCTCTTGTTTTCCTATTACTCACTTGTCCAACTGAGATTACACTTCCTTTTCTTTGTTTTATTTTGTTTCTTCATGCCACCACTACTTTTCTGATTATTCAAATCAGGATTTTTCCAATATCCATTTAATTATTTATTCCATCCTTTATATAATAATTTCCATACTTATATTTTTCATCTAAAATTTAAAATTTTCTATGTCAGAGACACTATTCTTTTTATATTTAATTCCTCAAAATATTATCAATAACTTCTTTATTGATAATTTAATCATATAAATGTATATTTACAGTATAAAATAACGAGTTCTCACATTCTGCTCTGTTTGTAACAGAGGAGAACCTCGCAGTAGCCGACCCCATATCGGCGAGAGAAGAGAAGGAAGAGGAGGAAAAGAGAGGCGTCGCTGATGATACGAAGGAGAGAGAGACTGTTGGCCAGCGACGGAAAGAAAAGAAGGGAAGAAACGAAACTGAAACAAAAAGGAAAAGAGAAAAAGATAGGAAAAAAGGAAGCTAGCGAAGGGAGACCAAGAGAAGGGGATAGCCAACGGCGAAGGGGGAAAAGGAAAGAGAGGGAAAAGAGGAAGAAAAAAGGACCGAGCTGTCGCTTCCAGATCCGTCGCCGTCGCCGTCGTCGATCTGGAGAAAAGGAGACAAGAAAACATCTTTAGCGCAACCTCGGCCAACTGTGGAGTGGTTGAACCGGCGGTGATGACGGCCGACAGTGGCCAAACCGGTCTGAACCGGTTCAGACCAGACAAGAAGAAAAGGAAAAAAAAGGAAAAGAAAAAGAAAGAGGGAAAAAGAAAAAGGAAAAGAAAGAAGAAAAAGAAGAAAAAAAAAGAAAGGTAAGAAATTTATTATAATTTCATTAGTATTATTATTATTATTCATTGAATAATTTTATAAAATTCTAAATGTGAGTATGGGCATGACTTGTAGAAATTTTACAAGTGATTGGAGATAGATGGAAATCGGGAGAAAATGATTACACGCACGACATTAGTGAGAAGTCGCTAATGTGGAATAGGTAAGGGATGCATATGTAGCCTGTAAGGATATCTTGATTGCATGAATTTAATATGGATCATTTTCTAAAAATATTGGTGAAATGAATTGTTGAAAATTGTTGATATTGGCTGGCTATGAAATATAAATCTGTCTCTTTTGTGTAAGGAGGCTAGTCAACGGGCAGTCGTTATGCTGCCGAAAATTTTTAGAAAATTATTTAAAATCATCATAAATGATTTTCTTACGTGTGAAATATTTTCCAACCACAGAAAAAAGGAATTTATTATTTTTCATAAAACATGAATATATCGAATTTTATTTTTAAAATATTCATGTTATTGAAATTGGTGAAAATGATATCACCTAAAATTCTCTTAATATATGAATTACATGTGATATGAAATGGAAAATGAAAAAGGGGATAAAGTGAATATTTTATAAATGTTTTCTTAAATATTCACTTGATTTATTATATAACCTTTATGGTTTTTGTAACGGTCTGTGACCACATTTTTCACATGATTCTACACAATTTATCCGGTTGGGCTATCTGTGATACTTTACTTTTCATTTAATGTTAAACAATTTCATATAACATTAATAATGTTATATACATCCCATATCTTACTTTATAAGTAAATAGTACTATACACATGTCTAAATATAGAAAATAAATGATCGTACCTCATATATCTTAGTCGGTCTGTCACATTGTCCGTTATGTGCAGCCGTGATCCATAAATATCGGATCTCACAATCATCAAAACCTGAAATGTGAAAATTGGGGAGTGAGCAAACCACGGCTCAATAAGAGAGTTATATGTCACACTTGATATTCAGATACCTATATGCTAAAAAACATTTTTTTTTAATTTCCTTAAAATTTCCTAGATGGGCTCTAGGCTCACATGTAGGAAGGATACTACAGTCGGCTAAGGATCCAGATAGAGTAAGGCAGGTATTTTAAAATACCTGAATTGTTTCGGAACCTAGAAGGTAGAAGCAATTGTAAAGAGTACTATATTCATTGTTCTCAAAACGATTAAAATTTCGTTTTCCATAGAGTAAACCACTTACTTCTCTTAACTTCAGTATAATTTAAAACACATGACTGTTCGGTAATAAAACAGTGGTTTACTTCTCTTCTCTTTAGTACAGTAAAAACAAATGACAGTACAATGGTTTGTAAATATCCAATCATTGGATAAACACTTCTTCGATTATTTCTATCTTAGAAATAATTCTCATGTTATTCTT
This sequence comes from Heritiera fomes, assembly GCA_032173925.1. NCBI lineage: Eukaryota > Viridiplantae > Streptophyta > Magnoliopsida > Malvales > Malvaceae > Heritiera > Heritiera fomes. Next base: position 14,161,110 of record JAPDPM010000020.1, on the reverse strand, counting down.
TTAGAATAAACATTTATTTCTCTTTAATTTAGTAACTGTATCTTACAGTCCAGTAAACAGTAATATTCAGTAAAATAGTATTTTGATACGGTTCAATCAGTAAACAGTAAACAATAGCTACCAGTTCCGAAAACAATATAAGGTAGCTTTCAGTTCAGTAAACAGTAAATGGTAGCTTTCAGTTTAGTAAAACAGTAATCACTGGCTACCATTTCAGTAAACAGTACAGTTCAGTAACACAGTGTTTTGGTACGGTTTTGCAAAGTAACAGTAAACAGTATAATAGTTCAGTACAGTAAACAGTACAGTACAGTACAGTAAACAGGATTCCATAAATCCTTTCAGTAAACAGTAATCAGTAAGTGAGACTAGGCATCACCCTACAATTAAATCATGCTATCATCGTCCAATAATGGACCAGTAATCATCCCCGAAGAGACACAGTAATCATCATCTCCGAAAGGACACAGTAACAGTATAACAGTGAGATCTATGGCCATGATCTATAGGGTGTCCTCGATGTACACTTGTCAGGTGACATCCGGGACGCTGATGACTGGTGGGTCAATCAGCCATGTGACAGTAACAGTAATAGTATGATGCATGAAACTCGGGGCCTAAGTCTCAAAACAGTATAAAAACCGTACCATAGCTTTTATGGATTTAAAATACAATAGTGTAACATTTCACAATTATCCATAAGACTCACATGTTTAAATCATCGCCTTTATGAAATTTATAAAATAAATCACATCTTTAAAATTAATTCATAAAGGCATAATTCACATTTTGCATACGGCGAAAACAGTTTATAAAATCATTACTGTAAAATATAAAAGGGTATAACTATCTTTGTCATCGTAAAACATATACGCATGCTTTTCCATGCTTTCACTCGAAAACATGGTTTTTAAAATCATCGGAATTCAATTCAAATATTTTTGTAATTTATAGAAAAATAAAATATTTATTTTCCAATTTTCAATAATTCCGTCACCATGTTCTTTTCTAAATACACGTGTTAAGACCTCTAGTATCGAAATCATAGTTTTTCATCATTTCTTAACCTTTATGGATTTTATATAATTAATTATTTTCATAATGAAAACCATAAAGGTTTTATATAAAATCAAGTGAATATTTAAGAATTATTTATAAAATATTCACTTTGGTTCTTTTCATTTTCCATCTCGTTTCATGTGAAATATCACCTACCAGGTGAATTTTCGGTGATTTCATTTTCACCATTCTAGAAAACATGAATATTTTAAATTTAAACTTCCATATATTCATGTTTTATGAAAAATACTTGATTTCTCGATTTTCGTAACTGAAAATCGTTTCTTGCGAAATCATATCATTTATGATTATTTTCGAAAATTTTTCAGTAGTATAATGGTTGCCGATTGGCTAGCCTCCTGCACGGAAAATACAGTTTATACTTTCAACCGGTAATTCACCACAATTTCAAACCGATAATTCATCACAATTTCAAACCGATAAATCAATAGCATTTATAAAATTAAATGCAATATAAAACATGTGGCCAAATATCCTTACAGGCGGCACATGTCTCTCTTACCTGTTTTATGTCAACGATCTTCCCAGTAATGCTAATCGAAATCCGTCTACTCGGGCTGCAAAATAATTTTATCGAAAATTATTAATAATTTTCTTCTTATTTTTAAGTCACCAAAATTCATAAAATGCAGCCATTATCCTTATGTTATGAGTACAACCAGTATATATTATACCGGTGTTAGAACTAAATTTCTTCATTCCATTTCTTTTTTCAGTTTTAATTGCACCGAAAATTCTCTTTTAATTTCTACAATTATTCTCTATTAAAAACCCTCAATTTTTAGCCTATCATGGAGTCTCAAATGGTCATGGCCGAACCTCTTGATGGCCATTATTATTGACTTCCAACACTTTCTTTCTATTTTCTTATTTTGTACTTCATTCCTTTCTTGTCTACATGAATCTCATGTTGCCAATTTTGCATAAAGCCATAAATGCTTTCATATTTCTATGTTCAACTATGGGTCTCCTCTTAATTGTCTCTTTTAATCATATTTCAATTTCTAAGCTTCTTCTTCTATCTATCTAATTTCCTTTAATTATTTTGCATCATCAACTACAAATTCAACTCAATTTCCTTCTTGTTCTTCATCTATTTCAAGATATGATTTTCTTCTATTTCTATGATCTAACAAAATAAATCAAAAGCAAGATTATACTCATGCTTCTCATACTTGAAATCATGGAATTATATCATTCAATATCAAAAAATTCATTAAATCTCACCTTGATCAATTTATGTTTCTAAAACAGAATTTGTATTCTGTTTTGTTCCTCTTTTATGTCAACCTTCTAGCTTGAATTCTTATTTGATTCTTCAATTGAATAAAGGTTAAGCAAGGAAGGAAGGCTGAATATCACCATGAAATTTTTTCTAAAATTTTTCTTAGCTGAACCAAAACAAGGAAATGGAATAGAAAACGGGACAGAGGATGGCTCTCGTTGATGACAATTTTCAGTGGTGAAGAAGATGTTTTGCTGAGGTTTTTCTTGCTTCTTTATTCTTTCTTCTATCCAAGACCACCAATACCAATAATACACATAGCATATTATCTTATTCTTCATCATTTCATGCATTAAACTTCATTTAATGCATGAAGAAAAACTGCAGCTCAATGTGGCGTAGAAGTGATCCATTCTACACGTTATTGACCACTTTCTTTTATCTTGCTTTATGCTTCCACAAAGATAATTGTTTAGCTATTATTTTTAGCTTCTTTTACTTTATATCCATTGTCTTTTATTCATTAAAACCAATCACTTTCACAGCCAAAAGGAACGGCTGAGAACTTAAGTTGCTGTCCACGTTTTTGACTATGTGTTTTTACCTCCCTTTTCATAATTTCCAGCCAATAATTTTCCTTTATCTAGTACCTCATTTATACTATCTTTTTAACTCATTTTCCTTATATTTTCTGCTCATAAAAGCCTTGTACCAGCAGCCTTTAAAAGGCTAGATAAAAACGTGTCCAAGATAAAACATTGGCGTGGATCATCTTGGCCATTCGGTTTAGCCTTCTTTTTTACTCTTTCATTGCTTTATTTTAACCAATAGTAATTCTAATATAAAGTATTTTTGATTACTTTATTTCTTAGACTTCATTTCCACTTATTTTACATTATAAAATCCATATTTTTATCAGCCTTTTAAGGCTGAACCGATCAGTCTTGAAAAAGAAAGAAAGTGGCGTGAATTCTACTTTGTAGCCACCTTTCTTGACTTCTTTCTTTTTCATACTTCCAATACTCATTTCTTTTCTTTATTTCAAATTTTCTTTTTTTCTTATTGTATATCTTTGACTTAGCATTGTTGTTGTATAAAATATATACTTAAAACATAAGAGAAGTCTATACTAGTCACGCATAAAGCATAAAACATAAGCACTTGCCGTCCATACTTAGTAACATGTTTTTGTTAACTTCTCTTTATCTCTTTCCAAAGCATCAATCCAATGAGATCTTAATATTTATTTTATATATTAATTTGGTTTTATCATAACTTATTTTATCCATGAAAACAAGATTTCCTTTTCTTGCAATTGTTTCCAATCGAACCTATCAAGTCAAAAAATTTCATTGGCTTGCTTCCTTATTCCATGGCTTTCCTTCATTTTCTTTGGTTGACAATAAGCCAATAGTTCCAATAATTAAATTTCCATTCCTATAATTTTCATTCCAATTCACATACACTTAATGAAAATTTAGATTCCGGACATTCCAATATGTAAAGTGGAATTTTATTTTCACTGTTTATTTAATTCCACAGATTAATTTATTTCCAGTTGTCAATTGTATACAATATATATAAAAATACCGAGTCTCATAGTTTTAATTATGAAATTATTTATTTCTATAAAGGTAAATTTATGATGAAAAACGTTGTTCTAAGACTAGTAGGCACCTCTATCATGTTGATATGTGACATGTGATATGTGATATGCGGTCCCGGTCAACACCTGATCAGTGATCCACCGAGGACAAGATAGACTATGGCCATAAATCTGATATGTTTATTTCTTTACCCTTCGGGGTCTATAACTTGATATGATATGGGTGATTGCCTGTAACATCCCAAAGCTACTGTATAACATGATACTTACTCATAACTTACCGGTTGGGCTGTCTGTGATGCTTAACAACTTCTACTACATTATTATGTAAATATGAATTATTAAAGTCTCTTTCTTAAGATGTATCTACATTCCCATCTATTTAAAGTAGTACTGTACAACTTTGATGAATATATAAAAGAATCTAACATACCTTCGATATCAAATCTCAAAAAGGTAAGTCTCTTAGCCCCAAATCAGTTATCTGTGGGGTGGAAAAATAAGGAGTGAGCGACAATGTGCTCAGTAAGGAAGGTGTATGCTGCTTTATAAAAATAAAAGCTATATTCTCAAAACTATTTAATTATCCTAACGATCAAACTCATTAGGAAACAATAAATATAGTAAACATGAAATAGGATTTACCAGATCCTTTCATAGATCGTTTAATTGAGACTAGGCAACAATTTAAATCATGCAAAGAACACAAGTCATCCGCTTTTGGGGTGCACCCGTAGGCCATCGCCCCCCACGGCTATCTCATCTAGATGTATGGCCATAATCTGTAGGTGGTCCTCGGGTCCACTTGCCAAGTGACCTCGAGACCGCTAAAGACTTGGCAGGTCCATCAGCCTTGTGACGCCCTAGGGTGCACTCGTTGGTCTATTTGGCCCGAGCCATCGCCCTAGGTGGGTCACGCAAAGTATATAAATGATAATGCATGAAATCATGGCCTAATGTCTCAAAATCAAGTTATCTTATATATCATTTCCATAAAAGGATTTGATTTCCAAAAGGGCTTATACAACAATAAAACAGCCCGTAACTTCAACATTTTTCGTGTGAGAAGGTATGGGTTAGACTGGCTCGCCCATGGCTAGTTCGCCCATGGTAAGCTTGCCAAAACTCAACTCGCCCATTGGTCAACTCGCCCAAAAAGGTTTTCATATTTTTGTTTTTGAAATATTTAAAATAATTCATTTTTCGTTTAGGAAATTACACTTTAAAACCGTTCGCCAGGGTCAGCTCGCCCTTCACGGCTCGCCCCTGACTAACTCGATAAGACGGCGAATTAGTAATCGCCCGTCACTTAGCTTTTCAAAACAAAAGTATGGCTGGCTAATAACAGTTCGCCCGCCTTATATTTAAAACAAGGGACGCCCGCCCAAACACATTAAAAAGGGTTCGCCCGACTATGGCTTACCTGGATTTCTCTTTAAAACAAGGGCACTCGCCCAGTTCCCATAAAAGAGAGCTTGCCATTTGGCTCGCCCGAATTTCTACTTAGAACAAAGCTACTCGCCCGCCCTAATCAGTTCGCCCAACAAAACAACATATGGCGGCTTGTAGCTCGCCCGAGATCAAACAATTTATCAACCAATGCATGTCAGAAAATAAAACAATTTCTAATATTTTCTTAACATTTGTACTCCACAGGACATGCATTTGCATCACATACTACTTCCTTACCTCGTCTGATGCAGCCTTGCTTCTCGCTCGCCGTATCAATCTCACTTCCCCGCTGCAAGGTAAAATATTAATTCCATTAATATTTTCTTTTCTAATAACTTTTCTAAAACTCTTTTCAACTACTTTGGCGAAATAACCGCTCGCCCAACTGAGCTCGCCCTTCATTAGCGGCTTATTCATGGGAGTTCGCCAAACGTGGGAGCTCAACTCGCCATGCTCATCAATTCAGTTCGCCAGCCGTGGCCTTTCATTCATAAATGGGCTCGCCCATGAATTGGATAACGTTTGGCGACCTCTTTATCTCCTTCTTGCATCATTGGCAATCATCAACATTTCAGATTGGCGATCACTGTTATCGCCATTCTCGCCTTTTGGCGATCATGGGTTCTCGCCCGCCCGGACAGTCATTCTGACTATCCCACAATACTGGCGAACTCACATAACAATTTCTCAAACTCGCCCTATCCTTTGGGCGAGTAGTCACCCATTTTGACTAGCAACTTTCTACTCGCCCATCGTGTTTCCTTACTCATTCTTGGTTATTTTTCCATCTAGTTTTCTTATATATTCAACAATATTCAACTACAACCAGGCTCTATCTATGATTAAATATCAAGAGAACTGTAAAACTATGAAACTCACCTTTACCAAGTTACTCCTCCAATCAACAGAATGCTTTCTTGTCTTTCTCAGCTTTAGTTTGCTTGTTCCTTAGCTCTTCAACATTGGAGGAAAGGTTTGGCTAGCTAATAAGGAAGTTTTCATGGCTTACATCTAAGAAAAACTGAAGAACCAAAGATGAACTTGTAGTGGAACGGAATGGGCGAGAATGATTTTGAGGAAGATGAAGTTGCTTCCATCGATTTTTCCTCATGAACTCTTCTTATATAGCCATTCCGTTTCACTTAAAATCTAACACCTGTTTCCTTATCCTGTTTTTCCTCATCATTTCATGCAATTAAAACCAAAGAAAACTGCAGCAAAAAGAACGGTAGTGACGTCCCTACTGCAGCTCTATTCTTGACTAATTTCATTTGCCATTTATTACCTAATCCCGTTGTCAAGAGAAGCAATTGGCGAGAAGTCCACTATTAGCCCTTTCCTTGACTTTTCCATTTTCTTTTCTTCTCTTCTCCACGCCATGTCTCTTCCAGCCAACGGTTATTGGCTATCAACCCATTCTTTTCCTTGTTTGTCCTCTAGTCATTAATCCTTCATTTAATGCTTTCATACTATAATATCAAAATATTATCTCAACAATATCTTGTTACACTTAAATATTTATTTTTCTTTCTTTAAACACCATACTATAAATCATCACTTAAATTGCAAAGTGGAAATTTACATTCGGTTATTCTTTAGTTTCACTAAAAGAATTTATTTCCACTATCAATAATGTACACATATAGTATACAGAATAATAAAATTCGGATTTTACATTTCTCCCCACCTTAAGAAATTTGGTCCTCCAAATTTAACTTGGACCTGTCACTAAAAGAGCTCTGGATACTTCTCATGCATAAGGCTCTCTAACTCTCAAGTAGCCTCCTCCTCGTTATGATACTGCCAGAGCACTTTAACTAAAGGAATCGTCTTAGATCGCAACACCTTATCTTTCCTATCCAGAATTCGCACCGGTTTCTCAACGTAACTCATATCCTCTCTGATTTCCAGTGGCTCGTGTCGAATCACGTGAGAAGGATCTGGATGGTACTTCCTCAACATCGAGACATGGAACACGTTATGCACTCCTGACAACTCTGGTGGTAGTGCTAACCGATATGCCACGTCTCCCACGCGATCTAAGATCTCATAAGGCCCAATGTATCGAGGACTCAACTTTCCTCTCTTCCCGAATCTCATTATACCCTTAGACGGTGAAACCTTTAAAAACACATAATCACCCGCTACAAACTCCAATGGTCGGCGTCTAGTATCTGCATAACTTTTCTGCCAACTCTGAGCCGTTTTGTGCCTCTCACAGATCATCCGTACATCACGAGAAGCCTGCTCGACCAAATCAGGAGCTAACAGTTTACGGTCTCCAACTTCTTCCCACGCTATCGGGGATCTGCATCGTCTGCCATACAAGGCCTCATACGGTGCCATGCCGATACTCGTATGAAAACTATTATTATAAGCAAACTCTGCCAGGGGTAAGTGATCGTCCCATGAGCGTCTAAAATCCAATGCACACACTCTCAACATATCCTCGAGCGTCTGTATAGTACGCTCGAATTGTCCATCAGTCTGTTGATGAAAAGCGGTGCTAAAACTCAATTGGGATCCCATAGCCTCCTGAAATCTCTCCCAAAAATGAGAGGTGAAGTGAGAGTCCCTATCAGAGGTAATACTCACTGGAACACCATGTAACTTCACTATTTCCCTAACATACAACTCGACTAAGGCACTAACTGAATCTGTAGATCTCATGGCTAAGAAATGAGCAGACTTAGTCAATCTGTCGACTATCACCCAAATAGCATCATATCCCTTCCGGGTCCGTGGTAATCCCATAATAAAATCCATAGTTACATGCTCCCATTTCCACATAAGAATCGATAATGGTCGAAGCATACCCGCCGGCTTCTGATGCTCAATCTTAATCTGCTGGCATGTTAGACATCTAGCAACAAACTCAACGATGTCTTTCTTCATCTTAGGCCACCAATACACTCTCCGAAGATTCTGGTACATCTTAGTACTACCCGGATGTAACGTGTATCTAGAGGTATGAGCCTCTGATAAAATCAAGTCTCTAAGCTGTCGATCATCGGGAACACATATTCGACCTCTAAACCTCAGTATCCCGTCGGTGCCAATCTGAAAGTCTAACATAACTCCCATCTGAATCTGACTGGCAATCCCAATACAATAATCATCCCTCCTCTGATCTTCCCTGATTCGGTCCATCAAATCCGGCTCTATAGAAAACTACCCTTAAACCCATACTGGTCAGAGGAAACAACTATCAGACTGAGGTTAGAGAATTGCTCTATCAACTCATGCTCCTTGATCATCATGTACGATACCATGCCAACATGCTTACGGCTCAGTGCATCAGCTACTACATTAGCTTTACCTGGGTGATACAAAATCTCACAATCATAGTCCTTTAACAGTTCCATCCACCGTCGCTGTCTCAAATTCAACTCTTTCTATGAGAATATATACTTCAGACTCTTATGGTCTGTGTATATCTGAAATTTCTCCCCGTACAAGTAATGTTGCCATATCTTCAGTGCAAACACTACCGCGGCTAACTCCAAATCATGTGTCGGGTAATTCCTCTCATGATCCTTCAACTGTCGAGAACCATAGGCTATAACCCGACCATGCTGCATAAGTACACACCCTAAACCTTGAGCAGATGCATCGGTATACACCATAAATCCACCTGATCCGCTAGGAAGGGCTAATACGGGAGCACTAGTCAATCTCCTCTTAAGCTCACCAAAACTATGCTCACACACATCATTCCACTCAAACTTTACATCCTTACGTGTGAGTCGTGTCAATGGAGCAGCAAGTCTAGAAAATCCCTCCACAAACCTGCGATAATATCCGGCAAGACCTAAGAAACTCCGTATCTTGGTAACCGTGTTAGGCCTCTCCCACTGAACAATGGCCTCTATCTTGGACGGATCAACTAATACCCCGTCCCTCGACACTACATGCCCGAGAAATATTATATGGTCAAGCCAGAACTCGCATTGACTAAGCTTAGCATACAAATTCCGCTCTCCGAGGGTCTGTAGAACAATCTGCAAATGTTGCTCATGCTCCTCTAGAGTCTTAGAATAAATCAGAATGTCATCTATAAATACTATGACAAATTTATCCAAAAATGGATGAAATATCTCATTCATCAAACTCATAAAAGCTGCAGGGGCATTTGTCAACCCAAAAGGCATCACTAGAAACTCATAGTGGCCATAGCGAGTCTGAAAGGCTGTCTTATGCACATCCGACTCCTTAATTTTCAACTGATGATAGCCTGACCGTAGGTCTATTTTGGAAAACACCTGTGCACCCCTGAGCTGATCAAATAGATCATCAATCTGAGGTAGTGGATACTTATTCTTAACGGTAGCCCGATTCAACATCCGATAATCTATACACAACCGGAGACTACCATCCTTCTTCCGAACAAATAGTACTGGAGCTCCCCACGGTGACACACTGGGACGTATAAATCCCTTATCAAATAACTCTTGGAGCTGCTTCTTGAGCTCATCTAACTCTGTCAGTGCCATCCTATATGGGGGTCTAGAAATCGGCTCCATACTGGGTACCAACTCGATCATAAACTCCGTCTCTTGATCTGGTGGTAACCCTGGTAAATCCTCTGGAAATACATCCGAGAAGTCCTTGACCACAGGGATCTCTTGGATCTTGGGAGGTTTCTTCTCTACATTCTCCACACTAGCAATATATCCTTCATAACATTCATACACAACCACAATTTCAGTACACAAATCATCTCATAAAATAAATTCACATATTTTTTTATTAATTTACAATAACTTTACAATGTACTTTTCGGGATGAAAGAAGGTAATAAACTTAGTATTACAATCCAAACTAACATGGTTTGCAGCTAACCAATCTATTCGTAAAATGATATCAAAATCATATATATCCAACAAAATTAGGTTAGCTGTCACAACCTTCTCTCCTATAGTCAATTTACAATTTCTATATATAATATCCATCCTCTGGAATTCATTAAAAGGAGTTTTCACTTGCAAAATATACTTTAACAACTCCGGCTCTACTGGGGTCCTGTTGGCATATGCAGGCGATAAAAATGAATGAGTAGAACCCGGGTCAATTAAGGCAATTACGGGGATATCGAAAAGATAAACCTTACCTTTAATTACATCGATAGAGGCGTTGGCAGTTTCCTGATCTAATGCGTACACCCGACCCTGAGTCACAACCTTCTTACCCTTCTCTGCGGTTGTCGCCCGCCTAGGCTGTGAGGGTGTTGCTTTCTCTAGCTCACTCTGAGCTGCCGGGGCCGCTATCTGAGGTGCTGCAGGAGGACTAGTAGAAGCAGTTGACTCTCTGAGCATCGGGTAATTCTTGATAAAATGCCCCGTCTGTCCACATCTAAAACATGCCCCAGACATTAAAAGACAAGGGCGCGATCCATGCGACCTTCCACAATGTCTACATAAAGGCGCAACACTTCTCTGAGTAGTGGTGGGGCTACTAGAAGGAGTAGAAACTGCTGGTTTATCAAATCTGCCCTCTGAAATCTGTATGCCCATAGATTTAGTCTTCTTAGATTGCTCTCGACCCGGTCTGTCCTCCATGAACCTCTTAATCTTTCTCTTTGCTTTACCCTTACTCTTACTACTAAAATCGAGCTGGAACTGCTCATAATCTCTCTCACATAGCTGAGCCCGTTGAACTATCTCATAATAAGTCTGTATAACAAATGGGGCTAGCTTTACTCTGATAGATGGCCTCAAACCAGCTTTAAACCTCGAAATCTTATACCGGGTATTCTCACTAGTCTGTGGATCAAAACGGCTCAATGTAGTAAATTTGGCCTCATACTCGTCCACTGACATGCTACCCTGAACTAAACCCATGAATTCCTGCTGTAATTTTTCCTGAGTAGTGTCAGGGATATACTGCCTCCCATAAGCTTCCACAAAAATATCCCAAGACAGATCCTGATGCTGAGCAAATAATACTATCTGGGTGGCCTTCCACCAATGTCTCGCATCATCTGCCAACTGGAACACTGCTAAGCCTACTTTCTCTGTCTCCAAACATCTCATAATCTCAAGTAATCTATCAATCTCTATAACCCACTGCTCTGCCACCAATGGATCCCTAGTACCTTTAAACTTTGGTGGATCCAATTTCTTAAATGATTTCACCAAATGCCACATTACAATATGACTCTACATTTCGTGGCTGCTGAATCAGTGGCTGTGGTGGAGCTACCGGTGGCTGAGGTGCTGGTGGTGGAATAGGCTCAGGCTCAGGCACAACTGGTGCCGGCTGTGGCGGTACTGGTGCCTCTACTGGGGCTGCAGGAGCTGTAGCTCTCTCCCTCTCTGCCCTATCAGCGGCTCTATCCGCCTGATACATAGCCATAAAATCTGCTATTAACCTCTCCACCTGAGTTACACGATTATCAATGCTTTCTAGCTGTATAGGACATGGAGGTCTTGGGGCAGGTTCCGGTGTCTGTGGTTTCGGGGTCTGTGCCGCCCTACCTCGGCCTATACCTCTCACTGAGCGCATCCTCCTTCTTCCACTCATATCTGTACCACAGAGATCGTTTATCACTTATCAACAATACATCAATTATATATTCAGATTGTACAGTACTATAGGGAATGTATACTGTTTACTTTAAGCATCACTAGACATCCGACCAACCCTGCTCTGATTCCATTAAATTTGTAACATCCCAAAGCTACTGTATAACATGATACTTACTCATAACTTACCGGTTGGGCTGTTTGTGATGCTTAACAACTTCTACTACATTATTATGTAAATATGAATTATTAAAGTCTCTTGCTTAAGATGTATCTACATTCCCATCTATTTAAAGTAGTACTGTACAACTTTGCTGAATATATAAAAGAATCTAACATACCTTCGATATCAAATCTCAAAAAGGTAAGTCTCTTAGCCCCAAATCAGTTATCTGTGGGGTGGAAAAATAAGGAGTGAGCGACAATGTGCTCAGTAAGGAAGGTGTATGCTGCTTTATAAAAATAAAAGCTATATTCTCAAAACTATTTAATTATCCTAACGATCAAACTCATTAGGAAACAATAAATATAGTAAACATGAAATAGGATTTACCAGATCCTTTCATAGATCGTTTAATTGAGACTAGGCAACAATTTAAATCATGCAAAGAACACAAGTCATCTGCTTTTGGGGTGCACCCGTAGGCCATCGCCCCTCACGGCTATCTCATCTAGATGTATGGCCATAATCTGTAAGTGGACCTCGGGTCCACTTGCCAAGTGACCTCGAGACCGCTGAAGACTTGGCAGGTCCATCAGCCCTGTGACGCCCTAGGGTGCACTCGTTGGTCTATTTGGCCCGAGCCATCGCCCTAGATGGGTCACGCAAAGTATATAAATGATAATGCATGAAATCATGGCATAATGTCTCAAAATCAAGTTATCTTATATATCATTTCCATAAAATGATTTGATTTCCAAAAGGGCTTATACAACAATAAAACAGCCCGTAACTTCAACATTTCCCGTGTGAGAAGGTACGTGTTAGACTGGCTCGCCCATAGCTAGTTCGCCCATGGTAAGCTTGCCAAAACTCAACTCGCCCATTGGTTAACTCGCCCAAAAAGGTTTTCATATTTTTGTTTTTGAAATATTTAAAATAATTTATTTTTCGTTTAGGAAATTACACTTTAAAACCGTTCGCCAGGGTCAGCTTGCCCTTCACGGCTCGCCCCTGACTAACTCGATAAGACGGCGAATTAGTAATCGCCCGCCACTTAGCTTTTCAAAACAAAAGTATGGCTGGCTAATAACAGTTCGCCCGCCTTATATTTAAAATAAGGGTCGCCCACCCAAACACATTAAAAAGGGTTCGCCCGACTATGGCTTACCCGAATTTCTCTTTAAAACAAGGGCACTCGCCCAGTTCCCCTAAAAGAGAGCTTGCCATTTGGCTCGCCCGAATTTCTACCTAGAACAAAGCTACTCGCCCTCCCTAATCAGTTCACCCAACAAAACAACATATGGCGGCTTGTAGCTCGCCCGAGATCAAATAGTTTATCAACCAGTGCATGTCAGAAAATAAAACAATTTCTAATATTTTCTTAACATTTGTACTCCACAGGACATGCATTTGCATCACATACTACTTCCTTACCTCGTCTGATGCAGCCTTGCTTCTCGCTCGTCGTATCAATCTCACTTCCCGGCAGCAAGGTAAAATATTAATTCCATTAATATTTTCTTTTCTAATAACTTTTCTAAAACTCTTTTCAACTACTTTGGCGAAATAACCGCTCGCCCAACTGAGCTCACCCTTCATTAGCGGCTTATTCATGGGAGTTCGCTCGACGTGGGAGCTCAACTCGCCATGCTCATCAATTCAGTTCACCAGCCGTGGCCTTTCATTCATAAATGGGCTCGCCCATGAATTGGATAACGTTTGGCGACCTCTTTATCTCCTTCTTGCATCATTGGCAATCATCAACATTTCAGATTGGCGATCACTGTTATCGCCATTCTCGCCTTTTGGCGATCATGGGTTCTCGCCCGCCCGGACAGTCATTCTGACTATCCCACAATACTGGCGAACTCACATAACAATTTCTCAAACTCGCCCTATCCTTTAGGCGAGTAGTCACCCATTTTGACTAGCAACTTTCTACTCGCCCATCGTGTTTCCTTACTCATTCTTGGTTATTTTTCCATCTAGTTTTCTTATATATTCAATAATATTCAACTACAACCAGGCTCTATCTATGATTAAATATCAAGAGAATTGTAAAACTATGAACTCACCTTTACCAAGTTACTCCTCCAATCAACAGAATGCTTTCTTGTCTTTCTTAGCTTTAGTTTGCTTGTTCCTTAGCTCTTCAACATTGGAGGAAAGGTTTGGCTAGCTAATAAGGAAGTTTTCATGGCTTACATCTAAGAAAAACTGAAGAACCAAAGATGAACTTGTAGTGGAACGGAATGGGCGAGAATGATTTTGAGGAAGATGAAGTTGCTTCCATCGATTTTTCCTCGTGAACTCTTTTTATATAGCCGTTCCGTTTCACTTAAAATCTAACACCTGTTTCCTTATGCTGTTTTTCCTCATCATTTCATGCAATTAAAACCAAAGAAAACTGCAGCAAAAAGAACGGTAGTGACGTCCCTACTGCAGCTCTATTCTTGACTAATTTCATTTTCCATTTATTGCCTAATCCCGTTGTCAAGAGAAGCAATTGGCGAGAAGTCCATTATTAGCCCCTTTCCTTGACTTTTCCATTTTCTTTTCTTCTCTTCTCCATGCCATGTCTCTTCCAGCCAACGGTTATTGGCTATCAACCCATTCTTTTCCTTGTTTGTCCTCTAGTCATTAATCCTTCATTTAATGCTTTCATACTATAATATCAAAATTATATCTCAACAATATCTTGTTACACTTAAATATTTATTTTTCTTTCTTTAAACACCATACTATAAATCATCACTTAAATTGCAAAGTGGAAATTTACATTCGGCTATTCTTTAGTTTCACTAAAAGAATTTATTTCCACTATCAATAATGTACACATATGGTATACAGTATAATAAAATTCGGATTTTACATTGCCTCTGTCTCCACTATGCTATGCGATATGTTAAAAGGGAAATGTTTTATACGATATGCGACATGTTAAAAGGAAATGTTTTATATTATATGTGATATGTAAAAAGGGAAATGTTTTATATGATATGTGACATGTTAAAAAGGAAATGTTTTATATGATATTTGGAAAAACTAAAATGTTTTACAGTACTTTTACACCGTGTATAGTACTAAGTTGAGTACGGTACTATATGATGTTTTCATAATATATATGACATGAACATGTGATATGTTTTCAAAAAGGAAAAGAGGAGATTTTAAATCTAATATTCTCATTATAATTTTAAATTGAATATTAGATTTAAATGATGTAAATGTTATATGGAAATGATTTTGATAACTTATTTTGCTATCTAAAATACTGTACAAATTATGATCTGTACAATAAAATATGAAATGAGTTTAAATGAGAATGAGGATGATTTAAACTAATATTCTTCTTGAAGAATATATGAATATTAGTTATTTTATTTAAATGTTTTATTTCATAAAAGCATTAAATGAAAATGACATGGAATGAAAAGGAAAAAGGATTTGATTTCCAACGAAATTAATTACTCCCTATAGTTGTTTCTAGGTTCCAAGACAAGACAGGTATTTCAAAATACCTTATGTACTTCATCCGGATCCTAGCCGACTGTAGTATCCTTCCTATATGAGCTTAGTGTACTTATAGGAAAATGAAAAGTTTTTATAGCATATAGATATATGGATATCAAGAGTTGCATATAATTCCTTTACTAAGCCGTGGTTTTCTCACCCCCCCTATTTTTAACATTTCAGATTTTCAGTGATTGTGAGATCTTGCATTCGAGGATCTCGACTGTGCATTTGGATGAAATGTGACAGCTTGATTTATTCCGGAGGTATAATTATTTTATTTTATATGTTCAGACTTTTGATTTACAATACTACAATATTGTAATAATAAGGGGATGTAACTATTGTTTACAAATACAATTTGCAAATATGTAATTTCGTTACTTTTATGAAATTACGGATATTGTATTTTAAATGAATTAAAGTAGAAATGTAAAGCATTGGAGACAACCCAACTATATAAAATGTGTGGAAAAACGTGAAATAATGTAGTCACGGGTTGTGACATTTTTTCCTCTTTAAACTCTAAAAATCAAGAAAAAAAATAAGAACATTTTATAACAATTGAAAATAATTGTTGTATAGTTAGTGTTGTTTATTGCCTTCAAAGCAATGCATTCATAAAAATCAAACACGCACTTGAAATCCAGTTGAGTGGCAATGCACTCAACCTCGTCATTTCCACAAGTTTGTCGATTTGTCCAAGAAAGTCTTCATAAAAGCTAAGCTTAATTTGAACAATTAGCGACTTTCACCAATGAATACTACAAAAGGAAGATATAAACCCACTACATGCCTTCAGCCTAACTAGAGAATCTAAGCATGAGCAAAAATATTCTTAATGTCAAAATCCTGAGATGTTGATATGTTTTCAGCTTATAAGAAGCAACGATTTCAAGAGGAAATAAACTATTGACTAATTTTCAAGTCCTCTGGGCTGTGATACAACGTTTCTGCTAATGAATAGCTTACTGATATCTTCATTGACCACATAATTACTCTTTCCTTCGAGCTGATGGCAATAAGGGTGCCACCTATGGTATTTGGAATGCTCTTGGAACGAGGTAAGGTAGCTTTGGGAAGTTTAGCCCTTGGTGGCTGATGTGGGATGACATGACCCAAAAGCATTTTGGTCATTCAGCTCGTACGATTTGACTCTACACAAGTTTAAGCTGACCTGACACGTGATCATGGCAACACACCCTCATTATTACTATTCTGAATACTTGAGTCAGGGCCTGATGCATTGACCCATGTTTATGTGTCATCAGTCACCTCGAGACCGAAAGTTCACCTAGTGACTAAGCATGCTGAAGACAATGGCAGGAAGATGACTGGGAACCTATCAGCCGACCTGTGTCACAGGTCAGCCAAGTCAACAAAATGCCATTCAACCACGTCCCTGCCACCTGGACTAAGGCAAATAACCGGGTCATGAAGAACCTCGCCTATAAATACTTCACCAATACTTAAAATAGGAGGTGAATCCTTAGACAAAAAAACCCAGCCATTCTCAACACTAACATTTGGTGCGCTAGGTAAGGGCTTTGCACTTTTTAGTTGCTGTTAAGGATGGCACCAAGAAGGATAGATGCAAAGGTAGAGGAGCTAGCCGCACCGATTAGCCCAAATGTCACATCCGATGACCAACGTAACACTTGACCAGCGACCACCATCCACAGTAGAACAATTTGAACAACTTTCCCAACAATTAAGGAACCTTACCGAGTTAATCCAAGCTCATGTCCTCACTCCTTCACTGATATAGAGATTGCTATCAAGAAATGACACTGATCAACCTAACCTTTCCCAGACTCCCATACCACAAGAAGAAGTAAGTGCTAGTAACTCATCCCAGCTGGAAATGGCGAAAAAGGCCAAAAACAAAAGCTTAAAAAAACCAACCTCCAAACCCCAAAAAAAAACCTCTGGAACGCCTCCTCTTCCACCCCCACAATCGAAAATTGTACCTATGACCAATTATAAGCAAGGATGGAGGCGATGACAAAACAAATACAAGACAGGGGGTAGATTCATATAAAAGAACTAAGGCTATTAGAAACTTCATCGTTCTTGGAAGAAATTAACCAAGTGTGATAACCTGTTTTTCCCATATTCGATATAAGTTAAATAGTGTAGAAACTTAAAAGAAAATATTGATTGTTAAAATGTCACGACTCGAAGGCCTAAACTGGCACTTGATACTTATATTTTTTCCTTCTTACAAATTTACTAACTAAATTTTTTTTCTTTTCATTTTACGGTTTGCATTCGACGTTAATGTAGTCACTAAACATTTTCATTCATTCTTTAATTCAATTATGATTTAAATTACTTTTTGAGGTAGGGAAGGATCATTTATAATCCATAACATACTATTTCATAGAAATAGATTGAAAATATCCCCCCTTATATTTTGAGATTTCCCTAGTTAACTACCTACAAATCATCACAATGCAATAGACTAATATTTCCCACAGTCCACATTATGTTCACCAAACATGTATCATCTCAATAGTCCTAGTATTCACAACTAATCACCACATACACATCATATAATATCAGAATTGTAACTACCCGTTACCACATTTTTAACCTTATTGTACACAACTTAACCAGTTGGGCTGTCTGTGATACTTCACTTGTACTAACTGTTAAACAATTTTACATAACATTGTTTATATTATACACATCCCCTATCTTAATTAATTAGATAAGTAGTACTGTAGACATGTCCAAATACAGAAAATAAATGATCGTACCTCAAATAAATCAGTCGATTTGTCACATTGTCCTTTGTGTACAGCCGTGATCCACAATCAACTGATCTCACAATCATCAAAACCTGAAATGTTTAAAATTAAGGGGTGAGCAAAACCACGGCTCAGTAAAGAAATTATATGCCTCACTTGATACTCAGCTATTTATATGCTGAAAAACTTTTTCAATTTCTTTTAAATCTTCCTAGCTGGCTCTAGGCTCACATGTAGGAAGGATACTACAGTCGGCTAGGGATTTGGATAGAGTAAGGCAGACATTTTGAAATGCCTGTCTTGTCCCGTAACCTAGAAGCAACTGCAGGGAGTAATAAATTTCTTTTGAAATTTAAATCATTTTTCTTTTTTTATTTCATATCATTTCCATATTCTTTCCAAAAATTAATTGCTTGTATGAAATAAAGCATTTAAATAAAATAACTAATATTCATATTTTCTTTGAAAAGAATATTAGTTAAATCATCATCATTTTCCTTTAAAACTCATTTCATGTTTTACTGTACAATCATAATTAGTACAGTACTTTAAATAGCAAAGTAAGTTATTAAAATCTATTCCGCTTATCATATTAGCAAAGAAGCAAGCACTTCGGTAGATTAGTCACTATACACGTCAATAAATCGGTTACTATGCAAGTTAATAAATCAATCCATTCACAAAACAAAAATCAATAAACTTTAAGCATATAGCTTAACTCATTGAAAACAGTTTCTAAATAATCGATCACTTAATCACTTTCGGCGTAAGCCCCAATTCACTGATTCAGTTACGACATCCATCCTAACTAGCAATGGAGTTAAGTGTCGTATCGAGAAACTCGTGTAGCACTTAGTTCTCAAGGATTCTAGAGGTGGCTCCCCATAGTTTCCGAAGAACCTATGTAGCACTTAGGTCCCTTGAGTTTTCTAGAGGTGGCTCACAAGGTACAAAGATCGAGTCTTTACTCGGATTGGCATTTATGCCATATACTTTCCACTATCTCATCAGAACTTGTGGAGCACTAAGTGCTCAAAGGATTCTAGAGGTGGCTCCCCATAGTTTCTAAACAATCTATGTAGCACTTAGGTCCCTTGAGTTTTCTAGAGGTGGATCACATGGTACAAAGATCAAGTCTTTACTTGGGTTGGCCTTTATACCATATACTTTCCACTATCTCATCAAAACTCGTGTAGCACTTAGTGCTCAAAGGATTCTAGAGGTGGCTCCCATAGTTTCCAAAGAATTTATGTAGCACTTAGGTCCCTTGAGTCCTCTAGAGGTGGCTCACACAATACAAAGATCGAGTCTTTACTCGGGTTGGCCTTTATGCCATACACTTTCCACTATCTCATCAGAACTCGTGTAGCACTTAGTGCTCAAAGGATTCTAGAGGTGGCTCACACGATACAAAGATTGCTGTAGCACGTATAATCTACTATTCCATTTAAAATCATGGTAAGAATATTAGATTTATCAATTCTTCCTTTTTGAAAACATATTACATGTTCGTATCACATGTCTTATGAAAATCATCTCACAGTACTATAATCAGTACCGTAATGAGCATTTTGTAAAAAATGCTATAAGTCAATTGATCTTCTTCTCATATCATATAAAACATGTTCTTTTCACATGTCACGCATCATATATAGAGTCTAAGACAATCATCAATCATATCATGCTATAGACCCCGGACGGCAAAGAAATAAACATGTCCATTCTATGACCATAATCTATATTGTCCTCGGTGGATCACTGATCAAGTGTCGACCGGGACTAAACATATCATATATCACATGTCAGCATGATAGGATGCCTACTAGTCTCAAAACAGTATTTTTCATCATCAATAAACCTTTATGGAATTTATAAAAATATATTTTCATAATTTAAAACCATAAAGGTTATAAAACCATTTAGTGAATATTTAAGAAATATATATAAAAATATTCACTTTATTTCTTTTTTTTTCTTCTCGTATTACGAGTAATTTACATATCAAGAGAATTTTCAGTGATTTCATTATCACCATTCTCAAAGAGAATTTTCGGTGATTTCATTATCACCATTCTCGAAAACATGAATATTTTAAATTGACTTTCATTTTATTCATTTTTTTTGAAAATATTCATTTCCTCAATTTTCGTGGTTAAAAATCATTTCTCATGATATAAAATCATTTATTATGATTTTAAGTAATTTTTGAGAATTTTTCAATAATATTTTTCGGCAATATAACGGCTACCGATTGGCTAACCTCTTACACGGAAAATGCAGTTTATAATTTCTAGCCAGTACTTTATTCCAAATTTCCAACCAATCATTCATCATAATAATTACATAAAATATTTCCATAAAATATTTTGAAATTAAAACATGAACTGAATACCCTTACAGTGCTGCATATGCATCCCTTACCTGTCTCGGGTCGGCGACTGACTCTCGAAGGTCGCGCCCGTGTTCACCTTGCCCGATTTCATCGGCTCAATCATTGTGGGAATTTTCTGAAATTTAAATTCTACAAATTAGAATTTTTCCATAATTATTTAAATAAATAAATTATTTAAATAATTTAACACTTTCCGGGATTTCTTACTGATTCCCGTAATTCTCGAGATGTCCCGAAATTTTCGAATTCTCGGGAATTTTCCAAATTCCTGGAATTCTTTTTCTCTTTCTTTTTCTTCTTTTTCTTCCTTCTTTTTCTCTTTTCTTTTCTTTTCTTTTCTTTTTCTTTTCTTTTTCTTTTTCTTTTTCTTTTTCTTTTTCTTTTTCTTTTTTCCTTTTTCCC